>OY804545.1:33177657-33833907 GCA_963680865.1 Spergularia marina
CTGATATGCAGTTGTAGAAGTAGCAACGTCAATCGTGGTACCCTCATTTGTGAATAAAGAGTCATCTATCTCTTCTAGATGTCTTCTTGACCTCATCTTTGTAGCAATCTGAAAAGTGAACTCACCAGTAAAAGCTCAAACTCTTTTCACAAAAATTCAAAACATGGAAGTCACAGTAGGAGTAAGGCAAGTTATTGCACCTGGAAGTGTTTACAAAGTTTCAACCTTGCTTCAGGAGACAACATCTCATGCTGGAGACCATAAAGTTTAACTGCAGGCGCTAGAGCGGGTGCAACAATGCCGGTTGACTTGAACACGTCAGCTACCCCAGAGAGAGCTGTTTCATCCAGGGACTTATAGTTTTGAAAAACCAAAGCAAGAATCTGGTCAACTTCATCGGACACTTCTCCTAGGATGCGTTTCTGATCAATTAGGAAAATACAGAAAACTCATGAGAAATGGAACAACTTTAGATAACCAGTTGATTTAGAAGCATGAAACAACTTGCAAGGTTGAGACCAGCATAAGCATCAAAATAGCCCAAAATTACAGCGTAGATAAAAGAAAAACAATTCTCATATTTCAAGCTTTCCTTCTATAGACGTAAATTTTATGGACATCTCCCCATCACCAGAGTACCTAACTTAGAGATAAAGCCCAAAATGTACTCCCTTTGTGAAGTTAAGTGGCCAGTCCAATCAAACCTTATCAAACCAACCTATCATGGTAAGATGTTTATCTTTAAAATTATTTGGTTTTCAAGTACAATATGAAAGAAGATTTAGAATTATTTACTACTTTGGGGCGGGCGACGTATAAATAATTTGAACAGATGAATTTATAATTTACAAAACTAATATACATTAATCTTACTTTTCCGTTATAAAATAACGAGCAGCTTTGTTGAAGGCAATTTTGAGTTAATTTTCGCGACTTTGTTGAGTAGTCAAATGTTATCAAAACACTAGAAGCTGGCGTGACTGCGTGAGTTTTTGCCCTATTTGGGGCACTTATCATAGGGTTCGAGCTCTAATATTCTACCAAAACACATAATATGAACCCTAGGAGCTCTCAACAAAAAATTGACCTGTTATTGTTCTGGGGTTATTTTGGGACAAAAACCGCGGATTATATACCTTGAAATTAGCCAACATTGATCACTTTTTTGAAAGTACCCAATTGTTCTCAAAACTTTACTATGTACAGCCTTCAAGTGCCCTTGTTGGTATGAGAGCAGGTACCTATGTTTTGAGAGCAAGCTCGTCAAATATTGAAGCTAGCCTGCACTTTTTGCCTATTTTAGAATCTATCATAAATTCTTGCCTCTAATACTTTTCTAAAACCCTTAAAATTACTGTTGGGGATTTCTACAAAAAATTGAGCCATTTTTGTTCCGGAGCATTTTTTGGCTAAAATTTGTGGATTATATACTCCATTTGGGTCCAATTTTGGCCTCGTTTTCCAAAGTACTTAAATGTATTCATAACATTATAATAGATTCCTTGGGAGTGCCCTTGATAAATATGAGGGAAGGTAACCCCATTTGGGGCTTTTTTAATGCCCTTTGCCTCGTGTCATCCGTTGAGGTGAGCATGTGTTTTTTTGCCGTTTCGGGGTAGTAAATGTTTACCTCTAATATTGTGTAAAAGATATATTATGCTGACAAGGGATGCCACAACTATGGGAGACATTTTTCTTTCAAGACCATCTTGGCCCAAAAACCGTGGATTACATACTTCTGTTTTAGTCAAATGGCTAATTTTCACCACTTTTTTATTAAGTATCCAAGTGCAGTCTCAAAACTTTACCGTGGACAGACTTGGTGTGCCCATGTTGGATATTAGAGCAAGTTCTTCTGTTAAGGGAGTTTTTTAAGCCCTTTCGACACACACCACCCATTGACGCTAGCATGCATTTTTTTGACGATTTTGGGGCCTACCATAGGTTTTTTGCTCTAATGATTTGCTAATACTCATAATATTACCTCTAGAGACTTCACAAAAGTTTGAGCAGTTTTTGTGCCGAGACCATTTTGGGCCAAAAACTGGGGATTATATTCTTCAAATTTTAGCTAATTTTGACCAATTTTTCAAAAGTAGCCAAATTTTCTCAAAACATTATCATGGACAGCCTGAGAGTGCACATGTTGAATATGAGGTCAAGTTCTTCCATTGAGGAATTTCATTAAGCCCTTACGGCACACTTCATCCATTGAAGGAAGCGTGAGTTCTTCGAAGCTTTTGGAACCTACCATACAAATTTTGGCTCTAATGATTTGCTAAAGCCCATGATATTACCTCAAGAGACTTCCACAAAGGTTTGAGCCGTTTTTGTGCCATGACCATCTTAGACCAAAAACTGTGGACTATATACTTCAATTTTAGCCGATTTTGAGCATTTTTTTAGAAGTAGCCACATGTTCTCGAAGTTGTACTATGGACAGCCTCGGTGTGCCCATGTTATGTGGGCAAGTTCTTCTGATAAGGAATTTCTTTAAGCCTTTTCGGCACACCTGGCCCGTGGAAGGTAACGTGCGTTCTTCAAATTTTTGGGACCTATCAGAGGATTTTGGCTCTAATGATTTGCTAAAACCCATAATATTACCACAAGAGACTTTCACAAAAGTTTGAGCTGTTTTTGTGCCATGACCATTTTGGACCAAAATCCGTGGATTATATACTTCAATTTTGACCAATTTTAAAAAGAAGCCAAAAGCTCTTAAAAACTTCACCATGGACAGCCTCAAAGTGCCCGTGTTGGATATGAGGGCAAGTTTTTTGGTTAAAGAAGTTCTTTAAGCCTTTTGGCACACCTCACCCGTTTAAACAAGCGTGGCCTTTTCAACGATTTTGGGACCTACCAGAGGTTTTTGGCTCCAATGTTCTGCAAAAACCCATAATATTACCTCTACAGACTTCCACAAAAGTTTGAGCCGTTTTGTGCCGTGACCATTACGGGTCAAAAACCATGGATTATATACTTCGAGTTTAAATACTTTTTTGAAAGTACCCAAATATTCTCAAAACTATACTATGTTAATAATTGTTGTACACTTCTAACTAAGAATACCAATTTTCCAATTTGATTGAATAACAGTGAATTAACTAATCATGGTATTATATTTATTGTGTTTTATAACCCAATAGTATAGTGCTCTAGGAATAGGGTGGTTTGAGGTTTATATATTGATTAAATATTCGATATTAGATTAAGTAGATGGCCTTATTACTTGGTTTGTGTCAGGGAAAGTGTAGCATGCATGCAACAAGGCACAAATCCTGTGCTTGGGCTTAGGATTTCTATCAAAGTATGAAAAACAAACCTCTTGGTGACTCAAAGCTCTACCCTTCATAATCACTGGAGATAGCAAATCAAGAATCAAAAGCAAACAATCTGCAGTGGGCGTAGCGACATCCATAACATATGAAAGATATCTGGAAAGCAATAGAGACAATTAAACTCTCTGGAGTCAACAGTAGGATACCCAAACAGTATAATGAATAACCAACAAATAGTCTAAAGGTACCTAAGCTTAGTGTATGCATCTGAAACACCATAAAAAGATGCAAATTCAGTCACAAGCCACTTCCAGTGACCATGCAGCAGCAAGTTCCTTTGCTGAAAGCGTTGAGTTTTCATAGCAATCTCTAGCACCAGATCGTAAGCCACAGTCTCTGCAACGATACCACACTAGAAGCACCAGCCAAAAGAGGAAGTGAAGTTTAGTACTAATACAACTTCTATCAGTATTACCCAATATGTCAAATTAGTGAGCAAAGCCCAAGGGTACTTCCTTGGAAGGAACAATATCATAATATATGCTCTCCACCACCTTCCTTATATCCCGGCACATGTTTATGCTATACCCAAAATGATAGCTAAAAGACTTTATAGAATAGAAAAAAGCTTAAAGCCGCAGCAAAAGATTCAGAAATACCTTCAAATGGCTACCCTCATCTTGGCTTGTTAAATAATTGATGTACAGTTGTATCTTGCCTATAGGTTCGTGATCAGGCTCATTATAAATTGGCCACCAGCGGACCTTTTCATTCTGCACCATATTGCATAATCAATTATTTTCCGTGAGGTCCTAACCTATAATAAGTTAACCTAACTGGAAGAAGGTATTAAGGCTTTGAACACATACGGCAGCATCCAAGACTAATGCAACTTGAGCTGCAACGCATCCACAACGATTGCCTTTGGAATCCGAAACCACAATAATCAGGTCATCATTAAGACTATCCGGGAAGCTGCATCAAAAGAGATCCATAAAAAAGAGAACATATAATGCCACACATAAAATGAATATAGCACAAAAGTATACATACAATATATGTGTTTCACCAGATCCTGGCTGCATCCGCACTGCATCTTCATCAGACGAGCTTTTCAACCGCATCAAACATGAGTACGCCTCTGTCAATCCACCAAATTGTAAATTAAAGTCAAGGAACATCCTGAGCACAAAGTAGCGTAGACAAGTTTACAACAGACAAAACAGCATTTGGAGACAGCAAAGGGCAACCCACATTTCTTTAAGTGTACAAACATATAGTACTGACTACCAAGTGAACATCCTGGAAAACCCCGCTATTTCTTATCAAATGCTCAACAAATGCTTCTTAAAAATTCTGAAAGTTAAGCACTTAATTCCAACCACAATCCCTGCCCCCAAACTAAGTAAATGCATTCTAAATTTCTAATTCCTTATACAAAAGTCAATACATTTTGAAACCATATGAAAGTTCATTTATTAATAGGAACCCATGCAATACTATATGTCTTAGCCACCCAAACCAATCTCAGTATGTTGTGTAAACAAGACAGCAGAAGGGGTGATGAATCTATTTCCTCTAGAAGGTTCATGTTAGTTAGACATAACATAAAATCACTTCTCATATTAGGGAAACTTAACCAATGCGCATTGGAGGTAATGGTAAGACATTTAAGTCTACTTTCATCAGTGGCTACTTTTAAGGCTAACAATATATCCTTTATTTCACAAACATACCTTGCACTACTTCATGGGGTTTTGAAGATGTCTGAGAAGAACTCAGGCCAGTCTTTATAAGGCCAGCAATGTCCTTCATATACTGAGTGCCTACTTGCATATATGCCAAACTCTTACGCGAAAGAGAACCTTCTTTGGGTAAAACTGGTAAGTGATGGGCTGCATGGACTCTCTGCAGAGCTTCCCATCCCAATGAGAGTTTTGTTTTCGCAGTGGAGATGTGATGTTGGACCTTTTCAATCTCCAACTTGGGCATCTGTGGAAAGCTGCATCCAGAAGATGGATCCAGTCCCATCTTCACCTTTCGCACTACACAAGATCATAATTGCCTGCTAAATATAGAGTTCATAGAGAATAGAGTAATATGAGAATTACTATCAATAGTCTTTTAATACCTTGAACTTTGATTTTCCCCATTGCTTTCTTTGGTTTTGGAGCAGCTGCACCACCAATCAGTTCAGATGTTCCATTTGACATAATCTCCTCCTCTGACTGAAGAAGTACATGCCGCAAACTACAAAATACAAGTATTCCACAACAATGAGCAAAGCGGTAAAACCTGCTACAAGGCAAGAACAATTCATAGGCCATGAAGTCCATGACATAAAGTTAGAGCTCTGTCAGGCTTCAAGACATTGTGGTATAAGAAGACATGATATTCCTCGATGACACTCCTTGTTGATTCTCAGATCAAGATACATGCCGTTCTTTGGCTCATTTAAAAAGTGAAGATCTCTATATACTGATGTTGCTCATGAAACCTAGGAAGAGGACCACAGAATTTAGGCTCGCCATGCCCAATCAGCTAATTTTATTGCTATCAAGTCATGGTACCCAAAATGTGCCATATAGCTTTCAAGGTACTTGTCGGCTAATCCTTAAAAAGCCACAAGTTAGGGCATGAGCATCAACTACTCTGAAACGAGAAGTCCAGCATAATACAAGAAACGGAGGAAGATAGTTCACCTGAATGCCTCTCGAAGAACCACACATTCATTGTCCAGGAAAAATGAAGCATCTTTGAAACCCTTGGCCCATAAGTTGAGGCAAAGCCGAATACATGCATCATACGTAACCACAGAGGTCCAAGGACTAAGACCACTGAAATTAATTAAAGGAATATATATGTTACTTCTTGGCCACCCAGTATAGACATGTGCATAAGACAACAGAAAATAATGACCAACTAACATAGTGCCATTTCAAAGAATTTGACACTATACCTTGCATGAAAGTTAGGCAGTCGAGGTGGTATAGAGTCTGAAGATAGTTTCTTTTCCTTATCACCATGACTCCTGATTAGAATTAAGAGAGCAAGTCCTTAGTTTCAGTTCAAATTTTCCGATAAACATGGTATTTTAGTTTATAGCACATGGCACATACTTGACAGAAGAATGGGAAGGACCTTTAGAAGAAAGCATTGTGGAGGCATCACAATGGATACTTCTAACAATGTCCGGCTTCTTTGTGACATGAGTACTTCTACCGCCATTTGTAAAAAAGGATGAATATCGCTGATCAAATACAATAAAATCAACCCAGTCATCAAAAGTGTGTTCAAAATTCAATCTTGCAACTAAAATTACTCAATTCAAAAGTGTATTCAAATGCAATCTCAAACGAAAAATTGAAGGTAAGGACTAAGGTCGCCATCCACAACTACACCAAATAATGAGTTGCGCAAGCAAAATATCTCTACTACAAAATCAAGTTAACAACTGTGCACATCTGGACCTGCTGAGTCGTATACATTTTGGTCACTCTCAACAATGTCACTCATGGGTCTTTATCTACTGGTAAGTAAGCTCTTAGAACAACCATCTAGGCAACGTATGAAAACTTGACAATAGAATCAGAACCTAAGTAACAAGCTACAATTATACAATCACCAAGATGCAAATTTCAGCACACAAAGAACCAAATTTAGAAACAAGCCAGCCAGCAATATCAAACCAACCTTGTCATCTTGAGGCGACGATTCGACTGAGTAACGCCCACCATAATTCTCATCATCTGAATCACTGCCCAAGTCCATATCTGACCCACAATTCCTGTCACTCAAAGGCACTGGCCTAGATTTCGGCACCGACCCAAAAGCCACACCATTCATCTTTCTGAACTCACCTTCCTGATTCAATGTCACACAATTCACATGAATACACAACTTTATCAACACAATTTTTGCAGAAAAATTACATCAAAAGTAACAACTTTTTTACCAGGGTTTCCTATTTATTTTTTTACCTTAGTAACCCACTTCAAACCATCATTCTTTATCCCACCCATGAAAAAAAGGGATCCGGGTCTTGAATTTCACCCCTCAAACCATCAAATTACACATACACTGACAAAACCCACATCAAATTTCATCATCAAAATTCAATCTTGCAACTAAAGTTACTCAATATCAATCAAATGACACAATTTAATCATATAAAGACCCAAACTTTACAAGAAACCCACATACTTAACAATGTATATGATAATTTATGATGAAAAAACCTGCTAATTTCTTACCTTAATTTCTCAGAAGAGGTGCAAAGTAATGCATGATGATTTAATTAAGGAGGAAGAAAGTATCTTATGTAAGAAGATTTGTGGGTATGAATGAGGTTAGTGAAACGGCACACACTACTTAAGAGTTCAAGAGTCAAGGAAGTCGCTGATATTATTTGACGAGTTTTTGTTCTTTCATTCTCTCTCATCAAAGACTTGAGTTGGTACTAAATCTTTGTGCCCGAAATTAAGGCCGAAAAATAAAATCTCAATCGAAATGTTTTTTCCTTTAAATTCATGATTTACTGCTATTATTATGTTAAAATATTCCTAATCGGAGCTCTGACAAAACTGCACATGGATCATGAATGGTGCAAATATAGAGAAAAAGCATTTTATTTTCGGTAAAAAGTGGGTTTTAAAGGGCGAGAATAATGGGAAAAAAAAGTATGCTTACGGCATGTAATTTAATTAAGACCTCTAAAGTTAACTAGAATGACCGTCATCTTCTATTATGGCAGTTTAAGGGGTAATTATCGATAGTTAATGTATATACCAGTTTAACGTAGCCGTAAAACTAAATTTCGATACAAAAAGGAAGAAAAAGAAAAGCTAAGATCGATGGTAAAGAGAAAACACAAAAGCTAGGGACATAGGACATTGATCATGTTATGCTGTCTATATCCAAAGCAAAGCAAGAAATCCTAAAAGAAATATACTCCTTTTGGACTATTTGAGGCCTGAGAATGGCTTTTATTATGTGACCACTTGCAAAAAGAAACGGTAAAACTTTAATTATTACAGGTAAAATTACGTTTATCTGTTTAACTTTTCTTTTTACCGAATAACATATAATGAAACACCGCTTAAAAAACTTATAATCAAAGATATAAATTTCGATATGATATGTGATTCTACTCGTTCACGAATAACCATTTTAAGTTTTGATAAGGTTGTATACATCTGACTGTCTCTATGTCACACTATAATTTAGAAAGAATTGATGGAAGTAGCGTCTAAAAAATCACACTCAGAGCAAATGCAAGAAAAGGCGCCTCAAATAACGGTCGGAGGGGAGCGTATAGGCGGGATTTTGGGTGGGTGGGTACCTACTTTTGGTGACGTGGCGGCCTCTTTATCCCTTTTAATAATCAAAAGGGTCTTCTCTATTTGACTTGGAAAGCTACCTTTCACTCTCAGTCCTCACTTTTGTCTCTCCTCCTCACATGCACTTCAGCAATTACTCTTCCGAGTAAGAAATGTTCGGTGATACACCAGAAGATCGGTATTCTGCTCCACCATTACATCGAAATGAAACATCATCAGTCGGGTATAACCTATAAATGAAACATGCCTTAAAAACCGTAATTATGGGCTATAGCCTATAGATAGGTATAACTAAACTCATATCGAGTATATAATTAGATGTTGCATAGCCAATATAGGTTGTTTTGGCTTTGATTAATACAAGCAACGACATTGTTTGATCTAGACCAACTACTCCATGTATGAGAGTGAAGTCGTTTTACTTGTCTTGGATAGCAAATCACTGAACCTGTTATTGAGTGTTCTAAATCCTGGAAGAGAATCACTGTTCATCTAAACCAAGGTGCAAAATGTAAGGGGGCACCTTTCATTTCTCGTATGATCAAAAGATACTACATGGATAACTTTCTTCATAAAGAAGATACATAGATAACTCACTCTATTTTCCTAATTATTCACAACAAACGGCGAATGTCACATAAAAACTCCTCAGCAACATGCGCTCTCGTCCTCTACAGCAGCTCCGCACAACCAAAGTAGACGATGTAATCAGTTGTCGCCAAGAACCTCACGCTTGAGCTCATCGATTTTGGCACCAAGCTCTTCTCTATTTTTCTGAAACACAATAAACCACAAGCCTGTTAATTTAGGTGATGCCAAGGATCCAACAGCTGACGAGTCCAGTAGTTTGATCAATCGTTTATCACCTTAAATAGCAGATATCGTGAGGTGAACCACAGTGAGTAGCCAAGTCCCACTACCTCCAACAATTTAGGGACCTGTTTCAGGGGCAAAAAATTGGCTTCAATCATTCGGAGACAATCAGAGACGGTTTCAAAAGGGCGGAACTACATCCTATAGGTCTATACTATCCTCGAGAGAGAGTGACTATGGCAACATACCACAGGTATAGTATCAATTGCACCAATGATGGCTGACAACAACCAAACAGCAACCAACGCACCTCCCCCGTACAGGAAGATTGCATATGAATCTTCAGACTCCAACTGCACGTAAAATGACATTGTTATAAATCTTACAATGATGTTCCCACAATCCCACTTCACAAACCAGACAGCAAAGCACATATTTGAATGAAAAGCTAAAACACAAAGCTATGAAACCAACGCCCAACAAGAAACTTGTTCCAAGTAGAAGCACAAAAATGGTTAACTCAAAGGTGATGGACACAACACAATACTAGAGAAGGGATGAGCAACAGTAACAAACGAAATAAACCTTCGCATCACAGAAATTAGTTCACATCTGAATTGAAAGAAATCAAACCAAGTAGCATAATACTCCAAAAGTGATGTAATTACAAGGTGTTCGATGACGTAACCAATTGAATTTTACACATACACCAACATCATGTCATATAAATCATTCAAACACACACACATCATTCAGACACACACACACACACACACACACACACACCATGTCACCAGATAAATCATTCAAAAGTAAAGCAAAGCACAGATCCTTTCAGAAATCCGAAGTTTAAAAACTCTTGCACGCCTATATGCTATAATGCTACCCTCCTGATCACACCCACACCCACCCCCACCCACCCCCACCCCCACCCCACACACACACACCCACCCCCACCCCCCCACACACACACACCCACACCCCCCCCCCCACACACACACACAAAGAGGAGACGTCTTGTTGCTCAGCTAACCGCTCAGGTCAGCTTTTAAGCTGACAAATCATGAAGCATTTTTTCATGCTCTCAATTACTGAAATCATCATGGCAACAAGGTCTTACAACAGACATTACGGAATTTTAATGAAAAGGGCAGATTATACCACTAACAGAAAGGCCAATAATCTATCTCCCAAGGCAAAGGCAATAGCCAAAACAGAAACAAAACAGCAAAGTTCATTGAACGCCACAAGTTATAGATAGCCCTTAAAACTAAAAAACAAAGAGACAATGCTGCTCAGTTAACCGCTCAGGTCAGCATTTATGCCGACAAATCATGAAACATCTTTGAATGTTTTCAATAACTGAAATCATCATGGCAACATGGTTTCACACAAAAACGTTACAAACTTAAATGATATAGCTAACTAACAAAGAGGAGACATCTTGTTGCTCAGTTAACCGCTCAGGTCAGCATTGCTGACAAATCATCAAGCATTTTTCAATGCTTTCAATAACTGAAATCATCATGGCAACATGGTTTTACATGAAATCATTAAAGAACTTAGATATGAACATACGAAAGAGACGACCATTTCCCACAAAAAACTCACAAACTTTCACACAATCTAACCCTTTGCCTATGTTAGACTTGTAGGTTATAACTGACTAATACAGTGGAAAACGCAAACAGAACAACACCAACAACACATAAAACACTTGTACGAGTCGTACCATGATACACCAGTACCTGAGTTTCTTATAGTCAAAACTCGAAACATAATGTATATACGAAACTAAAGCCACAAACTTTAATCGAATTTAAATATGGAGCAACACAAATGCTAAATCAAATTCAGCAGCGAACCTTGAGGCCAAGATTATCTAGAAACTCGTCAATCGATTGCCCCGACTCATCGGACGATGATTCTTCCCCCGCAGACGATTCAGGCTGTCTGGAATCATTGTAAACAGTCTGACTAACACTTGACACCTTCCCCAAAGTTAAATCATTATCAACAGATGGAACATTCCCAAGAGTAGCAATCCCATCTTTCCTATCTTCTGTAAATTTACTGCCCTCATCTTCAGAAGTTACCCTCAACACAGTAATTTTTCTACCACCAACAACCCCTGTATGCAAACCAAATTTTTTACCATCACATCTCCAATCATATAAAAAATTTCAATTAACATCAAAGTTGTCACCTTTTCCACTATAATACCAACAAATCTAAACATTCCTACATAACCCATTTCAACTTTACGCTACATCTTCATATTTCACAAAATAAAAGCATTTCATAAGCCTAAACACTGTAAAATTTCATCATGATCTTAACAAAAATCAGATCAAAAAGTAACTCAATTTAAATTTTACCACGATCTAAACAGAACCCAATACGAAAAAATACAAAACAAAGCTGTAAACTTTACGCAAACATAAAACCATAAGAAAATGTAAGCTAAAATTGGTAAAATTAAAAGAGGGAAAAACCTGGGAAATTGGGGAATTTGTTGAGTGAGATAGAAGATACAGATCGCAAATGAGAATGGGAAAATAGAGGGAGAAGAGGTAATGATAGACCTCGAGCAGCAGTACAAATCTCCATTTTCTCTTTCCCCAGTTTATAGAAATTTTTGGGGTGAAATTAGGTTTAGGATTTATATAATTTGATTGAAGGGGGAGATTTACTGGATTAGGGTTTTTCGGTGGTTTATGGGTGAAGATACGGTGGAGCTTTTATTACCGTTTTTTTTTTTTTTTTTTTGGGTAATGGATTATTGAGGCTTGGGCTTATTTTCGACATGGGTCAAGCTTGAATTTTACGTTTGGGCTATTTTATGTTTTTTCGAGTATTGTTAAGAATATGTGTATGATATTTTATTTGGGCTTGTTTTTTAGATGCTTATGATCCCCGGACTATGGTGAATCGGTGAGTAGTGATTTTGTAAAATACGACAATTTTCTCGATAAAAAATAATCAAAGAAAGTTTAGGAGAAGGTAATCATAATGGCATTGGTGCTGATATGGGTGTACCTACATTGTTTGTTCACGTGTTATAAAAACATTTTGCAAGGATTTGTTGCACGTTTTGCTTCATTGATCTGTTATAACTTGTATATCACTTGGAAGAACGAATAAACTTTTTCCGTGAATAACTTATCTATGAAGTTTTTATTTTTTAATTTTAAATCTCACCTCATCCAAATTCCTAGTCTTACTACAATTCGTACAATGACAATCCGACCAAAACAAGGTCTCTACATATATAATGTCACAATCTTATAAATACAAATATAGAATCACACCAAAACTCATTTACTTCGCAAATTAGAATTCATCTCTTTTCCCCTCCTTAGCTTCTCCAACAATCAACAACAACAATGGAAACAACAGTAGCGTCAAGAGGACGATGGATCTACCAAGCCAAGCTTGCTGAAATCAGCGAGCGTTACAACGACATGGTAGCGTACATGAACGTCGTCGTGAAAAACAGCAGCCCCACGTCGGAACTAACGACGGATGAGCGGAATCTCTTTTCGGTCGCATACAAAAACGTCGTCCTACCACTGCGCGACGCGTGGAGGACGGTGAAGGATACAGAGCAGAAGGTGGACAACCCGGCCCGGTCCACCCTAGCAAAGGCGTACCGGTCAAGTGTTATTGAGTCGGAATTATCGTGTGTGTGCAATTCCTTGATTAATCTCGTGGACACTCATCTCTTACCGTCTGCTTCTACGAGCGAATCAAAAGTGTTTTACTTGAAGATGAAGGGTGATTATCATCGTTATTTGGCCGAGTGTTCTACCGGCGATGATCGGAGTAAGGCCGCCGATGATGCCCTCCTTACTTACAACACTGCTCTGGTATGTACGCATTACGCATAGTACTATTATCTTAGATGTCGTATGACTATTTATCAATGACGATAATGAATTTTGACTCGTTTAATTAAGACTACTTAGCTTATACTAATTAAGTTTACCAAATACGTACATGCTGGATTTGGATTTGTGATGATCACGTTATAATTAATCTAATGAAATTATTCACCACAAGTGAAAATAGTACGTGTGCGCATGCACGTAGAAGACTAGAATCAATGTATGTGTCATCACGTTGTTATTGGACGAGTCCATCTATTTTACGTTTGTTTTTTAGGTCTAGTGTATTTTACCTTTGTATGTACTCATCTCGTGTGCCCTATCAAATTGTATTAGCGTAGCATCGTTAGCAAATCTTGTATTGATAATGTAAAATCACGGGGTTAATTATTAATCTTTACATAATTGTGATTTTAATATGTTTTCTCTTATCGTAACATGAATTAAGGTTATTGCGCGTGAGGAACTTACTCCAACAAATCCAACGAGACTAGGATTGTCGTTGAACTTCTCTGTTCTTTACTATGAGATATTCAATTCTGTTGGTATAGCTTGCTCTATGGCCAAAGAGGTAAGATCAACATTCATATGTATATAGCTTCGATCATGCTCTACCATCTCTCTATACACTAATTAACTAATACAAATAGTTTAATTTACTTATATTAGTTTGGGTTAATACTTAAACAAGTTTCGGATTAATATTAACACAAAGGGAATTAAAGGTGGCCGAGTGATTAATCAATGATCGATCCCATGTGACTTGAAAATAAGTGAACACAACATTCGATTTAATAAATATTTTTGATATCGATCCTAGCTAGGTATATATTCGACCCTCCGAATCGATTTGTGAGATGCAATAATAAAATGCATCAATCATTCCGTATTATCTGAAATAATAATTTTGTAAGTGTGAGTAATGAATTATTTCATGAACTATAACAATGAGATTAAATATAGTGCTCGTATCTGTGTTGATTGAATCTCGAAATTTATCTTCTTTTTTTTTTGGTACAAAGACGAGATAAGAAAAACTTAGACGAATCTATCTATCTTGAAATTTATCTTTTTTTTTTTTTTTTTTGGTACAAAGACGAGATAATAAAAACTAAGAAGAAACTATCTATCTCGAAATTTATCTAATTGGGTGAATACGTGATTTGTATGTGAAGGCTTTTGAGATGGCCCTATCTGAGCTCGAGCTACAGAGCAGCGAAGAAGAGTCCTATAAAGACAGCCCACTCATTTTGCAACTCTTGCGCCAGAATATCACACGTTGGACTGAGGACATGCAAGTAAGTAATCAAACTCTACGATTTTTTTGATGACTCGCTAAAACTTACTACTCATTTGATATTTTTACCTAGGCATAATAATAACGAGATATGAATATACGATTGACATCATAACATACTACTACGATGAGTTGATCGTACCTAGTAGCTCATATATAATAACACATACTAGTAGTATAGTACATTATAAGTTTATTGTTTAATTTGATCCTTAATTAATATTATGAAGGTTTCATCATTAAAAATGTACTGTGTCATGTGTAGGAGAAGATTAACATGAACAATGATGCACAACAGATGGGCTAAGACTGAAGATCTACTGGGCTGCTAGTTGCTACTAATTGAAGAAGTGTACTCAAAACATGCATCAATGTTCTTTTATTTCTTTCCAAAGCCTAAGCGAAAATACTACTAATACTGAGAACTTTTGTAGATAAAAAAAAAAAAAAAACTAGTTTCCATATGTACTTGCTCAAACTAACAAGTCGTATCGTCCCCCCAAAATGTTGTTTATTTATATCAGTTATATGCATATAGGAAGTTCGAGTTAGGTCCAATTTCTAATACTTTTCTTTCGTGTACTCTTACTACTCTTTCTGTATTTTAGAAATAACACTCCATCCCAAATTAAACTTCCCATGAAATAGTATTATGTGAGAAGATTTTAAATTTCATGGGAAGTTTAATTTGGTACCGAGTGGTAATTGTTTATATCACTATGAAATTCTTTACTTTAGTGTAGACTGTAGATCAGAAAATTGCCACGAACATCTCAGGTGTTTGTTGGGCTTGTTATTCTTGGGCTGGTTTGCCCTCGGTCCAAACCAATTAGGCCTTAAAACGGGCTATCATCAGCTTAAGAACATTTTTTTTTTTTTTTTTTAAATTAGTTGGTTCTTTCACATTTTTAAGATGAGAAGCCTGTGCTCCCACAATGTTAAGCAATAATTATCTTTCTGGTGACATTAGTAAGACGTATAAAGCCTACATATAGTACCAATTCGATATGGTAAATTCGAGTTTGGGACCTATTGTACTCGATATAATCTTGTCCATCATATAGCGTCGAGATCACAACTTTACAATGTCCTAGGCTATGTGTAGTCATGCACACACAATAGAAGAATGGTTTCCAAGGTAGCAGAGATTTGGAGTGAGAGTGTTGTTCAAGCTTTTAATGATGATGTTATTCCACATGAAAGAAACCTAGCTTATGGCCTTATCCTTTGGATCTTTTTTTTCTTCCCAAGATGGAGCTTCCTCTTCTTGGCAGGAAGGACATAGGTAGTAGTATACTAGTACGTAGTAGCACTATAATATATAGACCTTTGATTTAAAGGTCGGCTTTTTTGGTCAATCATATCCTTCAACATTAAATGTGTTGTATGCATGGAAGGGCTCTAGATGTATATGGGAGAGATCTACATCTTCACTCTCAAAACACTTAATGCGTTTCCTAGAAATACTAATGTATACTTATATCTTACCTGGATTAATTAAATTGACTTGAAATCTAATTTGATCTGTTCTGATTTGAACTAATTTGTAATTGACTATATGTCGAGATACCTCCTTACTTCCTTGGTCCTTTATTGTATCAACTCATGACCTCCAAATTCTACTGCTTGCTGGCTATCTGCTATATTCTATGTAGTTATACGGTCAATGTATGTATGTTGTGTCTTCTTTTGCTACTGAGAGACAGAGTATGGGGAGGTGGATGGAACCCCTCGAGAACTCGAATCTCAGACACTAAAATGTCTATTAAATTCTAGGACCACCCCCTTAAGCTTGGCCCGAGAGAACAATAAGACTACATAACATGCTTATCATTCCATCTTTATACATTGCCTAAATATTGTAATTTGAGGTGCATAAGTTGATCCTTGAAAGGAATCTTAAGATTTAGATTACACGCACTAAGGTTTGACTTATAGACACAATAACCGGACATAAGTAACTCAAACCAAACGTATTTCACCGGAGTTATCTTATCAGTCTTAGATTAAACGTATGGGTGTATCATGTATGAGTGAAATCGATTAATATGCCTATATATAGACCCAAGTACACGTGACACAAGTGGAATTACTATAAAGCTACTCCTTGCTTACTCTCTCAATAGAATTTTTGGGAAATTACCCATTCTGATAGCTCAATTAAACATATGTCATGTTTTTAAATGTTAATGAAAAGCAGTTTGTAGTAGAAAGGTGAATAATCCCACCTTGGAAAATTATGGTGCAGAGAGCATCTCTAAAGAGATTTGGATAAAGATAGGAGACTTGGGTTCTTTGTCTTTCTAAAGTCTTGATAAGAAGGGTTTTAATGCCATCAGATTTTGCTTATTACCAAAATATATGCACAACTGCACAAGTCATCTATCACAAAAGCAAACATAGCATCCAAAGTTGGAGTAAGGCTACACCAATAACCAAAGTTGTGTGCATTTTTCATCTTAATTTGTTGTTTTCAATTTTTTTTCGCTTAGTTGTTGGCCGGGAACGGCCACAGTTGGACGCACCTTGGCTTGAGAAGTAGCACTCGGGGCATATGGTACCCCGACGAATGTTGTTTCCAACTGAAACGATTAAACTACAAGAATGTGCTATGAATTTTACTCTAGCTAGACAATTTTTTCACAAGTTTAGAGAGGAGTAATGACATGTTTATATATCGAAAATAAATAATTAATCTATAGATTTATGGGATTATTTGATGTCAAAGTCGAAACTTAAATAAGATTTTATGACATCATTCTGTTCCATTTATGTAGAACTGTAGATGGGAACTAATTACACATGCACTTGTTGAACAATAGGATAATTTAATCTTATATTAGCACAAACTAAACCCGAATTTGTCATATGCACTTGGAAGTTTTCTTCCCTGTGAATGTTCAATTTATTATTAGTAATTTCCATGTTCGTTAGAGTATTTGTCCATAGTTCTTAAGACCATAACTAACTTAAGAGTTAATTAATTCATTATATTGATTAAAAAAATATTTTCGAGAGTATTACTGGCATCTATGTAGTGCAACCTGCAAAGGCCGTATAAGAGTTCACTCTTTTTTTCTTTTTTTTTTTTTTTTTTTTTTTCCTATTGTGGAGACTGGAGTAGACAAGTAGGGAGTAATGATCTTTTGGGATGAGAGGTGAAAAATGAATCCGGAGTATGGTTTCGACTCTTGTGTCTTGGAGTTGATCGGAATTTAACCGTATCCATTCGAACACGAATTTGTACTCTCCAATAGATCCTCAATTTTAATTTGGACCGTTACTCACCCTTCCGCAATCTATATAAATACTGTTGTGACTTGTATGTAACTTGACTGAAATATACTTGACTTGACCGCCCAAACTCCCTTCGGATAAAAGAAAAGACCGGGTCAAAGACCATTAAACCAAAAAACTTACAACTAGAGCACCACAAAATGCCGTATACTTAACGATTTAGTGTACGTCTACTATAATCTAGCCATCACAGTTGACACGATCATAATTGCACCATCAGTAGCCTCTTGTGCTTGTATCATATTTTTGTTTGTGCTGACATACTAGGAGTATAAGTATTACACAAAGACAAAGGCCGCCCAATCTCGCAGCGCAACATCCATTTTCATTATAAATCGTCGATTAGCCACCATTTAATTTGTTTTATGATAAAGAATTCAATGGTGATCCAAGATTAGATGCAAAACACATAGTAATGGTGTTTAATTAAGCCTGCTTACGGTCATTGAACTAATCTATCACGGCAACAAATAGACCGTGGTCCCGCTTTATAGAGAAGAATCTAAAAGTCAGGCATTAAGTAATAACTTAAATCTAACATTTTATTTTACTTTATAACGGTTCAAAAAAGCATCATAACTAATTATTGTGTAAAATATCGACTTTAAAATGATCCAAATGATTTAAGATTAGTCAGAGGGGAGTGTGAATTTAGTATTAAGCCAGATTAACTTCATTTCTTTCTTGGTGTGATTTGTTGTTGATATTCCATGGACACTTCAATACTTACGTACTTGACCAAATCAATCTCGATTTCTAAACTAAATCGTTCGACTTCAATTAAACCTATATATCCACCTCTTAATATAATCAATCCATACAGCATCATAACCTAAAAAAAAAACGCGACGATTCGTCGCAGACGTACGATATAGGAAAAAAAGACTCTTAGTTAAACAAAATAAAACCACCTTATTCACTTCCAAATTTGCCATTCTTATTCAAAGAACAAAAAGATTTAATTTACAAAGTTACTTGAATATAGGGTGGAATTCCAAAAATGTTTTATTATCATACTAAAAAAAAATGATTTTATTTTTCTAGTCATATTATGTTCCAAAACATTTCTCATTTATTTCTTCATCTCTTCTCCTATTTCCTTTGCTCTTTTCTCTCCCCCAATCTCTCGTTTATTTTTTTTTCACCCTATAACAAAAATTTTCATTTTTCCTACATAAATAAAACCCTCAATTTTTGTATCTTCATCTTCACACTTTCTCTCTCCTTCAAAGATTGCTCCTTTCTGACTTTCTCTACACTCACTTACTTTCTCTCTCTTCTAACTTAAACCCTTGTTCAATCTCCCTCTTCTGAACTTACCCCTGCTTAATTATGTCCCAAAAGTATTAAAGTTATGATCTTTTTTGTTTTTTTTTTGATGATTTTTTTGTTAGTCTGATGAAAAAGTACAAATTAATTGGTAATTTTTTCAAATGGCAGAATTATCTGTACTTCTCTGTGATGAGAAGAGCAAAGATTTGTGCTTTTTTGACGATGATGATGAAATTACCAAAAACCCCTCAGAAAAATATTGTTATGATTATGATGATGATGATAATCAGAGTAGATCAGGACCGTTGATTCAATTACCAGAGCAGAGTGATGAGGGTTTTGTGGGATTGTTAGAGAGAGAAAATGAGTTCCTTCTTAATCAAGATTACCTCATCAGATTGCGTTCTGGGGACTTGGACTTGGCTGCTAGAACAGAGGCTTTTGATTGGATTTTCAAGGTATCAATTTTTAATTTTTTTTTTTTTCCATTTTGTTGTTATTAATTTTATGTTTACGGGTTTTGCATACGGGTATGTTAGCCGATTCTAAATCATTTTAATACGATACACGGTGTATAGTAGGAAGTAACATTAATTTTATGTTTACGATTTTATACAATTCAGGTTAACCGATTCCAAATCGATAAATATAGTAGGAATAATAACATTAATTTTGATTCTTTATCCAAAGGATGGATTTGTGGGTGTGTTAATTTATTATTTATTATGAATATAATGAAATGTGCACTAATGGAATAAAATTAGAGTACCATATCCATATTATTGTAAAATTGTTTTTAATTTTATGTGATTTTGTGATGAAATTAATTAAGATAATATACTAAAGTTGCGCGCTTTTTTTTTTTTTTTTTGGTTGGTTGGTTATGTCATGATAAAATGTGTGTGCAGGCACATTCATATTATAGCTTTGGACCATTGAGTTTATGCTTAGCTGTGAACTACTTGGACCGATTCTATTCCGTCAGAGAATTACCCGTGAGTTTTTTACTGATAAAATAACTAAATTTGATTTACCCCAAATTTAATCTTAATTCAATCTTGGTTGAATTTATATTGATGTCATGGTGAAATTTATAGAGGGATAAAGCTTGGACAGTCCAATTACTAGCTGTGGCCTGTTTATCAATTGCAGCAAAGGTTGAAGAGACTAGTATGCCTCAGTCAATTGAATTACAGGTTAGTGTGATAAGCTACATTTCGATGTAGTATCGCTTTCGTGTTGTTAGACGATGTCGTTTTGATGAATTTGATGCAATGTAGGTAGTTTTGGGGTGGTGTTTGATATGGGTGTTGTGATTTGTGTTTGATGTTGAGGCAGGTAGGAGATCCCAAGTATGTGTTTGAGGCCAAAACTATACAAAGAATGGAACTTTTGGTGTTGGACACATTGAAATGGAAAATGAATGCTGTGACACCTTGTTCCTTCTTAGATTATTCTCTCAATAGATTAAGTGATCCTCATAGCATTACAGACAGATTTCTCTTCTCTACTACGAAAGTCGTGAATCGGTCGATGCAGCTCATCTTATGCACAATTAAAGGTGGGATTATGATTACAAAGTCCTACTCTTGCATTGTCATGATAATGTGCCATATTATCAGTAGTTCTATTTGAGTGAAGATTTGTACTGTTTTATCCATCTAATATAAATAAAAAATGACCCAGAGAAATGTTTGATGGTTGTGGTAAATAAATGCAGGCATTGACTACTTGGAATTCAAGCCTTCTGAAATTGCAGCAGGAATAGCAATTTCTGTTTCAGCTGAAATCCAAGCTGTTGATATTGACAAGGCCACTTCCTGTTTCTTTCATTTGGAGAAGGTACATTCATTCATAAAAATTGTTTCATACTATAGTAGTATAGTACTAAATTACTTGCATTTAACAGCTTTCTGAAACATCAAGGAAGTGTTGTTGACCATATTAATGTTTTCTTGGGCCATTTTTTTTGAATTTTTGGTTTCAGGGTAGAGTAATGAAGTGTGTAGAATTGATCAAGGAAATGTCACAAATGAGCAGAAATGGTATTGGTGGAAGTCTAGGGTTTAGTCCTATGCAACAAGGAGTACCCCAGAGTCCAATTGGGGTGTTGGATGCTGGATGCTTTAGCTATAAAAGTGATGATTTAACAACATCTGCTGTTGGTTCATGTTATAATTCTTCCCGATTTGCGACAACGACGACTATTACTAGTACTACTACTACTACAACCTCGACCACCACAACCACCCCCGGAACTAAAAGGATGAGATTAGACCCAACTTCAACATTAGACTCCTAATCACCATCATCAACATTGTCGTCGAATCGAGAATGGGGATTAGGGGTGATATTTCTTTTTGCATTTATGACCAATTTTTTGGGGGTGCTTGAATAAGTTTGGTTGAAGGGGAGTTTTGGTGTGGTCCTTTGAGAATGATGATGGCCCCCTACAAAGCAAGGTAAAACACATATACAAACTACAAAGGCCTATTACAGTGAAGTCTTCACACACAAAATGAGAGACAGAGGAGATAGAGAGGGATTGGGAGATGGGTAAGGTTTTAATGAGATGAACTAGGGTTGGAAGTTGGAACAGAGAAGTGAAGAAGTTTCATGCAACAAGCATGATTTGATATGATGAGTTATATTTTGGCTGTTAATAATAATTACTGCAAGAAAAATGCATCACAACCAGCTGTTTTGAAGGAGGGTATGTGTGATCATGTTCATGACCAAACACTTCTAGTTGTGTGTTTGGAAACTTGGAGAAAAAAATACAATGTTTTTCTTACTTTTTTTGGGTAATTTTTTGGTGTAGAGTTGGCTCTTGGTGAAAAAAAAAACAGGAGTAAAAAAAAATGAAGACTAGATTGGGAAATTCTTTTGTTGTTTTTCTTTTTGGGCAATTTGTGGGGGTGTGCTTCCAAGAAAGAGCCTAGTAGTGTCAATGTAATCTCTTTTGTTAACAAAATTGGTAACAAAAAACAAAAATAGTGATTCACAAGAGGATGTACCTTTAAAATTGGTATATAGTCATAGTCATTGTAGCCCCATTTTGTATTACATCCCCTATTTTAGAATCTTGGTTCAAATTTCTTCCTTATGTTGTAATGTTGTATCCCTATAAGAGTAAAGAACTGATGTCATTGTGTGTTGCTCTTGAAACTATATAAGTTCTTGAAGCCTTGAAGGTCAAATCATCATTTTGGTCAATACAAAAACCATAGTGTCACAATTACAGAGAAATGGAGGGGTAACACGGATGGATGATGGCGTTTCAATGTAATTGAATTGGTGATAAAATGAGGGAATGGAAGTTTTCAACTACTCGTGAAAAAATTACAAATGTTATGTTATATTCACGAAAATCGTCCCGCAAAAATGAATCATATTTCCCGGATGGTGCATCTCCGGCTAACCTTTAAGTTGAATTTTTGAAAACACTTACTATTTCTATGAACAAAATGTATAAGTTGGTTTATTATTTCAATTTTAAAAGGCTCGGCTTTTTGTAAAGCTCATAAAAGGGAATTAAACTTTTTTTTTTTTTTTTTTTATAAATTTCTTCCTTACAAAAATAAAAAGAAATCACATTGCTTTGCAAAATTATTCTAAAAAATGCAGAGAGTAGAGAGCTTTAAGAATTGAAGGTTAAAAAACTTTGTGATAAATGGAGTAGCGAGAGAGACTGGTCAATATGTAGACTTTACAGTGGAAAGGCTTTTCACTGCGGAGAGCATATGGAAAGAGGCAGCCTTTGGCATTGGGAACTCACAAGTCACACCCCATGAACTGCTTAACTACTCCCTTGTTATTTATGATGATTGATAACTTCTAGTAGTCTTCTAGTGTTTGTTATTTAATTTGGAGCGATTACTCGTGAATTTTTCCGCTTTCTCTCTTATGGTATAATTTTACGAGTAGTAGTTTATTTATACATTTTATGAATTGATTTATTTAAGTGCAAATAATTGTTCAAATTGTGAAAATAATCTCTTTTAAATATAAGTTTAAATGTCATGTATAAAGTCTAAAATGTATGATTTACGATTGGAAATCTAACGTTAACAATTCATGACGAGTGTACTAAAAATTGCACTTTTATTTGCATAGCTGCATGGACTTTTCACGTACGTATACGACTATTGGTATAAATGCACTTTCATTGTACGAGCTACACTTTTTAGGTTAGAGAGAGAAAGAGAGTACAAAGGACAAAGATGTGCAATGATAACTGTGGGACCCTGCATGGCGCGCAAAGGTATCATTGTGCGCGGGCATTTTCACATATTTTTTTTTTTTTTTGGGAAAGTCGTTATTCACATTTCATGATTTCCCCGCGCCAAAACCAATCTCTGTGATTGACATTTGCTTCCATTATTAAAGTGAGTATTCGATTAACCTATGGACATCTATTTTTAATATTAGGTAAAATAACGTCACGGCATAAGTCGATCGATCCACGCCACTGTGTGACATGTTATAAATTCGCAAGGGTATGTCATGCTCTATACACGTGGGCGTAAATTTTTTAATGTAGTTCATGAATTATATGTCCTCATAATATTTCCAATTAAGTGATTAGTTCTAAATTCGTTCATAATCCTTGGGAATCTTCATCTTATTGTTATTACCCGTCGTAATCAATATGTACAATAGATTTCGAAACAATCTTATTTCTTTCTAATATACTCTAATCCTTATATAGTTCTATATAATGACGTCAATTTTCATCGCGAGTCTTTTTAAAAGAGCAATGCAACATCATTGTACAGTAGTACAGTACTAACTATAATAAACAACTGTAAAATTCTCTTGTTTGCTTTTTATTAATGTGATCAGTGAAAAGTCCATAAATTTACTGCATAAGTTGTTAGTTGGTAGTACTTGTTTTATCTGTTCAGATTCTGCTGCTTTATCCTTACAGTACACTACACTATAGTAGTAGTGCTGTAAATGTAATTGCTCTATTTTAATGACAAAACGACGAAGCTGTGTACAATGTTAAAAGTGTACCATATTGATATTTACTGCTCTGTGTTATTGTGTTAATGGTGTTGCACTAGTAGTAAATAAGTATTTTACTGTATTTCTCTTTGACCGAGGAAAAAACAGGAAGAATGGTCAAAATTGAGAGTATATAACAAAACTCTGCTACAAGTCGAGATCCCAATGAAGAGCATATGCATATGTATATCAATGTGAGTCGAATAATTACAGAAACAATCATATTTTTGCTAAGTAAATGTTTCAGAAGTGTGCTTCTTCCATACGCTCCCCACTTCAATTATTTTCACCCTGCAAAATTTGGCGTTTCCTCTATTTTTTTGTGCATTTGGTCCATTGCAAATTTGTAAACGAAGTTGGTGGTTTTAAAGAGTCTAAGTCGAGTCGATCCGAACGTTGTTTGATTTGAGGTCTCGAGCTTGATATTAAGGTTGTATTTAAACTTGATGAGCTTCTGATAACTTGTTAACAGATCAATAATGATAATATGTTTGCCACTTGTGAGTTGCTAATATGATTCTAAATCAAACCCTTTCAAAATCAAAACTCTAACACACTTGAAAGGCCGCAATTGAACGCCTTGCTAAGTTGCTATATATACTATAATATATACTCGTACTAATCTACAAGTACTATAATTCAATTAGAAGAAATAATAATGTTGATTAACAGCAAGCCATATAACATGATACAAAATACTCTTCATTAATTACCTACTCCAACATTGTGATCATGTGGTGTTCACAGTTCACTTGCAGAAGTACAGTATAAGCTAAGGCAAGATACTCAGTAATTAAAAAGACCCACGCCTTAAAATGACAAATACAAGGATAACCTAATTTTCTTTTAGGTTAATAAGGATAATTTAATTAATCAAGCACTAATTGCGTTTTATTATCCTGATTCATAGTGAAACACGAGAAGTTAATCACCATTATTCCAAGACCCAAGGTGAAGAAGTTAATTACTTTAGATCTCAAGACTAAGTAAAGAAGACTTTCCATTTCCACTCAATACTCTCATCTTAGTTAAAACTTAAAACGGGTGCTTCTAGTTTGGTTCCGCATGAACTTAAGTCGAGTAGGACTATAAATATGTTAAGTTTTTTTCGTCATAATATGACATGATTAGTTTTTTTTTCCACCACTTCAGCGTCTTTAATCTCTTAGGGCCTTAAAAATGTCAAAATCGACTCTAATCGAAACATATCAATATATGAAAGGGTAATTATAATAAGTGGGAAATCGAGTTGGGTAAAAACTATCAAAAACTGATTTGGAGTCAGAAATCACAAAATAGACTACGGGACAAGCTGAGAACAAGTACATCATTCTTTATGGTACCATCAGAAAGATATGCATAAAATTACATCTAAGTTGTCTATTTCTTTGGACTTACTACTCTCGTTCATGTTACGGTTCAATCGATGCCATAGACATTGGCATGACGCGCAATGACCAATTCCATCCGCCAATTACTCTTTTCGCCATCGTCAGACATTTGGAATTACAAATATGAGGCTTATATTACACGGTAATTAGACATTTAGACTGATATGAAGAATTGATATTCCATACTCGACTCAAGGATTTATTAGACCTGCATATAATTACCGAAAATAATTGTGCACTTTATAAGCCACGGTGAACACGCATGTTGCTCTCGAGACTCTACGTGGATTCGGTCTAGAATTACAGAAAATTCCTTTTTCCCACCACGAATTTGATAAACTAACCTAACTCGAACTATACATTCTCTTCCCCTTGGCTTTGTGCCTTTGTATTAGCATTAAAGTTAGAAATCTTCTCAATGAAGTTCTTTCTTGATGGAAGCCACATGCTTTGTCCAAAACTACGGGGTGTTGAGTTATTTCATACAAATATGTACAAGAGAAGTTGCCTCATAGAAAGGGTCCATCAAGTCATCACAAGAAGCTAATTACACAACTCACATGCACTTAAAGAGAGTAAGCCTTTGACCGGTCAGGGTCAGTTCCTAGGGAAGAGTATTCATTCTCTAACACTTTCTAACCTTCTTCACTTGTATAATTGTACTCATCTGTACATGCATGCCCATTAAACACGGAAACGGAAATGAAATTAAGTTAAGGGTACGAGTATACGATAAGCCTTTAAATGTATGAGACACGAAATGCATACAGTCTACTTAGTTTGAAAAATGATCTGAAAATTACGGCTTTAGACACAAAACAAACATGTAACACGATACCGTGAAATACACAAGACACAAAAACATACTCCATATTTTATGAAATTACATAAATGATTCTTGCAACTATATTACATTTCTATTAGAAAATTGATAACATCCCTTGCTTTTTGATAAATTATACTTGCAACTCTAAAAATCTTGAATCACTATGAGACAGTCTCATTATAAGAAAATATCGCGAAAGTTTATTAACGAACATCGAAGAGATACACTTTCGATACAAAATGCAATATTTCTCAAAAGTAGAAGTTGATTTTGCACTCGTGATACAAGTTTTTGGCTAAACTTTACATCAACCCCCTTCTGTCCAAACTGTACAAAAACGAGATAGACCAGTAGCTCAACTCCTCAGACTACCAGATGTCGAGTAGTCGTATACTTGCATTCGCGATCTACAGATACAGTTTTGAAGCTCGAAAAAATGGAGCTAACTGCACGTCCGAAAGGGCACTCCTCGGAATCCTTATTGAACCTCCTGCATTACTGCATGAATGCTATACAATTGAATGTTATAACGAGAGTGTTCGAATCCATGAAATCTTATTTCTCCTAACTACCCAGCACTGGCCCATACTCTCGAGTGTGAAGCCACTTAAAATTAGTTTAGTCATTGGCATGTCAATCGTCTCCCATGACTTGGAAGTCCTGTACGTACACATGAGATTGATTGATCATATGAAGTCAGGTTGGCCGGTTGAGGTCAAGCAACGGTGCCACATACGGCTATCGGGATTTACAAGCCGTGGGTACGTTATGACTTCAGGAATAGGGAAGTAGGCATAGTGAGTGTTACATAAGCCTACTGTAATTCCACTGAAACCAGCAAATGCTCCATGAACCTGTCCAAACAGTACACACTTAATACAGAGTACATGCCCAATTTGCCATCATACATTTTTTTTGCAAGCTAAGACTGCCACTTTAGACCGCATTAGAATTCAACCGCAGCACACTTTCTGAAGAATTCTACTCATTCTAACAGCATCCTGACCAAGACAAGAAAAAAACACTTGTCTGCATACATGGTCTCAGGAACGCAAGCCTCTCCTACAAACAAAGCTCGAAACAATATGATTGGAGCAAAGCCCTGAATCGCCCCTAGAGTTATCTTTTTAAAGGCATTAAGCAATAGATTTATGTTCAGTGACCTGTTCCGAAATGATACTGGTTGGTCACCAAAATATTTACTCCATCAGCTGGGGATTTCACAATAAAATAATCAATTCTTACATATACTTGTTAGGAGTACTTAGGGTTTGAACTGAGTTTTTAAAAAGATGAATGAAATGAGCAGAATTTGTCAATGGCCATGAGAGACGGCCCTCTTAAATCATGAAGGTGACTGATATCGTGATACGGTTATCTACTAAGACTCCAAGAGGTATTGCAACTCACAACATCTCCCCCCCGCCCACACCTCCTCCACCCACCCAAACGAGCAAAAACGATAAATCATCTTAAATGCAGGAACGAAAAATACGACTCACCGCATTTTGCCCTAAAATAGTGCAAAGGATTCCATCAGAGGCATTTGCACGAATGGCACGGATCATGTATGTAGGATCAATATATTTGACATCAGCTGGTGTTCCAGTCTCCTTAAAATATTTCTTTATCTGGTGTATATAGAAATAAGATCACTTAGTTCACATTGGTGTACAAAATGAAAGCATGCTTCATGCAGAAGAGCTCCAATAACCACTAAAGCTCCTACAGGCAGATTTGATATTAAAGCTTCTCAACCTTACCATGACGCTTATATATAGCGGATATAACAATTGTAGTTAGACACAAAAACATTAAACAGTGACAAGGGAAGTCACAATTTTAGGAAAATTGAAAAAGCACCAGTACTAACCGCCTGTTGGATATGTCTTACCATGACGCTTATATATAGCGGATATAACAATTGTAGTTAGACACAAAAACATTAAACAGTGACAAGGGAAGTCACAATTTTAGGAAAATTGAAAAAGCACCAGTACTAACCGCCTGTTGGATATGTACGCCAGTATCTCCGAGCACAATGTTACCAGATGCATCTGTGGCATTAGTTTCCTCGAGAAGACTCTATAATTGACAAGAGTAGAGTATTACTGACAGATTGTTATTCAAAAGTAGTCACTCTAAGGGCTCAGAATGAATTTTGATACACTTGAGGGGGGGCAGAGTCTCAGTCTAGCAGAAACTATAATTGACATAGACGAATGCAATGTAAAGCTCACCTGACCAGCCCCCTCAGCCAAACAGATGACAGCTGACCCTTTTGTCTCCAGCAAGTACTGAAGATGCCTCAGGACACCATGAGGCCCATATAAGTGAAATGGTACCTAAGATAATAAAAACCATCTTCAGTACGATCACATTGTAAAATACAGTGCTTTATAGCAGTTCGTCTAACGTACCTCTGGTATCAAGCATATGTCCACTTGGCCACTAGAAAGGGATGCATGCATTGCTATAAATCCACTGCTTCGACCCATCAATTTTACGAGGCCAACTCCACGATAAGCACTATGTGCCTAAACAGATAAAGCAACGTTGTGTTGAAAAAAAAAAGAATACTAAATATGTTGCAACTTGAAACTTATATATCTAGTAAAATACACAAGTAACAAGTGAAAGAGGTACACCAACCTCAATATAGGCAGAATTAATCGCTCTCTGTGCTTCCTCAACTGCCGTATCGAAACCAAAAGTCTTATCCATAAGCAAAATGTCATTATCTATAGTCTTCGGCACACCAACTACAGCCACCTTCATCCGTCGCTTTCGGCACTGTAATAATGATCAGAAGACACATACACAAAGTAAATCACTTACTGGGCAAACGACAAACCCACACGTGCCCACAAATCAAACAACTTAATAGAAGTCAGGTGTCATAAAATATGCCTTGTAAGTTGTAAGTTAAAAGCAGGGTAAGAATCACAGACCATGGAATGAATTCATATTTATTGGAGTTTTAGCTACTCCAAATTACCTGGAACATAGATTGTGGATGGTAGTGCCAGATCAACTGGGTTTCAAAGTACAAGATATTACCTCCCCCCCCCCAGGAAAAAAAAACGTATGATATTCCCTCCATCTTACATCTAGTTTGGATTTCAACTTAAGACTTCGAAGTGATCAAATCATGTAGACTTTGAAAACAGTTTTCTCACAACATAGTGATATACTATTCATAACTATAGACTCCATCAAATAAAAAAAAAATACAATTAGATATTAAATAAATTGGAACTATTATGTCAAAAAAAATTGACTACACAAGCTCCTATGGGTTATATCATGAGTTGTGGAAAAACATTAGAGTATTAGACCGAAAAAGCTTTGATAGGTACCCAAAATTTGTCAAATTACTCAGGCGAGCCTAAATGGGAGACGGGAAACGGAATAAGTGCACATTTACGCACATTTGCCTAACAGGGTGACGCATGGCAAAGGGGCATATAGACTTATCTAAACGGGCATATAGACTTATTTAAACGATAGAGCTGGGCCTCAAAGCCAAGAATGGCACTCCAAGTTTGTTATGGTAAAGTTTTGCGAACATTTGAGTTCATTTAAACAGGTGGTCAATATTGATCCATACCTAAAGTATATAACCCACATATTTTTGCCAAAAATTGACTTCATCGGAGCTCATAAAGCATATATTATGAATTGTGGCAAAACATTAGACAGAGAAACCTTTGATAGGTACCCCAATTTGTCAAAATACTCAAGCTAGCCTTAATGGAAGATGGGAGGCGGAAAAGGTGCCAAACAGGGGAACCGACCCCTCAAATTCATAGAGGGCACGTCTAGGGTGTCCACGGTAATGCTTTAAGAACATTTTTGATAATTTGAAAAACTTGGCCAAATTCATCAAAATGGACGAAATCAAAGGTTATAATCCACAATTTTGGCCCAAAACGGGCTAGGTCACAAAAACGTCTCAAATTCTTGTGGAAGTCCCGATGAGTAAGATTATAGGTTTCCGTTTAATAATTAGAGTAAAAAACCAACGGTAGATTCCCAAAATCGGCACAAAAACGGACATTTGCTTCAAGGGTGATGTGTGGCAAAGGGGCTTATCGAATTAGCTAAACGGTGGAACTGGGCCTCAAAAACAATAACAACACTCCAAATTTGTTCAGGGTACATTTTCTGCGAACATTGGGGTAAATTTACGAGGTGGTCAATATTGATCAAAACCGAAAGTACATAATTCAGAGTTTTTTTTTCTTCAAAAAACTGTCTTCAAAGATGGCTCAAATTTACATTGGATCTAATATGGAATAAATTATGAGTTGTGGCAAAACATTAGACCAAAGAACCATTCATAGGTACCCCAATTTGGTCAAAATAGTCAGGCTAGCCTTATTGGTGGATGGAAGGCGGAATAAGTGCCAAACGGGGCAACCGGCACCTCAAATTTAAAGAGGGCACTCCTAGAGTGTTCACAGAAATGTTTCAAGTAAATTTAGACAATTTTTAAAAAAGTGGCCAAAATCATCAAAATTGGACGAAATCAAAGGTTATAATCCACGATTTTTGGCGAAAACTGCATCACAAAAACGTCTCAAATACGTGTGAAAGTCCCTATGAGTAAGATTATGGGTTTTGTAAATAATAGAGTTAAAAAGAAACTGTAGCATTCCGAAATCGGCACAAAAACGCACATTTGCCTGGCATGGTGACGTGTGGCAAAGAGGCTAATCGAATAACCTAAACTGGACCTAGGCCTCAAAGCCTTTAAGGGCACTCAAGTTCACAGTAAACTTTTGCGAACATCGGGGTAAATATACAGAGGTGGTCAATATTGATCAAAATCGAAGTACATAATCCACCGTTTTTTGCCAAAAATAGTCTCCGACTAAAAATGGTTCAAATTTTCATCCGTATCTCATATGAGATATATTATGAGTTGTGGCAAAACATTAGACTCAAAACCATTGATAGGTACCCTAAATTGGTATAGTCATGCTAGCCTTAATGGTAGTCGGGAGGCGATTAAGTGCCAAACGGGGGACCGGCGCCTAAAATTCATTGCAGGCACTCCTAGGGCGTTCACGACAATGTTTTTAAGTAAATTTAGACAATTAAAACAAGTGGCCAAAATCATCAAAATTGGATGAAATCAAAGGCTATAAGCCACGATTTTTTGCCAAAACTGACTGCATCACAAAAACGTCTCAAATTCTTGTGAAAGTCCCTATGAGTAAGATTATGGGTTCCCGTAAAATATTAGAGTTAAAAACACACGGTAGGTTCCCGAAATAGGCACAAAAACGCACATTTGCCTCACAAGGTGACATGTGGGGAAGGGGCTTATTCTAATTACCTAAACCGTAGAACTGGGCCTCAAACCCTTTAAGGGCACTCCAGCTTCACGGTAAACTTTTGGAAACATTTGGGTGCACTCACAAAGGGGGTCAATATTGATCAATACCAAAAGTACAAAATCCATAGTTTATTTGCCAAAAATTGTCTTCGGCGAAAAGGGCTCAAATTTTCATTGAAATTCATATGGATATGTGATGAATTGTGGCAAAACATTAGATCAACAAACATTTGATAGGTACCCTAAATTGCACAGAATACTCAGGATTACATTAATGGTAGACAGGAGGCAGGATAAGTGCCAAGAGGGGGAACCGGCCCCTCATATTCATAGAGGGACCTCATTGGGTGTACACGGTAACGGTTTTAGAAAATTTAGAGGATTTCAAAACAGTGACCAAAATTATCAAAGTTGGACTTAATCAAAGGCTATCCACGATTTTGGGCCAAAACTGGCTGCGCCACAAAAACGTCCCAAATTCTTGCGGAAGTCCCTATGAGTACCATAAGGGGTTTCCGTAAAATATTAGAGAAAAAAAAACAACGGTGTGTTCCCAAAATCAGCACAAAAACGCACATTTGACGTGTGGCGATGGGGCTTATCGAATTACCTAAACGGTGGAATTGGACCTCAAGGCCAATAAGGGCATTCCACATTTGTGCATGGCAAACTTTTATGTGGATTTGGGTGCATTTATAGTGGTGGTCAATATTGATCAATACCGAAATATATAATCCGCAACTTTTTTGTTAAAAGTTGCCATCGAACAAAAAATGGATCGATTTTTCATCGCAGCTCATATGAGATATGAGTTGTGGCAAAACATTGGACCGAAAAACCCTTGATAGGTGCAGATGTACCCCAATTTGGTCAAAATACTTAGGCTAGCCTTAATGTTACATGGGAGGTGGAAAAGTTGGCAAACGGGAGAATCGGCCCCTTACATTCATCGAGGGCAATCCAAGGGTGTCCACGGTAATGTTTTAAATACATTTAAACGGTTTCAAAAAATGGCCAAAATCATCAAAATTGAACGAAATCAAAGGCTATAATCCACGATTTTTGGCCAAAGTTGGGTGCTTCACAAAAACCTCTCAAATTCCCGTGGAAGACCCTATGAGTAAGATTATGGGTTTCCGTAAAATATTTGAGTTAAAAATAACAGTTCATTCCCAAAATCGGATCAAAAACGCAAATTTGCTTCAAAAGGTGACGTGTGGCGAAGGGCTTATCGAATTACAGTGGAACTGGGCCTCAAAGCCAATAAGGACACTCCTATGAGTTGTAGCAAAACATTAGACCCAAAAACCTTTGATAGGTAACCTAATATGGTCAAAACACTTAGGCTAGCCTTAATGGCAGATGGGAGGCGGAAAAGGTGCCAGACAGGGGAACGGGGCCCTCAAATTCATGAAAAGCAATCCTAGAGTGTCCACGGTAATGTTTTAAGTAGATTTTAACAATTTGAAAAATGTGGCCAAAATTATCAAAAATGGACGAAATCAAAGGCTATAATCCACGATTTTTGGCCAAAAACTGGTTTGCTTCACAAAAATGTACCAAATTCTTGTGGAAGTCCCTATGAGTAAGATTATGGGTTTTCGTATGATATTAGTTAAAACCAACGGTATGTTCCCAAAATAGGCACAAAAATGCACATTTGCCTAATAGGGTGACATGTGGCGAAGGGGTTATCGAATTACCTAAAGAGTGGCGTTTGGCCTTGAAGCCAATAAGGGCACTTTAAGTTTGTTCATGGTAAACTTTTGCGAACATATGAGTGCATATTAGAGGTCATCAATATTTATCAATAACTAAAGTATATATAATCAACAGTTTCCCCAAAAATTGTCTTGGGAGTAAAAAGGGCTCACATTTTCATCGAATTTCATATGGGATATGTATAATGAGTTGTGGCAAAACATAAGACCAGAAAACCATTGATAGGTATCCCAATTTGATCAAAATCAAAATAGCCAGGTTAGCCTTAATGGTCGACGAGCGGCAGAAAAGATGCAAATGGAGGAACTGGTGCCTCAAATTCATAGAGGGCACTCCTCGGGTGTTCACGGTAATGTTTTAAGTAGATTTCACAATTTGAAAAATGTGGCCAAAATCATCAAAATTGGACGAAATCAAGGCTAAAAATCAACGATTTTTGGCCAAAACTAATTGCGTCATTGAAAACTTCTGGTATGTTCCCAAAATTGGCACAATAACGCACATTGACTTTAAAAGGTGACGTGTGGTGAAGGACTTATCGAATTACCAAAACGGTGGAACTGGGCCTCAAAGCCCATAAGGGCACTCAAAGGTTGTTCATGGTAAACTTTGGCGAACATTTGGGTGTGTTTACAAAGGTGGTCAACATTGATCAATAGTGAAAGTACATAACCCACAATGTTTTGCCAAAAAATTGTCTTTCCCTAAAAATGGCTGAAATTTTTATCGAAGATCATATGGGATACATTATGAGTTGTGGCAAAATATTAGACTGAATTGGTAAAAATACTTAGGCTGGCCTTTAAGGTAGACGGGATGCGGAATAAGTGCTAGACGGGGGAACCAGCCCCTCAAATTCATAAAGGGTAACCCTAGGGTGTTCACGGTAATGTGTTTAGGTACATATAGACAATTTCAAAAAAGTGGCCAAAATTATCAAAATTGGACGAAATCAAAGGCTATAATCCACGATTTTTGGCCAAAACTGGTTGCGTGACAAAAACGTCCCAAATTCTTGTGGAAGTTTCTATGAGTAAGATTATGGGTTTCCGTAAATTTTAGAGCATAAACCAACGGTACGTTGCCAAAATAAACACAAAAACGCACATTTGCTTCAAAAGGTAACGTGTGGTGAAGAGGCGTATCGAATTACCTAAACGGTGAAACTGGGCCACAAAGCCAATAAGGGCACTCCAAGTTTGTTCAAAGTAAACTTTTGCGAACATTTGAGTGCATTTACAGAGGTGGTCAACATTGATCAATACCAAAAATATAATCTATACTTTTTTTTACCAAAATTGCCTTCTAAAAATGCCTCAAATTTTCATACGAACTCCTATGGGTTTTATTATGAGTTGTGGCAAAACACTAGACCCAAAAACCTTTAATAGGTACCCCGATTTGGTCAAAATACAAAGCATAGCCTTAAATGGCAGGTGGGAGGGGGAAAAGGTGCCAAACGGGGAAACCGGCCCCTCAAATTCATAGTGGGCACTCCTAGGATGTCCAAGGTAATACATACTAACAATTTGAAAAAAGTGGCCAAAATCATCAAAATTTGACGAAATCAAAGGCGCTATAATCCACAATTTTTGGCCAAAATTGGCCACATTACAAAAACGTCCCAAACTCTTGTGGAAGTCCCTATGGGTAAGATCATAGGTTTCCAAAATATTAGACTTAAAAACCAACGGTACATTCCCAAAATAGGCAAAAAAACGCACATTTGCCTCCTAGGGTGATGTGGTGGAGGGGCTTATCAAATTACCGGAACGGTGGCGCTGGGCCTCAAAGCCAATAAGGACACTCCAAGTTTGTTCATGGTAAACTTTTGCGAACATTTGGGTGCATTTATAGAGGTCATCAATATTTCTTCAATACCGAAATATATAATCCACAGTTTTTTCCCGAAACTTGCCTTCAACTGAAAATGTTTTCATCAGATCTCGTATGGGATATATTATGAGAATCGGTCAAAACATTACACCCAAAAAAAATTGATAGGTGCCCTTAATCGGTCAAAATAGTCGGGCTAGCCATAATGGATGAGGGGAGGCAGAATAAGTGCCAAACGGGGGAATCGGCGCCTAAAATTCATAGAGGGGACTCTTAGGGTGTGCACGGTAATGTTTTAAGGACATTTAGACAGTTTGGAAATAGTGGCCGAAATCCTCAAAATTGGTCGAAATCTAAGGCTATAATCCATGATTTTTGCCAAAAATGGTAGCGTCACAAAAACGTCTCAAATTCTTGCTGAAGTCCCTAGGGAGTAAGATTATGCTTTTTCGTAAAACATTAAGAGGAAAAAACCAACAGTAGCTTCCGAAATTCGGCACTAAAATCTGCCTCACGAGGAGACGTGTGGCGAAGGGGCTTATCGATTTACCCAATCGGTGTAACTGGGCCTCAAAAGCAAACAAGGGCATTCCAAGTTTCTCCAACGATCAAGTTTTGAGATCATTTGACTACTTTAACAAAACCGAATTATACATAATCGCCGAAATTGCCTTAGAATAAAAATTGTTCAGAACTTCATAGGAGCTCCTAGAGGTTATATTATTTGTTGTGGCAAAATTATAGACCTAAAAATCTTTGGTAGGTGCCCCAAGTCCATCAAAATATACACGCTAAACTTAATGGGTGATAGGAGGCAGAACAAGCGTCAAATACGAGAAGCAGCACCCCAAATTCATGAAGGGCACTCCTAGGGCATTCACACATTGGTTTAAGTCCAAGTAGACAATTTGAAAATAGTGGCCAACACAGTCAAAATTGGACGAAACCAAAGACTATGATCCACAATTTTTGGCAGAAAATGGATGGGTCACAGAAACGTCTCAAACACTTGTGGAAATCCGTAGAAATAAGATTATGGGTTTTTGCATTCGTATTAAATACCATAAGTGGATCATCTAATTATACAAACAGTGGAGCTGGTTCACAAAGCAAATAAGGGCCCTCCAAGGTTCTTCATGAGTTGTGGCCAAATATTAGACCGAAAAACGTTTGATAGGTACCCCAAATTGGTCAAGGGCTAGGCTTAATCGTGGGATGCGAAATAAGTGCCAAAAGAGGGACTAACATGTAGACTAAATAAAACATCCATTTGCCTAAATTCAAGTTGAACTAGTAGAATGGACTGTGGAATAAAGTTTGTGTTAAATCTTACACCAAGTAAACATATCATTGATCTAGGTGTGGGTCCCAGTATGGCTAGCAAAAAATAGTAAAACAATCTAGAACATCATTGTGAACAGGAGGGAGTATGATAATTGAGCAATAAGAAACATAACAATGTTGCTCGAGCGTAAGCCAGGCCCGAAGTACTTTTCTTGATTTTAGCAGATTAAGATGATGTCATAAGAGGCCACAGTAAAATACGAATTCAATATCCAGTCAACAAATTTCCAAAGTGTATTACTTTGCTTAAGAAGTGTCACCTTAATGGTTAAAAAAGATGAATCTTGAAATCCTAGGTGATCTGAATACCATGTTCCATTAGCTCTCTCCTCGTTATAGGTTGTAATTCTAAAACCATGACCATACAAGGCTTTTGCGACTCAAAACTTGTCAAAAAGGCAACAATTATGCTTACACCAAACCTCGATTCCGCTATTAAAGGTTTATGGATGAGTTGTGTAACCGAAGACTGAATACTTTCCCATAATCCTAATTGGGAAGGGCCATGGAAAGAGAAAGTAAGGTGAACCTAAAGAAGATAATTGATTGAATTTATAGAGGCCCAAATAGAAAACTTAAAAAAACAATAGAAAGAAAAGCATTTGGATATGATGGGGTATCTCAAACCTCGTCATGAATTGCTACCGCACCAGCATGTGTTCCATTTCCACCCAGAACAAAAAGCATATTGGTCCCTCTTTCCTGCAATAAATCATAACTCATAGCCATTGATAATAAAGTATTTTGTAAGTGTTTTGTAGCCAAATCATCATATAGTCAAACAAATACAAGAAAATAAAGAAGCATGAAAGACAAACTTCACACCTCCATACTATCCACAATTTCTTTGACAGTTGGCCCGCCACGTGAAACTCCTAACAAACTACCTCCAGATAGATGAATGTTCTGGACCACCTTTCGCGTAAGCTGCACATTAGAGAGAAAAGTAAGAACACGTTGAGCAACGCACTAAGGTAAAATAACAGGAGAAAGAGAAGATATCAAAAGTAGAAAGAAGTTTGTGTGGATGAACTAAGAAAGGCAGCTTACTGGCATCTCCTTCAAACCCTTGTCTGTGAATCCACGATAACCGAAAGGAATGCCTACGATGTTCTTTACTCCATATATTTCAAGTGTGATCACAATCTGCAGTGGACCACCCAAGGGTGAGAGAGGGGAGGAGATCAATAATAACATCGAAGTAGAAGGGCTCACATAAACAAAAGTCATAAACGTTTCGGATTTCTAATATATTAGGCAGGCAATCAAGATTTGCATCCAATATATTACAGTCCTACTGTTGCTTAGCAGCACATGATTCTTGTCCAAGCACTACCTCATCCCTCTACTTTATTTAATGTATCAAGTAATCAAAGATTTCCCAAGGTTTTCAACTTTATATATTCTTCGATTTTATCCTTAATTCTTAACATCTCATATTCTTTAAAGATTACCCATTAATCTTATCAAGTTTCTATCATAGAGGTCAAATGCTTCAACGTCTCGACATATGAACATAATTCCTTAATCTAGGCCAGTGTGTCGTGGTCATAGGACTCTGCATACTAAGTATGCGTCAAATGACACCCAAAAGTATTGCATTAAGCAAAAAGACAAAAAGGCAAGGGCCAAAACCGGTGCAGCAAAGATTTTACAAAATGTCTTTAAAAAGTTCACCCTTTATTTGAAGCGAGAATGAAGGCTGATGGAAGGGAGAGATAGCCACATACAAGAAACCTAGCCTTACTACATCTAAAGCTCATACATTATCTTCCATGGCCTTCAAAAAATACACACTGTTAATTAACCCATATTTTTCTTTAAGTCAATTAACAGCAAACAAGAGACACCATCAATTTTAAGCATGTCCAATTACCAGAACTTCCAAGAAGGCCAGAAGAAGAAAAAGACCATGGGGGAGGAGACGAGATCAGCAATTCGACATAAAAGAATCTAAGAATGAGCGTTAAGCAGTGTCCAAATGTATATGGTGGCAATGCAAAACTCACCTGTCTGATGACATCATTAAGTCCAGGGCAGAGGCCTCCACAAGTAACAATTGCTGCATTAACTTCTTCTGGTCTGAAGTATATATTTTCACGTGGCCCAGCACGATGGACCCTAAGACATGTTCAGAATCAGCAGATGAACGACATATGCACAAATGTAAAGTCATTTAGTTCACTGAGACATATTGATGGATGTGCATGCAGAAAATTTATTCACTGATGCACATGTAGATCAAGGTCAATCACCAACAGCAAGCTCACTGCTATGTTTGATATAAGAGTACCTAGTGAAGTTAGGTGGCAAACATACCATTGCTCCACCCAGGTACAATCCGGGTCAATGCACTCTGCACCGGCTGATGTTGGTGACGAATACTTTATGACCTACAAATAAAGAACAAAGGATTCAAATTCACTAATTTGATCGGGAAAAGAACAATAGCTCATTTGCTGCTTTTAAAACTTGTCACCATGAAAGATAATAAACGATTGAAGGATGGGATTTCTATCAATCAAAAATGGTGATGCACCTTCAAGAGAACCCTATCATCATTGTTAATATACCCGTGCCATTTCTCGTCCGACGGATAACCACCCGCAAAATCTTCAATAACTGGAGAGCTGCGGAAAAGGAGCACATCACAGAACAAGTCGAGATCAGAAAACATACAACATTGCTGCTTCTATTGAAAGATCCAATAAAATCATCTCAAGATAAGGCATAATACCACACTACTAATATGAAAGCTAAAGTCGAAAGAATCCCCAAATGATTCAACAATTTAAGAAAATTGCTTCAATTATAACCTATCTTCGGCCATCATTAGCTCAACATTTCTCACTCACAATTCCATATGACTCAAAAGTCGGTTTTCTTGTTCACTCTTTCATGATAAGTTATCTCGAGCACTAGAGCTACTTGCACTGAGAGTAGTTATATAGGCGGTATTCTCCTTTATCCATCACTACCTCCTCAAGACATCACCGCTATCTTTTCCTATAATTCAAAGCACGCATCTAACAAGTTTCACGGACTAAGCTAGATGACATTACTCGCAAATCGGCCATTAGTAACGCGTTCCTCCATATCTCCAACACCTCAACAGTCAAATTAGGTCAACAACACGACGATTTAAATCGGCCATAAGTAACGTGATTCCTCCATTTCTCCCAACACCTCAACAGTCAAATTAGGTCAACAAGATGCCGATTCATTAATCCGTAATCCGTAATCCTTATGAATTACGACAACAACCTCGCTTATATAAACTACAGTCTCATCTCGGAGTAATTATGAATCAGAATTATACAAGTTGATCGATCAATATAATTCAATAACAATATGCAATTAATTAAAATTAGCACTAAACTTATGCTAAAACAATCACATAATTAAACATTACAAAAACACCAAATAATAAACAAAATCAAAGTAAAAGGATGAAAACTTGTAGCAGAAATTTCTTTTACCGCATCTTGAGGCAAAATGTAGAAGGAATAGGCTTAAGATCCTTGAAAGTGTCAGTAAGGTGAGGTAGACGAAACCGCTCCTCGAATTCACCTTGATACTTACTCTTCCACTCCGGATCATTAAAATCGATCCTTGCTGTCTCCGCCGCCGTATCAGCCGCCTTGTTCTGAGCTCGGACTCGGCGGTTTTCGCATACCTGCGTCAAGCTCGGTCGCGCGAGCGTCAGGCGATGCGCGGCGCCGCCGGCGGAGGATAGTTTCGTGGTTGTGATCGTCGGCGGTGCGACGGCGAATTTCTGCGCGATCGCCGGCGATAATGTCTCCATAGAATTAATAATTCAAGAATAATACAGTAGAGTGTTTGAGAAGGAAGTCAGAGAGTGGGAGAGTAGAGGCGAGAAATGAGGGATCGTAAGTTTTAAACGGAAAAGTTGGACTAAACAGAAACACAAGTCAACGGCGACGGGGACAAATGTAACTGTTACGCTGTTGAATATTGATTGAGACACACGGAGAATACAGATGCTCCATTTCGAAACTCCACCTCACCTATCACGCCAATAGTAAACAAAGTCGTTTTTGTGGATAGAGTACTCGATACGCTTTTTGGTACTACTCGATGTCTAGGGCGATACCGATGATCGATTTTAGAGTTATACGGCAATAGTAAACAAGTCATATGAGTATGTTTTTAATAAAAATGCGGAGAATATGACTAGGTAGCAGTGTATCTAGGGGGTTACATAGACTATCATTATTGACTCTTAATTAGGTACTACATTAGTTAAGTAGTAATTTCTAGAGTGATCACGGCCAGTCTAGATTGATGGTTGCTTCAAGAGTAGCTGAGTTGGGAGACATGTGGTCAATGATGCCGTCTACGTAAATATTATAACAAGAAGATCCCGCTTTCTTCAACTTCTCTAGGATTTCTTCCCAACTCATACGGTTGATGGAGCTTTTCGAGCTACCCATAACATATACCTACAATATATAACATCCATCAAAATAAATAACGACATTCATATAGACTTTGATCGAGCTATGTGATAAAAATATACGTTGTTGTTCTTCTTTTTGTTCTTGTCAAATAGTAAATGATTTTTAAGTGTTTTATTTTTTAAGGGTTACAAATAGGTTTAATTATTGTATGGAAATGGTCCATATAAACGTATGGTATAACTAGTGGCGTATACAATATATGATAATGACTAAAGATATACCCTGTTAGGAACGTCGGGGGGTTCGTATTGACCGGGTGCATTCCAAGCCACGATCACTGCACGCGCTGCAAACTTGGAGTCGGGCAAGCCACTATACAGGACCGCGGCCATGGACGCTGGGTCATTGCCCTTTTCATGGGTGAACTCAACCGCGCCTTTCGGCGGAATAGTAGCAGGAAATGAGCCACCAAGGGGTTTGCCTTGCCAACTTATAAACCTGTCGAGATGAAGTGTGCCCAAAATGTCCGTATTGTTGTTTTTCAGGGTTACACTCGTGGTGTTTTGGACCTTCATTTGAACCGAAGCCATTTTGGTTACTGACCTACTTTTTTGTTGCCTAATCACACACAACATTGTTATATATCGTTAGTTAATTAGTACCATCGTTCTTTAAAGATTAAAAACATGAACGAACTAATTACATACCAAGGGAGCTAGTAATAAATGTACTGAAAACATAGATAATAAACTTTTTACCTTGTAAAGTCGGAGACTTAGTATTGAGAATAATGTTACTCCAGTTGTGGTTTGTTTTGAATGAAACAACGATGTGCGATGTGTTTATATACTATGGAGTACTGTACCATTCTTGTTGTGTAGAGTACCTTTTACGCATTTGGTATACTCCCATCATGGAGTTGGTACTTTTGCTTCGAAATTTTGGTCGAATATTTAACTTTTGTTTGTGGTTCTTGGTAGAGAATATATGTCGTATTGTGATTCTTTGACTTCTATAGTTTTGATTACTTTGTATTTAAAACGTGTAACAATTTTCATGAGATGTGCTATTCAGACTATTGTAAGTCGGTTTATTTGATGTAAAGAGTAGATATCGATAAAATAAAATAAAATAAAATAAAAAATCCGAGTTGTGCTACTCAAAATACTATCAATCTTTATAGGGTTAGTTCACGTGGTACCCTCGTATTTTGTCGATTTGCACGTGGTACTAAGTGTTTTGCAAATTTATATAAAATACCCTCGAGATTGCCTATTTGCACGCGATACCCTAAACTTAACCCTCTCATTAACACCGTCAATTTTTTTATTTTAAAAAATGGTTAATTCACGTAATACCCTCGTGTTTTCCCAATTTGCGTATAATATTATTGGAATAAATGAGTAACTTGAGATGTTAATACAATCTTTACGAATTTTAGGGCACGAGGGATTAGGGAATATAACTCAATTGGTCACATAACGAACTCCACTGATCAAGTGGCCGGCAGCATTTGGCATACTAGTAAGTAGTAACTAGTAACTACCCTTTGGTACCTTGGGAAAATTCTCACTTCTCGCAGAAGCTCTTGCAGCACGTCATGCCGTTTTGGCGGCTTCTCGTAAGCATCTTCATCATGTTGTCTTTGAAGGGGATAATCTTAGTGTTATCAGCGCTCTGAATCGCGAGGTTAGTCCTTGTTGGGAGATTTGGGCCCCTATTTCCGACTCTTTGCTTCTGAGTCAGAATCTCCCTTCTAGTACTTTTGCTTGGGTTCGTAGATCGGCTAATGTTCTGCCTCACAATCTGTCTAGTTGGGGTGCTTCTCTTCATCGGACTTCTGACTTAGTTTTTGATGATTTTCCTTCATCGTTTTTTTCGTAATCTTTTTGTAGCATTACTCAGCAAAAAAAAAAAAAAAAAAAAAAATTTGGTACCTTGGGAAGATTCTCAACATTTCGCGCCAATTTAGAGATATAGGCCTTGGACTTGGGCTTGAAGGCCCGAAAATAATCACAGTCCAGCCCATTTTAAAGACGAAAGCCCGAAATTCAACCCAAACAGTAAGCTTGAAGGAGGCCCAGATGTGACATGTAACAATGCTTCAAAGTCAATTGAAAATTTTCTTTAATTATTTTTGCCTTTTAAGCTAAGTTCTCTTGCAAAATCAACACTTTTGATTTACAGCTCAAACATGTAATTTTGTCTACAGATATTTGGCGCCTAATTTTCAAATTAACCAGATTATAACGGTCATCTTGTCTAAGCATGTCAAAATCACGTCATATTCAACCCCTATTGTACTACTTCCTCCATGTGCTATAGTCACATCCATTGTTGGTCTAACGTTGAGTATTTAAGCGCCTTGCAAAATAGGATGTGCATCGGAAAATTCGATCACAACTACGAGACTATTGCTCGAGATGGAACATCGAGGTGTACGTTCAATTTTATCTTATCGTGATTTGTTATTTTTATCATTTTATGTTCTAAGATCTTACATGCAAATTTAGTGTTTCATATTATTATTGGCTTGTTTGATGACTTTCTGTGTTGTTTAAGGAAGGTGTGACAAGACAATTTATGTTTTTTTTTTTGTTGTTGTGGAATTGCAGCTCAGTCCCTTCTTTTACAGGAGAATTCTCAAGTAAAGGTGTATTTATGCATCACTATTTTTTCCATCCATTTTGTGAATATTAGAAAACAACGTGTCAAATACCACAATCTTAACCATAAATGTGTATTTGACTCTTTAAAACAAATATTTTTTGCAGGTATTTAATTGTTGGATGACTACTAATAACTTATGTGTGACAACAAAATCGAAGCAGGATCCAGAGGAAGAAGCAAGGATCAGGGGTGAACTAGAGACCGATGTAGAGAGAGATTTGGAAAGAGAACTCAAGGACGAGATATACCACCTCGCTCTTCGCCTTCGTCGATTATACCAACACCAAAGAGACAAGCATAACACTAGTGATAGAACTAACAAAAATCATGTTAGTCAAGAGAGACACATTATTTTTACAAAGAAGATGGAGAATGATAATGGTAACAAAAACAAGGGGCTTTTGGAGGTCAAAATTAGCATAAAGATGGAAAGAGGGACCAAAGTGGAGATTAAAGACAACAAGAAGCCTCATATTCATGTTGATAATAATAAGCATCACAAAAATAATAAAGTTTCGAATTCAAAGTATGGTACCAAGAAATTTGACTGGACTAAAAGTCTTAGGGCCGGACCACCAAATCAAAGTCTTTTTGTGGTCCGAAATAAATTGGAGGCCCAAAAACAACATCCAAGGTTTCGTGGACAATCCAAGGGGAATAAAGTTGTCACTTGTGCTTGACTCTTCACCACTTATCCAAATTCATATATGCTCCACTAAATATATTATTTCAGGTTTCCATTAGCATGTGTTTGATGCAAGGGTTGTGAACTTGTGATTATATATACTCTTTCGTTTTCAAAGACTCGCTATATTTTTTGGGTTTTAAACATAATACTCCATTAAGAATGAAAATGAAATGACTTGTTAAATTGATTGTGCTAACAATGTAGTACTCAATCTATTTTGTGTTTATCATCAACTGATTGAGGTTCATAGAGTATCATTACATAAGTAGAACTTTCGTGAAATTCTTCTACACGAACTCATAAATAATGATGAGAGTCACCAAGGAACCGTATTGAGACTCGAACCTGGACTATCCTTTGAGAAAGACAAAAGGAATATCGGGAAGAAGTTGCATTGTTATTTCTAGGGATCATCTACATACCCAAATCTATTCTTCATCTTTTTTCACGGTTTTCTCCACCATATCGGAAAATTAAGGAATCTCAATCGTATGCACAACTGTATTAGCTTCTGTTTATGCGACTGGGAAAGCAAATTGCTTTGCTAATGACCTTTTGATTTAATTTCGAAATTAAAGTTCCTACGAATGTTAAAGTGTATAAGCCTTAGCTTGGCTTCACCTTCCTCGAGTGGCCGAGTTAAATTACTTTGTTTTAGTGAGACGGTCATATACGGAGTAATAGATCATACTATGTATGTCTCTACTACGAAAGACTAAGCCACTAAGGTTCATTTTTTGTTGTATTGCGAACTGCAACATGATATGCTCGAATCCTTAAAAGTGGATCAAATAAATGACATTGTGTGACATTATATAGAGCTTCTACTAAAAGGGAACCTTGAAATGATAGGTCATAGCCAAACTTATAAAGTTATACACATATTTAGCTACTTATGATGACAATGTTTGATTTACATGCTTCACGTCGTCTTGCTAAGATATTTTCCCCAGCAACCAGCATGCATGTGTAGAACTACTCATAATCAAAACTTACGACAAATTGCAATTATAATGTTTTCGAGGTATATTATTAGTAATAAAATTGAATCTCACCAATTATTAGTTTAAACTTTTACTTAGTTGGAGTAACTTTAATCTTAAGTTCGAAATCCAAGCTAAAAGGTCCGTTCACAACAAGAAAATGATGTGTAATTAAACCAAATATAAAATATAATTAAAACTTAGCTCTCTAAATATATTAATATATATGTACACGAGATTAATAAAGCAATTTGTATTGTAGAGTGTTCAACGAGTTTATAGAGCTAGATTCGTCATTCATGTATATAAGGATTGTGACTACTTTAATTTGATGGGCACATACATGAGCACAAGCTTGTTTAATGTGATGTTAACGAAAGCCTGCAGTAGTTCTGGATTTGTGTAGTGATTATCACATGTGATCGAGCATGGCTGTATATTGATGAAATTGTATCTGTTGACCCTTAATTTGTTTGTGTTCATCAAGCTTCATTTCAATCTATTGCCTCATTTGAGCCTTTGATAATGTGTTGGAGAAAAGGGAGTTTTTTCCCATAGTTTTTTTGTTTGCATGTTCTCTTTTTTCTCATATAGCATGGTTCACTTTTATGGTTGATTGGCTAAATTGGTGAAAAGGTTTTGCATCCCTTTGTATATGAAATATCTCCACTTTTGGGGGTGAAAGAATCCCCCAAAGTGTGTCTTGGCTGAATAAGACCTAAATGCAATAATTTCAGGCAAAAATATAACAATGCAATGCAACAACATCTGTGTGATGATGGGAGTATTTCAACTTTTTGTTAGGTGGTGCATTGTCGTTTTTGGATCGGACCATGTAAACTTGTTAGTTCTGGGTTCAAAATGTTACGAGGATGGAACCAAGTATCCGTTGAATAATGTAGGTTTGGAACGATATGAAACCAAGTATAATGTCTGTGCGGCTATGCATTTCTCGATCAATCTACGATTATGTATGTATTTCTCAGGAAACAAAACACGAAACTTTGATTTATTTTGTAATACCATGGAGACTACGAACATATATACGTGATGCAGACACTCGTAATTACTAATTGAGACGGACTTATGGTCTTTGGTCTGTAATTATGTGATTGTACAAGCTAAGGAAATTAAACTTGTGATGTGGTCCTTGAATTTAATTGGGCAAATGACCTGTGTTGAGCTTAAAAATTACAGTGGCAACCGTATTCCATTTATAATGAACAGACCACAACTGGAATCTCAAGAGAATTCCTCCTTTTTGCAAAAGACGACCATGGATTTTGTAATCTTACTGGTTAAAGCCTAAAGGACCACAACGATGCTTAATTATTCGGAGGTTAAAATCGCCGAGGACGGTAGTACATTATTCACTCGATCGAAGGTGTTCAAATTAAAACGTCTTCATGCTATCACTCTAATCACCTCGAGTTCAAACCAGAAAGATACAGATTCGAACTCTCAACCTTAATTAAGACGTTTGAGTAAAGTTTCATGTGACCTAATTTAGTGTCCAACACTTAATTAAGACTACTAGTAGCATAGATACTTTGTCAATCGTCATGTGAGTGTTTATTAAATAGTTAGCTTCATTCAACATAACTTGCTTTAAGATTTGATGATTGGGTCCAAATATGCTTATTTGTCCATTCCTTTTACTTGAAGATTTATCAATCTGAGCTTGATAGTCTTGTCTATGGCTAGCTTATGATTCATGATGTCTGGTTCGGTTCGGATCGACTCGGGTTTGGCCTAATTTAGGACATGAAATAATTTGATATAAACAAAATTGACATATCTAACTACTGCCAGCTTCTTGTGTGTCTACCTTTGGACCAAAAACTTACACCGCACTCAGGACCCCCCTTTCATTTAATGACACTTTCACAAGTTCTCTTGAGCAAAAATGATGACAACGTACTGAGAGTAATGAAATCGGACCACCTTGTTTCACCAGCACCTTTCCGAAATCATAAACATTAGGCTTTGTCAAAATTGGACACGATCTGAAAAACGGAACCATACTCGCTCAAAAGACCATATATATATAGATCATGAAAATATCAGGTCATGTACGTGCCTGTACAATCCAAAAGACGACTAAACAAGACACCATATCGACCTGTTTGACAAGTCTACACATACGCTACATTAAATACAAACGAATTTCAAGCCGAGATTGCCAATGTGTGACATTGTAGGGTAAAGCATAGCTGACATGCACTAATACAAGATTGTACGTTACGTTGGTATAATGGTGCAAGTAAAAATGGGGTAAAGCTGAAGCTACTGTACGTGAAATATCAATGTTGGTGAGCGGGTGACACAAGTCTTGTTCTGTAGCAATCTCTATCTTTCTCTTTTTTTTTTTTTCTTCAAAAACATATTAATTAAATTTAATTTAATTAAATGTTTCGTGGATGAGTGCACCTCTGCCCACACATGTGACGATTCAGGACTGTTTAGCTAAGCAAATTTGTCATATAATCAGAAAATAATTGAAAGAACTTAGAATAAAATTTTAAATAAATTTAAATAAGTAGAATAATGTTACAACAGAATTTGAGAGAATTTCAAGATTTTCAACCCAAGAAGCTTTGGATCTATCGACCTTCTCGAACTTCAACCCAGCAAACAAACCACCCACATTTGGATTTGAGCTTTCATCAGATCATCCCCTATTTATTTGTTTTAATTTTCTTTTAAAATTAAAAGTATATTTAAAAACTCGAAATGATCCTTTTTTTTTTGGAAATTCGGCATAAACTAGAAATATCCGACATGAGTGATAGTGAGCTACTCCGTAGTCTACAATAAAAGACTCATCGACTATGTTATGGGAGAAAGTGAGAAACTATATTTTTCTCCTAAAATGAAAGATTCAAGTGTCATGTTGATATGTATGTGTGGACTTTCGAACAGTGAAAAAGGTTTTTTGGATGCAGTTGAAAACAAACAGCTCCTCATTCCCAAGAGAGAGATGTCACAGAAGCAAGAGAATAATAAAATAGTTGTATGTAGTATTAGTGAAAAAACTGTACTAGTACTAGTAATGTACAGAAGAAGCTGACAATTGAAACAAGGGTGTGATCTCTTATTAAGCACTTGCATTTCCCAGGTTGCCTCAGAAGGACTGGCTGGTCAATCATAGCACCACTGAAATCATGCATGATTCATGTTGCTATATCCCTAAATTCTTCTAAATTCAACTCCTTAATCTTGATTAATGCTTTATTCATGGAAAGTAATAATAAATCGCGCAGTATTTATTAACACGCTGACACAGGATTTCAGAGCAGCCGTTTCATTTCAGAGCAGCTGTTTCATTTCAGAGCAGCCGTTTCATTTAGCAGACAAAACAAGAATAATCACGCTACATGGTATGACTCAAGTGCAAATCTCTCGTGCTTAACACGGGGTTAGAAAAGGTTAGTTACGCGCAAGCGTTACATAATCACAAAAGAATTCAAAGTTAATAAGCAATGGCAACACACTAGACAATGCTTGAGTATATGCTCATTGCAAGTACAATTTCTAGCAGTGTTTAATGACATACTAGAACCAGTAGCAATGTAGTAACAGTATAATAATTTAATTCAGGGGCCAAATCAACTAATTTACGTAAATGTTGAGCCAATTAATATAATATTAGAACTAGTATGAGATAATACATAAATTCATGTTCAATTGTTCATATATAGCAACAACTGTTGAGTGTTGAACACATACAAACTTGTCAATTCTAGACATTCCACAATTGACATGCACGCTCTTGGAATATTTGATGATAAAGACATTTACATATACACCATTAACATCAATGTTCATTTTCTCATTTTCATAAGATATATTTAATTATATGATAAGATTTTCATATGAACCCAACTAATAAAGTCCATCAAATAACCATGATGAATATATAACACTAAATAAAGAAGCTAGAGAGAGATCGATCACCATTGAATAACCAATAATCCTACAATAACTATTTCCCTCATAATAACAAGTTTAATTAATAACAAGAAATGATAATCCAAATGCAATAATAAAGCTAATAATAATTAACTAAACCTAACTAGCTAATAATAATAATAATAAATAATCCCCAATTCTAATTCTAAACATGCCATAAAATCTACTACAACAACTTATTACTACTACAACTACAATACTACAACAACATACATTCTTTGATTCTCATATAGTCGAGTCAACATTACGCTATAACAGCTACCCGCTACGAGCTAGTAGTAACTAGTAGTATTATAGTCGAATTTTGGGTAAGACGGTCTTACGAGAGAAACGAACCTAATTCGATGATGATTAGGGTTTCTTACCAAGGGTGTGTTTGTTGTTATGCATCCAAACTTTAAGAACATGACGCTTCACACCAGTCTCGTCGCAAAACTCTTGCACGGCGGTTTCGTCGTGTTTCTGAATACGCCACCCTAACCTCTCCGCCAACGCCAGCATCTTATCCTTCTGCTCCTGAGTAAACTTCGTACGGTGCCGCTTCTTCCCGGAGGACGACGTCATCGTCATCGTCATCGCCATCATTCCGCCGGTCACCTGTTCCTCCACGTCTCCGCCGCCGCCGCCGCTGCTGTTGGTGCCGCCGGCGGTGGTCGAGGAGGGGAGGGCGAGAGGACGAGTCGTCGTTCCGTGTGGGAAGGAAGGGGTGGTTGGCGCGGCGGCGTTGGTGCGGTTGTAAGGGTAGAATTGGTACACATGCGGCGGCGGTGTTGCGTGTGGTGGTGGCTGAGGTGGGTGGTAGATGTGGTGGGGGCGAGGGTTGTAGACGGTTAACTGGTTGTTGTTTTCGACGAGGAGGAGTTCCTTGCGGTGGAAGTTACGGTGGCAGTTACAGGCGGCGCATTTGAGAGCGTCTAAGGAGCCGTCGGGACCAGCCGGCATAAACTCGCCGCAACCGTCGAGAGCGTGGCCGCCGATAGCGACGGCGTGGTTCTTTAAACACTCACGGTAGCGGGCTACGCCGCCGGGCTGCGGTGGTTTCTTGTCGGATGAGGTGGTGGTTCTGAAGGAGGGTGTTGATAACGCCGCCGCCATTGTTTCTTCCTCGTCGTCGTCGTCTTCTTCCAACTCCTCCTCATCGTGCTCTTCATCTTCAAACTCCATCATTATCACTTTCTAAAAATAGAAATGAAATGAAGAGAATTTTATGATATGATTTAGGATATGATAAAATGAAGGGAAAACTTTGGGTTAAAAATTTAATTGGGATTTTGTTAGAGATAAGAAGAGATGAAGAAGAAGAAATGAGGGTTTGGGAGTGAAGAGAGAGAGAGAGAGGGATAAAGATAAAAAGAGATTGAGTTGAGTTTTGAGTTAAGACTAGTTTGGTTTTTATTTGTATGTGTGAATCTGAAAATGTATGTTACAAGCTTTTTATTTTGGTCTGAATGTTGGATTTACTCTTGTTCAATGAAGTTTAGAACGGGTATTTATTTTGATAAAGATTACCGTTTAGAGAGGCGTTTTTTTTTTTTTTTTACTTTTTTTTGTGTATGTATTCGGTAAGTTGTGAAAAATTTAGTCTTGAGGGTAAGTGTAATGTCGGATGATGTCAGAGATCTACAGAATATGCTCTGTAACCGTTACTAATGAAGGAAATAAGAAAAGCTTGTTCACACGTATAACCTGTTAATTCAACGATCGGAACAGTCAACTGTGTTACAGTTCCGTTGATATATAACGGGCGACATGGGCCTATGGGAGTTACTCAATTTGGTCTAAAGCCCTCAACGGCTTAATTTCAACTTCAAATTTACTCTTTTTCAATGAAGTTTAGAACGGGTATTTATCTTGGTAAAGATTATCGTTTGGAGAGACGTTTTTTTCTTTTTTGGTGTATATATTCAGTAAGTGTGAAAAATTTAGTTTTGAGGTAAGTGTAGTGTCAGATGATGCCAAAGGTCTAAATAATATACTCTGTAACTGTAACTAATGAAAAGAATAAGAAAAACCTGTTCACACGTATAACCTGTTAATTCAACGATCAGAACAGTCAACTGTGTTACAGTTCCGTTGATAACGGGTGACATGGAACTATGGGAGTTACTCAATTTGGCCTAAAGCCCTCAACGGCTTAATTTCAAATTCAAATTTAAGTAAATAATCGAGTTAATTTCAGATTTTAACCTTATGGAGCACACGAAGTAATTGATATTTAAATTTGTCCACACATTCAGAACAAATATATGGAGTAGTATTATTGGTGATTAAATAACTTGTACAACAAATTTTACATGATATTATGTAAGGATTATCACTCCTTTGCGTAAAGAAAGTTTAATCGTCCTTCTTCTTTCTATCAAACCCGAGTAATTAGAGACCTTTCCCAACTTAAAACATTTTGTACAAATGCGAAATTAATTAGGTAAGTAATAATTGTGGAAAATGGCAGTACTAGTTATTCTATTTCAAGGCAAATGACAAAGAGCCCAAATCAAGAGTAGAGTATACAGTACACTACTTATTTATGATCTAAGATTGAATAGACGGATGAGTTGCCTCCAGTTTTCAAGCAGTCTTGTTTATTTGTACTCGTCTTATCATGCATCTCTCTTGTATCTTGCATTTTTCACCCCCTTTCTAGTTGGAAATTTTTACTATTGGGGTATTTCGAATTATATTTTTTTTATTTATTGTTGACGCGAGGTCGTGAGTATCTGGAATTACACTTGTAAATGTTGTAGAATTGACGTAAATAAGTAGGTAATAAGTAAGCTTTTGACCAATGAAAGAAAGCAGTAAAATTGTAGTAAAACAGTATTGTATCATTATTACTTTTTTTTTTTTTTTTTTGAGGGGATTGTATCATTATTACTTACTATGACTTATGTCATTGTCTACTCAATTTTGTCTTAGCTGAGAGCATGTGTTCGACTGTTCCACGTACAGTCCATCATAGTCTTTACAATGAGAGAATTTCCCACTTCATAGATGGTTAATTACTTAATCTTGTTTAAAATCGTTGATTTATAAACTCGAGGATTTTTTTCTACTCATATTATCGTCTAATTTCTCGACTTTAAAATATCAGAGGAACATTATTATAACACTTTTAAACATTAAAATGGAGTGTGTAATTTTGGCTCATCCACTACATTATCCCGAGAATTATTAATTTAAAAGACAAAAAGAAAACAATTGTACATACAAACCTTCTCATATAATGCTCAAATCAAACACAAAAAGATCGGTATTCGACTAATAGTCGACTCGCTCACAAGAGACGGAGGGAATAATATGAAGGGGTCGTATTACTGCAAGGTTTCATGTGATAGTCGATACAAAAGGGCCAATGCCCAATAGTGAGTCATGAACGTATAATTAGTAGAGAAGATATATAAAACCTTTGACGCGACGTCCCCATCTGACATCCACACTTGCTCTCCATTTGCTGTCAACTGCCGGGAAACCGCTTCCTCTCAGACAAGATAGATTCAAGAAGAAGATAAGAAACCCTATATATGTCCTACACTCCTACACCCTCATTTCTTTGTGCAGCCCATTATCAAACAACACTCCATTATGTTCTCAAATCTCAATAATACTCCTAGAAGAAAAGAAAAAAAAAACAATAGTCAAATTGTTTAAAATAATAGGGACGATATTGTCGGGTTAAAATAGGTGGAGTACATCCAAAATACAAGGGTTAGGCCTCTAGAACTTGGAAAGAGAAGTCAAAATCTATCACTAATACGGAGTAATTCAAATCACGTGATCCAATTTTCACGTAACCAAGACTACTAATTGTAACTCATCAATATATAGTTATATACACACATGGATCGATGATTAAAGCCTCAACTAATGTGACCATAAAAACAAACACCGATAAACCAATAACGAAATGATTTAAGATCGACAAACATGAATCGACATACGACATGGAAAGCAATAATAAAAGGGGCATAAGAAAGGCTGCCAAGGAATATAAGAGAAACGCGGGAAAATCAGGGAAGGTGGACACAATCACTTTATATAGGTCTCGTATTGTCAACGTCTCCTCCAAAAACCCTTTTTCCCGCAACTCACTCTTTCTTTTTCTTTTCTTTCTTCTGCAAATCATGTTTTGGTTTTTGCAGCAGGTTATACGTTGCACGGACCCACAGGCCTGAATAAGCCCCATTGATACGCCATCACCCCCAGCATGCAACAAACCACCCCACACATTCTCTAATCTTTTGCTTGTTATCTCCTCTTTGTAAGATTCCTTGCTTTACCACTAATTCCCATGCTATTATGTGTGGATTATGAAAAGGTGAAGCAAAACCTAGCTACAATATTCTCTAAGCAAAAGGTGAATTTCGAGTTACTAGCTATCCGCTACTAATACTTAAATTGATGTCGTTAAGAAATCAAGTGATCCTAGTCCAGTTCGAGATAGCCAAATTTAAATGCTAAGGACCAATGCACCATCATGATCATGAGGCATTGCGGCGAAGTGGTTTCTTTGTCGCACAATGTGCCACAGAGAAATGTAAAAACATGTGTTTCGTAAAATACTACTCGTACAATAGTTTAGATTGTCGAGTATTTACAGTTTTGCACACAAAAAAATAGGTTTTAACCTCGCTATTCAACACCGGTCTCTATGGGATCAAAAACACAACACTAAAATGACATGATCGTATGCTTGATGCATTATTGCACTGTCATTCAAACAGTACAACATATGTATGGAAAGTTTTCTCATGCTCCACTGATCTGACCAAATTTAATGTATATTCGATCTAGTCTAAATTATTATGTTGCGTGTTCCTGACCTTAACACAATGCCCCATTACTTGGCTGCATCCGCCCTCTGCAGGTACTGATTTTGGTGAAATGAGGTCATCTTTCTATATTCATGCACTTCTTCACTCATGACTCACTCAGGTTTTCCGACCCCCAAGTTTCACCTTTTTTGCGCAACCTTCCATTTTTTTAACATATAATTAATTCGTACTCGTATTAACGTTGGAGAAAAACACATGTACACAAGTCACACGTGACATATAACAAGTACAGTGTATATGGTGAGGTTGACAATGGGCCGGACTTGATCAAACTGGGTCGCCTCAGGCCTGACCCATTTTACATCCGGGACGACGGAAACTACTCGGGTTCGCTCCACACCCAGTCGGGGTGAATCGGTCCCCAATGAAGTAAAAACAAGTTGGAAGAAATGAACCGATAAAAACATAGCACGGTATCTGGTAGATTGCTGACTGAATAGATGGTACACTCAGGTAAATGGTAAACAAGGTCAGCTTGACATCAACATTTGAAACACAAGGGAACACAAGCAGAAATGATTAAACAGAGAAGCGTTACCAGCAAGATCGGAATAGTCGTCGACCAAGATTCTGCGGAAATCAGAATGATGATCCGAGCCCTCAGGCTCAACAAGAAGACTGAAAGAACTAACAACAAAACTAGGGTGAGGGTATCATAATCTTTAGCCAGGTATGTCTGTGTCCTGCAAAATTACAACCATCTGAGGATGGAGCTAGTATATAATCAGTAGAATGACTGCGAATCCTCCAAAAAGAATGCTATATAAACTATTCCGTCAAACAACGCACCACCAGTGCGAGAAATTTCTATAACAAAGGTGGAATGGTATCAATCATTAGGTCTCGTGATTCAAACCGGACCATAGATGCTCTTCAGCAACACAGAGTACATACCTCCGAGTAACAAACTTTTGTTTGTAACAAAACGCACCTCAAATTTTATGGAGCTTAGTAAGTACAAGCAGTCTTCATACAGATTGAGAACTCCCTGACTGCAGAGCAGCTTGGAGGACGATCACAGCATTATCATAATTCAAGAATCCCATGTACCAAAACTCATGGTTATCAACAGATATGATCTGGATGTACTTCTCAGCTGAATTAACTCGGCTTGCAGAAGGATTGACTGCTTTAAGTTGATGCAATGGGATGACTACCTATTCACAGAAAGAGTCATTGTACCACAATGAGAAACCGGAACACTCTTAAATTGTTGACACATCAAACAGAATCATCAACTTTTGATACATACAAGGTACCAATATGGCATCATTTGTGGGGATAAAAAATACAAGCCAGACCAAGAAAAAAGCTTCATTTTCACACTAAAGAAAAAACAGTACAAAAAGCATGGAGTACACAACTGAACATCATACGGTCATACCCAAACCAATGATCACCGGTGCTAACTATCAAAGTGAATTCAAAGTGCGACTAGCAACACGAAATTCATAGTGTCGTATAAGCTCTCTCTAAATCTGGCTTAAGCTCATCGATCTAATCACTCAGCACAAAAGAAGCAACAGCATGTACTTGTACAATTTAAGTCCCAATTTGTTATTTATATATCTGGGGAGAGGGGGGCATCACTAACAAAGTAACTATACAGAGGCATGCCTAATGAAGTTGTGATCTCACCTTATAGTAACTCCAATCAGTCTCATCGCCATTTTTGTAAGGAAGAGGATTATCACTGCAAAACGCAAGCTTGGCAGTAGATACATATAGAGTTCCCATCACTGGACCAGCTGAAGTTGACAAGTAACAAGCGTACGAATCCTGGAGTAGCTCCTCAGGGACTGTCTCGAATGTTTGACGAAAGATTTTCTCATAGCCTCCTTCAGCTACAACTTTAGTGCTGTGCACTATTCTTCCCATAGCAGCATCAGCAAAACTGGGACTTGTTTTCACTATTAGAAGCACAACAGAGAGGAAGTCAGATAAAGGCCGGAGCAACCCTCAAAAACAGGATCAGTACAGCCATTTCAGTCTTCCAGAGACGGAAACAAAGACGAATAACTTCAACCTATAATTCAAATGACAAGAAAAATTCTGAATCCTCAGTTTGAGGCTCTATCACTCCAATGTACACAACACAAAACGCCACTACTAGAAGGTTGTCACTCATCAAGGTCATTTCATATAAGATAACGAAGTGAAACGCATATGCTCAACCACTCAAGGCATTAGATGAGTAGACACACTCCTGATTCTTTAAGCTAAGTCAAGTGAACCTCCCCCTCACGCCCGTAACCCAAAAAAAAAAAAAAAAGAGGAGAAGAAGAGAAACTCAACAGATTGTTTGGATATCAATATCACTCTTAAAAGAGAGACATTGCTTCATCAACAATCCTTCATAGAAAATGATTCCCTCCCCTCCAAATTTCTTTAAAGAAGCAGTAACGGTCTAATGAAGACCACGTCCCTGACTGGTTAACTGTAAATAAACACAAGAAGAATCCCGGGAAAGAAATGCCTATGAGTATTGCACATCAATTTCTCATTCCACAACCAGGTTTAACCATCAAATTTCCATCTGCCACAGATTTGAAATACTTTCCCTCAGATCAAATTTCATGCAGAACCTCTAAAGAAACTTATACCAAGTGTTCTACACATAATGCCGACCTAAAAATCAACTCTTTGTACACCAAACTCCTCAGCTTAGCAAACCTCTTAGCAGCACAATGTGTACGACAGGACGACTATGTGAGCAGCAACACCTCTCTTCACACATCGCTTACACGTTAAATTGACACTTTTTTTCCCTCTATACCATTTACCATTTACCACTACCCTCGCAATCATTACACAATCTAACCTTCCTTTCATTTCGAGTCTCAAAACAAATTTAATCAATTCTACTACAACCAATGCCACGAATATATACGCCATCAAAACGTAAAATTGACTACTCGTATATCCTACAAATCCTAACATCCTTGTTCCGAGATCATTCAGCAAAGTCTAATCTCCTAATTACGATTCCGAATTCCGTCATCGAACTAATAACACAAACAAATTCGCGAATCATTCATACAATTGGATAACAAACAACAATGCTAATCAAATTCCTCAAAAAAAAAAAAAAAAAAAAGAGAGAGAGAAAATTACAGTGTTGCCAGGTGTTGCCGGCGAGATCCTCAGCTTTCTTAGCAGCGTCTTTCACATTTCTCCCCCATCTTCCTAATACATTCTTCACAGTCTCCATCTTCTCTGCAAATCAATCATCACATCAAAATCACTAATAAATTAAATTAAACAAAAAAAAAAAATAAGGAAATTAAAGTTCGTCGTAAAATTAGAAAAATTGCGAGGATAAAATTCCAGCGTAATGATGAAGGAAACCTTTCATTGAAGGAGAAGGAGAAAGCGACGGAGAAGCGGAGGAGCGTGAAACATAAGGATTGTTACTGTTGTTGTTGTTGTTGTTGTTAGATCCGTCATCAAACGACGACGTATCGGTATCAGCGGCGGCGGTGAAGGTTGATTCGGAAACCAATTGTTCGCTCCACCGCACCGATTTCTGCGCCTTCATCGTCGGTGATCCACCGCTTACATTTTCCGGCGAGCCTTTCTCGAGATCGTGGTTCTCGCTTGGTGGTTGGTTGTGGAGCGCCACCTCGTCTAACGGAACTGCCTCCGTTGCGTCGGGGGAAACAGCCGCGGCGGTGGCGGTAGTGGTGGCGGTGGCGGCGGGTTTACTGCCTTCTTCTGCCATATGTGTGCCGTACGGTCGACGAGATTGATTTGTTCGAGGAGATAGAAAAAAAAAAAAAAAAGAGATTTTGATTTAATTGATATGATTAGGAAATTAAGAAATTGAATTAGCAGTTAAAATTGAAAATGAAGGTGATGTGAAAAATTGGGGAATTTTTTCAATTTTGTTTTGCGTAATAAAGACACTTTGATTTTAAATTTTGCCTTTCTCGTCTTTTTGCTTTTTCTTTTTATTTTCTATCCCACGTCCTAGGATAGCGGGAGTTGACCAAATGTCTTTACTCCATTTTGGTTTTTTTTTTTTTTTTTTTTTTTTCTTACACGTTTGAGATCGGATTTGCGAATTCGGTTAATTTCAAATTCGATTTTACAAGAGCATCGTTGTTGCATCTTATGAGTTTGTCTTACTAGTGTTGTTACTACTACGGATGAATAATCGTGTATGATGTTACAGTTGCAATTTAACGTGTTACATTAAAACTGATATGTGGTTCAAAAGTTTGGGGAAAAAAAAAAAAACCGATTGAAATTCATGAATACTAGTGTGGTGATCAATACAACCTTGTTGACCAATGCGATAGTCGTTCAACAACAACAAATATACATACGAGTAACATGCATGGCAGTATGGCATTTACATTTCCACCGTTTCCATGGATTAGGAACGTTTGGCTTGCATTATTCCGAGAAACGAAAGGAAAAAACTAATCTAATCTAATCTAATACTATATATTAAAACTTGAAACTAAGTCTTTCCTAAAACGACACTTGACATTTATTAATTGGATAGAACATAAAAATAGCATTAAATATAATTATCGGTTAAAATATGGTAATAAATTATCATATAGTAGTATAATATAGCTAATTTATGGAAAATAATTATTAAGGTAATTTATTTGAACAAAGATAAGTCGTAGTATAGTATAACTAATTTATGAAATATAATCATTATGATCATTCATCAGAACAAAGATAAGCCAACATTTTTCTTATAGAGTAAGTTTAAACAATATAAATATATAGTCCGAGCGTGGCACGTGCATGCAAACTATTACTATATATTAAAACCTGAAACCAAGTCTTTTCTAGAACGACACTTGACATTTATTAATTGAATAGAACATAAAAATAGCATTAAATATAATTATCGGTTAAGATATGGTAATAAATTATCATTGAGTAGTATAATATAGCTAATTTATGGAAAATAATTATTAAGGTAATTTATTTGAACAAAGATAAGCCGTAGTATAATATAACTAATTTATGGAATATAATCATAATGATAATCTATTAGAACAAAGATAAGTCAACATTTTTCTTATAGGGTGAATATAAACAATATAAATATATAGCCCGGACGTGGCACGAGTATAGATTGTCAATAACTAACGTGCATTATAACTTATATAACATCAATTGAAATATGGACATACATGTATCATAATACCTGCTGCTGGGCTAGCCTAAGCCGAACTCCAGTGAAATTCTTGGTTACGGAGGAAAATAGGGACGAAGAATGGTGCAAGTTACTAAACATTATCTGGGGGTGTGAAGACGAATAACGACATATCTTCCACTACTCCAGCCGACCAGCCGAATTTCTTAAGGTTCAGGTAAGAATAACTAATTAACATGGCGGCTATTCAAATAATAGTGGATACGTGATCAATACGTAGACGTTAGGAATATGAGATACTCCCACTTACTACTAATAAATACGACCATGTTGCCACCTTCTTCTCATTTTTTTTAGTATGAGATACTCCCACAACTACTAATACGAGTACGTAGATCAGACGTAAAACTTTTAACATTACTGCGACGATATGAGTCTATGACGATCATTAGTTTGGAATGACACTAATGATCCAGTTCTCGAATAGCGAAATTAAGAAATAATAATATTTCTTCTCGGTTACATCGTCTTTCTAGGACTAGTGAAAATCGATATTCAAAACAGCAGAAAGAATCCTCGAAATCTCGACGTTACTGATTGAACTTGAAAAGGTTAAATTTGGACCATCTTCAAGGGTAAGCTTGGATTGGGCAATGGTTAACGATGTCCAACACCAGTGCTGTAAACTGTCTAAGATGATATTATTCTTTTGGGCTCGTTGGGTTGGGCTGTCAAAAGAGACATTGGTGTTACTATGTGTTAAGTGGGCTGGCTCATTGGGCCTCCTACTATCTTGAATTGGGCTAGTGGGGTTAAGAGTTCATCCCAGGAAAATGGGGGAAGGTAAGGTGATCCTCGTCCCATGGGATCCTAATTCCTCGGCCAGGAGCCTGAACTTGCGACCTCAAAAACATCAACCTCCTCCCACCGATACCGAGTCTTGCTTGGTCGGAGAAGTTATTTCTACCCAAGACTAAAGTACATAGTAAAGTGCATTATTGAAAGATAGTCAGACTACAAACGGGAGGAAAATTTGGTTTGGTTCAGTATCGTTACAGATCAAGATCCTCTGGAGTTAGACTATATTTGGTATGCACAATAAGCTAGTTTATTTAGTCAAAGTAGCTTATTTGACTAGTTTTTTAAGCTCTTTGACCAAATAAGTTGGTTTGGTAACACCACTAGTTTATTTTAAATAAATTACACCTGGTAACTTATAAAATAAGCCAGCTTATTATAATTTTATTCCTAATTTACCCTCAATTATTTACTAAAATAAAATGAAATTAAAAATAAATAATGCATTTTTATGTAATTTTATATATATCAGCTAATTCTGCCAAACAGTCCTAATACTTTTAGCTAAAAACTTTCAGCTATTATTGCAGCTATTATTTCGGCATTCAGCTACTATTTCAGCTAGTTTTACCAAACATAGCCTTATTTTTCCTAGAGTTCATTGGAGTTTACTTGTAATGGAAACATCACTCTACCATATAATGTGTTTTCTTTTTCTTAAAAAATTACATTCATACTTTATTTTTTATTTCAAGTAAACTCTAGAGAACTCCAAGAAAAATGATTTCAGAGGATCTGGATCCGTATCGTTACACTAGTGAGTAAACACATAGGAACACGTTTTTGAATCAGTTGACGATTTTATTTGACCGTTTTTTCAATGTCTTGTACGGAGTATGTAATAAATTTATAATCATATTTAAAATTCATCCTTGTAACACCCCCAAATTTCCTTTCTCTTTTAAAAACATTTTTACCACGAACCAAAATACAAATAAGGAAATTCAGAGGTGTCACTCCCCACTCAAGTCAAAGACCCGTATGCTAGGAGATTCCAAAAGCCAGAATATGATTATCTAATGGTCTAAAATAATCTATTACCATTCGAAATTAAATTACAACAATCCGAAATTTGAAGTGTAAAATACGAGATAGTCTAAGTATTATTAATGGTCTATAGCTTAAAGTTAAGCTTTATTTGGTTCAACTAATATCTAGTGAGTCGTCGTCCCCGCAATGCATCAAACACTCCAGACCTGTGGTGGATTTAAAACACAAAAAAACCACAGTTGAAAAAAAGTCAGTGAAATTGAGTAAGCTAACACCTCAACTCGTAGAAAACCAAAACCCTTACCTGGATTTTGAAAACGTTTTAATTTTATTTTCGAAAACGCACTTAGCACATATTCATATCAACCAAAAGAATTCAATTCAACAACAAGAGATCAAACTCCACGAAATTCACAATCATCGATCCAAGCTTAATCAAATAATGAATCCACTCCGAACTTCCAATCCAATCCAACGTACTACTTCACAACTTTGTCAACTCATTGTATCATATCAAACCAAAGACTACTAGACCTTAAGTGTGCACACCCCCCATTAAGTATTTTTAACCTTAATAGAGTAGTACTAGAGCCAAGCCCACTTAAAAACCGATGCGGTGAGGCTGTAATTAGGAATCGATGTGATTCCGTCACAATAATTAGGAGCAACTCCGAGGCTCCGACACATTAGGGGCAACTCCGAGGCCCCGACACAATCATTAGGAGCAACTCCGAGGCTCCGACACAATCATTATACCACCATACTCCGTCAAATCTCCATATCACCATCATAGTTCACATTCACAATTTGAATCATTCATGAACCAATCACAACCAATATCACACATAAAACCACTTATATTTTCATTGCAAATAACCACACAAGTATAACTTAATAATCACAAAGAAAATTGAATCGTTCTCCACCTAACATGATACTAAGTTTTCATCCAAACACACCATTCACATATAGCACATAATTTTAAAAAGGTTTCTACAAGTTTAAGAAAGGTTGAGCATGCTAGCTTACCTTTTCAATGCACGCAATGACACGACAGCACAACGGTCACTAATACTCTTCGTCTACGAACTCAGGGGCTACAATTACAACCAATAAATCCCAAATCAATACCAATCTCACCTAACCATTCATCTAATACTTATAATAATTCTATTCTATATGCAATGCCATGATAATTTTAAATCTAACCCAACAATTTACAACTGACCAGAAATTCCAATTCTAATTCAATACTTTGCTTCTAATACTCAAACAACACTCAATTTATTTTAACAAAAATTCTCAAAGACTTGCAATTACTTTTAAAACAGAATCTAATTCATAAAAACAAACTTTTAATTATTATGATTTATTTAGGATTTATTTATACAATTTATATTATGTGTTAATTATGAAAAACATGGTTTAAATTACATAAAATTATAGAAAAACGAATTAAATCAATCTAAATTCGAAAATCAGATTATAATTCCCTAAGTTATCATAATTTCGAGTTATTGATCATTAAAATTAATTTGGGTTAATTAACTAATTAAGAAACAATTAACCAAATTTCCCCCAAATTGAAATTTCTACAAACTTGAACAAAACCCCAATTAAATCTCAACTAAATTCAAGAACCCTATTTAACAGATTATAAACATGCTAGAATCATAATTTACGAAACTAATTAAACACAATTCGAATAATTACACTAATTAAACCCAAATTCGTAATTAGTAAAAATCAACATAAAACCATCATCAAAATCAAATCTTTATGCATAAAACTAACCCTAATCGATTACCCAATACTTATAACATATACTAGGACTGACTAATCATGATTTTAAGCAATAAAACGAATTGAAACGATGTTTATTAAGGAAGACGAAAAACAGGGGAAGCTAGGGGCGAACACGTTACCCACGGCGTGAAAGAGGAGGAAAGGGAGCAGTGCGGTGGTCGGAAGAAGAAGAAGAACGGCGGCGAGCTGGGCAGGAGATGGTGGCGGCGATCGACGGGAAGCAGGGGAAGCTAGGTCGTGCGTGAAGAAGGAGCAGGGGAAGGGAAAAACAGGGGTTCTGTTTTTATAGGGGGGGGGTTTCGGGTTTCCTTTTTTTTTTTTTTTTTTTTTTTCTTTTCGTTTGTTTTTTTTTTTTTCTTTCCTTTTTCCTTTTTCCTTTTCCTTTTATTTTTTTCTGGTTTCTTTTCCTTTTTTTTTTTTTCTTTTTGGGTTGGGTTGGGGTATGATTTGTGTATGGGCCAATAGTGTTGGTTTTGGGTTGGTGTTGGTCCATTGGCTATGTCTGGCCCGGTTTAGGAATAGATACCCAAATAGAAATTCCGATTCTAGAAACCATTTTCGAACTCATTTTGAAAACGACTCACAATTAACATTTAAAATCTTTTGCACTCCAATAATCTAATTAATAAATCTAAATTATTAATATAAAATACTTTGAAATTTCGGGATATTACATCCTTCCCCCCTTAAGAAAATGCTTCGTCCTCGAAGCGCAAAGTAATTAGGTGAACTCATTTAACAAACACATCACACATACCAAATCATATGATGCAAGTGTATGAATGCAATGCATGGTCAAAGTAAAAGAACGAAGTTAGTATCACATTCTTCCCCCCTTAAAAGGGAGTTACGTCCTCGTAACTCTAGTTATACCTGATCAAAGAGGTGTGGGTATTTTCGTTTCATGTCATCCTCGGCTTCCCATGTAGCTTCTTCAGTTTGGTGGTTAGTCCACAACACCTTGACCAACTTGGTGACCTTGGTACGGGTATTCCTAGTTTTTGTGTCTAAGATTTTCACTGGATGTTCCTCATAAGTCAAAGATGGATCTAATTCGACTGTTTCAGGTTCTAAAACATGAGAAGGATGTGAAATATACTTTTTGAGTTGTGACACATGAAAAACATTATGAACCCTATGGAGGTCTGAAGGAAGATCTAGTCTATAGGCCACCTTTCCAATTTTCTCTAGAATATCATAAGGACCAATGAACTTTGGGCTTAGTTTCCCTTTCTGACCAAATCGCATAACCCCTTTTGTCGGTGAAACCTTCAAAAATGCTTTCTCTCCTATTTCGAATTCAACTGGACGCCGTTTCTGATCTGCATATGACTTCTGACGATCTTGTGCTGATTTCATTCTTTCCTGTATCAAACGAACTTGGTTCATTGTATCTTCGATCAACTCTGGTCCTAGAACCACTGTCTCACTTATGTCGCTCCAACACAAAGGTGTCCTACATTTTCTACCATAAAGTGCTTCGTACGGTGCCATCCCTATGCTTGCATGGTAGCTATTGTTGTAGGAGAATTCAATCAATGGCAATCTATCAATCCACGAACCTTGGTAATCCATAGCACAAGCTCTCAACATATCCTCTAAGGTCTGAATCGTGCGCTCAGTCTGACCGTCTGTGGCTGGGTGAAACGCAGTGCTGAAGTTCAATTTTGTACCCAAGGCCTTCTGAAATTCTTTCCAAAAATGAGCTAAGTAATTGGGATCTCTATCAGAAACAATCGTACTAGGTACCCCATGATATCTCACAACATTGTTGATATACGCATGCGCCCTTTGCTCCATGTTCCAAGTTTCCTTCATAGGAATAAATCGAGCAGTCTTAGTCAGTCTATCTACAACCACCCAAATTTGATTCATACCATTCTTTGTAACTGGCAATGCTGTCACGAAATCCATGGATATTGAATCCCATTTCCAAGTAGGTACATCTAATGGTTGCACTAGTCCTCCCATTCTTTTGTGCTCAAACTTTACCTTCTGACAAGTAAGACACCTAGAAACAAATTCTGCAACCTCGTTCTTCATCCTTGGCCACCAAAAGAATTTCTTCAAATCCTTGTACAACTTATCACCCCCAGGGTGAACTGAGTATGGAGTGTTATGCGCCTCAATCATCAATCTTTCTTTCACATCACTACACTTCTGAGGTACACACCATCTACCTTTGAATCTAATACTACCATCACCGAAAATCTGAAACTCATTGGTCAAACCACTCTCAATCTTCTTCTTGATTCTTTCCAACTTGACATCACCAGGTTGTCCTTGACGAATCTCATTAAATATGTCCGAAGTGGAAGTCATACTAAACAAATAATTCTCCAAAGCCCCATGTTCTACCACCTCTAGATTCATTTTCTGAAACTCCACGCACAGTTCATTAGGGACGACCCACATAGAGTTCAAGGTATGACTTGATTTCCTACTCAAAGCATCTGCAACAACATTAGCTTTCCCTTCATGATACTGAATTTCCAAATCATAATCCTTAATGAGTTCTAACCATCTCCTTTGTCTCATGTTCAGTTCTTTCTGTGTGAAGATATACTTAAGACTTTTATGGTCAGTAAAGATTTTACAAGTCGTGCCATATAAGTAATGTCTCCATATCTTCAATGCAAACACAACAGCAGCTAATTCTAAGTCATGGGTGGGATAATTTTCTTCATGAGGTTTTAGTTGTCTAGACGCATAAGCAATAACTTTCCCTTTCTGCATCAACACACAACCTAAACCCTTTTTCGATGCATCACTATACACCTCAAATCCCTCAGATTCTGACGGTAAGGTTAAAACAGGTGCCGTAGTTAACAATTCTTTCAATTTCTGAAATGCTTCCTCACAACGGTCATCCCACTCATACTTTGTAGTCTTTTTCATTAAATTAGTGAGGGGTCTAGCAATGGTCGAGAAATCCTTCACAAATTTCCTATAGTAGCCAGCCAAACCCAAGAAACTCCTGATATCAGTAACTGATTTAGGTGTAGGCCAATCTTTCACAGCTTTAATTTTTCCTGGATCAACAGAAATTCCTTCACTACTAATGACATGTCCCAAGAAGGCTACCTTATTAATCCAGAACTCACATTTAGACAATTTCGCATACAACTTATGATCTCTCAATGTTTGCAAGACTAGCCTAAGATGCTTTTCATGTTCTTCCTTACCCTTTGAATACACCAAAATATCATCAATGAAAACCACGACAAAACGATCAAGATAAGTTCTGAAGATTCTATTCATCACATCCATGAACACAGCAGGAGCATTAGTCAATCCAAAAGGCATCACAGTGAACTCATAATGACCATAACGTGTCCGAAAGGCAGTTTTAGGGATATCTTGTTCAGCAATCCTAAGTTGATGATACCCAGATCGCAGGTCAATCTTAGAAAAAGTGTCAGCACCTCTTAACTGGTCAAACAAATCATCTATCCTCGGCAATGGGTACTTGTTCTTAATGGTCACATTATTCAGCTCTCGATAGTCAATACACAACCTTAACCCACCATCCTTCTTCTTAACAAACAAAACAGGAGCTCCCCATGGCGATACACTCGGTCTTATGTATCCCTTCTCTATCAACTCTTGTATCTGATCTTTCAATTCTTTCATCTCAGCCGGTGCCATCCTATATGGTGCTTTGGAAATTGGTGCAGTTCCTGGTACTAAGTCAATGGTAAACTCTACTTCTCTATTAGGAGGCATTCCTGGTATTTCATCTGGAAACACATCTGGAAACTCATTTACCACGGCAATTTCATCAAGTCCTTTTTCTTCCACACTCGTGTCCTGGATAAAGCAGAGATAGGCTAGGTGGCCCTTCCTAATTTTGGTGAAGATGGACATGGCAGACACAATTTTGATAGCTGGTTTATGAACTACCCCTCTATAAGAAATTCTTTGCCCCTTGGGTCCTTTCATACTAACTTTTTGTTCAAAACAGTCAATGTTGGCCTTATACCTACCCAACCAGTCCATCCCTAGGATAACATCTATATTTAGAAGGTCGAATTGGATAAGGTCTGCAGGTAGTTTGGTTCCCATTATTTCTACATCTACCCCTTCAAAGATTTTATCACATGTAACGACTTTACCAGATGGAACAGCTATAGGTGTAGAAATTTGAGAACTAGGTTCAAGACACAACTTATGAACAAATGAAGATGAAATGAAAGAATAAGAGGCTCCAGAATCAAATAAGACAAAAGCAGGAGTATTATGGACTAGGAAAGTACCGGTCACCACATTGGTCGTAGTATCAGCCTGAGCTCTATTCATGACAAAGATTTGACCTGGATTGCGCTGGTTGTTCCCTCCTTGAGCATTAATGTTGGCATTCCCACCAGCGTTCCCATTGGCATTCCTAACAGCAGCTCCATTGTTGTTACCATTACCAGCTTGAGCATTGTTGTTGTTACCTTGGAATCTAGCATTGTTCCCATTATAGTTGCCCCTGAATTGGTTCTGGTTTTGGTTGTTGCCTTGGTAGTTGGGACGAGTGTTAGTGGTGTAGGAGTTTTGGTTGTTGTTTTGGTAAGTAGGACGAGGATTGTTATTGTATGAGTTCTGATTGAAGTTTTGGTTTCCTCTATTGTTTCCCACATAACCATTTCCCATTTGATTTTGGGGTTTAGACCTACACTCAAAAGCTCTGTGCCCCATCTTTCCACAATTAAGACAGTTGATAGTCTTCCCAAAGCAGTCAGTACCAGGATGGTCCCCATTGCATCTCCTACAGTAAAAATGGCGCTCAACTTTCTTGTCTCGGCCATGGTTCTGGAAGTTGTTCCCATTAAAGTTCCTGTTGAACCCTTGGTTTCCTCCAAAGTTATTTGGTTTCCCCCTCTTATCATTCCCATGGTTGTGGTTCTTGCCAGTTTCATAAGTGCTGGATGTTTGGGGTTCAAACTTTCTTTTGTTGTTGCGGGTTTCTTCCCTAAGCTCATGCACTCTCCACCCACTAGCAGCTTTTCTATAAGCCTCATGCACATCAGCAAAGGTCATCATGACCATGGTTTCCTGGAGGCTGTAGTCAAGTCCCTCAATAAATCTAGTGATCTTCGAGGCGTCATCCGGCAAAATAGTGGTTGCAAAACGAGAAAGTTCAAGAAATTTGGCATAGTAATCACTCACACTTCCCCGGTTTTGTTTCAGTGCTAGGAATTCAGAGAGTTTCCTTTGCCTAACATGCTCGGGGTAGAATCTCTGTCTTAGGGCATCCTTAAGGCTATCCCAATTGAAGTTTGGTTGAGCTTGGAAGGTTGCTCCAGTGGCTGACCACCAAATGTCAGCTTCTCCTTTAAAGTAGAAGACAGCTCCATCTACCTTTTGGTTTGCTGGACAGTTAATGGTGTTGAAGATTTTCTCCATATCTCTTATCCAATTCTCAAGTTCAGTAGGATCTTCACGCCCATAGTAAAACTCAGGTTTCCTTTGGGATATCTTCTTAGCCCAGTCAATCACAGGTGGTTGGTTATTGTTTTGCAGCAATTGAACCACAGCAGCTGCAAACTGGTGAAATCCATCATTTTGTTGTTGTTGATTCATGTTTCTGTTAATTCGTCTTGTATAGTAGCGATGAATGGGGTGCATATAACCTACACTAACGAAATATCTATGATTACATTTCTACTTTACTTAATAGTTCAATATATAATGCAATTTGCACAAAATAACATTTCAAGTATTTAATAAAAGAAGTCATATAAATTTCATTAATAATAAAGCTTAAAGCATCCATAAATAATAAAGCATATAAATCATCGACGCAGCGATGTCCAAACAATAGTCTAAGATGCTACTATAGAGCATTTTTATTATAGTTATTATGCTAGTCACTAACTTCCATTACTAAGGGTAGGGTGGGAGGGCACTATCCATGTTTTATCATGCTTCCTCTATAGTCGAGTCAATTACTTCTCCATCCTCTAGCCATTCCTTGTGTGCCTCTAAGAGTCTTGTAGCTAAAGTCTCTGGAGTGATCAACCATCTACCTTGATGGGTATACTTTTCTACATTGGGTAATGCTCCTTTCTTGATAAGATCTCTATATTTACCCTTGAAATACGCCCATGGTGCTTTATTTGGTAGAGTCCTTAGAATAAATCTGGCTTGAGCAAGAGGGTGGAAATAGAAGTCATCCTTATATTTTCGCCCATAATAGTCACATTGATTAGCTACCCTTTGACAATATGCCACGATCTCTTCATCGTCTCCCATCCTAAGCCTCAATGGGTTGTCGGCTTTTATTTCAGCTTTGGTTGGTGTCCTAATTAAACGAACCATCCTATAAAAGGTACACATTAACTTAGCACTTATCCCCAATGGAGCAATTATGAGTACAATAATCAACATATAAATGAATTAACTTGAAATTTCTAACATTTCAATCTCCACCAGCTCAAAGGTGGATTATTCCAATCATCACAAGAGATTATGACATTCACACCTTAGTTACAATCCATTTATCAACCATAGACATTTCATAGCATGCTTGTAAAATTCATAATTTCGTAACGTGATCCATATCATTCCAAACGATTAAGGTAACTTTTGATCTTCTGGAATTCTATCAATCTCATTCATTGCATTCCAATCATTTAAATTTTCAAATCATCGCATTCATTTATCAGAACTCCACCACCATGATTTGAATTCGATCAAGAGTAATCATACATAACCTCGCATGCAATATCAATACAAGTAGTAAGTAAGGTTGAATTAAGCACACATAAATAAACAACCCATCCCCCATACGGCTTGGTTCATTTTAAATTCTATATTATTATTTTGTCTTGTTCATTCTTTCATTCTATTTTCCTAATCTTATTAATTCATTTTAAGTTTTTGACCTAACCTGGCTCTGATACCATCTGTAACAGCCCAATCCATCATACGTCGCAACACAACCCAATAAGATGGGAAGTCACCCCTTAAGCCCATATATCCTCTCCGGGCTCTAAAAGGTGAAGGCCTTGTTGGTAGTATGATGGTAGGAATCTATTATAAACTGATCATATGAGCCTTATTTTCCCAATGTGGGACAAACCAACTCCATAAACCACTTTCCAAATTTCGTAGTATTACAAACTCCCCCACTTAGAGAACGCGACGTCCCCGGCGCGCCTCAACCATTCCATACCAACATCAACAACACAGGTCCAAGATCTCCCCCGCTAGACGGCTGACCTGGGCCTAACCCCAGCACTCAGCACGCGGTCGCAGGGTTGCTCTGATACCAACTGTAACACCCCCAAATTTCCTTTCTCTTTTAAAAACATTTTTACCACGAACCAAAATACAAATAAGGAAATTCAGAGGTGTCACTCCCCACTCAAGTCAAAGACCCGTATGCTAGGAGATTCCAAAAGCCAGAATATGATTATCTAATGGTCTAAAATAATCTATTACCATTCGAAATTAAATTACAACAATCCGAAATTTGAAGTGTAAAATACGAGATAGTCTAAGTATTATTAATGGTCTATAGCTTAAAGTTAAGCTTTATTTGGTTCAACTAATATCTAGTGAGTCGTCGTCCCCGCAATGCATCAAACACTCCAGACCTGTGGTGGATTTAAAACACAAAAAAACCACAGTTGAAAAAAAGTCAGTGAAATTGAGTAAGCTAACACCTCAACTCGTAGAAAACCAAAACCCTTACCTGGATTTTGAAAACGTTTTAATTTTATTTTCGAAAACGCACTTAGCACATATTCATATCAACCAAAAGAATTCAATTCAACAACAAGAGATCAAACTCCACGAAATTCACAATCATCGATCCAAGCTTAATCAAATAATGAATCCACTCCGAACTTCCAATCCAATCCAACGTACTACTTCACAACTTTGTCAACTCATTGTATCATATCAAACCAAAGACTACTAGACCTTAAGTGTGCACACCCCCCATTAAGTATTTTTAACCTTAATAGAGTAGTACTAGAGCCAAGCCCACTTAAAAACCGATGCGGTGAGGCTGTAATTAGGAATCGATGTGATTCCGTCACAATAATTAGGAGCAACTCCGAGGCTCCGACACATTAGGGGCAACTCCGAGGCCCCGACACAATCATTAGGAGCAACTCCGAGGCTCCGACACAATCATTATACCACCATACTCCGTCAAATCTCCATATCACCATCATAGTTCACATTCACAATTTGAATCATTCATGAACCAATCACAACCAATATCACACATAAAACCACTTATATTTTCATTGCAAATAACCACACAAGTATAACTTAATAATCACAAAGAAAATTGAATCGTTCTCCACCTAACATGATACTAAGTTTTCATCCAAACACACCATTCACATATAGCACATAATTTTAAAAAGGTTTCTACAAGTTTAAGAAAGGTTGAGCATGCTAGCTTACCTTTTCAATGCACGCAATGACACGACAGCACAACGGTCACTAATACTCTTCGTCTACGAACTCAGGGGCTACAATTACAACCAATAAATCCCAAATCAATACCAATCTCACCTAACCATTCATCTAATACTTATAATAATTCTATTCTATATGCAATGCCATGATAATTTTAAATCTAACCCAACAATTTACAACTGACCAGAAATTCCAATTCTAATTCAATACTTTGCTTCTAATACTCAAACAACACTCAATTTATTTTAACAAAAATTCTCAAAGACTTGCAATTACTTTTAAAACAGAATCTAATTCATAAAAACAAACTTTTAATTATTATGATTTATTTAGGATTTATTTATACAATTTATATTATGTGTTAATTATGAAAAACATGGTTTAAATTACATAAAATTATAGAAAAACGAATTAAATCAATCTAAATTCGAAAATCAGATTATAATTCCCTAAGTTATCATAATTTCGAGTTATTGATCATTAAAATTAATTTGGGTTAATTAACTAATTAAGAAACAATTAACCAAATTTCCCCCAAATTGAAATTTCTACAAACTTGAACAAAACCCCAATTAAATCTCAACTAAATTCAAGAACCCTATTTAACAGATTATAAACATGCTAGAATCATAATTTACGAAACTAATTAAACACAATTCGAATAATTACACTAATTAAACCCAAATTCGTAATTAGTAAAAATCAACATAAAACCATCATCAAAATCAAATCTTTATGCATAAAACTAACCCTAATCGATTACCCAATACTTATAACATATACTAGGACTGACTAATCATGATTTTAAGCAATAAAACGAATTGAAACGATGTTTATTAAGGAAGACGAAAAACAGGGGAAGCTAGGGGCGAACACGTTACCCACGGCGTGAAAGAGGAGGAAAGGGAGCAGTGCGGTGGTCGGAAGAAGAAGAAGAACGGCGGCGAGCTGGGCAGGAGATGGTGGCGGCGATCGACGGGAAGCAGGGGAAGCTAGGTCGTGCGTGAAGAAGGAGCAGGGGAAGGGAAAAACAGGGGTTCTGTTTTTATAGGGGGGGGGTTTCGGGTTTCCTTTTTTTTTTTTTTTTTTTTTTTCTTTTCGTTTGTTTTTTTTTTTCTTTCCTTTTTCCTTTTTCCTTTTCCTTTTATTTTTTTCTGGTTTCTTTTCCTTTTTTTTTTTTTCTTTTTGGGTTGGGTTGGGGTATGATTTGTGTATGGGCCAATAGTGTTGGTTTTGGGTTGGTGTTGGTCCATTGGCTATGTCTGGCCCGGTTTAGGAATAGATACCCAAATAGAAATTCCGATTCTAGAAACCATTTTCGAACTCATTTTGAAAACGACTCACAATTAACATTTAAAATCTTTTGCACTCCAATAATCTAATTAATAAATCTAAATTATTAATATAAAATACTTTGAAATTTCGGGATATTACATTCCTTTTTAATAATCTAAGTGTAACTTATACGTCGAATCTTTAATTAACCGCCAATAAAAGGAAGAAATTCTACAACAACAAAAGTTGGAAACAAAAGTTGTAGACTAAAGATGACAAATTGGCTGTTTTGTTCCGAAAATGAATAGAAAATGACTTGTAAACAGAAGAACACACGATCATTTCAGCCAGAAGAGGCAAATGATTGAGATATTCACAAAATTAATTAATTCCACCCATAACTACTAATGCTATCCAGCTTCTGACAGACTATTATTCTACTGTAGTCGTAGTTTTTAATTGCAAATTGATGATTAAAATAAAATAAAATAAAAAGACATCTTTAATTTCGAAATTAATTACCAATCATTTGTCAATTTAATTACCCAGTGCAGAACAAAATGTTGTTGTTGATGACGATTACCACGCTGGCAACAATTAATGAGCTTTTCGCCTTTTCGAGTTATGTAATAATGGAGCCGTTATGCTGTTTCACAACGGTTACCTAGCTAGTAGCTACTGTCCAACGTATTGGAAAGGAAATTAAAAATGACACCCTCTAATATCGGCCTTATATCGGGAATTAAATTTGACGTAGTAGTCACGATATCAACTTGTACAAGGTTGATCGGAGTTTACAACCAATATATCTGTAATACTACGAAATTTGGAAAGTGGATTATGGAGTTGGTTTGTCCCATATTGGGAAATTAAGGCTCATATGATCAGTTTATAATAGATTCCTACCATCATACTACCAACAAGGCCTTCACCTTTTAGAGCCCGGAGAGGATATATGGGCCTAAGAGGTGACTACCCATCTTATTGGGTTGGGTTGTGTTGTGACGGACGGTAGATCGGGCTGTTACAGATGGTATCAGAGCAACCCTGCGACCGCGTGCTGGGTGCTGGGGCGAGGCCCAGACCAGCCGTCTAGCGGGGGAGATCTTGGACATGTGTTAATGTTGGTATGGTTTGGTCGAGGCGCAACGGGGACGTTGCGGTCTTTAAATGGGGGAGTTTGTAACACTACGAAATTTAGAAAGTGGATTATGGAGTTGATTTGTCCCACATTGGGAAATTAAGACTCATATGATCAGTTTATAATAGATTTCTACCATCATACTACCAACAAGACCTTCACCTTTTAGAGACCGGAGAGGATATATGGGCCTAAGAGGTGACTACCCATCTTATTGGGTTGTGTTGTGACGGATGAGCATGTATAGACGTATAGATCAAACTAAATTTAGTATTTTGTAATTTGAAGCCCTACCATGTGATTGTTTTACACAATTTTTCGAAATATTTATCTTGAGTGTGCCGCCGAACAAATGAGCTAGGCCGGTAATAAGGTGCATGCATACCTAATGCCAACCAACAGTTCCATTTGCACAACCTAAATAATGTAGCTTAACATGTCTTAATAATTACGACGAAGCTCATCAACACTTTGAACGAAAGGGATTGAATTTTGAAGGAGTCAAACTGTTCCACCAAACATACAAGTATACAACGTTATTTTCTTCTATTCATACTTTTCAATTTCAATTTTCTTCGATTTATTTTCCAGTATATTCTATATTTATATTAGTTAATTATTTAGAATTCAGTTAAAGTCGAATCGAATAAGTACATGAGATAAAAAGGAACATGACCTCAGTGTCGAATGCTGAGCATATGAGGTTGCAAACTCAAGAATTATTAGTTATGGAGTGTTTGGTGTTAGGTAATATTAGAGTTATGGTAAGTATATTGATAGATTTCGTAAGAGTCAAGTCATGTAATAGTATAAATAAGGGTTTACCCCAAGGTCATTGTAAGCAAGTTATTACGATTATACTAATTTATGAGATTCCCCAAATAGTGTACGTTATAATTCTTATATGGTATCAGAGTCTCTTTCCTAGAGGACTCTAGACGTGGCTTCCGCTGCCTGCCGGTGGGCATGGAATCTATAATGCCTGCCGGAGGGATTTCGTTGTTCGTCAGGAATTTGGTGTTTGTCGGAGATTTATTGTTCGCAATATAATGTTTTAGGGTTTTGTTGTTCGATTTTATTTTAAGAGTCTTATTTTATTTTTAGTTTAATTTATGTTTGAATAAAGCCTCCTTATTTTGTTGTTCGGGTTGTTATGACGTCGAGATGTGGTGATCGATCGAAAGTTTTAAGCATGGATCGATTAGTTAAATTGTTCGCCGCTAATTTGCTGACTTATTGGTGCGTTTCCTTGGCTTTATTGGCCAAAGTGTTTGGTGCGGGCTGCTGGGAGTTACACGTTTGCATGCTCATGAAATTTTTGGTGAGTATGATTAACTTGTCAGTAAATTAGGGGTAAATTGATTTGAGGTTGGAGTTGTCATTGGTGGTTTGCTAGTTTTGTGATTGTATTGCTCACGGTTTGCTCAAGTATCATTGTGGTGCGTGGGTGTACGTCCTCGTTCGTTATTGTTTGATGTTGGATGAGAACACTCTTGTGAGATTTTGAGTATTGTGTGATGATTTTGGCCGATCAAGGAATGGGGGTGTGTCCCTACCTCTCATGTCTGGTAGTTTTAAGGTGAAGTCGGTAATGACCGTTTCACGTTTTGAGACCATGTTTATCGATTCATGGTATTTAGTTTTTGTGTTTTTATTGAGGAGTGCCCCTACCAGTCATGTTTGGTTTTTTTTAGATGAAGCTGATAATGGTCGCTTCATGATGTGTGAGACCATGTTGATTCATGGTTCCCTTGTATCTGGCGTTTAGTGGTGAAGTTGATTATTGGCGATTCGTGGTGATTTATTAGCGATTCGTGGTGATTTACGGGACTTTTTGAGTGTTCTTTGGATGACGTTCGAGTGGGTACGAGAAGAATGGTGTTTTGCGACGACGACCAATGTGCCGGATTTGAAGATTTGAAGATCTCGACATGGTTATTTTGTTTCCTTATCGTTTTGGCAAACTCATTGTAATTTTAGTCAAATTACCATGAGTTTGAGGGGGGGTAATAGAGGATATTAGGGAATATTGTGTATTCGGAATATTATGAATAATAGGATTATTATGGAGTGTTTGGTGTTAGGTAATATTAGAGTTATGGTAAGTATATTGATAGATTTCGTAAGAGTCAAGTCATGTAATAGTATAATGTCACACTAATTTCTAGCTAAGAGGGTAAATCGCGGAGATTTAGAGCCGTTATGCCGAGTAAAATGTGGGGTTTGAGGGACAAAGACGGAATATCTACAAATACGAAAGAGTCCATTCGTACTGGCCGGTAGTCAAATTACAAGGCTAAACGACACGTGGCATGATGTAATTTAGAAGCAACGACTTACCAACACCGATGCTTCCTTTTTGCATGCTTGTTTCTTTAAACTTTGAAGACTTCAAAGCTCAGAGAAACCAACAAGTTAACTACCATCTTCAAACAAACAAACAAGAAGTTTCGTAATGTTTATATTTTGACGCGGTAAATTCAACATATAACTTAACGCGGTTATTTTAGTCACCATTAAAACATTCTAGATTACTCCTTTTAATCCTCTTACGTTAGTACTACTAATGAGTCAAACTATTGCTGTAGGAAAGACTGATTTTACTTCCTGTAGCTTGTAACACAATTGTTCTTCTTAATTAACTTCCAGAAATAACTGATTGTTCTCTCCCGTCGATCATTTGGTTTGAACTGATACGTGATACGTGTAGTGTTATGATTTGGGTAAAAACGTATATAAAACGTGTTTAAGATTAAGTTCCCTTGAAGATGAAAAACAACTCGATACATTGCATCCCAATGCGGTATGCCCTGATTCCTCCTCAAATGCATGATTTTTTGGTAAATTTACAAGGCAATAATAAGAAAAGATGATATTTACTTTCCATAACAATAATATATTTCAAGCTATTACAAGGCATTCATGATTTCATACCATATTATACAGATATAATTTGGTTGTCATGAGCAATATCTTACTATTTCCAATTATCAGTTTCCTATTTGCGGTCAAGATTCATAATCATCATCCACTATGAAGTTATGGACCATTGAACCATGCAATAGGATCATATTTTTTTTTTTCCAAAAGCAATCTCTAAATTCCAATTACCAAATCCACAATATTCCAAACACAGAAAAACCACCACCAAACTCCAACTCATCCCACCGCCTTTCTGCCTAGCTAAAGCTAAAAGTCTCCTCATCATAATCTCTCCTGACGTAAAAGTTTCGAGTTAAACCTTCAAAAATTTGTTTCTGATAGGTCAAAACATGTTATTCGACTTCTAATCTCACTTGTTTATTATAAATCATGACACAATCCGATCAAAAGAGTAACATATTTTTTGATACATTAATATTAAACATACTGTATTTATTATAACACATATATTTTACAACTTCTTGCATCCAAAAGTTTCGATATTTTCATTGACACCCTCAATAATATTATATTATTATTTTACCAAAACTAATAATACAATTCTCCTTAAAAAAAAAAAAAAAAAACTCGCTTTCCAATTCGTATATATACGATCTCTTGTCCTCCCAACTTTCTCACAAAAACTCAAGCTATTCTCCTCTCGCACTACAAAGTGCAAAACCCAAAAGAAACTTCTCGAGTACTTCTCTCTGCAAATTTTCTCACCTAAATCAAATACACAAATGGCATACACCAAAACCACCGTGTTCATGATGTTGGCTTTGTTAGCCGCCACCTGTATGGCCCAAGCTCCGGCGGCAACCCCCACCGCTACACCCACCACCAAACCACCCACTGCCGCCCCAGTCGCCGCACCCACCGTCGCCCCAGTCGCCGCACCCACCGTTGCACCAGTCGCCGCACCCACCGTTGCACCCGTCGTCGCCCCAGTCGCCGCTCCTACCGTCGCCCCAGTCGCCGCACCAACCACCGCACCCACACCCGCCGCCGCCACACCCTCAGCTGATACTCCCGCTGCATCTACTCCTTCAGCCGGACCCGCCTCCGGACCTGGTGCCGATTCACCCGCCAGTGATGAAACTCCCAGCTCCGCCTCAACCACCGCTTTCGGTGGCGCCGTACTTTTCGGTGGGTTCGTTGCCGCTATGTTGATGTAGATTTGACGTGGAGAGTTCTCGGCCGTTAGATCTTGATCTGTTGAGTTTTTTATTTTATTTTAATGTCTTGTAATTTAATATTATTATTATTATGATGATTAAATTTATTTGTTTGATTTTGGGGTTTGAGGTTTTGGGGGAGTTGATTATATTCATGGATTCATTCATATTATGGTGCTTTTAACTATATTTTTATTATTTTTTTGTAATGATGAATCCCATGTACATTGAATTACTACTAATAATATTAAACACCATTCTTTTTATGTGATTTTTTTTTTCCCCTCAATTTTGCTATGATATCGAAAAGTAGTTGTTAATTTTATTTTTTGTCTCTCTTGGTGGTGGTGATCAGCGAACGACTACGAGAATGCCTCGAATTTTCAGTCAAAATTCGAGACATCGCACACCACACTTGATTAAGTTGACACGTTATTTATTGTAGAACATGCGAATTCCGAGCATTGTTTCGCCTTAAAGTTTTATTGTAGAACATGCGAATTCAGAGGATTGTCTAGCCTAAAGTTGCACTGAAATTATTCGAATTAGAGCGAAGGACCCGACCTGACTTGACTCAATGATCACCAAGTGGCTCGAGAGTCGAGACCCAACCTAGACTCGAGTCGAATCTAATACTTCTTGCTCATTGCTCAACATTGTATGCAACGGTTGATCGAGTCACGATAAATATCATCAATCAATACTACTAAACTCACGAGAAATGTTCGTACTTACTAAAGTCTAAATTAAGTCAACATAGGTATTGCATCCATGAATACTAAATCAAGTCAACACCCTATTTATAAACTTGTTTAATGGAGTTTAGAAGAAGGTTTTTTTTTTTTTTTTTTTTTTTTTTTTTTTTTTTTTTTATTATACGGAGAATGGAGTTTTGAAGTTACTCCACAACATTTACCAAGAAGAATGAATTTGAGGTTTTGTCATTTTATATAACCCAACCTTTATCTACGCAAGTGTGTACGTGGGAGGATTGGGTCTGCGTAACTGTATATCCCCTCCGTCCCAACTCAAACGCCACATATTCTATTTTGAGACATCCCACCTCAAACACCCATTCTATTTTGGGACATATTTATCTCTCATACTTTTATTAATCCCCACCTTATCTCTCATCCCTTTTTCTAATATTACCCCACTCAACTTATTATATTAATTTTTCTTATTCCATCACTAATAATATACGGAGCGTTTGAGTTGGGACGGAGGGAGTAGTCCTTAGCACGTGTAGAAGCGATAAGGTTAACCTAAGATTTCGCATTAAGCAGAGTAATTCTAAACCAGTAAAATACAACATTGTAAACTTGTGAAAAGGTTATATAGTACCCGCAATGAGCGATTTTGGAATCCATATGATTAAGAAACGAGAAAGCTATTCAATCAATTTGTTGCAGAGTATCAAAATTAGTATTTTATGATATGACCAGCTTACTAGGCCAGGTTAAGTGTAACCTTACATTGACCAATCAAATACTTGCACTCCAAGCTCATAACTCATTGCACATCAATAATGGGCCTTAACAAGGGCGGCCTGACTAACTTTCGAGTCAATTAGAATGCAAAATTTGAATTCTATTTCTTCAAAAATAATTTAAACGTACTTAGATTTGATGGAGTTGCAAATAAACTGTATATGGTAGAATTTACCAAAAAAAAATAAGAATAAATATATCTGATAATTTATTTGTGCTTTTGAGATCCCCTTTATTTTGTCTTATTACCCGTTTTGGTAAAACTCTACCAACTTTACAACATATGAACTCCATGGGATCCTCACCCAATTTAAACATTGTTATCACAAATTTTTATTTACAACTTAAATCAATCAACGCAGAAACCAATCGGAAAACAACTTAAGGGAGGATTTTATAGGGGACAAAAACAAAAGCAAACAACCAAAAATGTTCAAGGAAAAAGTAATTATCACGCAAATTTTCTATATGACGTGAAAATTGATATCCACATCTCTCATTTCCGATGTGTAAATTTCAGACTATATGCACGTAAAAGCCTACATGACCATAGACTTACTATCACGATTACGCACCTTAAAATATGTCGTATGGAGTAACATATATCACTTCAATATAACAATATATTGTCATGGGCGAAGTCAGGATTTAAAATACGGGGTGGCGGATTCAAATCGCATTTTCGGTTATTATAATTTTGGTTTGGTTAGGGTCTCAGATAGAATCCGAACGTCGCGGTTATATGTATCGGCCGAATCTTAACATATTAGATATATCAGACGACATGCCAAAATATCGGCTTTTTTTAACAAATCATGTTACTCGAACCTTTTTTTTTTCTTAAACAAATCATGTTACTCGTGTTCAGAGACACAAATGTAATTATTGAATTTGGGTATATAAATCTATTAACAAATATAAGAGGGTAAACTACCCAATAAATAATTTTAGCGTGAACCAAGAAGGTACAATTTTTTTTTTTTTTACTATATAAATACATTAAACGCACAAAATGATCAAATGATCATTTGTTGTATTGGTGGCCTTATGGATTGGTGTTTAAGGTTTATTAGGTCATGTGTTTGAATCCCAATTCCGTCAATAGTATAAAGACATTAATTTTTAAGTTTTAAAAAATAAGAGTAAAAAACTAATAAAAAGTTAAATGAAACTTGCTATAGCTAGGATCTGAGCACACAACCTATAAGATATTACACTTCCATTCTCACCACTACACCATATACAACATTTTGATGTTATTACTCACTAATAATTATATGTATCAAATATTAGCCTAAAAAAACAGAAGAAAAAAAATCCGACGGCGTGCCGGCCGCCACCCCTCGCCACCAAGTAGCTTCGCCCATGTATATTGTAACAAGTTCCAACTAAAATGACATAACAACGAGCTCAATGACTCGATCGAGAGGGCTTAATATGTCATGTTTAGAAGTTTAGAACCTGGACCTGCACCTTCGTATGCTATGCACGCCCCTCACATATGTGTTTTGTGACTTATTAAAATGTACTCGTAAAAGATACACGTCTACCATATATGTATTGCGCAGTTAAGAATCCACTTAAAAAACGAGTGGATTTTAGATATTCGAACTCGATCAATAACGCGGTGTCGTTATTCAATTCCTAGGGATAACTACTATACACACTAACGAACAATTTCAGCCAACACTAATACACATGAAAACAGACCACAAGTCCACCTCATTTCAGAACCGCCACTCGTAGAACGCCTCTCCAAACTCTTGGAGTAGTAGCACGACAACCTTGTATGCCAAATATTCCCAATCAACACATATGTGCGATGTGTGCATCATGCATTACGTCGTTCTTACACATGACATAGGTAGATACCAAATAAAATTCAATCTATTTATCTTTTGTACTTGTAAAATTTAATCTTCTCACTCCAATCACACATTTCTCACTCACTTCCCCTACATATTTGGACTCACCTTCTTCATAATTTCATTGAGGTACAAAAAATCACTTACTAAATAATCAAATCATGTCCAAGAATAATAACTTGGAGGACCAAAAAGTTCCCTTTTTACACCACTATGATTCTGATTTACCTCCACAATCAAAGCAATTAGTACAATATGAAGAAATTGAAGATAATCACAATAATAATACTAATCTTGTACAAAAAGTTTTAGTAGAGTCTAAGAAGCTATGGCATATTGTTGGCCCTTCTATTATCAGCCGTATTGCTTCTTACAGTATGTTTGTTATTACTCAAGCCTTTGCCGGCCACCTTGGTGATCTTGAGCTCGCCGCCATCTCTATCGGGTGTAATGTCATCGTTGGCTTCGACTTCGGCCTCATGGTATAACTATATATATATATATATCTTCCTGATAAATTTGCGTAAGATAATCCTATGATAGACATATATAGGTTGATTTCTTGTTAACATTTTTATTTTAATACTATTTTGGTTCTTCCAAAATTAAAGCAAGGGAGTAGTGATAATAGTGCTAGCTTCAATTTGTATTAGAAGTAGAGTATGGAACAAGCTAATTAAGTGACATATACATTAGAGGCCGAGATAGAACATTGACGTGTACTAATATTTGCTTAATGGAGTAATAAGTCAAATGTATAGTACAAGCTAAGTTTAATTAATTAGTTGATGTGGAACAAGTAGCTAGTGATGATGACTGACATATATATGTGGGTTAAATTTGAATGTAGTTAGGAATGGCGAGTGCACTAGAGACGTTATGCGGGCAAGCATACGGAGCAAAGAAATACTACATGTTAGGAGTGTACATGCAACGGTCATGGATAGTGCTATTTGTATGTAGCATCCTATTATTACCGTTGTATCTTTACGCAACACCAATGCTAAAGCTATTCGGACAACCGGACGATGTGGCCGAAATGGCCGGGGTGGTGTCAGTGTGGATGTTACCGTTACACTTCAGCTTCGCGTTCCAATTTCCGCTACAGCGGTTTTTGCAATGCCAACTTAAGGCCGGGGTTGTGGCGTGGGTGTCCGTGGTGGCGTTCATGGTACATATATTTGTGTCGTGGTTGTTTGTCTCGGTTTTCAAGTGTGGGATTGTTGGTTTGGCTGTAACTCAGAATTTTGCTTGGTGGGTTTTGGTGTTTGGGCTTTTTGGGTATACGGTTTGCGGTGGTTGTCCACTTACTTGGGCCGGGTTTTCTATGGAGGCATTTACTGGGCTTTGGGAGTTTGTCAAGCTTTCTGCTGCTTCTGGTGTCATGCTCTGGTACGTGGTCCCCATTTCTAAAGAAGGAAACAATTGCTTTACGGCGTCTACGCAGCCCTCTCTCTAGCGCGTGCATCACACGTGCGAAGAGGATGAGGCTGCGTGCCGTGGAGCAATCTTTCCTTCTCTGCAAGTAAATATCATTGCCCTTCTTTATGTTTTCTCTCCAGAAGTTTTAAGTGGAAGATGATAATCTTCCTCCATACAATTATTTGAGGTTTAGAAATTAGAGAGCATTTTGTGCTTAGATTTTTTTGAAAAATGACTCAGAACTACTAAAATTGACTCTCTCATTTTTGTAGTAGAGATTGTTTGTCCATTTTCTAGAAAGTTAACATTTGATCTTATGATACAGCTTAAAAGGAGAAACTGAAAAGAACATCGACATAATTTTAGTTCGACTTGCATCTAACTCACATGACTAATGATCATAGAATTAGTTCAAGAAATAATAGGATGTAATATAACAAGACCAAATATGAAACGCAAAATTCAGAACAATTCATGTCTTTTCGTAGATTACGCAAACATCACAAATATTTGTCATGTCTTTTTGTTTTTTTGCCATTTGTTATTAACTTATCAAGAAGACAAGAATAGATAATGATATGTGTTGCTTTCCATGGTTTTGATGTTGAATAATCAGAAGCTTTTATTAGCAACATATTGGGCCACCTATGTAATAATTTAGATTAAAGTGTAAGTTTCACAAAAAAGATTGATGTTCGTACATACACTCGTGTTTTATGCATGAAGAGTTGATCGATGACATTTTTAATAAGGTTGTTCAATTGTGTTTGTCAACCAACAGCTTGGAGAATTGGTACTACAGAATTTTAATATTAATGACCGGAAATCTGAAGAATGCCGAGATTGCTTTAGACGCTTTATCAATTTGGTAAGATTTTCATTGACTTTGCCCTTATTATTACAAACAATTGATTTACTTCCAAGTCTCTTGTCTTTTTGGTCCCTTACTTTTGTGTTTTGTCACGCTACTTTACTAGTTCGGGGTTGTCCAAGCTACATAATATAATTTACGTGTGATAATAATGTGTAACGTTTTTAATAGTGGGTATGATTAATAATTGTACGGTCTTTCAAGTGTCAAAATCTCGTGTAATCGTGACCAAACAATTTTACTAACACATTTCTCATTTTCGGTGTTTAATAGCATGAGCATCAACGGGTGGGAGATGATGATCCCTTTCGCTTTCTTTGCTGGCGCAGGGTACGTGTCGTATTCTTTAATTTGTTACGCCTTTAATTTTATCAATAATAGAGTGAACATTACTCTACTTAATTATTAGATGTCACATTGACATGGCTATCTACTGATTAACAGAGTGAGGGTAGCCAATGAACTCGGGGCTGGAAATGGAAAAGGTGCAAAATTTGCGACCATTGTCGCGGTAGGAACGTCTATTGTGATCGGTCTCGTCTTCTGGCTGCTCGTTATAATCTTACACGACAAGTTCGCTTTCATTTTCTCGACTAGTAGACCGGTTATTGATGCAGTTAGCGAGCTCTCGGTCCTCTTAGCCTTCACCATTCTTCTCAACAGCATACAACCCGTTCTCTCCGGTATATATATATATATATATATCCTCTCTTTCTCATCTTAATTAGAGTTACTAGTTCGGCCACATTGCAAAGATTGACTAGAATAACGCTCACGTATATATACAAGTGTAACTCTTTTTATTGTCGATTGAAATTAGGATGAAACGTCTTTACACATTGTTGCACATTAATTAAATCGTGCTTTGCTTAAAGAAATAAGAATACAAAATATTATATTTTCGCGGTCTTAATCGTTTTGTGGCATTTTCTTGTAGGTGTTGCGGTAGGATCAGGGTGGCAAAGCGTAGTGGCTTACATAAATCTCGGTTGCTACTATCTGCTAGGCGTGCCTCTCGGATTTTTGATGGGATGGGGATTCGATCTCGGAGTGATGGTAAATATAATGCAATTTTATGCTGATTGCTCAACACTTAACCCTATGATAATAACTTAATAAATACGAGTAATGTCGTAAACTTATGAAAACAGGGAATTTGGTCCGGAATGATTTTTGGAGGGACTGCGGTTCAAACTCTGATATTAGCCATCATCACAATTCGGTGCGACTGGGATAAAGAGGTACAAAATTGAAACGTATTGAAACTTTTTTTTTTTTTTTTTACACGAAACTACAATGATATCGAACAAACCCTTAATCCCTTATTTGAATATAGTTGACGTATGAAAAAGTAACGTGAAATTGTTTATGTTTGAAATTGCAGGCTCACAAAGCAAGCACGCACGTACAGAAATGGGCCGAGACCATATAACACTGTTCCGAAGCAGCTACTATATATAGGAGCTATCTAAAGTTGTACGTTTTGAGATATACACGGCGTAAACGTTAAGTTTGGCGCAAAGGATCGGATCAGCATTGAAGGGGCAGAGAGGTCAATTGGGTGTATTTTTGAGCAATCCTGAATTCCAATTCCATTGCAACAATTGTAATTGTATCATTCAATCGTTTATTTGAGTGAAATGACACGGATAGTTACATAAAAAGGTTGGATATTAGGATACGATCACAATCTAGCAAATGGTAGTCCAAGAATAGCCTTGTAGCTTAGGGGAGAAAGGGGAAATAAAAGAAATTGAAAGGAAAAGAGTTGAAATACGGGGAAAATGGGTAAGAAACTACGAACATATTAGACTTTTCGAAATGTGAAAATACCATTACGAGTTGGACTACATTTAGAATTGTCACTTACCTATGGAAAAATAGAGGAATGACCACAATTGTGAAGGTAGTCAAGATGATTTATAATTATTTGGGTAGATTGCAAAAAATAGAGGAGGAGAATTTATATGATCATTATTATAAAAGAGATTAATTGCAATTATGAGATAAATGCTGCAATTATGAAGAATAATTTCTTCAATTTTGAAATTAAATGTTTCATTATAATGAAGCTTTAAGTTGCAATTAATAAGCATAAATGAAGAAATTCATCAACAACAAGAAACACGCTCACCAACTTATATTGGAATAGTCATATATCAGCAGGCAGCAGCATATATAGTACACCACATACAAAGACATCTAGTAGAATACTTGGTGAAACAAAGTCATCCTTCACTAATCTTTTTTCTATTCACAAGCAGAGGAGGATCCCGAAAATAAAAATCCTGGTGTCCTAACAATATTGTTCGGTGTCCCGCCCTAAATTTGCATTTCGGAATTTTTTTTTTCCGGTGTCCCGGAACCACCCCTTCCCCTTAGTTGATCCGCCACCGTTCACAAGGAGTTTCCAGCAACAAAAAACTACACTTAGTTTTACTTTATCTTTCTCTTATAATATTTCTTGTAATTTCATCACATTGTCTCTTCGTTCTCTCCACACCATAATCGATACCTACACGGTTGCACGTTAGACGGATATTCAATCACAAGGAACTATAGTTGTTGAACATGGGGGAGCAAAATGTTCCATTATTAGGCGAAATTTCTCAAAAAAACAAAGAAAATAACGCGTGGAATGCAAACACCAATGATGAGACTCTGGCGAGGAGAATATGGGTCGAATCTGAGAAGCTATGGAAAATAGTTGGTCCAGTCATCATCACTCAACTCATCTACTCCACAATGTTGATCATCACCCAGTCATTCGCCGGCCACCTTGGTGACCTTGAGCTCGCCGCGATCTCCATCACTTTCAATGTCGTCATTGGCCTTGAAATCGGGCTCCTGGTACGCATCTTCTTCGACTTACATATTACTAACAAAATAATCAAAATTTACAGTTTTATCAAGTTATATTTAAGTTAAGTCTTAGTGTTACGAGTTTATTTAACCACTAGTGTACGTGTACTTGTAAAAACGGGTTGATACCGGGGAGATATCAATGATTAGGTCGCCTATAAGGTTAGTTATATGCTAGCTACGCTTAGGGTCGAAGAGATTGAGTGAGTTATTCTAAGACTAGCACGCTACGAAGTCAAATTGGATGTAAACAAGTGAATTAAAACTTTAGGGCATAGATTTTCCCACTAACATGCATCTACTACGACATTTAGCTCGTGTAGCAAAGTCACATAAACATAGATTAGGAGAGATTACACATCACAAGTACTTATAGTCTTTCTATTTACACAACTAAGCCCTACCTCCGTAGCGAAATAAGCATGTAAATAGAAGCACTAAGAACGCATAGATTTTCTAATTAATCTAGAAACTCATGATCACTTCCATGATGATGAAATAGTCTATATGGCTATTAAACTTGAATCACAACTTCCGCTTATAAAATGAGTTCAGCATTCAAACAAGCATTAATCTATGAAAATTTAGTAGCGTCAACATGCATATAAATTAGACAACATAAACCAATTCAAACTCAAGTTAAGAACTAAATGAAGGCATAATAACAACCCTATTCATATGACCAATAGTAATTAGCATGTTAGGGCTCTAGCCAAACTCCTTGAAATGCTACAAAAACAACTTTACCAAGGACATGGATTTACACGAAAGTATATAGGCGGAAAACCGACCATAAATAGGGGGAATACTACGATTAAAGCACCATCAAGTCCTAAATTACTACTCTATACCAATTTCAACACTCAAATGAGACGACGGTCTAACAATAAGATTAGTGTTTGAGGTTTCCAACAATGCTTTGGATATTGTGGTGACCGATGATCACAATACTCCATTAGTCCATTTCATTTATAAAGACACTACAAGACCAACTTTGACTTTGGAATACAAAATAAAAAAGTCAAAATGCCTCATAAGATAATATGCACTTGTGAAATATATAAAACTCTAATATATCGTAATCAAAGACGTATGGAAGTTATTAGACACTTGGGTAACGTTGTTGTTTTTGCGGTTACATACATTGTGACAACAGTTAGGAATGTCAAGTGCCCTGGAAACACTATGTGGGCAAGCCTTTGGAGCAAACAAACACTACATGTTAGGAATATATCTTCAGAGATCAATGATTGTGTTGACAGGATGTTGTATCCTTTTATTACCCTTGTTCTTCTTTTCCGGACCCTTGCTAAAGTTGTTCGGACAACCGGAGGACGTAGCCAATCTCGCAGGAACCCTAGCCTTATGGGTCATACCGCTACACTTCAGCTTTGCGTTTCAATTTCCGCTGTCGAGGTTCTTGCAATGCCAGGGCAAGGCCGAGGTTGTCACTTGGTTGTGTGTGGTTGCGCTCATGTTACAATTATTTGTGTCTTGGTTGTTTGTCTATGTGCTCAAGTGTGGCATCATTGGTGTCGCCTTCACCCTTAACTTTTCTTGGTGGGCTATAAACTTTGGAGCATTTGGTTACCTTCTTTGGGGTGGATGCCCTAACACATGGAATGGGTTTTCTATGGAAGCCTTTTCCGGGCTTTGGGAGTACGTCAAGCTCTCTGCTTCTTCTGGAGTAATGCTTTGGTAAGACGCAACAATTCTATATCTCTATATAAAATTGGTTGGACAAGTGTGGATTGATATCTTATAGAACAAGTAAACTAAGGTTCAAATAATCTAAGTTGAGTTCACACGCTACACATTAATATTCCTAGGAAATTGTGCAATACTAATCATCATATAAAATATGTTTGAGCTCAAAGCTAAATTAAGTTCGAAACATGCTTGCATGGGAGATAGAGAGACTACTAAATGTCAAAGATGATTTGAATGTGTCATTCTACTACCATTCTCAAGGTTCATGCATAACCCAATTACCCACACTATAAGTGCATGCACATTAGGATAATTTGAATAATAAAAACCACAATTAAGCTTCGAAGAAAACTCATCCCACCCATTCCTATCTCGAATATTCTTATATGATTATGAGTGGAGAATGAAAATTGTGGTTACGACTATGATATGCACAGCGCAACAAATGCATACTTGGAGTCTAGGATAGAAAAAGTTTAACCAATTTCGGGCACCTAAATATACAACCTAATCGTGCGAAGCACGAGATGCTATCAAATTATAATGATAATATTGCGTAAATTTTTACAGTGTAGGTTTTTACAGTCTTTTTTAATGTTTTCAACATAGGGGTAAAGCGAAAAATGGTGACACATGTACGTGTAGAATAGTTTTTATTTGTTTGTTAATGTTAAATTCAATATTTATGACATCATAATTAAACATAGCTAGCTTGTTTTGTCATTGTTACTTATGAGTCATAAGTTATGACACTACTACTCCCTCTGTCTCACATAAAACTTCTTACTTCATTTGAATGTGTTATTGAGAGATTTTCGAATAATATAAGAAATTTATTGTGGGATAGAGGGAATATATATAGTTGTGTAAATTATAACCCAATACGCATATGTAATACACATACATGCTCGTATTTTGACACAGCCTAGAGAATTGGTACTACAAAGTTTTGATATTATTGACTGGAAATTTGGGTAATGCAAAGATTGCCCTGGATGCATTGGTCATATGGTACGCCTCAGGCCTTTGATTTCAATTGAATTTAAGTTATATATGAAGTTAAAAGTTTGATACGAGTACATTGTACATAAATATATACGGAGTATAAGCTAAGGTTCTTATTTGATTGCTTTTTGTTTGTCATCAGCATGTCAATAAATTCGTGGGAGCTAATGATTCCAATGGGTTTCTTTGTTGGAGTCGGGTAATTCTTTTTCCGCCCCATTTTTACCTCGCCATATATATATATATATATATATATATATATATATATATATATATATATATATATATATATATATATATATATATATATATATATATATATATAGGTGTACCGAATGCATATAAACCGGCTACATATTGGCTTTGAATAACAGAATTAGGGTGGCCAACGAATTAGGAGCCGGAAATGGAAAGGCAGCTAAGTTTGCAACTATTGTAGCAGTTATGACTTCTATAGCGATTGGTGTTATCTTCTGGGGTCTTATTATATTATTTCATGACACACTAGCTCTCATTTTCACTAGTAGTGAACCTGTTCTTAACAAGGTCAACAAGCTTTCGGTCATCTTGGCCTTCACCATACTTCTTAATAGCGTACAACCTATACTCTCCGGTAATAATCAGGATTTTAATTTATTTATTTTAGCACTTAAAATTTCACCTTGTAGTCATAAATGTGTTTCTTATATTATTACAGGAGTTGCAGTAGGATCAGGGTGGCAAACAATGGTCGCATATGTTAATATAGGTTGCTACTATTTTGTCGGTGTCCCTCTCGGGATTTTTATGGGATGGAAATTCAACCAAGGCGTTGTTGTAAGAACTTTACTTATGTACTTCCTCCATTTCATTAGGTTCTTTGCATTTGGTTTGAATTCCTCTCACAGATTCAAATCAAATGCAAAGAACCTAATGAAATGGAGGGAGTGTAATTGGAAATTCAACCAAGGAGTGTGTAAAGATTCTCTACAATTATGATTTTTTTTTTTTTTTTTTTTGTGACAGGGTATTTGGGCCGGAATGGTTGTGGGAACATTTGTTCAAACGGTAGTGTTAATCGCGATTATAATTCGATGCGACTGGGATAAAGAGGTAAAGTCGTTACAACTTTATAATATGTGTTTGAATTTTGAGATCTCTTACCAATAATATTAACAGAATTTTTTTTTTGTGCGTGCTACAAATCGCAGGCTCATAAAGCAAGCTTACATGTAAAGAAATGGACGGTGGAAGAACATACCAAACTCTGATATTGAATTATTGACCATCATCATAATTCAACGCGACTTGGATAAAGGTACTTACAAAATTGACAACTATTGACACGATTATCACGTGAAACTCCGTACACTGATATCAAATACTAACCTCCTATCTGAAGACTTAATTTCTTTTTATTTTGTTGTTTTGACTTATAACATGTTGGAAGCTATTTCTAAATCAATACATGATCTATTCTGCATTGCATTTTACTAAATTTCACTTGATGTCACGACAAATGAGTCTTTCATTTGGTCTAAAAGTAAACCTCCACATGACCATCAGTCAAAACAACCTTTCAAAACGGAGTTGAGAGAAGTTTGATTGGGTAGGAGTAGTATACCCTTAGTTCAATCCGATTGCCGTATATAAATAAACATTATTGGTTTATGTCTTTATGATTGAAATTGCAGGCTCATAAGGAAAGCATGAACGCAACGAAATGGGCAGATCATACCGTCTTAAATTTTAAGTTGGACATACATACAGTCTTAAATGTTATGTTTGGTACATTATTGGTGCAATAATTTGGTTATACATTGAAGGGGCAGATCATTACTAGTCCTAGATCCCAATTCCATTGCAACAAGTGGAAATTAATAATTTAATACTATCGATCAATCAACGTACTTCTTACCTTCAAAAAAAAAAAAAAAAAAAAACGTACTTCTTATGTGAGTGACGCGGATAAATATATAGAATAATAGGTACGACTACACCAACGAAGTCGCGAGCCTTTCAGTGGTATTATCGTTTCATTTTATGCAAGAAAAAGGGGAAAAATGGAATGCGTAGACTTTTCGAAATGTGAAAAAAAATCATAAAGTATAATTTTGTGGCGTTGCTCATTGATTTGCCGTCCCTACTGATAGGAACACAAACTTCTCAAAGTACACCAACTGCAAAGAGAGAAATATCGAAAATAAATAAATATATATATATATATATATATATATATATATATATATATAAATGCTACTCTTGCTGATCATACAATATATAATAATGTTGACTCTACTGTGGAAGACTTTATTTGACATTGTCCTCTAATCAAGATCTACGTAGTGTAATATAATTGGCGATCATAAAATAAATGTCCCTCCTATTATTTATGACAATTTTCATATACAAGAACCCTATGGTAAATGCTAAAAGTGTCAAATAAGACACTTAAAGTTATCTAATATCGACCGTAATTTTATTGCACCACTGAGCATTTAACATTTTCTATCAACTCTGTTGCTTTTACTATATCCTAATTCAATTTTACTACTGATATTTTTCAATGCAAATGATCATGAATTCTACTAATACCGTCAGTTTTACTGTCAATTATACATTAAAATAAATTAATTTTGTCTAAATTTTAAGCTTCTTGTATTAGTGAAGATGACCTGTTTCGCCGTGAGCACTTAATGCCCACGAGTTGAAACTCACCTAGAAATTCTAAGTATATATAGTATGATTTCTACGAAGGTCTTGCTCAGCTTCCGAATACTCTATATTAAATTAAATAAGCGATCACCCTTGCACGTACATGACAATCCCAAAACTAAGATCTTGAAGATCACATTTCTTTTTCTTGTCTATACTCTGTATATTACATCCCAAGCTACACAAAAAAAAAACAATTTTTCAGAATATATAATTAGGATTTTGGAAAATGGGAGAGCAAAATGTTCCATTATTATTAGGCGAAGTCTCTGAAAAATCAAAAGAAAATATCGAATGGAATAATGTTATTGTAAAGAGTAACGATGAAGATACTAGTCTAACAAAGAGAGTATGGGTTGAATCCAAGAAGCTATGGGAAATAGTTGGTCCAGCCATCGTCACTCGGCTAATCTCATACACCATGTTGGTCATAACCCAGGCCTTCGCCGGCCACCTTGGTGATCTCGAGCTCGCCGCCATGTCCATCTCTTTTAACGTCATCATTGCCCTTGACGTCGGACTCCTGGTACGCATCTTCTTCTTTACGACTTACGTACTACTTACTACCTTACCATAAGTGTAGGAAAAAAAATTATTTGATGTATGGGTAATTTCTCATATTTCGTGATGTAGTAATCGGTTGATGCAATTTTTTCGGGAAAAAAAAAACATTACAGCATAAGTCATCATTACGTGTCTCATTCTGTATACTAAACCAATCATATGTTCAGAATTTACGATATAATGTTTGTTTTTGTACGTGACGCAGTTAGGAATGGCAAGTGCGTTGGAAACACTATGTGGACAAGCATTTGGAGCAAACATAGAGTACATGTTAGGAATATATCTACAGAGATCATGGATTGTGTTGACCGGATGTTGTATCTTGTTATTACCGTTACTCATATATTGCGGACCGTTGGTAAAGTTGTTAGGTCAACCTGAGGACGTTGCTGACATGGCAGCAGTCCTAACCTGGTGGATCATACCGGTGCACTTCAGCCTCGCGTTTCAGTTTCCACTGGTAAGGTTCTTGCAGTGCCAGGGTAAGGCCGGGGTTTTCGCTTGGGCGTCTGTGGTTTCGCTGGTGGTTCAACTGGTGGCGTCTTGGTTGTTTGTTTATGTGCTCGAGGGTGGCATTATTGGTATAGCCATGACCCTAAACCTTGCTTGGTGGGTCTTGGTTTTTACGGCATTAGGCTATGTTCTTTTGGGTGGGTGCCCTAACACTTGGACTGGGTTTTCTATGGAGGCCTTTTCAGGGCTTTGGGACTTTCTCAAGCTTTCTGCTTCTTCAGGAGTCATGCTTTGGTAATACCCAACTTTTTTTTTTTTTTTTTTTCCATTATGGTCATTCAGATAAAGTTTCGTGCGAAGAACTAATATCTCAACTAAAAGTCTAAGCTGATGATGATTAAGAATTTGACAATAAAAGTCGTCTCACTTGATGATGCTCTACTATTTTTGACACAGCTTGGAGAATTGGTACTACAAAGTTTTGGTATTATTGACCGGAAACTTAAACAATGCAAAGATTGCTCTGGATGCATTAGCCATATGGTATGCATCATGCCTTTGATATATATCAATTGAATTGGTGTTATTATTATCATTCGAATAAATTAAAGGTGACCAATTGATTTACAAATTTTTGGTAGAGAAGTTAACTAAGTTGTTAATAATTTGCTTTTTGTTTGTCATCACTCATCAGCATGGCAATCAATTCCTGGGAGATAATGATACCCCTTGCTTTCTTTGCTGGAGTCGGGTAATTCTTCTTCCGACCCCTTCTTACCTCGTCATATATATACATACGAGTAATGTATATATGCTTATAATAAATTAAAGTGGCTACAATATTGGATGTGACAGGGTAAGGGTGGCCAACGAATTAGGAGCCGGAAATGGAAAGGGAGCTAAATTTGCGACTATAGTAGCAGTCATGACTTCTATTGTCATTGGCGTTATTTTTTGGTTGATCATTATTTTTTTCCACGACACGATAGCTCTCATTTTCACCACTAGTGAGCCTGTTCTTAAGGAGGTCGACAAGCTATCCGTTATCTTGGCCTTCACGATTCTTCTTAATAGCGTACAACCTGTACTCTCCGGTATGAGTTTTGGATTTAGTACTTTAAAAACTGAAAACCGAGTTCAAATTTTACCTTGTCACATTGGTCGTGTACTTGTGTCCCATGGTTATAATTAAGTATCGATAAATGTGGTTATTGTAGGTGTAGCGGTAGGATCAGGGTGGCAATCAACCGTGGCATATGTTAACATAGGTTGCTACTATTTTATCGGTGTCCCTCTCGGGTTTTTGATCGGATGGAAATTTAACCAGGGAGTTATGGTAAGTTACAACTATACCTATCTAATCAATTCTTTTTTCATAGGGACCGGCCAACCGGTTTACTTAAAGCATGTTTGGTAGGAAGTAAATAAATGGAAAGGAAAGGAAAGAAGTCATTTTCTAGCTTTCCAATGTTTGGTTGACAAAAAGTATAGAAAAATGGAAGGAAATTATTTTTCATAAAACTTCCTCTCCGCCCAAAACGGTGGGATTTGGAAGGAATGGAGAAATTCAACATAAAAACACACATTGTCCTTCCAAAACCTCCAAATTTTTAAGTTTTCAACCAAACAACGGAAATCATCATAATTCCCTTCCTTTCTCTTCCCTCCATTTCTTTCCGTCCAATTCCTCCCTACCAAACAACCTGTTAATGTGCCGTATTGTAGAAGGCAATGTCTAAGAATTTTGTACAATGATGGAAATTCAATTTGTGTAACAGGGTATATGGGCAGGAATGGTTATCGGAACAGTTGTGCAAACGTTAGTATTAATCGTGATTACGACTCGATGCGACTGGGATAAAGAGGTAAGTTTTAAAAGCTTCTTAATCAAGTAACAGAGTGAATTCATATATGAGACTTCCATCCCATATTAAGGAAACTATTTGTTTGGCGAATCGCAGGCTCAAAAAGCAAATTTACATGTAAAGAAATGGGAGAAGGAAGGACACGTAACGAGGACATAGTTAACTGTTCAATTTTCCTTTTACTCTGCTTATAGTGGGGTTAGATCAGTTTGATATATATATTGTCGTTAGTCGAGAAATACGAATAGGCAAAATTTGTTTACGAGCGATCTCAATTAATGTAAAGATTAATCTGATAGTTGATGTCCAAACAACGATTCTAAATGCATATCAACAAAAGTAACATACACGTCCCATTTAAGACCATATATTAAGTTAAACGACCCAATTATAAAATGTGGTCAAGAAAGTTTCGATTCGAATTTTTAAAGCTCTGAGCCTCTAACTCTCTAAGGTCGAAACTCACCTAAATATTCTTTGATGCGGCTTAGAATATGATCTTGCAAGTACACGACGAATCCAATTCTTAGATCTGGAATATCATATATTATACAATATGTCAATATGGCATGCACATTATCACTTCTCTGACATTCGTTTTCTTGTCTATACTCTAGTAAATTATTATTATTATTATTATTATGACACCATCAATAGCAATACAAAAATGAATGGATGTGTATTTACTCATTGATCAAGATCTTTTAAGAAATGGGGGAGCAAAATGTACCATTATTATTAGACGAAATCACGGAAACATCAAAAGAAAATATTGAAGGGAATAATGTTATTATAGAGAGTAATGAAGAAGACATTCTAACTAAGAGAGTGTGGGTTGAATCCAAAAAGCTATGGCAAATAGTTGGTCCAGCCATTGTTACTCGGCTTATCTCCTACAGCATGATTATCATCACTCATGCACTCGCTGGCCACCTTGGTGACCTTGAGCTTGCCGCCATCTCCATCACTTTGAACGTTATCATTGGCCTTGACATCGGACTCCTGGTACGCATCTTTTTTAGCTTACCTGCGTGCTATTATTCCCTCCTGTCATTTCATATGTTAACGTGTGGTTTAAATATGTGACAAATTTTTTTAAGAGAAAGCACTCACTAGTTCAACACTGGAATACGTAGGATAGAATCCTTAATTTTCAAAGTTGTTAATCATAGTCAAAATTGTTTATTCATATAATCCGTCGATGCAATTTTCAACACATCTCTTATTGTAAGTCATATGGAAACAAAAATGCGAATATTTGACCCCACCACCTCCCTTTTATATTATCTTGTAATAAAAGGTGACACTGGGGTAATGTTGATTTTGGCTGCGGTGACGCAGTTGGGAATGGCAAGTGCATTGGAAACACTATGTGGACAAGCATTTGGAGCAAAGAAAGAGTACATGCTAGGAATATACTTACAAAGATCATGGATAGTATTAACAGGATGTTGTGTCCTACTATTACCTTTGTTCATCTTTTCCGGACCCTTGCTAAAGTTGTTAGGTCAACCAGAGGACATAGCCAACATGGCAGCAACCCTAACCTGGTGGATCATACCCATGCACTTGAGCTACGCGTTTCAGTTGCCGTTGGTAAGGTTCTTACAATGCCAGGGTAAGGCCGGGGTTGTCTCTAGAGTGTACGTGGTTGCGCTAGTGGTGCATATTTTGGCATCCTGGTTGTTTGTTGTTGTGCTCAAGGGTGGTATCATTGGTGTAGCCTTAACCCTAAACTTTTCTTGGTGGCTCTTGATTTTTGGCACATTAGGCTATGTTCTTTGGGGTGGGTGCCCCAACACTTGGACTGGATTTTCTATGGAGGCCTTTTCAGGGCTTTTGGAGTTCCTCAAGCTCTCTGCTTCTTCAGGCGTCATGCTCTGGTATTATAAAACTATCTCAACCAAAAGTCTAGACTGACGATTAAAATTCTCATAATGATCTATATTAGCTTGTTGATTTTGTTGCATCATGAATATTTTTTGACACAGCCTGGAGAATTGGTACTACAAAGTTTTGGTATTAGTGACCGGAAACCTAAGCAATGCTAAAATTGCTCTGGATGCGTTAGCCATATGGTATGCCCATCACCCATGCCTTTGATTTCAATTGAAAATTTCGTTAAAACTATTTGAAACGAGTGACCAAAGTTATTAGACATTGGACACATAAGTTTTGGTTAATTTGATCTATGTTTCATAGCATGGCAATCAATTCCTGGGAGATAATGATCCCACTTGGCTTTTTCGCTGGAGTCGGGTAATTCTTCTTCCGTCCCCTTCTTACCTCGTCATATATATACATATATACTCCGTATGATGTATGTAAGTATACATGAACCGGCCACATATCGGCTTTGAACAGGATAAGGGTGGCCAATGAACTAGGAGCCGGAAATGGAAAGGGTGCTAAATTTGCGACAATTGTAGCCGTCGTGACTTCTATAGTGATTGGCGTTATTTTCTGGCTACTAATCTTATTGTTCCACGACACAATAGCTCTAATTTTTACCAATAGTGAACCTGTTCTTAAAGAGGTTGACAAACTTTTCGTCATCTTGGCCTTCACCATACTTCTTAATAGCGTACAACCTATACTCTCTGGTAATAATAAGGTTTTGATTTAGAGTTCAAATTTTACCTTGTCGCATTGGTGATGTGTCTAATTTAAGTATCGATAAATGTGGTTATTTTAGGTGTTGCGGTAGGATCAGGGTGGCAATCAAATGTGGCATATGTTAATATAGGTTGTTACTATTTTGTCGGAGTCCCTCTCGGGTTTTTGATGGGATGGAAATTTAACCAAGGAGTTGTGGTAAGTGCTAATCAATTTTTCCATAGGGGGTTCAGTTAATTCGCCATATATATGTTGTACGATAATGGAAGTTATGTGACAGGGTATTTGGGCCGGGATGGTTATTGGAACAGCTGTTCAAACGGGTGTATTGATCGTGCTTACGATTCGATGCGACTGGGATAAGGAGGTCAGTTTAAGGCTATGTTTGGTAAAACTAGCTGAAATAGTAGCTGGATGCTGAAATAGTAGTTGAATGCTGAAATGGTAGCTGAAAGCTGAAATAATAACTGCAATAATAGCTGAAAGTTTTTAGCTGATAGTATTAGGAGTGTTTGACAGAATTAGCTGATATAGAAGCTGGTATATATAAAATTACATAAAAGTGCATTATTTATTTTTAGTCTCATTTTATTTAGTAAATAATTGAGGGTAAATTAGAAATAAAATTATGATAAGCTAGCTTATTCTAAATAAGTTACATGGGGTAACTTATTTGGTTAAAGAGCTTAAAAAACTAGTCAAATAAGCTACTTTGGCCAAATAAGCTAGCTTATTGTGCATACCAAACATAGCCTAAAAGCTTCCTAGGTAAGCAACTGAGTAATAATTGGATTCTGAGACAAGTTTCCCATATTGTAACTCCAACTGTTTGTGTTTCAAATCTCAGGCTCACAAAGCAAGCTTGGATGTAAAGAAATGGGCGAAGGATAATAGACATCGAACCACGACATAGTTCACGATTTTAATTTTGATTCTATAAGTAATTAAGTATTGAACAAGTTTGGAGTAATATTTTTTTTTTTTTTACTCTGCTTTGTGTTGGAGTCTTTTAGCTCGTAATGAGGCTACAATATAATATTGAACGAGCAATATTGTTTTTTTTTTTTTTAATAAGGTAAGCGGGGAGGAAGGGCAATAAGCCCCCTACTGCCAGGGGAAACGCAATGTCGAAAACGGACAATATTGTTACTTTAACGATAAATTTAGAGTAATTGTACGATTCTTAACCATGAGAACGAGCCTCCCTAGATGACGTGTCTGTGAGAATCTTAATTTCGATTCCTTGACAAAGGTTGTAAAATCGAACTTCTATATTGGTGAGTCGGAGATTTGAGAACTGTTTATTTTATTAGGAAAGTCATATTAGATCGAGTTCTGGTAGGAATAGTATTTATTTAGGATAATATTTCCGCCTTACCGTACAAGTCAATTACCTATAGCTAGGGTTATAAATAGCAATTTACATGTCCGGCCCGCACCCGGGCTGTATATTTATATTGTTATGCTAATTTTATAAAATTGTCAGTTTATCTTTGTTATAATATTATTAGCAACACTATTATTTTCCATAGATTAGTTTACTACCATAATCACCATAAATTATATTATTTTCCATAATTTAGCTAATAATTTCCATATTATGCAATTACTTAAGACTATCCAATTAATGAATACCAAGTGTCCTCCTAGGAAAGACTTGGTTTCAGGTTTTAATATATAGTAATAGTTTGCATGCCCGTGCCACGCCCGGGCTTGTCTATTTATAATGTTTATACTCGTTTTGTAAAAAAGACAGCATGTTTTATCGTTGTTCTAATTTTACAATGAAGGGTAGTAGGGTACTATAATCAACTTTTGTCCCCCGTCATATTTTATTATTATATATTTTTACTCACTCATCGTATTATCATATTTCCACTTTTATGTCACCCATTTTACAGTTTCAATCCCACTATCTCGTCATATGTTACATTATGTCATTCTACTATTATTCCGTCACCCATTATATCACATCATATTCAAATTTATTACCATAAATTAGCCAACCACCATAATATTATCTCTTATATCTCATGTTATAAATTAAATTACCATATTTAAGTGTCAACCTAGGAAAGACTTGGTTTCAGGTTTTAATATATAGTATTAGATAGATTAGATTAGATTAGATTTCCGCCTTACCGTACAAGTCAATTACCTATCGCTAGGGTTATAAATAGCAATTTACTTACCCAAATTCATTGATTCTCAACAACCCATCATAACAATTCGTCAGGTTTTGGTCTCCGTAACATAGAAGCGTAACAAAGAAGCTTGAATCCGTCATAATGAGCCGTCCCATAGATAATTACACTAAGATCGAAGTACGAAGGGAGCAGGAAACTACTCCGATGAAGGAGAATGAGATTTGCGTCACTGACGAAGCCAGTTTTCGCAACCGCGTCAGGCGTGCTACCCATATTCTTGAGGAAGACGCACAACAAGTTGTTATTACAGCGGAGGGGAAGATGATAACCAATGCAGTGTACGTTGCGGAATCGTTAAAGAAAAGATTTCCTGGGTTGCACCAAGATACAGCCATCAGTAGCGTAAAGATTACGGATGTTTACGAACCCCTTGTAGAGGGCCTTGTTCAAGTAGAGGAAGTCCGTCATGTTTCCACCATTTCTATTACTCTCTCCACTAGTGAGCATACCAAGAGCTCGTCTCGGTACCAATAATTAAGCTCCACCTCTTAACCAAGCGTAGAGCGAATGTAGTCCAGTAAAATTGCGGTAGCTAACCGTTCAATTCTCCTCTTAACAAGTTGTAGTAATTGGCTCGTCACTTTGTGAGGATATAAGACCAATTTGGTCGTTTTCCTTATCTTTTCTCAGGGTTTTGACTAATATTTTGCAAATCCTCATTATATAATACTTAGAAACTACAACCAAAATTTGAGCGATTTTTGCTCCAGAGCCATTTTATCAAAAAACCGTGGACTATGTACTGTGATTCTGGTCAAATTTGATCAATTTTTCGAAAAAAGTAAAACGTCCTCTAAACATTACCGTTGATACCCTAGGACTATACTTGTTGGATTTGAGTGTTGTTTCTCCTTTTGTGAAGTATTTCGTCCGTTTCAACGTCGTCACTTTGTACGAATACATATGACCGTTTTGGTCGTTTTCTTTATCTTTTCCAAGGTTTTTTACTCTAATATTTTGCAAATCCTCATTATATCATACAAAAAGACTAGCGCCAAAATTTGAGCAATTTTTGCTCCGGAGTTGTTTCATCGAAAAACCGTGGATTATGTACTACGATTCTGGTCAAATTTGATCGTTATTTTGAGCAAATCCAAAAGTCCTCCAAACATTATTGTAGATACCCAAGTACTATACTTGTTGGGTTTGAGTGTTGATTCCTCCTTTTGTGAAGTTTTTCATCCGTTTCCACGCTCGTTACTTTGTATGTATATAAGACCGTTTTGGACGTTTTCCTTATCTTTTTCTAGGTTTTTTACTCTAATATTTTGCAAATCCTCATAATATTATACTTAGACACTACCACCACAATTTGAGCGGTTTTTTCTCTGGAGCTAATTTATAGAAAAAACGTGGATTATGTACTGCGATTCTGGTCAAATTTGATAAATTTTTCGAGAAACGCCAATTGTCCTCAACATTACTGTACATACCCAAGCACTATAGTAGTTGGATTTGAGTGTTGGTTCCTCCTTTTGTGAATTATTTCATTCGTTTCCACACTCGTCACTTTGTATGGATATATGACCGTTTTGGTCGTTTTCCTTATCTTTTCTAAGGTTTTTTACTCTAATATATTGCAAATCCTCATTATATACTACTATAAGACTAGCATCAAAATTTGTCAAATTTGAGCAATTTTTTCTCCGGAGCTGTTTTATCGAAAAAAAACGTGGATTATGTACTAAGATTCTGGTCAAATTTGAACGTTTTTTTGAGAAAATCCAAAAGTCCTCCAAACATTACTGTAGATACCGAAGTACTATAATTGTTGGATTTGAGTGGTGATTCCTCCTTTTGTGAAGTATTTCATTCGTTTCCACACTCGTCACTGATATATGATCGTTTTGATCGTTTTCCTTATCTTCTCTAAGTTTTTTTACTCTAATATTTTCCAAATCCTCATTTTATCATACTAAAAGACTAGCACCAAATTTGAGCAATTTTTGCTCCGGAGCTGTTTTATCGAAAAAACGTGGAATACCCTAGATTTCAGAGGAGGTTCCTGAGAAATTAAGGACTCATATGAGGTGCTTAAAAGGATTGACAGTGCTACTCATACCAACAAAGTCGACTTTCCTTTTAGAAATCCCATGTGATAAGAACTCCATAGTTAAGCGTGCTTGACTGGGAGCAATTTCAGGATGGGTGACCTCTTGGGAAGTTTCCCAGGGTGCGCATGAGTGAGGTCAAAATGCGTCGAAAGGACCCGTGTTGGTCTGTGAGGTCAGCCCACATCCTGGCAAGCTGCCATAGGTGACTACTCTCGGCTCAGACGATGAGCCGGGGTGTTACAAATGGTATCAGAGCAACCCTGCGACCGCGTGTTGATCTTGTGGTCAGGAGAGCCCAGGTCAGCAGCCTAGCGGGGGAAAGATCCTGGAGCTAGACTATGATTGGCTACCAGACGCAACTAAGACGTTGCTTTCTTAAGAGGGGGTGAATGTAATACCCCAGATTTCAGAGGAGATCCTTGAGAGATTAAGGGCTCATATGAGGTGCTTAAGAGTATTGATAGTGCTGCTCATACCAACAAAGTCGACTTTCCTTTTAGGAATCCCATGTGATAAGAACTCCATAGTTAAGCGTGCTTGACTGGGAGCAATTTCAGGATGGGTGACCTCTTGGAAAGTTTCCCAGGGTGCGCATGAGTGAGGTCAAAATGCGCCGAAAGGACCCGTGTTGGTCTGTGAGGTCAGCCCACATCCTGGCAAGCTGCCATAGGTGACTACTCTCGGCTCAGACGATGAGCCGGGGTGTTACAAATGGTATCAGAGCAACCCTGCGACCGCATGTTGATCCTGTGGTCAGGAGAGCCCAGGTCAACAGCCTAGCGGGGGAAAGATCTTGGAGCTAGACTATGGTAGGCTGCCAGTCGCAACGAGGACGTTGCTTTCTTAAGAGGGGGTGAGTGTAATACCCCAGATTTCAGAGGAGGTTCATGAGAAATTAAGGGCTCATATGAGGTGCTTAAAAGGATTGACAGTGCTACTCATACCAACAAAGTCGACTTTCCTTTTAGGAATCCCATGTGATAAGAACTCCATAGTTAAGCGTGCTTGACTGGGAGCAATTTCAGGATGGGTGGCCTCTTGGGAAGTTTCCAAGGGTGCGCATGAGTGAGGTCAAAATGCGCCGAAAGGACCCGTGTTGGTCTGTGAGGTCAGCCCACAGCCTGGCAAGCTGCCATAGGTGACTACTCTCGGCTCAGACGATGAGCCGGGGTGTTACAAATCGTCATCATATAATACTTTGAGACTACCACCAAAATTTGAGAGGTTTTTGTTTCGAAGCCATTTTATCGAAAAACCATGGATTATGTAATGCGATTGTGGTCAAATTTGATCAATTTTTCGAAAAACGCCATATGTCCTCCAAACATTACTAAAGATAGCCTAGGACTATACTTGTTATATCTGAGTGTTTGTTCCTCATTTTATGATGTATTTAATCTGTTTTGACGCTTGTCACTTTGTATGGATTTATGACCGTTCTGACCGTTTTCTTTATCTTCTCTTACGTTTTTCACTCTAATATTTTGCAAATTTTCATTATATCATATGGACTACCACCAAAATTTGAGCAGTTTTTGCTCCAGAGCCGTTTTATCGAAAAACTGTTGTTTATATACTGCGATTCCGGTCAAATTTGATCAATTTTTTGAAAAAAGTCAAATGTCCTTCAAACATTACTGTAGATACCCAAGGACTATACTTGTTGGATTTGAGTGTTGATTCCTCTTTTTGTGAAGTATTTCAACTGTTTCGACGCTTGTCACTTTGTATGGATATAAGTCCGTTATGGTTGTTTTCCTTATCTTTTCTTAGGTTTTTTCTCTAATAATTTGCAAATCCTCATTACATCATACTTAGAGACTACCGCTTAAGTTTGAGTAGTTTTCGCTCCGGAGCCATTTTATCGAAAACCCATGGATTATATATGTACTGCTATACTGGTCAAATTTAATCAATTTTTTCGAAAAACGCCAAGTTTCCTCCGAACATTACAGAAGATTGCCAAGGACTACTTGTTGGATTTGAGTGTTGGTTTCTCCTTTTGTGAAATATTTCATCCGTTTCGACGCTCGTCACTTTGTATGGATATATGACCGTTTTGGTCGTTTTCCTCATTTTTTTTTTAGGTTTTTTACTCTAATATTTTGCAAATCCTCATTATATCATATCTATAGTCGCTATTGACTCTAATATTTTGCAAATCCTCATTATATCATATCTATAGTCGCTATAGGTGTAAGCGTGTAGAAATAATCCTTTACTCGTTACACTAGGAATATAGCCGCTCTTTCGAAAGAATGAATGAGAGTATAAGTATACATACCAATAAACCATGTTTCTCACTTTACATAAAACTTCCAAGATCTTTTACAACTCACAAGTTCTACAAGGGGCAACACTTTACAACATAAAATGTAAATCCAAAAAAAAAAAAAGTCCACTGATCTAATATCCTAATTTGTTAGCAACTAGCAAGGTTATGTAAACACATTACGAATAGAACACTTCGGTAAAAGTGATAAACTCACTTTTGATGCCCACATCAATTCAGTGTAAATTGCTCTAATTTTAAGGGAACGAGTTTTTCTTCTTACGTGAATTTATACTTGTCAAATAGACCACAAAGATTTGCTCCCCTTACCATACTTATACCCTAATTTTGAGCCAAAAAAAAAAAAAAAAAAAAAAAAAAAAAAAAAATCTTGTAAAATGCAACATTATATAATGAGCGAGACAAGGGTCTCACCGGACAAGTTCACCATAAGCAAATTGAAACGCAAACCGGTTAGAAGCAAACTGAACCGAGTCATGAGGCTTAACTCGATCCCCATCATCGAACCGAGCCGACTCGAACCGACCCCAACTTAAAACCATTTTCTCCTCCTTAAACCCATTACCCTCCCCAACTTTACCCTTCATATCACTCACCAAAACCCACAAATCCTCAACCAAACTGGACCCGTTAACGTCGAACAACGAACCGAGCCGGTCCTTACAATCCTCCAACCGCTTCAAAGCGCAAACCAACTCGACCGAGTCAACAAAACTCAAACAACTCAACCGCTCCTTAAACTCCTCAACTCGGATCACAATTTCATCAACCGTCGTAAAATAATCTTCACCCACCAAACCCATCACCTCGAATAATAATTTATTACCCTCCAAATGCAAAGTATCCGGAGATTTACATATTTCTTCCAACACATTTATTAAACCGTCGATTTCCCGCAGTAAATCCTTACATAAAAGCGACGCAATTATTTCCTTCGCTTTTTCCCGCTCTAAACTACAAGACGTCGAAAACAAAAAGTAACCCAAAATTCTCGACGTCGATAATATCTGCTCTAGATATTTAGCGTACCAGCGAATCCACGTGGACATCTCCCATGCTGTGGGAGATGAGTTGTCGCGGAAATCGGAGAGTTTAAGGTAGTTGCGCCCGCCAGTTGCGGGGTAGATTGACAGCTGGTCGTGGAGTATGAAGGTGCCACGTCGGACGATGACGTGGAGGCAGAAGAGTGACTTGATTGCCACGGTGGAGGAGGAGGTCTTGTGTAACCGCCGCATGAGGACGTCGATGACGACGGCGGCTGATGTTCTTGGGCCGTCACCCGCTGCGAGAATCGCGGAGAGGTGGGTGTCTGGTGGTGGCGCGTCTGCTTCGTGTGTGGTGGCGCGTAGGACTGTGAGTCGTAGCGCCGCTGTTGTGTGGTTGCGTGAGAGTAAAGCTGCTTTGCCTATCGACGCCTTGTCCTTGACCTTCCCTATTATGTCCCCAAATAATCCCATTTAATTAAATTAAATAATATGATCTTTTTCCTCAATTCTGCTAATTTCGAATTTCTGAGGTTTAGGCAAAAAAAAAAGACGTAATTGATCGAGTCGGAATTTATTAAGAGTAGTTAAATGTTGGTTTTGTCTCGATTCAGAGTTTTCGAGGTTTTTAGGTTTAGATAAGAAAAGACGTAATTGATCGAGTGGGGAATTCGAGAAGGGGTATAGTAGTTGTAAGAAAAGTTGGGGGAAGTTTTATGTAGGAAACATATGAGGATGATATATAAGCAATGTTGATCCGATGTGGATGGGGTTTGAATGATCAACGGTTATGTGAAACTTTGGTTAAATTTGATTTAAAGTGGGTGAGCTAAAGCAAAGATGGAATAAAGATAAAGAAATATGTATGGAAGTATGGATTTGTATGTCGCAAACTAACAACTTTTGGGACTACTTATGAAAAGAGAAACTTCCATTTTGTTGATCTTCTTAATCTTACTCTTTAATTTAGCTCGTCAATATGTGGTACATCCCAATATATAGATTTGAACTTACTTGTAACACTTAACTTGTTTTATCTCCGTTCTTTTCATTTCTTAATTAACGTTTTGTTTGATTTTTTCTCACATATTTATCAAATGATTACTAATTGTTTTAATTTAAATGGTTGCTAATTAATGTTGGTATATATATCATTTACGACTAGTTGAGGAACATATCATCACATGAGCTATGGGTTTAATTTGGTTGGCCTGGTCAAGTCGATTAGTAAATTGCTAATTAGAGGTTGACCTTCAGCCGTACGAAATCACGACTCAAATGAGTGTGGGAGTGGGGACTGTGGGCTGTTGTTTATTTATTGAGTCGGTTGTTAGATATGAATGCCGTCAATTTTAATTGATGAACATGGAGATCGATCAATAATGATTTTGACGTAAAACTCCATTCGTTTTATTCATTTCTAGATACAGAACCAAACATTTATAAATGAAACGAATACAGAAGTACTCCATGTAAACATGTATATAACGTGGTAATCGAAAGTGATAATTTAACGATGATCGATTTGAGCTCCGATATATTCCTAGTGTTACAAGCGTTTTGGTTTGTGTAATCAACCATGCATGCATTAAAGACCGGAGTACATATTATCATTTATAGAATTGACCATCTAATTCAAATGTATCCGGCGGTGGCTTTTGTTACAAATGGTAGAATTAAAGTTCCTTTTCCTTTTTCCTTTCTCTTGAACTAGATTTAAAGCATTGTGTAATTGTCACGTATCATATCTCTAAAATCTAATTATAGAAATTTCTCCCTCGATCTCGATCGAAAAATGTCACTCCAATTGTGTCAAATAATATGGAGTAATGCAAATTAGTACAAGATAATACCGATTTTTTTTTCGAAATAGGGCTCAAAAAATAAATATTAAACAAAATGGGTTGGATTGAAAAATGTTCAATCTTATGGGGTGCACGTCACCCCATTTCAGGTCCGGGACAAAACCGCCAGTGCCCCTGGCGGTTTTAAGTGAAGAGAAATCGCCACCCTCCATGGCGGTTTCTTCACAAAAATGAGTATACAAATCGAGTGGGTGATATTTTGGTCGAGGGTGAAACCGCCATGGAGGGTGGCGGTTTCACTTAAGTGAAACCGCCACCCCCCATGGAGGTTTCACCCATATTTTGGCCGAGCGTGAAACCTCCATGGGGGGTGGCGGTTTCACTTAAGTGAAACCGCCACCCCCCATGGAGGTTTCACCCCTTTCACTTAAGTGAAACCGCCACCCCCCATGGCGGTTTCACCCTTGGCCAAAATATCACCCCGATATAACGTCAATCCAAAAAAAAAAAAAAAAAAAAAAAAATTGAAACCGCCATGGGGGGTGGCGGTTTCACCCTTGGCCAAAGTATCACTTACAACCTCATAGCTACTGTTCAAGACACTTAAAACCGCCAGGGGCACTGGCGGTTTTGTCCCGAACTTGAAATGGGGTGACGTGCACCCCATAAGATTGAACATTTTTCAATCCAACCCATTTTGTTCAATATTTATTTTTTGAGCCCTATTTCGAAAAAAAATTCGATAATACCTCTGTTTTTGTTTAAATTAGTATTCCGTGTCCTTTACTACTCAGTACATTGTATGCAACCGTTATAAATTGGTATCATCTTAGGGATCAAGGAGGTATATTCAAATAGATGGTCCAATTTCTTTCATTGGTCTGGTCCTGAATTTGAACCTCTGCAGCAACGAAAGCAACAAGGGAGACAAAAACAAAGTGGCGAGAAATAACAAAACAAAGTATGAAAATTGGATGCTTAATTTTTATTGATCTTGAGCATTTTATTTATGAGTCGAGAAAAGTGTTAAATGATAAAGTAGTCTAGAGACGACAAAGCCTGATTTACGAGCTACTTTGTTTTCGTTTTCCCACAAATGATAAAATACGACTCTATAGACAACTTGTGTGTCAGGCCATCTAAATGCATATACGTCTGAATGGAAATTCTTTAAACAAACATACAAGAGTCCATTATGATTAAGTTTGATTAGAATATGAGAAATTTGATTAAGGATTTGAAAAATGAGTCGTGGCTTTGCTTGGAAGGCTAACCAGTCAAATTTAGGCTACAATATTGAGTTTGTAATTGTTTTATGGGCTAATCATTTCACCAAATTTATATAATTGTTCAAGTTTAATGCTAAACGTACCAATATATATCTTACAATTAATGAGATTGGGTTTTTAGGGAGACCGTACCTTATAAAAACCTCGATATTGGGTTTTAAGTCATTTTCATATTGTGTTTGATAGGATGATGGGCCTCCAATTCAGAGATATTAGAGTTAAAATTATGGGCTGCAGCCCACAGTTCTTGTTGGGCTGGCCTGGCAGCACAAGGGTTAGAACTCAGCAGAGCAATGTAAAAGTCAGAGCACAACGAAAACAAACGTAATGAAGAAGCAATATGAGGTTTCCACGGCTAAGAAAGTGGTTGTCTTCACGAATAGGCTTCTTTCCAGAGGTTTCAAAGCATGATGTTGATGCTATGAAATACACCAGGACTCGTCTTTCCGGTCGAGTTGACTCGGACCCCCACTCATATCACGCCCACCTTAAGCCCAATTAACACAGGCCTTGTGATTTTGTTGTGTTAATCTTTTTTACTTTTTCTTTGCGCCTAAAGCTAACGGTTAATGTCTAAACACGTAGAATTGTCGAGTATAATCTAAGTCTATATTGTTCGATGTAAATCGATTTTATTGTAGCTAACTAAAATTTTACTACGATAATTTTCAACGTCAATATTGGACAAATGATTTTTGCCTACATATTGAGACCTCTAGTAGCGTACTTCATATAAATGTTTGAGTGGATTCATTCCCCCATATGGGAAAGCTTAAGTTTCTTGAGAGGAACAAAAAATGCAATAATCCAAGCCTATTCTTCGTTTCAATAATGCTTGACAAATAGATCAGAGAGGGCCATCTTCCTACTCAATATCTCCAACCATATCATATCATATCCATATATAAAAACTTGATAAAGACGCCACTTTAATTTGGAGAAGTAGTTAAGGTGTACATTGAGTATGGGACATTGATCACATTATTCCTCAGGCTAATTATATATGTAGTTCTAGTACATGGATCGATCAGGTCCATTTCTCTTTTGATAAAGACGACATTGATATGGTTCTTACTAAGCAATGAATCTGCTTTTGTTGGAGATTATGCTCCTATTATATTATCTTTGAAATCTTATTATTTCCTTTTTTACCAAATTAAAGATAGTTTTAATCAAATCTAGTTCATCATACGCTCTTATGCTTAGCGGAAAATGTAATTATTGTTTCGGACATACATTTCCTTTTCATCTCCTATTCGTATGATGAATTATAGAATAATGTAAATGTACTATCACCGAAACAAAGACCGAGTTTAAGTCCTCAACCTTCTTCTATGTTGACCTTTATTAACTTCTTAATTAGTTTGATCATAGCTTACGTTAGTTAATTTTGACTTCATGATTAAATCCTAGTTCTCCTTTAATTTTAACTTCTTAATTAGTCTATAACATGGAACGAGCTGAGTGACGTACTGAGTGAGCAAAGTTATTAGATCGCTGTACAAATTTAATTTCATAAAATCACTCACAAATTCCTCCATACACATTTGTAACGTTAACATCTACTTACCAAATACTAACTACGTGTACATTTTAAGTCTATATACAGAGTATATTATACTATTATGAACGACTTTTGACCAAAATTAATTAGGGTAATGATTTTGCCAAAGCAGTAATTACTACTGTCAAGACAGATTTATTGACCCTGATCCATGTAAATACTATATTTGCCTTGTAAGATGTTGATTTCCTCGACAAAATCATCACCGAACCATTAACTAATTAAAAAATAAACAAAATGAAACACCGGCCACGACTATTCAATTTGACCGGCCGGTGGTTAGTTTGTTAGACAGGAAGCGGGGGAGGAAACGATTGACCCAACGGCGTTACTACGGCCGCCGAACATCGCTTCGGGGCCGTAGATAACGCCGTTTCATCACCGTCTACACAAACTTTCGCTGTTGTTGACCGGAATGAACCTATTCTTGAAATAAACGACCGTCCGAAAAAGCGGCCGTAACGGCTACTACCACTACCTTCACCGCCGCCGCCTCTGTATCCTCTACGTGAGCTAGTTTGCCGAGGCAGAGCCACCAGGCTCGTAGCTCGCTTCAGCTGTATCCGAGCCATCAACTGCCGCCGAACCTCCGCGGGTAGCTTCAACGTGAATCTATCGCAATTCTCTCCCGGTTGAATCAACGAGTGTCCGGTCGAGTGCGACCTCGGGAATTTCACCTTCTTTTCGGGTAACGACGTCGTTTCTTCGTGTTCGTGTATCGTAATTTGTACTTCTTGAACAGGAGAGTCCTCCTGGTCGTTTGTCCGCGAATGCACGGACAATTCATCGTCGATAACCTTGTCCGAGTCAGTATCGACGGGGACAAGGTTATTCCGACACACAGGACAAGTAGTGTGTCCAACAAGCCAAGTATCAATACACTCGGAATGAAAAACATGATCACATTTCGGGAGTAAACGCAGCGTTTCATCCTTCTCGAACTCGCTCAAACAAACCGCGCACTCCAGCGCACCTTTCCCTATCTTGAGTTCCTCAACCGCGGAATACTCGAAAGTCGGAAACGTGTCAATCACTGCTTTGTCAAGACCGCTAACGACGTTACCGTTGACCGCCCTCGCAGTGACGGTTGTGACGGCGGAGGAGGATGACGTGTCCACGCACTGCTGGATGTAAATGGCGATGCAACCTGTGATGAAGAAGCCTAGTACGAGGACTATGACCACGATCGCCATCGACGGACTTACATTTCCCCCTACCGCAGCTCCATCGTCGTCGTATAATGACGACGACGATGATGAATCCGACGGCTGTTGCGCTTTCGCAACAGCCGATAAGATTAGTAATAATAGGACAATTATTACAGAGCAATTAAAATTAATTATGCTCTTCATTTTCGAATTAAAATTTTGATAGTGTATAATTTGAAATTTTAATAAAAAAAATAAATAATTGAGTTCATGAAATGGAAGAGAGAGCAGAAATGGCGGAAAAATGAGCTGGTGGAGCGAAGCTTATATATCAAGGAGGAAGAGATGCCGTGTAGAGGAAGTATGCGGGTCCCGCGTCTTTTATTTTTTTAATTTTTATCTTTCTAGCTCGAATCATTTAGTTTAGTCCGAATTTTATATTTGATCGTGAATAAGGATCGACAAGATTTTTCATACTATCTTTTAATACTATAGTATTGTTGAGTATGTCTTCCGACTCTAATGTGTTTAGTTTGTAGTACTTAAGTTTCGACTGGTGTCAAGACTGTCAACTCAACTAAATGCTCATTGAGTTATTTAATCATATGATCCGATAACGTTGTTGATTATGCCGCGTGTGAGTGTGTTAGTAGGTTTTTTTTTTTTTATTAATGCAATGTTCCGAGAAGAATGGGGACTTTACAAGTGCAGTCAAGCTGTATCCGTAGGGTGGTGGGCGATTAATTGACTTTTTTTAATTGATGAAAACTAACATAGGACTAAAGAACAAAGATGTGAGGGAGAAGTTTCAAGGTTGGAGGTCTAGAGGCATCTAGAAATGGGGAGGAACTTTTTTGAGATCAAGAATTGGGAAGGAACTTGGTCTTGTCTTTGACTTTTTTTAATGATAATGGGGGAATATTTATACTATTGTTATTCATCGACTCTTTATTCTTGAGAAAAAAGTGGGATATGTATGGTGCTAAAAATAATATGAAATGACTATGCACGTTGATTAATACGACTATAGTCTAATTAGGAATAGTTCTTTAGTAAAGTTTAAGTATGAGCGTTCTGGTTTTGAGTATATAATATGAGTAATATGTTTAGGTTGGCTCAATTTCGCAATTGAATAACTCAATTAATTCATGAGAGAGTGGGACATAGCGTTTGTTGGATTTTTTTTCTTATTATTATTTTCACGAGAGGTGTGCGCTATATTTTGGGTAAGTAGTGTACTAGTTCAGCTTAGTATTAATGTTGAATTGAAAATTAATGTCAGGAATGTGACCAATTCAAGCAAAGTTGATTTGGCTTGCGAGTTTGCTTACGTTGGTTCGTTAGAGTTGAAGCTTGGAAGTTACTCAAGGTTGTATACCTTGGTTCAGCTGCTAAGCCTTCTAATCTAATTGTTCAAAGAATATAAAAATGTCTGGCAGTAGTTTACAGAGTTTGGTCAGTGAGAGTGATATCTATGAATTATGTTTGCAAATGATATTCTCCTATGAATTCTTATAGAAAAAAGGGTGGTTGTGATATTTGAGCTTTGATTAATGTCCATATGTTTGTGTACGTAAGTTTTCTCACTAATGTCAGATATATAGTCCTCTAATTTATGAGGGTATAAGTAGTCTTATAAAGTCGAGATAGCCTTCTTAATATAATATCGTCACTTTCTTTTTTATTTCTTAGACGATATTAACATGCCCTGGAGTGTTGAAGGTTGTGCACCCAATCATTTGCTGAACTGTTCAAAATATTTTTGGAGATTTGGGCCAAAGAGGCTGACCGGCCCCCACTTCAGCAAAATATAGCTTAAGAAGCACTAAATTGATTTGCTAATTATTGGGCCAGCCCAAAAAATTTCATAAGTATTTAAAGCTAGTCCAGCTAGTAGCTGGCCCAACAATTCTCTAGGACTAGGGAAGCGAGGATTTATTATGGATGCAAATGCCATAGCGAGATTGGGGTGTGAGGAGATACGAATTCGTAACTACTCCTAATTAGTCGATCGGATCGAATTCTAGATCAGGTTTAGATGTGATTACGAAATATCTTAGATCAGGTTCGAAATTCTAGAATAGTTCAATAATAAATTTGTAATGTTTCGGATCAGCACAACTTGACCAAACCATTTATCATGTCGACTAATAATGACCTGCCGTAGCACTTTATTTCCTCTTGATTGCTTGCACTAGATACACAATATATCATGTAGAGTGTAGACAATTACAAAACTTATACTATTTGGATCCCAGCAACTATGAAACATTGTCACCTCACCTGAGATGGCACACCATATATTGTCTTTAGATTTTGGACTCTTTTTCATTCCAAGCGAGCTGCCCTAACTAACCAATTCTTCTCCATGAGACCTACAAATTACATTAATTAACATTCCTTCATTGAGTGGAGTTTATTTCCAATTAAAAATTATATCGAAGTACAAATTGTCAAAATCTTAACATTACCACATAAAAAGAACAGAGAAAGTACTCCGTATATCGATAGTTTGTATTTTTTTTCAACCATATATACTTACTTCACATCATTTAATCCATGAAGTACATTTTTCTTAAATTTCATGCTTTTGATACACAAATTTGAGAGTAGGTGGAAACATGTGAAGGATAAAATAGAAAGGTGAAGAAAAAGGAACATGAGTGGAGAAGTCCAGATAGAAAGGCAAAAGGAGAACAAAAATTGAACTATTATTGCTGCTCTTTGTACAATTGTGAAATACAGTACTCTTTATTTAAATTTTACATAATGATTTGTTTTTTCATCTGCATCAAAATATGAATTTCTCCCTTACACTTGGACCAAATTGCTCTGTAGATTATTTTATATTTTTTGTGTTGGATCGTGGCCTCGTGAGGGTCTACTTAGCCTTGCGTAGTTGCATCAAAATTCAAAACAATAACATGACTGTATGTATAATTGCATTAAGACAAATTAAGTTTATAATACGATACATTGCCTTTTATCTTTGTATTGTTTTTTTTTTCCTTTTGTTTTCTTTTTCCATAAGATTTAAAGTGTGATCATTCAATTCTCACTATTTTGTGTGTGTTTCTCATGTTGTTATTAAGTTTCATTCGATCGGCGCGGCTGTTTGATATTGACTTTAAAATATTTGTAGGTAATCTGATCTCTAATATTGCGTATATCAGGTCCAGCTTATGCACCACATGTACATTATCACACCCGGAGTCCTAAAGACACTAAACTATCCCTATTAAATAGCTTATTATTAGTATATTATCACACTAATTAACACCTAGCTAGTAGAGTTGGTATCACGATTCACGAGTTTAATTACATGTCCTGAGTTTGTGTTTCGAAAATGAAGCAATTTTTTAAAGCTCATTAGTTGTGAGAGTTTTGTCACTCTATAGAAGTAACGCGTTTGGATCCCATGGAGTTGATATTTGATGGAGTTAATGGAGTTTGTTATAATGAGTAGTAAACCAATAAGAAATAATCTTTAAATTCACAAAGAAATCGTGACTTATTTTATATCTTGCCATATTTGGTAAACTCCATCATGTATGTGAAGTTTAATTTCAACTCCATGGGATCCAAACAAATAAATTACTTATCGGGTTTTCTAACGTGTGTCTATAGGGCACATAATAAAACTGAATTCAATTCCTTAGTTATGTGATATTCTTACTTGAAAAAACAAATTGTGAAATTTTATTTTTCCATTACTTATATTAGTATAACCAGAATATTTTTTTCACAGGGCTTTTTTTTTCATGAATTGTCTATCTCAATATGATGCGGAGTAATTGATTTAAGAGTATCTTCCCCGGGAACGACGCGTCATTTTGGACGGTAGCTTGGACAAGAAAACGCCTGCATAAAAACAAACATTCCAAGTCGAACAACGAACCAGCAGACCGTTGTTTTTGGAAATTGGGTGGCAATTCTTTTTCACAAAGTACTTTAATCATTTGCAAGAATATAATTTTCGGACAAATATATATTTGTACGGTACTCTTCTTTACAATATGATTATTGTTGTCTACTTTTAATAATAATTAAACACTTTATCACCCTTTTCAGAGTGCAAATCTAGGACCAAATTGTGCCACAATAGTTCATTGTCGAGGCCTAGCTAGCTAACTTTAATTTCTCACTATTATGATGGACATATACTGTGGATATAGTTTTTCATGGATATACATTATGATGAACATAATATAATGTGGATATATTGAATGGATAATAGTTTTTGGATATATTGAATGGATAATAGTATATATATGACACCCGATTATCGTACTTATATACGTATTCATCGAAACTAAGTAGCTAGTTATTCACCTAAGAATAATGTTAGCTGATGAGTATGTGCGGTCACACATAAACTTTTTGAATTGTTCTTGTCCTATATAGATGCAGATTAATAAATAACAGTCGTATCTTAACAGTATAATAATTTATCTGAAAACTCAATCTCACTTCCAAGAGTAGTAGATGCATGCTCTAGACAATTACATCTCATTTAGCACCCAACTTTAATTTACATGTTAATACAAAGTACAAATACTAACTAAAGTACAACCTCTACTTTGAATCAATAATAAAATAGCTAACAAACTAAAAGCAAGCAAATGATGAAGATAAATTATTGAAATTCTATAATAAAAAAACACAAAGAACCTTAAGAATTCCTCATTAATTAAATCATTACATAAGTGATTAGAGTCAAAGATAAACTAATACATCCCCTTTACTTAGTGGGCTAACTAGATTTTCATAAACGCAACTACCCTTTAATCTAATGACACTCGTCACTAAATTCCAACATTATTTTTATAATAAACTTGCACGTACAAAACTCCCTATATATACGTAACGCTCACACTACTCTCTAGTGCACCGTATAACAAACTTCACCAATACACCAACCTAGCTAGTAGCCACAAACCCACCCACCATGCCTACCTACCGGAGCATGAGCTCCGCCCGCCTCACCACCGATGTAGCGAGTGTCGAATGCCACAAACAGGTCCGGTCGTGGCGGCTCCTACGTACCCTTGTGGAACTCCTCATCCCTACTTGTAGTAATTGCACCTTTGTACAAGAAAATTCTCCTATTAAGTCCTTTAATTCAAATAAAACCGCATATTTACCATCTTCCACGTCATCAACGGTAATTACCGGAACAATATTCGGTTACAAAAGAGGAAAGGTGAAATTTTGCATACAACAGTCAAACAACTCAGTCCTACTACTGGAGTTGGCAATCCCCACGTCCGCCCTCGCACGAGAAATGCGAGGGGGGCTACTAAGGATTGCCCTAGAGAGTACAAACTCCGTGCAGGGCACGGAGTTTGTACCCCTACTTGAAATGCCAGTATGGCGAATGTACTGCAACGGTAGGAGGGTGGGTTTTGCGGTGAGGAGGCGGCCGTCGAAAGCCGACTTGGAGGTGATGAGGAGGATGAGTGGCGTGGTGGTGGGTGCGGGGGTTATTAGTGGGAAAGAGGTTGGGTGTGAAGATGACGATGTTATGTATTTGAGAGGGAATTTTGATAGGGTTCGTGGGTCGTCTGATGCTGAATCTTTCCATTTTGTTGATCCTGATGGGAATATTAATCAAGATCTTAGCATATTTTTCCTTCGTTCTCGATGATTGTGAGCAAATATATGATCAATCATCATGAACTTATAGGTGATCATGATCGATACTCTCCTCTTTTGCATGACATGAAAAATTCGCTGCTGTTGTGTTTTGACTATACGTGATAACTTGCAAATCACGATTGGGATTCATTGGAGACATATATTTTTACCTGATTTTTTTATCGGTATCGTTTTGGGTGGTCTAGTCGGCTTTTTATTTTTGTATTTTGTAGTGCAGTTTAGTGAGCCATATGGGGTTTGGACAAGCTAGCTAGGTTGACGCTAGTATCAAATTACAAAACCCTCCTTTTAGTATAGCTTCGTTAGGTACAACAACGATCTCCAAACCCATTTTTTTAGCCACCAAAGGCACATATGATATCATTGTGTCTTTTGGTAGTTTTCTCATTGGAGCAAACTTGTGTGTACCTAAAGGTTGCTTACATGTTGTACTCTCCATTTGTATATTTTTGGTTTTACACAATGTGAAATCTCATTTTTTTTTTTTTTTACTTTGATGTATACGATCAATGCATACTATAAATTTGTTGTGAAGCGGTCATCATTAATTCAGTGATAGGTTCTTCAAAATCACTGTTTATTTAAACTATTGGTTACATGAAAATACAATGTATTGACGAGTGACGACACTTTTATTTTTATCGGCGATCTCTTGAAATTGTATCCACAATTTTTTTTTTTTTTGGAATGGAGTATCGACAAGACCACAACTTTATCTTTCAAAGTTTCAAGTAAGCTACATCGTTCAAAAAAAAAGGTAAATTGTTGTGTGAGACGGGCCCAACAATACACAAGTCCATTAATGAATTTTTTTTTTCACAAAAAAAAAAAAAAAAAAAATAATCCCACACCCCCCACATTCTCCAACCACGTAAGTCTCTATCTCTCCTCAGGCAAATTGTTGTGTGAGACGGTCTTACCTGTGAGATGGGCCCAATAACACACAAGTCCATTAATTAAATTTTTTTTTCACAAAAAAAAATAAAAAATAATCCCAACTACCTTAAACCCGGTTCAGTAAACCGGTCTCTGTATGTTCTGAAATTAAAGAGGCACCTAACTGTCTTGAGAAGTTGAGAGTAGCCTGGTAGTTGAAGAGTATGTTCAACCCAATGTACAAATTTCCTCAACAAACTTTTTCTTAAAGTTTCATCTAAATTCTAGTTCTTTGTCAAATATCACAAGTAATGTATTAGTATAATTAATGTGCATCATCCAATTTCAATCAAGGCTATATTGCTTAAATGTTGTTAATCTTGTTGATAACACCACATTTTTTTTGTTCTTTCTCATGGGAAGACTTAAACTTTCCTCGAGTTTTACGTTCAAAATAAACCCAGTTCACCAACGATTGGTCGATAAACCTAGTACGAGTAGTAGTAAAAATGGTTTTATTGATTCGGTTTGTGCTGTTTTTGGCCGGGTTAAGTTTGGAAGTAATTTTCCTGCAAAAATGTCTAAGAATGTATAAAAGTTTGTTGTTTTTTTTTTGGTGAATTTCGCAGTGGGTTTTGATTCTGTTGGTGTTTTGCAGACGGGAATCAATGGAATTCGCGGTCTGAGGAGGAAGACAAGGTTTATTCTTGGATATATGCTATAGCACAAACAGAAAAGACTTTGGCTTTTGAATATGCTCGGTCTACTGAGCGAGGTTGGTAACTTATTTCTGTGTAGCATACGCATCCTGTTCCTTATGTGGAATCACAAAATCGGATTAGTTTTACGTAGTCTTTGATTAGTTTTAGCTGAGTTCATATAAAAATTTATGGCTTTTCGGAACCCTTGGCAGACCTAAACTAGATGTTTCTGAGTTAGGTGTGCAGAAACAGTAACTTCTGAATGACACTTGTTCTAGGCTTAAGCTTTACTGAAGCTGACCGTAGATTGAAAGAAAATGGCCCTAATGTTCCTGTGGAGTATACTGCATCAAGCCGAGGGCGGCTTCTATGGAATGCTTTGTGTCATCCTTTTAATGTGATTTTGATAGTTTTGTCGACTCTTTCGTACATAACCTATGATGGTCTTAATGGCTGCATCATGCTGGTGTTAGTCTTCATAAGTGTCTCCCTCCGTTTTTACCAGGTATGGATTGTTTAGAATCATTTCGTGTCCACGATCATTTTTTTTCCGATTTTTAAGGCATCTATGACTTCATGTTCAATGACCCCAAATCATTTTTGGACTATCTGTATCTCACAGGAGTACAGCAGCACAAAGGCGGCCGTGAAATTGTCAGAGTATCTAAGATACCCGGTAAAAGTTCAAAGGTGTGCAGGAAGAGTTGTTCAGCAAGAGGTAATAACTTTGGTTGATCAAAAGGATATTGTGCCTGGTGACATTATCCACTTTGGGCCTGGAGATCTTTTCCCTGGTGACGTGAGACTGTTAACTTCAAACGAAGTTGTTGTCAGGTAAATTAATTACTCCTGCGACATAAGGGTAAAGCGCTATTGTAACCTTTAAGGCACTGGAGTAATGTTTTTGTTTGTTGTTGAAATGCCGCTTTTTAAACAGTCAGTCATCACTTACTGGGGAATCCGGAGTAGTCGTGAAAACTGCTGACGTGAAAGAAGCTCAGAGTACTCCCCTGCTAGATCTGAAAAATATATGTTTCATGGTATGTCTGACTTTCTAGTCCTTTTTGGTTCTCACTGTAACTGTAAATATTGATGTGTTTCACAGGAAATCGCAATTGACAGTCTCATATTATCTTCTATTCACTTGTTATTTCAGGGAACGGGCGTGATGTCAGGCAGTGGAACTGCTCTTGTTGTATCTACCGGATCCAAAACTTACATGAGCACCATGTTTTCAGCAATGGGACAGCAGAAACCACCAGATGATTTCGAAAGAGGCATTCGTCACATATCTTACATCCTAATAGGAGTCATGACAGTCACTGCTACCATCATCGGCTTTACTGACTACTTCCTGTCTTATGCTGCAAGTGAAAGTGTCCTTTTCGCACTCTCAGTTGCGTGTGCACTGACACCGCAAATGCTGCCCCTTATCACAAACACCTGTCTAGCAAAAGGAGCAATGGCTATGGCAAGAGCCAGATGCATAGTCAAAAGCTTAACTGCCATACGCGACATGGGCTCAATGTAAGCACAGCTGCACATAACTTTGTATGAACTAGTAAATATGACTGTTACAGACGAAAATCTAATGTGCAGAAACAATATAATGATATAGTTGCTGTAATGAAATCAAACAAACCATGATTGTAAACCTTACATGTTAGGCTGCCCTTGAATCATTGCTCACTGATTCGTCTGTCTCTTGCAGGGAAATTCTGTGCATTGATAAGACTGGAACTCTGACTGTAAACTGTGTAACAATGTCTTCATACCTTGACATCTGCGGTTTACCAAAAGAGGATATACTTCAGTTTGCGTTCTTAAATGCTTACTTCAAGGCAGAGCACAAAAATCCTGTGGATGATGCAATCACTGCATATACATACATGAACGGGTACAGGTTTCAGCCATCCAGATGGAAGAAGATACGTGAAATTTCTTTTGATTTTACACGCAGAGCAGCATCTGTTGTCCTGGAATCAGAGTTTATGGAGAATGAGCAATATGTTGGTCGTTATCTGATAACCAAAGGCGCATTAGAAGAAGTGGTGCCTATGTGTAGGTTTATTCATGATTGTGATGATTCTGCCATGAGACAGCTCTCTCGTGAAGATTGCCGAAGGATTGAAACTATGGGAGAAGAGTTGAGCAAAGATGGACTGCGTGTGCTTGGAGTAGCGATGAAGAAGCTGGAAATGGTATAACCCCTTTTCATTTTTGCTCATCCCACACATTTATCATATATCAGGTGCTTCAATTCAGAGATTTTATGCACTTACAGAAAAATGGAGTTCAAGATAAGCAAAATGAAGAGTCTGACCTGGTGTTTGTTGGTCTTGTGACATTCTATGATCCACCAAAAGACTCAGCAAAGCAAGCATTGTGGCGGTTGGCTGAGAAAGGAGTAAAGGCGAAGGTTCTAACAGGCGACTCTTTGCCTCTGGCAATAAAGATATGTAAAGACGTAGGCATTGAAACAAGTCATGTAATCACTGGACCTGAGCTTGAGATGCTCAACTCGGAAGCCTTTCATGAAGCTGTCAATCAGAAGACTGTGCTTGCGAGACTGACTCCAACTCAGAAGCAGCGGGTGGTGCAAACATTGCAGGCTGGAGATAATGTTGTTGGTTTTCTGGGGGACGGAATCAATGACTCACTGGCCCTAGAAGCGGCTAATGTTAGCATATCTGTTGATTCAGGGGCATCAGTTGCAAAACATTTTGCAGACATCATATTATTGGAAAAGGACCTTAATGTACTGGTTGCCGGAGTTGAGGAGGGTCGTCTGACATTCAAGAACACTATGAAGTACATAAAAATGTCGGTAGTAGCTAACATAGGAAGTGTTATTTCGCTTCTGATTGCTACAATCTTCCTTGGTTTCGAGCCCTTAACACCAAAGCAACTCCTCACTCAGAACTTCTTGTACAGTCTAGGACAAATTGCAGTACCTTGGGACAAGATGGAGGAACAGTATGTAAGGACACCACAGAGATGGTCTAGGAAGGACCTCCCTAGATTCATATTGTGGAATTCGCCCGTGAGTTCTGTGTGTGACGTAGCTACCCTTTTGTTCCTGTGGTTCTACTACCAGGCTTCCACAACCCAGGAAAAGGAGTTTTTCCGTTCAGCACTGTTTGTTGAAGGACTGTTGATGCAAACTCTGATCATTCACTTGATCAGAACAGAAAAAATTCCTTTTATTCAGGAGGTTGCTTCAACGCCAGTGTTTTTTTCCACACTGATTATCTCTGCTATCGGAATTGGAATAATCCTGACTCCAGTTGGACCTGTCATGGGATTTTCAAGCTTGCCTTACACATATTTCGGGTTTCTAGTCTTGCTTTTCGTTGGTTATTTCACGGTTGGCCAAGTCGTAAAGAGGCTTTACATTTTGGTCTATAAAGAATGGCTTTAGAAACAAGAAATTATTTTAAACTAGCAAAATTGAGATCATTTTTCGATTGAAAAACAGTTGATTCATGTTGATGTACAAGAAAAAGTCACATGTACAAACATTTATCCAAGAAATGTGAAATATTTTGGCTAAAATCACGACAAATGTAATGAAAGATCAAAGAAAAGCCGAATATAAATTTCTCTTCATTACTCAAGGAAATAAGGCAGGTACAGGCTTACAGAATGTGATGCAAGTATAAGCTGCTACAAGTAAGTCCTAGGAAAATCATGGCATTGAACATTTGTGATCCTGGCGAGTTACCTGCACAACACAGAATGCGCTTGAAAGATGATTAGAACTTACGTAATACCAAGAAAGAGATGACAGTCAAATAATCAAAGATACTGAAGAACTCACTCAATCGGAGGTACTGGTTTTTTATGTTCCACTCGAAATCCCAGTGCTTCCTGTCATTTTTGAGTGTCCAATATGCCCATCCAAAAGATGCTGAATTATAAACATCTAACTGTGCTTTCCCAAAATCCTGATATTCTTGTTGCGACCCGCTTGTTACATTCCACTCATTCACCCATTCCCCTGAAAGTCGACACAAAGATTTGTCAAATTTATGGTTCTGTTCTAGTAAGCAATTCTGCAAGGAGTTCAGATATGAATGTGCATCTGATTTTGGTTGGAGAATCCTACTAACCAATGAAAAGAAGTGCACCATTCGCACTGTTGAGTTGTTGCAGTTGAGCTTCTCTACTCTTGTATATGTAGTCAATTTCTTCAGCCGAGCTCATATTAACAAAGAAATCACTGAACAGGTTGTAGTAGTGCAGGTCAACAACAATATTTGCAGAACCTATGTCAGCCTGATACAGTTCAAGAGGATCTGCATCGCCTATTCTCTGACAGACAATCACATAAACTGTTGGGGAGTACTTCCTCACAATCCGGTAGCCTTCTTGATAAAATGAAACCAAGATATCCAATGGCACATCTGGAGCAGTCGGTTCATTCAAGAGCTCAATTCCCAGCAACGCAGGATGTGTTGCATACCTGCACATAAACAGGAATCATACTCCGGAGTCTCGACAACTCTAACTGGTTTCAGAACCCCCAACTAGATCATTAAGGATTAATTAATTCTACTACACCTACTAGAATTGTCTACTGAGCAGCTTTGTTACGACTTTCTAAGCAGCGAAATTTAGAGTGGATTATGTGATTATTGACTTAAAAGCAAAGTGGTATTGGCAGCTTGGAGAACAAATTTGACAGCATTGCAAGTGTTTCGTGTCCTATGGCACTTAGTAAATATCATCTATTGAACTTTTCTCCTAATTACCTGGACGCCAAGAAGTCAATGACATGCAATGTCTTATTAACATAATCTTGGGAGGTCGGCCAATCAGTCGAACCATCTCTAGTAGCACTGTGTTCCATTCCATTTTGAGAACCCGGAGCACAATGAAGATCGACAATGCACTTTATATTATACATTCTGCAACAAATCCATAAATCATGACGATCAGAGTGAAGCATAGCTCAAGGTTAACAGAAGTACAATATTCATTGAGGCAAGACCTACTGAGCCCAGGCAAATGCATTGTCTAATGCTGCTAGTGTTCCCCCAATGAATGGTGCAGGAGGATCAAGATCAAAAGCAATCCACCAGCCAACAGGGATCCTCACTGTATTTATCCCATGCCTGCTAAGGAAATAAAAGTCATCTATGGTGATAAAGCTGTTCCGGTGCTCCTGCATTTCAAAATGTACAGGATGATTGGACACTCAAAAGAAAAAAGAAAAAAAATGGAATAGACAACATTGCTAGATGGATGAAGTGCTTTCTGTTTGTCACAGATATACAGAACTTTAAAGATCAACAAAGGATGCAAGTAAAGTTAACTCTCCGGAACAACAGCCACAAGGATGGACATGTTACAACTACGGCACAGAAGGATGCAAACTGAGGTGATATACCTCAAGAACTTCTTTAGCTTTGGCAAGTCCATAGCCATTTGCAAGCTGAAAATCCCCATGAAGGTTATTGGCGACAATGTTCATCTCAAAGGTGGCTGCATTATCGGCCCAGTCTGGTGTTCCTGGATAGTCGGCTGTTAGGCGGCTTTCTGTCAGAGCCTAAAATATGAGCCCAATCACATAATCTTTTAGTGAATTATAATGTATAAGAGATTCAAACTTGGCATAGAGGCGATTTTGTAAAAGGTATGTTCAGCAGAGTCTTCAATAGGTGCCATTTAGCAAGTCGGCTTTTATAGGCCTTGATTGAAACTAACAAAGATGAACATTAGAAAGGGGGGCAGCTCTGTATTCTGGCAGCTGCGTAAATTCTGTAAAGACTTCCTTAATAGAACTTGTTCTAAAATTGTAAGTTACAGCGTTAGCAATGAAGATGTATACCTGCAAATAGGCACCACTCTTAAGTCTGATATGAACCCTGCTACTATTGTTGAGTTTTTCTATGGAAAATGTTTCATTAGTGCCTGTCACTTCTGCTGTAGCTGAGACAGAACCTACTTGACTGACAAATGTCAAAAACTGCCCTTGCGTGCAGCGCATTTGGAATTCTGTCTCAGATACCCTCCACAACTGCAATGAAATTATCGAATACAACAGGCTCAGATCTAAAGACTTTCATTAAAAGTCGCCTATCTCAGTTTTCTGAAACAATCTCAAAATGTAAAAGCATTCGGAGAAGATTCTGATCGCCCACCCATTGCAAAGAAGAGCATTACGAAACCACCCATTCCTCATCAAATCACCCACTATATCAGGATTTTTGGATAAATTTGAAGTTTTCTTCTACAATTGAATTGAAGGATATAACTCTAATTAACAAGCAATCAGCTCATCAACACCCTAATCTGAATTCTGAAATCCAAAAGAAGCCTAAATTGGAAAGCTACCAGCTGCCTTTATAGTTTATACAACACTTTTACTAACAAAGCTGTAAAAAACAGGATAAAACCAAGCAATCATCCCCAAACATAGATTAACATTTAACAACACTCAAAACTACATAATCCAAACCAGAAGAAGCAAAATTAATTGTTAAATTCGCGGTAGAAGGTTATCATAGTCTAACCCGAAATGTCTCCCAGGAAGAGGGTACATCCCTGTCAACTGTAACATTTGATCCTCCACCATTTGCAGCAGATACATACTTCTGCAAAGTCACTGACTTTAACTGCACCTTTGTTCCATCCTACAAATCAGTAAACACAGTCCAAATCATCATCAAATAGAAAAGGGCAGCCCGATAGCACATTGACAATTTGGTGTCCCCGCAAAGCGAGGGTCCGGGTCCAAATCATCATCAAATAAACCCAACAAACTAAATGACAAATAAAAAAGGTTTGTTCACTCACTATCATGTCTCCATTAGAGATGCCATCAAATAGAGAAGGTTTGATCCACCCTTCTATCACCAACCACCCTCCCAAATTTACCCCTCTTACTTTTTCATTCTCCTTTAATCCTTCAACTTCTCCACATGCAATAACAAACGTTACACTTACGACTTATCAATAAAAATGAAAAACAAGGGCATATACAAATTCAATGGAAATGTCACGTATTGTCATCAAATTCCAATTTCTGCAAACCCGACTACGTGAAGTATTAATCTAGCTAGTGGTATGATTTCACTACCCCAAATTTCAAATCCTTAATACGACTTACCTGATAACGCAGTCGAGAAAAGGAGCAAAAATGAGAAGAAAAATGTGTAAACACGTGAATATATATAACCCATCTGTTACAAAAAGGTTGTGTTAGAACTTAGTAGAAATAGAAGAAGATGAAAATTGAAAAGTGTATGCACGAACATTTTTTATGGTGATTATTACTGATTAAATCCTTATGATAAACCTTTGAGAAGAATCTTTAGCAATTCCTTACTTTTATTTCAATCAATGCTAAATGAGGCAGATTACTTCACGTGGAGATAAATTAACTGTGGGAATAATAAGAAGGAACTAGTCCAACTTTTTTTCTTTTTTTTTCTTTTTTACTTTTTCTTTGATTTGTGTAGGCGAAGTCGCAACGAAAACTGACCGAATTTCTAGTATATTTTACCAACCGAACTAGTTGACACTTGAGAGGCAGATCCGCAGATGGGTAGTAAGACTAGTAACTAGTAAGTGCTCTCGGAACAAAATGGCTGCTTGTTGAGTAAAGACTAAAGAGTACGATTTTGAGAAAGGTTCCGAGTTGGTCACCTAAGTGATCTATCTGACATAGCAGATCAGAAATAGACTACAATATGATTGAATCTGAGGATCAAGGTAGGCCTAGTGGTTAGGAACTTAACCTGCCTGGGAGTTGTTCCGGGTTCAAATCCTCATACTTAGCTGCTCCTTTGTACCAGGAAAAAAAAAAAAAAAAAAAATTGAATCTATCCTGCGAAATGAAGCTGCAAACCCTGTACTGCTGTACAGAGACTTGAAGTCAAGCAATAAACATTTCTACTGCCGAAATGCAAACCACATTTTACGCCATCTTGAACTAGAAAAAGCAGCAGTACCAAGTAAAGAACTCTGCAAGCACACACTTGTACATTGCGACCTAGTCGTACCGATCAGACTGAGAGATATACATCATCAAGGCAAGAGTCAAGAATTAAGAGCAGCATCTTGCACTGATAATCAAGATTACAGGGAAGAACAATAATTCGCGCTGAAAGGAAACAGCCGCGCCAGTATTCAGTGCAGATCAACACAGTGGGCATATGTAATGCACTTCAAACACAGTTTAGATCCCAGAACCATAAACTGTTCCTGCGCGAGCAACATGAAATTTCACAGTATATGCCAGAAAACAAAGATCACAACCAGTCATACGACAACAAGAAGAGACAACATATAAAATGCAAGAATACGATACTGTCAAGAACAAACACCATGTAAAGCTTGTTGACAGACTTGCCACCATAAGATTTTGTTACATTGTACCAAATTTCGAAACACATTAGTTCATACAAAAGCTGCTTCAAGCATGTATAAGTATAACCACACTCTTACATCGAAAATTACTCCATTATTAAGGAGGGACTTCATAGCAAGTCCATATACCTCTACATAGTATTTGATATGGAGTATTATTTTGGAGCCATATTTATGCCCTCATCTCCTATAAATGGTCCAATCCCCTGATTCGCCTTCGCCATTGAGTGTTGAACCATTTCCATTTACAGTAACTCAGATTTTCACCAAATACACAAGAAAACCACAAACCCAACCCAACATGTCTGTATTTACAAGGGAAGTACAGAAGCCTGACTTTTAGACCTTCGAAATGAGAACAGCTTCCCACCGGAAGACAATGATCTCTTCATAGAAACCGGCCCTTTCTGCAATGAACGACCAATAGACGAGCTCTTGATCATCCCCGACATACTAGTCCCTCGCTTACCCGCCTTCTCAATCTCGATTTTCCTCTCTTCCACAACAACACCAGCATTACTACCTTCACTGCTAGAACAACCACCACCACCACCACCTTCCTCTAAATCCTCCCCTTTGCCAACCGCCTCACCAATCACCGCGACAGCCAATGCATTGAACGAAAACGACCTTCTAATAGGCTCCACCCTCTCCTCATCCACCCTCCTAAACCTATAATCCACCCCTAAATCGCTAAAAACCCGAAATTCTCGATTTTTCTTCAAAATCTCAGCAATCCTAATCCCTTCCAAGGCCAATTCCCCAAAATCATCCCCTCTATGATCACTACTACTACTACTCTCCCCTCGCCCGGACCCGAAAATTCCCTCATTTTCCAAACCCTCAACCAGTAAATCGTGTCTCATACTCAACCTCCCCGACCTCGCCGCGAAACTACCTCCTGTAAAACTCTCATTTACCACAGGAGCGCGGCAAATTGGACAATTCTTATGAGATCTCAACCACATATCAATACAATCCACATGAAAAGCATGACTACACTTAGGTAAAAGCCGTAAGTTTTCACCATCCTCAAATTCAGTCAAACAAACAGTACAATCACTTCCTTCAACAAGAAGATTGTCTAATTTCTTATACTTGAACGCCGTAATTGAATCGATTACTGATTGCTGTAAACCTACCGTTGTAATATGCCAAATCGGATGATCGACGACAGCGGCAACACCGCTCTCACCGTCGTCTAAACCACCGTCGGTACCTCTCCCGCGGTGGCGGCGGTGGCGCGTGAACCGCAATCGTAGAATGATCGTGCAGGTTGTCAGAAGGAGAAACGAGATTCCGAGGATACATACCGTGGCGATTAGGAACGGCGCCACGTGGCTTTGAGAGGAGTCGGCGTGTGTCAGCGGTGGCGGAAGTGGCGGCGGCGGTGGTGGTAGAGAGAGATACGGGTCGCCGTAAACGCAGGTGTAGATGCAGGAGTTTGTCGCGTTGTCGCAGTCTGTCATGACGCAAGATACTCCGGAGAGGTCGGCCGTGGGCGGTTCCGCCATTTCGTATCGTATCGAATTAATCTGAACCGAACTGAATTGAATTGAATTATATCGAAACGAATTTATTGAGTTTTCATTACAATAATATACAAAAGAAAATTACTCGTATTAATGACATTTTTATTGAACTTAAGTTGAGATTTCAATATTGAAATTTCGGAATTGAATTAATTTGTACCGAACTGAATTAAATCGAAACGTAATTATTACGGGATTATACAAAAGGAAATGACATTGTAGTTTTATGTGAGAGTGATTTTGGAATTATGAAATTTTGATTAGTAATTGAGAATTGGTAAGCACGTAGGTGAAGTAGTAAGTAGTAATTCAACGGAAGCGGCAATAAAAGTCAAGTAAAGCAACAAGAAATGTAAGAGTAGTTTAATATTCCACGTTATTATAATATGAATATTTTGGAGTAATAAATAATAAATAAACAAAATTATTTATTGAGTGGTGGAATTTGGATAATAACGACGGAAGAAGTTCTAATTAGTGGTATCGTCATCAATAAGGTTTGACGTGTTGAAAGAGTTGTGTGGCTGGTGAAGATTGAAGAGTGAGGTGGTCTGCTTTTTTTGTCTGAGAATGGATTTTGCCGGTGCTGGTGGAGTAGTGGTTCAACCTTTCGGGCACAAAATATAGGGAATATATGATTCGCCAATGATTTGTGTGATGACTACTCACTCCTTAAATTAGTGGATTTGAATCGTATTTTAGTACGTTCAGTGTTTATATCATGCTTCTTAGAAGATCACGGTGAATTTTGTGTTCCTTTATATGATGAAGGTTTGAGACTTACGAGTTACGAGTATGTGTGTCTAAAGATTAACATTCAATGTTGTAAAGGCAGAAGTGGAACAGTATTTTAATTGATTGTTACATGGAATTTCACATAATTTTGATATTCTTTGAATTTGGATCAGATATTTTTATTGTATTGGCTGAGTCTCGTTCAAATCCAACTAAAATGCTTATAAAATGTTGAAACAGTCTAACAATATATTGGAACACGTGTGAGATGGATTTGATGGTGATGGTTAAAGATTTGGATTTCACTAGCATAATACTATATTGCATTTGTCTCGCTTAGTGGTGTTTGGTTGCGCACGGGAATTTGGAACGCCCATGAAGTTCCACTTCCCAAGTTATACAAATTCATATGAATTTCTCAAAAGTGCTTGATTCCATATAGAATTGAAATTGAAATTTCATAGGAATTGTCAATTACCAAGCGGATGCTAGGTAAGTCAATTCCTCCATTTTGTAGGAATTGAGAACTCTCATGTATTTTCAATTCTCATGATTTTATGCAACCAAACAACTTTTTTAAAAAAAAATAATTCATGAAAATTCTAAATTCACATGATTTTGTTTGACAACTAAACGACCACTTAATATTGCGTACGAGTAATTCTAAGGTCCTTGACAAGTACCGCAAAGCACCTTAACAGCCTTCATCTCAGCCGTCCATCTTGTTAAAAATCAATCTACACTATCCATTATTTTTAATTAGGTATATTTTATAAATTATATTGTAAATAACCAAAAAAAATAGAAAAAAATGGTTAATTGCATTTATTTAATCTTTTATGCTTATATATACATTGTACAAACTATATTTAATATAATTTGATAATTTTTTACTTTTAGAAAAATTTATTAAGTTAGTTAGAAATGATTTCTTATGGTGTTTTGCAGTACTTGTTGAGCACCCTAGATTGTCATTAGTTTGGTTATGTGTTTATCAATTTGTTACGGTCTTACGGATGATTATTGATGAAAGGGGTGAACAATGTCAGTTTTGATACGGGTGGCCGGATGAGTTTATATGTGTCGCTCTCGGCTAAACTCGATTATTTGACCTTTGTGTAAAAGGAATTTCCTGAAATGTATGGTTGACCCATTTTTTTTAGTTATTTTAACAATAATAATATTAGCAATTAGTATAGCATTATTCTCCGTTATTAATAATTTGGGTCACAGTCAATAAATGAACTAGTGAGTAATTTATGATCGAGGATGGATTAATTCCATGGTCAAAAGGGCAAGGAATCTTTGATGAAAGTTGACTTTGGGACTATGGTAATACTCCGGTGACTAGCTAGGCCATTTATGAAACACATATCCGGTCGATCTATCTATATTACTGCGTTTCCCTTCTTCATTTCAAGTTCTCAATTCTCTTAAAATGTCAAACATGACAAAGGTATAATACGAGATTAATCGAAACTCGGAAACCTAAAAGACAAGCTACTTTGTTGAGAAATAACATTTTAAACATATTTTATCTACCCGTGGAATCAGAAAAACCACTATCATTCTACGACACATTTATAATCACCATCTATGTATAGAAGCTCATTACTACGGACTTACGAAGTAGTACTTAGGAGCAAGGAACACCCCTCTCTTATAATTACGTTCTCTGTGGTACATGCTAATAAAAGTATTATTAACCCTTACCCATACGGATAGGCAGGGCCGGCTGGGAGATTTTCGGGGCCCTGGGCGAAAGTTTTTTTAGGGTCCCGATGTGTTATAAGCATATGAATTGCGAATTAACATATTTTCGATTTTATTGTTGAAAGTACGATTTTTTTTCCTAACAAAATTAAAATATACAAAGTAGAATGAGCCTTAGCTTGTAGTGTAAGTGTGTGACCTTTGAGTAAGTAGAAATTGTAATAATAGGGAAAAGAAGGTAAAAAAGTGGCGGACAAGGTTTGAACCCGGCAAGCTGGAACAATTTCCCATGGTAATACCACTAAGGCAGCTATTGTTACATGAGTGATAGTGCATGTCATTGTATATATACCTTCTTCTCTATTTGGGGGCCCTGGGCCACGGGCCATGTCGCCCATGCTAATAGCCGCCACTGCGAATAGGAAAACCATGTAGTGAGTTGCATTATTTACGTTTGTAAAAACTTAAAAGTATCGTAACATCAATTAGAATAAGCAAAGCAGAACTTTTTTTTCCAAGATATTACATTTGGTTTACTGGATTCGATTTAGTCTGGATTCAAGTCGAGTATAAATAGAGAGTCGGAAACTCTCTCAATCACTTCCCAAATACTCACAAGGGCTCATATACATACGATGATACGACACATATAACCACACCCGATACAACATCAACAAAGCCCTAGCGTGACCTCAACTCGCAAGTTTCCGTTGTATTAACCCTATCTACTTACCCCTAAGAATTGGAAAACTATGTAGTGAGTTGCGTAATTTACCATTGTAGAAAGATAAAAGTATTGCAACATCCATTAGAATAATTAAGCAATGCACAACTTTTCCTCAAGATATTAGTTCGAGTTTGTACCATTCGATTTAATCCGAATTCGAGTCGAGTATAATTAGAGTGAGGAAAAACTCTCCCAATAACTTCTCAAATACTCGCAAACGCTCCGATGCAACCTTAAAAAGCATAAACTGACCAATCGAAAAAAAAAAAAGCATAAACTGAACTCGCAAGTTTCGATTGTTTTATGACCTAGTGGCATCTTTTCGGATTTGTAAAGCAAGAAAGTTGTAACGTTTTTGTCAACACATCCCAAACACGCAAAAGTAAAGGATGTCCTCCCAGCAAATAATTCTTCCCTCCAAAAAACAAATCTTCAACTACACACCAACCTCATCCCTAAACAAACACACAACAAAGACTCTAGATTGCAGGGTCTCTTTCTATTACGCATTAACTTACAAAATATCTGTCATTTCTCTCTTATTAAAAGTCATGATCAAACACAAAAATCCATAATCCCAAAAAAAAAGAACATGGCTTCAATGTCAGGAAGATTGACTAAGAAGAAGCAACAGATGCCGAATTTGAAGGGTTTCGATGAGAATCACGATCTGTTATTCGGGGTCTTACAGTCGCAAAAACCCGGAAATGATCTGATACAGAACTGTGATCTGCCACCTCCTGTGAAAGTTTACGCAAAGTCTGATGACAGGATCAGAAAAAAGAAAAACATCAGCAGTCTGACAGCATTAAACCTGCAGGAGGAAATTCCTGTTGGGAACAGCGAAGTTGGACTTCTGAAGGCGTTAAGGTTGTCTCAAACGCGTGCGCGAGAAGCTGAAGCAAAGTGTGCGTCAGTAGGGAAAGAGATGGACTCGATAGTCGGGGCGTTTATGCAGGATTCTATGCAGGTTTTTGGGTACAGACAGTTGGTCAGGTTGTTGGAATTTCAGGTGTTTCAGTTGGAGAAAAACCAGCAGCCGCGGAATCAGCTGCGCGAATGGTGTGATTATCAGAAGACAGCAGATGATGATGATGAGAGTGGAAGTAATGGCGTAAACTGGATGATTGCTTTCGCCTTGTGTTTGGGCGTAGCTGGGTTTGGATTTGCCATTGGTTGCAAATATTACTGGTTTTAGTTGCTGTGTTCTTGGTTTTTGGGGGGTTTGCGCAATTTTACAGCAAAAGATTGATACTTGACTCTGAATTTGATGTAACATTAGTGTACAATACAAGCTTTTCTATGTACATAACAATGGTATACATGTATAATACATACTCATCACATACTCATATCTGAATGTGATTGCCATTTGCCAAACCAATGAACTTATCTCGGATGTGAACAGAAAATTTGTCAGAGAAAGGGGCTTGATAGTAGTGGAAGAGTTCATAATCTGTCACCAATAGATCAAAATCTCCGACTATTATCGTATAATCTGGTGACAATATTAACTTACTCATGAGATAACTATTGTACTTTTATGGGGTAATTTGGATCAGACATATTTTATAATACAAAAGCCGACTATGTTGTTACACAAAATCATATTGACCTTGAGAAGCTATTTGTTTCATTCTTTACCGTCCATGTCAATTTCAAATCCGATAAGACTTCACTGATTGTAGCTATAAGATAAATTTAGGCAGAGACTTATTGTCAGATCCATCACTCCACCAGAGCCTTCCTACACATTCACTATCTCATTCTCATACGATATAGAATTGTGTGTGGAAGTGCCGAGAGATCACAAGGGGTGCCAATAACGAAAACCCCTCCCTAAATTTATCGTACTCGGGTACTCTCATTCAAACCAAAACATTACCGATACGATACATATCAATTGACCTATGCGGCCCGAGCAACGGAGCCCATCGAAATGCAGTCCAAAGGGGTAAATAGGTAAAATCAAGTGAAAAACATCCAAAGGGAACTTGTCCAAAGTCGCCAAAACCTCCAATTTTCCGTCCCCAAATCAGCCGTTCGCTAAAACCCTCACAGAACCCTAATTTCTCTCACTCTCCTTCTTCGACATTCTCTCTCTCCTCATCTCTCCCGCAGTACAGAGTAGAGTGAAGATGAAGATTACTAAGAAGAAGGCGACTTTACAGAAAACGAAGAAGAAGGATAAGAAGCTTGTCAATAACGATACCGTCACCGATAGTTTGCAGAATATTAATTTAAACAGTGATGCTGAAGAACAACAACAACAACAACAGCCTCAAATTCATGTGAGTCTATTTTTTTAATTAAAGCTTTCTAATTTTATTATCGTTGTTTCATTACCTAATAATTAGGTTTAAATCAGAACAACATTTCCCCAAATTGATTGATTTTTGATTCCCCCCCCAATTTTTTCGGTTTAATTCGTTGAAGGCGGCGGAAAAGGGGAAGAGTAAGAAGAAGGAAAAGCTGAAGAGTAAGAAAAAAATGCAGAAGAAGAAACTTCGTAGTGACGAGGAAGATACATCTCGAAATTCTGTGAGTTAATTTTTTTTTATTTTTTTTTTCTTTCACTTTTGCATTAATTTCATTGATTATTATTGAGTAATTAAGCTGCAATCGGAATAACTTTGATTTCGAGTATTACATTGAAACGTAATTTGAAAGTTTGAGGTTCTAATTTGTTGAAATTTATTAGGTTTGAGAGTAATTGCCTGCTTAATTGGCTGTTATTGAGTGATTATACTGCAATTAGGAGGATTTTCGGCTAGTATGCTATGTAAATTGAGACTTGAGAGTTTGTGTCTCTAATTCGTAGGAGAATGAGAGCGAGTTTGAACACAAGGGAGGAAGCTCGGCCGAAGGTGAGCTCCATGGTAGTTGCTCGAGTTCATTGTCCGTGTATTATTGGCTGGTTTTGGTACATTAGGTATAGTAAGTAATGTTTATGGTTAGCATCGTTTTATTAATGAGGAGGTGTTATTGATGTAGATGATAAGTTATCGGAAGGTGGTGACTTAGGGCGTGGTGTGGACACGAGTGGTGGTGATGATGATGATAATGATTCACATCATTCTGTTGAAGAGAGCGATTCCTCTGAGGATGAGGTATGGTAACATCCGTGTTAATTAACTTGAGTTGGCTGTAATGTGTCTTTATAATGATCTGATTAGCTTTTCGATTTTTCAGGTTGGTCCTCGGAATACTGTTGGGGACGTACCTTTGGAGTTTTACAATGAGGAGGATCATATCGGATATGATTTGTCTGGGAAGAAGCTTAAGAAGAAGGAAAGGATGGGAAAACTCGAAAAATATCTTGCTAATGCTGATGACAAGAAAGCCTGGTATGCTACACCAATCCTTATATGCAGTATCATTTCAGAGTCTTTTTTTTTGTAGTGGGTTATGCTGTGCGAAGTTAGACTTGCTATTTTCATTGAACCCTTTTTTTTGGGAACTTCTAAGCCATCTGCATGTCGTTAGGACAGTAAGTGAGTGTTGCGACAAGATAATGTGTATTAGCTTGTGCTTTTTGTTTCTCTTCGTTGTATGTTTATTGTGAGTTCTCTTATTTTTGAGATGTGTTGGCAACATAGACCCTGGATAGAGAAATATTTCAAATACTAGCCAATCAGTTGCTTCATATGGTTTTGCTAAGTAGAAATCTCGAAACTTCTTATGTGTAGTGTGTTTCCTCCTTTTATTCTATTTACATTGCTTTGCATATGTAGGCGGAAGCTTGTTGATGACTACAATGACGAGGTAGTAGAAATGACTAAAGACGAGATTCGGCTGATAAAGCGTATACTGCAAGGGAAGACACCATACGTTGATGCAGATCCTCATCCGGTAGTTAGCTGGAATATTCTTTTGCTTATATATGCTGCTACAATTTGTCATTGACCTTTGAGTGACGACATGTGTGGAATGATCCTTACAACAGTGTTTTCTATATGCAGGATTATGTCGATTGGTTTAAGTGGGAAGGTAAACACCCGCTGACAAATGCACCACCTTCAAAGAGAGAATTTACTCCCTCCAAATGGGAGCGTAAAATTGTGAGTACTATTAAGATGGTGTTGAACTAGTGTACTGTATTGGTGGTGCTTACTTTCATCTATCTGGTGCTTTCATTTCATTGAAGTCCATGGGTTCATTAGTGAAGAGTTTGTATCCATTTAATTGACTTTTTATGATGACTAGTGTTTCACATAATGGTTGAACTAACAAATTTACTAGACGCATCTGATTTTTGAGAAGTTGGAAACTAGCGTGGCTTTTTTTTTTTGCTCATTTGTACACACATATGTAAAGTGTACGATGTTGAAAGAGTGGGCCACTTTATGAGAAAAGCAACTCAGATTTTTGAATGTATGAAATAGTTTTGATGCTCTGAGAGGAGATATATAGTTGAAAAGCTAGCTATGAACAACAGTTTACCTTTTAGAGATGAATGAAAAACTGGGTTCAGAGATGTTAACATTTTTAGTTGAAATCAGGCTTCCTCAATTCAATAAACTTGAATTCCGATATGGATCCAATATTGAGTATGTTGTAGAAGCTTAGAACCTAAATTAAAACAAGAAGAAAATCTGTTCTTTGATAGTCGTTTAGTTTAAATAAGACTTTGGAGAAATCAACACTAAATCTGTGTTGGAAACTTGGTATATAATTTGAAGTCCCAAGGGGCTGAGGGAGACAATGAGGGTTAAAATTGAATTAGACAATATTTTTTTTTTAAGCATGCTCCTCCTCTGATGTTCAGGAACTATGGCAAGCCTTAACTAGAGGTTGGTGCTCCGTGTATTCATCACAAGCTTAATTAATGCTGTGATCATCTGCTTTTGTCTTGAAAAATTTCAGATCACTCGGTTGCATCGAGCGATCCGAGATGGAAGAATCAAGTTTGATGTACCCAAGGAAGAGCCACAGCTTTATGATTTATGGAGTGACAATTCTACCGCATTTGAAAAGACAAGAGGACTGTCGTTTATTCCCCCTCCAAAACAGAAACTCCCTGGTATGGTGTACTTAAATTTGATTGTGTTTGTATGGCTCATTATTCTTGCTGACATAAATGTGCTCTGTATTCAGGCCATGAAGAATCTTACAATCCGTCATTAGAGTACATTCCAACTCAAGAAGAGATTGATTCGTACGAGTTGATGCATGACGAAGACAGACCTAAATTGATTCCCAAAAAGTATGTTCAACGTCATGTTATTTCTCCTGCTTGTAGATTTCTACAGTGGCGGACAGTTGGGTTATAGTGGTTGATTTTTCTTTGTTTAGCTGAGGTTTTATGCTATGTTTTTGGAATGATCAGGTATGAATCTTTGAGAAATGTTCCAGCATATCCTGAAACTCTCACGGAATGTCAGGATCGCTGCCTTGATCTGTATATGTGTCCTAGAATACGGAAAAAACGTGTAAGCTTCTACTGTGTCTCATCAGTTCTTAGCCTGCATGTACAGTATTGCCTCTGTAACTTAATAGAAGTAAGAGAGGGACAAAATTGTTCATTTTGTGCTAATAGTTACTTCTGAAGGCTTTATTTGTTGTTTTGGTCGTCTATAATAACTGTTTCTCATTTGAATCTGTCCAGCTTAACATTGATCCTGAATCTTTGAAGAAAAAGGACCGGCCAAAGGCCAAGGATTTTAAACCTTATCCCTCTGTCTGCTATATCGAATATAAGGGTCACAATGGTGCGGTTGTTTCTATTTCGCCTGATGCTTCTGGGCAATGGATCGCTTCAGGTGTCCTTTCTTTTATTGACATGTATTATTTTATTTATAAACCACTAACTCTATGATGACAGCTTAACTAAATATTCCTGCGTCTCGCCGTCATTTGTGAAGGTTCAAGTGATGGGACTGTACGAGTTTGGGAAGTTGCAACAGGAAAATGTATCCGTGTCTGGGAGTTTGACCATGCTATCCATCATGTTGCTTGGAATCCTTCACCACAGCTCCCTGTGCTGGCAGTAACTGTGTATGATTAACTGTGCTGGTTTTTAAAAAATTATTTTGTTTATATTTTTTTTTTTGAATCTGGAGCTTAATGATTGTCAACTTCTTGTGAACTGTTAGGGGCCCAGATGTATTTATATTTGATACGCTATTGGGAAGTGATGAAGAGAAGCAGCACATTAAAGCGCTTTTACATTTTGAAAACCTCGATGCTCCAGATAAATCTGGTTAGTCTTGACCTTGTTATTACTGTTACCAGTTCTGTTTTGACATCCTTTTTCTTAAGTGTTTCCTGGAAATATATATGGAGACAACCTCTCTGTATCTCCTGAAGGTTATCTATGTTTAGTCCGCCCTTCTTGCCACACTTGTCGGCCTAGTCCTTTAGAATGTATACATATCTGCTTGCAAGCAGAATGATCAGATATTTTGCTGATTCAGTCGGTGGTTCCTGTGAGATCCTCGTAGGGTTGTGGTTGATTTTAGTGGCAGGAATCTATAACATTGTGGTTATTTAGTTGACATGTTATCTTTGTGTAGGTAACACAGCCATTATAAGCTGGCTTCGTGACGATAAGCATGGAGGCGTAAGAGTAAACCACTTTAAGGTACAGTACCAGTACCTTATCTTGAACACCTGAATTGTGTCGATTGACTGATAAAGTTGAGGTAACAAGGAAGTGACCTGTTGTTGTTGAATTTGGCAGACTGTCTCTTCTGTGGAATGGCATCGTAGAGGGGATTACTTCTCAACAGTGATGCCAGCTGATATCCTTTTTCTTCTCTTTTGCCAATCTCCACTCTATTTCTGGTTTGGTCATGCATCAGTATTTCGTAGTCGATACAGCCATTAGGATTGATAGTGTCAAAATTGTGAGGGAATTCTATTGTTCTTCTGCTCTTCATGTATTGCTATGTATGTGGTGTGTAATAATCATAGGTTTGTGATTTCTTTTACATTGCACTCTTTCTCTAGCTATGCCTTCTGGCATTATATGTGATGGTCCAGACTCCAAGCCATCTCTTTCACCTGAGTCCTGTTGTGTTTGGTATATGTTGAACACACATCTGATATAAATTTTCTTTTGCTTAAAGCCTGTCTTGGAAGTTGGAACTGGTCAACACCTTTGGTTTTAGGAAGCTGTTGCGTTCAAGTTCGTATGTTTCTACTTTGGTCTGTGGCGATGAACATGTTGGTCACATGGTATTTTTCATTGATATGCTAGCTTTCTGTATGTCCTTGACCTAGTTTTTACGTGAATCAAGAGGGGTGGTATTACACCAACTGTCCAAGAAACTCAGTAAACCAATCGAGTATAAGTTGCATGGGCTGCCTGTGTGCACAGCATTCCATCCACAACGTTCTTATTTCTTCGTAGCAACAAAGAAAAATGTTCGTGTATATGATTTATTGAAGGGCACATTTGTCAAGAAACTCGACTCAAAACTACGTGAAATTTCCTGCATGGTGGTCCATCCTGGCGGTAATCATTGACTTTTAAACTCAGTTATTTCGGTCTTAATAAATTATGTTTTTAGTTCCCTGAGCAGTAGTTACCAGTGCGAGAATCTTATTATGTTTTGATATTTGCGCAGGTGACAATGTTCTCGTTGGCAGTAGAGAGGGAAAATGGAGTTGGTTTGACATGGACCTTTCAACGGAACCTTACAAAACTTCCAAGTATGTCTTCAAACTAGTAAAATGTTCAAGCCCTCAAGTTTCTGTCTAATATCTCGAGTTTTATGTTTTGGACACATCAGAACATATTTTGATAGTATACGTTATGAATTCAACTATAATCAAATTGCCCTGGGTCATTTACCATACTCAACGAGAAACATTTTATGCCAGCCTTCATTATGCATCTCTGTCCAAGCTCTTGTTGAGTTTTGGTACTCTAGTTCAAATTTGCTTTTTGGTCTTCTCCATCCTTGGATGTTTGCTCCAAGTTATGTGCCAAGCTCGGGTTCATATTTTTCTTTAAGCATGAGCTATGGTTAATAAAATTCTCTATCTTTATATCTTGCCCAAATGAATGTGAAGAGAAGGATTTTTCTCTTTTGGTAATGGGGACACTTTAATTATAGTAATATTTAATAATTCTCATGTTTTTGTAGTTGTAGTGTTTGACAAGTGTTTAATGTGTATTGCACTTGTAATACTCGCAGGAGTCACTCAAAGGATATCACAAATGTGGCCTTTCATCGATCTTATCCTCTATTTGCGTCGTGCTCTGTGGATAGTCAAGCATATGTTTACCATGGCATGGTTTATTCCGATCTAAATCAGGACCCGTTCCTTTTCCCATTGGTAAAATTCCTGGGACATTCGAGCTCAAAAGAAAAAGGTCAGCATTTGTCAGTGTTTCTGTTTGATATTGCTTTAGAAACAGATTATGTGTTTGTGTGCTTGGATGATTGCTCTTTGATTTCTAACTGGGTCGTCTTTAAGACCCCCTAACTATCTATTTAGGGGATGGGATCACCTTATTGTTTAAAATCCAATGTCACTCAATACATATTCAACTTTTTTTGCTTTCTATTGCCTCACGTACGACCAAAAGATCAATAAACTATATCTTTGTCTTACTAAAATGTTAAGCCTAATTAATGGACGATAACAACTTATAAATGCTAAACGTCTCTACTTGTCAACCTCTTCTTTCCCCTCTGTTGTTCTACCGGTAAGTGTTGAGGCAGCTTCGGCTGTAGTTATGCATAAGGTACTAAGGTTATATACTATACAACCCGTCCCGTCAATGCTGGTCTACAGCGATGCAAAAGGGTCATATTTTCACTTCGCTTGTCCATCCAAACGAGCACTAAAACACAGGCTTTGTTGTTCTTATTGTTGTTTTGTGTTGGGTGTGTGGTTAAATTGAAATGCTTGCTCGCTAGTAGAAGAGTGCAGAAAGTGATGGTGGCTGTTCATATATTTTGCAGGTGTTCTCGATTGCAAGTTCCACCCGAGACAACCTTGGTTGTTTACTGCGGGAGCTGATTCAGTCATCAAACTTTATTGTCACTAGAAAGTAGAACCTATGACACAATTTACCTTGTACTGCTATGTACTTTGTAAGAACAATGATGTACTGATGTCCTGCGAAACGGCTCATCATTTTTGTAGTAGGCAAAGGCAGAGCTCTTTTTGTTTTACTTGACTGTCTTGCTTTATTGCCGTGTTTTACCTAGATTTCCCTTTGGAATTAACCGCCGCCATGTTGACGTAAATCTGAGATGCATGGATGCTTTGATAGGGTTTCAATCAACCGTGTCCGTGCGCCTGTGGAGTGGTGGTTGTCTTCGTTGTCGGGGGATCTTCGATCATAACCCACATTGATTTAATCAATATCGAGCTGTTTTTGCCAATTAGACCTTACCAGGGTCTCGTGTTTTGAAACCAACTCAAATTCCGCTAAGTAATCAGTTTGCCGACTAGTGATCGTTTTACTGTAATATTACCACCTCTTTTAATTAAATTTAAAGGGAATCTCGACTTATAAGATAAAAATCAAAATAATATTTTTAAACCTAATTGTGACCCGTCAATAGCATTCACTTGGTTGAGCTACCAAATGGTACACACCCGACTAGGAGAGTCGTGAACCGTAAGTCAATAAACCTTCTTAGAAATTGTAACATTCGGAGTAGTACTATACTATACTTTCTCAAGTGTACAATATACAGCAGTTTCACATTCCACAGTTGATGAAGCAAACGTTGAGCTGATGAACAACTGACCAAAACGATGTCGCATCATCTCCGGAGAATCCACCGCATCGTCTCCAACTCCTCACTCTCTCTCCTCACTCACAGGTTCATTTTCATTTCCAATTAATCAATTAATTAATCACATTTTTGACAATTACTAATTCATACCATAATTAATCAATTTTTTTTTTTTTTATGAATTAACTTTAGATTAAAACGAATATCATTAACTAATTAATTGTTTGTGGATTCCACTAATTATTGCAGAAATTCTTCAATTGTGAACTACACGTTTCAAATTCCGTTGAATTTTACGCCATGTTTGCCCGGTAGTAGAAGATTAGATGAGTTAATATGTGCGAGGTGGTTAGGTTTTAGGCGGATGAGCAACTCGTGTCTCGGAATTAGGGCGAATAATGATGGCGTTGTTAGGTTTTCTTTCGGTGATTCGCGTAGTTATAGGGGTTTGAAGCGTGTGGAGAAAGATACAGTGGTGGTACTGGTGGAGGCGGAACAGAAAAATAAGAAGAAGAAGAAGAAGGTGTCGAAGAAAAGGAAGCGGAATGAACTTAGGTTTTATCGGTTAAAGGCGAAGAAGAAGATGAATTCTCCTAATCCTGAAGTTAGGATTCGATATAAACTCGATAAGGTTTCGAGTTTCCCCTCTTTTTTTTTTACTCCTGTATGCTGAATTTTGATGCTTTTGGTTTATTGTGATTAAATTGGTAACTTTTTAGTTATGCCAATGTCATTGAGTTTGAATGGATGATGATTATACATGTGAATTGAAAATTTTCGGGATATATGCTGTGCTGGTAATCTATTCGTAATTAAGGTCAATTTGAATTCAAGAATCTGTGGTGTGTGTAAATGTGTAATCTAAACTTCTGTTATACATGTGAATTGAAAATTTTCGGCATACACCTTCAGTTCATGAATTGAAGCATCGTGTCATTTTACATGCCTCCGATATGTTTGTGTAGTTTAGTTGATGAAATGTAGCAACTCTATTATGATCTGTTTCGATTGTTTGGGTGTGGCATTCTTCTTCGGTGATGGTAAATGGGAGGGAAGGGGGGATGGTGTAGGGAAAGGGATCGACTATGGGTGATTTTTGCAATTTTAATGGAGCGTGAATTTTCATGTGATTCGGTTATTTCTGTTCTGGTTTGAAATGAAGAGAAAAAGAAAGGGCTTGTAATTTGGTTGATTATTAATCTAAGCCTGTAAACAGTTTTGGTAGTTCATATGTCTTGAACTATTAGTTGTTTTGAACTTTGTGTGACACTAAACCGTCGTATATTTTGGCATTTCTAGTCATCTACTGAAAAGAGTTATTAATCCAATATGCTAAGACAAAATTGGTTATGATGCTAGGCTAAACGAAAGGAAACATGGTTGATTGAAAAATTGAGAAAATTTGTACTACCCAAGGCTCCAGCTGAAACATATGATCCTGAAATCTTAACCGAGGAAGAGAAGTTTTATCTGAAGCGGACTGGTGAGAAAAAGAAGAATTATGTTCCTGTTGGGAGAAGAGGAGTCTTTGGAGGGGTGGTGCTCAATATGCATCTGCATTGGAAAAATCACGAAACAGTCAAGGTTGTTTGTAAGCCCTGCAGACCTGGGCAGGTTCACGATATTGCTGAAGAGCTTACCAGGCTAAGTAAAGGAATTGTTATTGAGATAAAGCCTGATAACACTATAATCTTCTATCGTGGGAAGAACTATGTGCGGCCTGACGTTATGTCTCCTCCAGATACGTTGTCAAAAGCAAAGGTAATAACATGTCATAATGCTAATTTCTGTGACACATCTCCTTCAATACCCGACCATGATTTTATTTTTTTTGGGTAGGCATTGGAGAAGTACAAGTATGAACAGTCCCTTGAGCACACGAGTCAGTTCATTGAGAAGTTGGAGATAGAGCTCGAAGAGTATCATGAGCACCTTGCTCGGTTCAGGGGAAGAAAAGATGATGCATGATGTGGTTCTGCTGAACACGATCGATGGTGAGTTCTCACATATATGCATTTCTAGTCAGTCTTTCACGTGACTTGAGAGTATGCTAATTTGTTGATTCTGTATCTCGTCAAAACTGCAACTGTGTCCATAAAAGCTGCTGGTCTAAGCCTCTTAGGTATGTCGACCACATATGTTACGTCTTTTCTTGGACAGAAAAAGTTTAGGTTATGAAGTTTGTGTATTTGTGTGTCCTCTGACTTTGAAACATGATGAAGTTGTAGATGGGAGTCAATCATGTGTCTCGCTCTTGAGAGAAGCTTGTTATACAGTGAAAAACCTGTTTAATTATTGTTCCTTGTAAACTGCAGCACTGTAAGGACTGCTCCTTGAAAGCTCTCTGATCGAGGAAAAACCTTCTGTAGGGATGTCAATGGATGTTTATAATGGTATGGACATTCCCCTTCCCTTTCTTTCCTCTCGTAATGATCTTTCTACGCACTCTGGTTCCCTTTCCGAACCTAGAATCCGTTTGTGACAATAGCTTATATTGACCTGTACTGTTTCATCTTGCAGTGAAAACGCCTAAAGAGCATGACGCGGAAATCATCTCTCTGCCTGGTGAATGGACATGAATCATGGATAGAGGCAAATATAGCTTATAAAAGGTGAGTTAAGAGCTATAGTTGAGACTTGAGAGGCACATTTCCGTAAAAAAGAAGCCTGACTATTATATCCTGGCCCTATGTGGAGAAGCTGCGGATTGATGAATGTAGAAACTGCCATCTCCGATGGGTAACAACAACGACAACATAAACGTGGGCAAACCTTTCGGCAGCAGACTGGATGTACAGTTCATACTTATGCGTCTCTGTATATCGTAATGTGATAAAATAAAATGCGATGGTAGCTATTTGATATGATGCTAGTGATGGTTGTAGTGACATTCATATATGTATGAAAAAAAAAAAAAAATGAAAGGACCGAAAGGGGAGCTCACCATGAGTTAGGGCAGTCTAACAAACCGGCATTCTTTTTTTTTTTTTTTTTTTCTTTTTGACGGTTGACAAACCGGCATTCTTACAGATTGATGATGTATTGAAAAACTTGTTTACATCACTTTGCGTTTTATATCGTTACGAAAAATGATCAAATACGAGCTTCGAAATTAGTTACTCCACTCTAACCAGACGACCCCGAGAGGCCGAGAGTTTGAAACTCGTTTGCATTTGTTATGGGAGTTTTAATGGGTAGAGGTACCAAGGGTGGGAAACGGGTCAATCAAGTCGGGTTATATCGGGTCGGTTCGTATTAGGTTTGGTCATATCGGTGTGGGATTGGGTTGCTATCGGGTCGAACGTGTAAATTTTATGTCGGGTTGGTTTGAGTCGGGTCATTGACGGCAACATGTCTCTCTAGGTTAGGGTTGGGTCGGTTTCGGGTAAAACATTACTGGTGGAGCCGGGTCGAGTCAGTTTTAATTGATCACAATTTCGGGCCGGGTCTCCCAGCTCTCGTAAAGCCAGAGGGCCCAACCCAAGAATGGAAGGCGTGTGGTTGACCGCTTGAGGCCCATAATAATTGTTGCTTGTTGAGGACGATACCCAAAAGGGGGAAAAAGAGCACCGCCACAAATAGTTCCCCGCCTAATCAAATTTTCGCAAACCCGCCCTTGAAACACCACACAAAACTTAAAAATGACGCTGAAACTACGCCGGCGCAACTTACGAAACTTTCTCTTTCAGGTAAATTTATTCTTCTTCATCTTCATTATTACTCAACTATTTTAGTTTCTGATGTAATTTATCAGTATTATCTGTCGCATTTGCCTGTTCGGATTCGATTATAGGTAAATCACTGTTATTAGAAAAAAATTTGGATTAAGATTGTCGGTATTTTTTAGTCCAATTGATTTCCGACGGTATTTTTACCGCTGAATTATGAACAAAATGAATTGTGATTTGATGCGCGATTTTTGCAGGTAATCTACTCTTTAATTGAATTGATATTATTGATATGATTTGGCTAGGTTTTGTATATAGAATTTGTATTATGATATAAACTTGTATAATAAGCTAGGGTTTGATTTATATGCTTCGTTTTGAATTAATCGGAGTTACTCCGAGGAGGTATGGTGATGTATACATTCGGGCGTCCAAACGGTAGCGTCTCGTGTACATTTGGATTTCGTAATACAGGGGCTATTTTAGCGTAATTGGGTTCTGACGATTAGGTTAGGGCTTTTTTGGTTGCTTTGTTGGTGTAGTTGGTTGTTTGTGTGGTTGGATTTCTCGTACGAGTTTTGGTGGACTTTGTCCGGGGTGTTTAGTTACATCTTTCGGAGGCTGTAGAAATCGTCTATGCCAGCCACAGCCAGTGTTTTAACAATTGAAGTATAGTTATGTTTGTGATTCGGATTGACTAAACGCGTATAAGCTTCATGTGGAGGAATATTTGGAGGAATTTGTTACAATGCTACAACACTGTAATATGGAACTAGTTTATCTGCATTGTTATTAAGATGATATTTCGAGGAATCTGGTACAATGCTAGAAACTTGTAATATGGAACTTGTTTATCTGCATTGTTATTTCGAGGATATTTTGAGGAAATAGTTTTAACAATATAGAAGTCTATTTCACTATAATATGGAACTAGTTTATCTACATTGTTATGTGAAAGAAATTTACATTAGACTTGTCACCATCACGCTCTTTGAGGTAATTGTGTAACTCTGATCTCACCAAGCTAACACAAGTAGATTTGGGTTAACTTTCACACCCTCTGCCCTTTTTCAGATTTTTGCGTCACCTCTTCTGCTAGTTAAGTCTGGAAACAAGTTACGTCGTGCCTAGTTAAATCAATGGCTCTGAACTCATACACACTCCCATTCCATTTGAACATTCTAATACCTCTCTATCGTGAATCTGTAATTCCACTATGTACTTTTTGTTTATCGATTCATTCTCTATAAGTAAAGTTCTATGGGCACAAATTGCACAATACGTAAGTGTTAATCTGTTTGCTTCAAAAAAAAAAAAAAAAACGGGTTGCAGTCCTGGATAGTCTGTGGTAAGGTCTCAGATTCGTATGAGCAACAAACTTATAGGTAACTAGTGTTTGATGCCATGTGTATTTGAGGTTATAAAATCAAAATAAACCATGGTGGTGAGAAAATGCCAGAAAGCTTATTGTTTAGTCTGAAAAAGGGCAGAGTTGTGACTAGGGTTAAGAAAGTGATTTAGCTTTTGTGTACTTACGGATGATTTATAATGTTATTTTGTATGAGCTAATTGAACTTTAAAGGTTTTAAGTAGGTACTGTTAAGAGTAATTAATGCTGAAAAGCCGTGTGTGTTCTTGATTTTATAGCTAGAAAGCTGTACTATGGTACATTGTGCTGAGAATAATGTATCTATAAGTAAATTTCGTTGGTTATCGTCGGCTAGAATAAGCTTCATCACTATGCACCTGATGGTGGAATTCATACATCAACTCTATACATCTAATCTTACTTTGAAAGTAGGCCAGAATCAGTTGTTAGATTCTAAATACATGTGTTAATTGTCATGTACAAAAATTAGCTCCATGTCGTGTGTCATGATATCTGCTGTAGATCTGTGTTATCTAGTAGAAATCAATAATATTCTGTTAGAATATAGCACCTAGGTTTTTGTCTGGAATGGTTACTCACTTTTAGATGTGGTATAATGTTTGGTCGCACAGATGTTGATTACCTTCCGGTGCATGGAGTTGGTGATAATGTTTGTGAGTTGAGCTTCATTAGTTGATGGATTGACCTGATGTCACAACATCCCAATAGGCGAAAAAGCAGGAGAGTTCGCTGCATATGATCCTTTGAGAACTGTAAGTGAGTTCCAGAAATGCTTTTTGCTTACAAGTCTGATATGCGTGTGGTATATGTGGTCTATAGCTCTAAATCCTGGGTAATCATAAATGTGTGAGATAGTTCTGGACCATAAAGAAAGACATATATCCTAATCGATTCACATTTGTTTTGGTGAAGCCTGTATATGAATTCCTAACCTGATCATCATTGGATTATTAGAAATCGTAGTTCTTCAATACATTGCTTGGAATTTCCATTCATTTCAATTTTCACCAGAAGTGTTTTAGGGTTCTGTATACAAAATGTTTTCTGCAGATGGGAAATCAGTAGTTTCGGACATTTTGTGGATACAGAGAATTCTGAGGCATCAGTACTAAGTTTTGTGCTTATAGATTAGATAGGAGTAATAGATTGAAGAATGTTGCTGGCTTAGAGACAAATAAACTAATAGACTTAGATGCTATAGTATATACTACGCCCTCGGCGCATAATCCCTCGAGCAGAGTGAGCAGTCGGCTCCATGAACTATTTGGGAATATGTTAGCTACTACTTCTCAGTTTGATTATTCATGGTGATTAAAGATTAACTGTATTGTTTTTCGTCACGAATCACTTCTGTCAGATTTCACAATCCTCTGTATGTTAGCACTGACTCTCCTTGTGTTGAGGGGGTGATGGTGATATTTGAGGGCTGATCAAAAGTTGATTCATACATGAAAAAGATGACAAAAGGAGTTCTGACCAAGATTCTGCTTTCTTTACCTTTCAACTTGGCCTTTTGACAGCACTCACCAAATAAAAAGAAAGTGTAAAGAGAAAGCTGCCCACCATTAAGGGATCGATAGTCTATAAAGCTCAACACCTAATCATATCATTTTCACAGTTCATATACTTTATTTTTAATTATTCTTGTTAATGTCATTGCTTTAATTTGCATGACAAAGAAAGCTAGTAGATTCTATGTAGTACAGCCAGCAGATAGGTATGCGAGGTCGACGACCCGTAAGAAAAAGACCTCCCTCTTTATTGCCCTTCGAAACTTATGGATACTTAAGAACTGTTTTCTTATGATGTCTGTTTTCTATCACTTTAGGAACATTAAACTCAATGCCAGCTAATTTCGCCTCCGAAATTAGGAGTTAGAATTGATCTCTTTGGAGAACACATGCGAGTCTTGTTACTGTCAGAACTCAGAATCTGGTTTTTGGCTCTTAATGTCATATTTTGCGACTTTGTTAGACATTTAGTAGGCTAATTAAGGTCTGAAATTGGATCAAACCTATGACAGATACCCACATGCATGTTCCTTGGTGCACTTTCACCTTGTTGTTTAAGATACTTGCCTAATCTTGTTTCCCATATTTGACACATTTCCATTCGTGCATGATCCTTACTAAGAGGTCTAAATATGTGCAATAACTTTTTGAAAAGTATACATTTAATTATGTGCAGGTTACTTACTTTACTGACTTTCATCAGTTGCCAGTTACCGTGATGTACTGGGTGTGGGTCTTTTTTGCTGGCTGCAACCGAGGAGGTATGATTCTTATAGCTTATTGGATTTGTTTGTTAGGGGTCTTAGGATGCGGCGTAACTCTTTGATCTCGTTTATACATGGTTAAGATTCAGAGATTTGGTAAGGGGCATTTTCCGTTGTTTGGATAGAGGGTCGGAAAAGGAAGAGAAAGGGAAAATTGCTTAATACATAATAGTTTCTTACCCGAAAATTCACGAAACAAACTATTTTGATAGATTACTGGTTTATGCATGTTCCAAAAACTCGATAAGGTCGACTTCCTGGTTTAACATTACTATGTATTCTGAACTTGGTAGTTGATGACATTGCCTGTAAGGTTATGTATAACATTAATACATCATAAGACAAATCAAGCTTGAACAGAGAATAAAGTTAATTTGAAATTTAGTGTGAAAATCAGTATTGGCTTTTAGTAAATAGTACCTCATCTTTAAACAAAGACAGATCAAGCAAGTTAGATCGTGTCTTATTTTTGCATTGAAAGACGCCAGAATCAAGTTGAAATCTTTCTCCTTTTGTCGGACTCACTTTTTTTTTTTTTCCTGCTGATTTGGCCTCTACTTGCGTCTCCACATTGATAAAGTTTTTTTTTAGTTGCTGTGTTTATCAAAGCCTAATTGACATCTTACCTGCTCATTATCTGTCAATATTCTTTTTTTTCACTTTACCCCAAAATCATGGGTTTTTACTAAAAAAAACTTCCCCTAAATTTTTGGGTAGTGGTTAGAGTTTGGGGCCTGAATTGCGTACTCGAGACTAATAACAAGTGTAACATATAAGCTACATATAAGCTACTTAAGTAAGAGTCTATCTCTGCCCTGTTTTTGGATAAAGCTAATGATTATGTGTGGGCTCTGTTTGGAGGTTTTATTCATTGCCAAATTATTGCTTATCTCAAGAAACTGTGGTTCTACCATAATAATAATAATAATCATTTTAGTCGGGAGATAAATGTTGCCCATTTCCTTTTCAATTTGCTCCTAAGAAGGGATCATGAAAAGAAAAGATGGGGGGATCGTTTTTTTATGACATATTGTGGATTGGTAGATTTCCTGCTTTAGTCAGAAGTCAGAACCCATTTAATTATCCCATACTTCCAAATCATGGTGAGGTTGGATAACCCATTTGCCCATTTCATCACTCATTTGCAACCTTGCAGGCTAACCTGATCTGTCTCATAAAGTGCAATGAAGTCTTACTCATACCATATTCTTTGAATTTGATTACCTCACTTACCCTTATTATTAGGAATTTACGAGTATAAATTAGGCAATCGGATCCCAAGTGGAGCGACCCCTTGTGAATTGCGATGCGTTGCATCTTTAAGGTTCTTGAGTTTCACGGTAGAAGGCCGTGACAACGGCAATCCATCAACTTACGTAGTACCATGATCAAACTTGAACTTGACCGTAACCCAAGGAGTGATATCATGATGGACATTGATTAATTTGATTGGGCATATATCACCTCCAATCTTCTTCTTTAAGCTCAATCATCCTTGGTACCTATTCAAATGTTGGGGAAAGAGATTCATTTATGAGATATAGCATCTTAGGTGTGGTGCTGGTACGTTAAAACTTTTACTCAAGAGTCCGAGTATGATTCCTCAATGTCTCCTCTATCAAAGCTAGTATTTCAGTGTCATTAGGTGAAAAATGGAAATTATTCCTCATGTACTATTCTTTACTTTATTATTGGTTTAGCATGTGGGACTTAAATTGTAGGACAAGATTGTAGGGTCCCTTTGTTTTGTTTGTTAAGAAGGATGAATTTTGTACATACATGCAAATGCAATTGCTGAAAACCACCGATCAAAGACATTATACCTGTACCAGCTAAGTATGACTACCCTAGGTTTGCTATTGCAATTGTCCTATGAAGTTGAACATAGAACAAAATAAAATTAATGGACCAGATTGTTTTCTGCTTAACAGCGATTTCTCAAGATGGCTTTCTTATAATGTCCCTACTTAGTATATGTAGCACTGATTCAATTTTGTGTAAGCTTTTTCTATTTTCATAGGAGAGTAACCCACATGCTCACAACTCAGCAGTTCCCCTTTCTGTGAGCAGTAGTTGGGCATTGATTTCCATGAACCCAGCTCACACGTGTTGTTGTCCATTCTAAAGGGCTGATTAGGGTCCCTCTTTTCCTTTGTAATTTAAAGTAAATATTGTAGAGGGGTCTATCTCTACTCCTTGCAATCCAATCCAGATCAAGTGTAATACTGTAAGTCTGTAACGTCGTGTTAGACACACATTTGAAGGTGACAAAGTAATCGAGATGAAATTGAGCCAAGTTCTCTTTGTAATTACTTGGAGATGATTCGTTATTACTTTACTATAGTGATTTGATCCGAGTCATAGAATCTGTGTTCAATTTTATAATCTTACATACTTTGTAGTGAAAAGTGATGTTATGTTCGGTTTGAATGAGAGGAACTAGTACAATGTTATGACCCCAGGCGCCAGCTAAAAATCCATTACTGGGTCAAGCGAATCACCAACTTAGGAAATGCCTGCTATTTTCTCATGGTTTGGTGTGGTGTGGCGAGCAGTTCTGCTTTTCTCAAAATTGAACCCTATGCAATTGAATCATAATAGAAGCTTGGATTTGACGCACCACAAATCTATTGTCTCTATAATTTTGATGAGACGAGACTTTTATTACAAGCTTAAATGAATCTGCCTCCTAGCATGACCTGAATTCTTGATGTTATATTAGCCTATCAAAGAAGTACGTTTTGGTGAATAGGATAATTTATGATTAGTAATACTACCCTTGGATGTTGATGGGATTTTTGGGTTTGCCTTGTTTATCACCAACAGTTTTTCCAGTCTCTGTCCTTGGTGTTTATTTTGGCCTACTTACATTAGAGCTAATGACGTAGATTTGTCATAATTTATGCAAGTTTGCATTTTTATCGTTCTATTTCTTGTGAATTTCAGGTATATGTGATGAACTTTGATTTCTTACATACATCGTCGCTACTGTACAGAAGTCAATTCACACAACATGGGAGTAGCTGAGTTGGGATTACTACGATACTCTTTCCACGATAGGTATGAATGTCTGATGACTCTGATGAGATCTGTCGATAAGGTTTTGTAAGTGTTCCATCTTTTTCCAGTTACAGCCACTATCAAAGATTTTGCTTTGCGCATGTAGGTGGTTTTGGCATTCCCTATACGGTTCAACTTGAGATAATAACAATGTCTTGACCGGATCAGCTTTAATAGGTTGGTATACTACAACTCTGATGTTTTAGTTTGTTTTCTCAAATGCGACTGGCCTGTGATTGTAGCTAGAAGGAAGTACATTCAGTACTTTACGTTGTTGTGAAATTGTGTTTCTCCGTTAACTATTTGGTAAACCTGACAGTTGAGTAGTAGCGAGATGGGGATGATCCTGGTGTAAAGTGTAAACTTCCAGTTAGAGTCTAGCACTGCCTGTTACAGCAGCCATTTTCGCCAGTGAGCATTCAGTATCCATTTCGTGAGCATTCGCTAGCCAACTGAACCGTTTTTACTAGAAGATCGCTCTCTGGAAATTTGCAATGTCGAACCCAACCTGCAGGAAATGTATTTGAACCATAATAGGAGAACCAGGCCATCAATAAGTCTTGCAGTAGCCAGAATTGTTAAGGCTGGTGCTTTCTTGAGTACAGTTGTGAGTTGTGACCTTTTCCCTTTACCATTGATAGAGTGTGATATGAATTAGAGGGCTTGTGCTCTAGCGTGCTATTACCATTGCTTGTTGCCAATTGGTTCAACTTTACAATCCCCATTGGTTTGGTTTTGGGCATTTGTGTTTGTTATGATTCCCGCGCCGGGTAAGAAATCATCTCACTTACGTAGAATTGAATTGAGGAGATTAATTTGTAAGTTATAGTCGATAACTTGATAAGATGGTCTATTTACTTTCGTATTGGCACGAGCTTGATGCACAAGCCTATAAGGTTTGTACTTTTATAGTTTATAACTTTGATATAAGATATAAGATGAAGCTCCCTTTGAATCTTATTATAGAAGATATAGAGCACATGAGATTTTGACGAACCCTTGCCATGTAGACTTCTCAGACACATCTTTTTCACCTTCTTCTATTGTCTCTGTATTCTCATTGCCCGTCGCATTCTCTTATTTGTCTCCTCTACGCTTCTTTTCCTTCTGGTCCCAATTATCTAACCACGACTCCATACGTTAAATTGACTCTGTTATGGGGTCTCCAAATTTAAGATCAACTAAACCATTCTTTTATGGAGATTCTTTTGTGTTCATAGTATTTTCGCAGCCGGCTTGTTTTTTTTCACACCCTAATCGTTTGTTTGCACACCTATCTTCTCACAAAAAAAAAAGAAAGGATTGCCCTAGAGATCATAAAACATAAGCAGAATTTTAATGTCTTATACCGATATAGTTTGTATTACGTTAATATTGGACGTGAAATTAGGTGTTTGTAGTAAAACTTATTTACACCGAGTACAAGATGTTGATAATAGCACTAGAAAATGCTAGTAGTTAAATGGGTTACGGTAAATAATAGTTATTATAGTGAAATTGGGTTAGTTATTGAAGTGATCGAGCTACTCTTATGAAATTTCGCAACATTCTACTAAACATACAGTACACACTAAGATAAGATCAATTTGAATCTACTTCCATGAGGGAAGAGTGAAAATAGCAGTCAGAAATGTAAAAATCAGTTGCTTTAAAAAAAAAAAAAGGATGGCAGGAGAAAACCATGGATATAAAAAGTAGTTGTACGCTAGAAGCCTCATGTCTCTTGTTTTCACCACAATTTCTACAATAGGCAGAGCAAACAGAGCTTTATTTGGCGTACTGAAATTGGCGTATTTGACCATCCATACACTCACCCACGAGCTGCCTGTAGATAACCTTTCTGACATGTATGACCATTTTTACAGTGATTACTCCACCTACTCTGCTGTCCTCCCCTTCTTTTTTTACTTGCTCACATTTTTCTAATGAATTTCCGTCAAATTCAGAAGTTTTGGGGTAAAACTTTGTTACTATGGTCAAATTTTCATTGAGTGATTTTGGACTTCTTGCTTTTGCCTTCTACTACAAATTTGTTTTGCATATGTAGGTAAACTCCTAGTACCCATTTCGGCAATTTAATGTCTTTCTTGGATAATTGTGCTGGTAGATTGTAGCATCGTATTAGTGTATTTATGTGCAATGGTTGCTTCTTAGTCCCTATACCGTCTCCAATGTGCCGTTTACCATTCATGTTTGTTATTCATTGTGATCCTTAGGTGATTGTCACTTTACCATTTATCTTTATCAATTTCGTTACAATCATAAAACAGTTAGTCCTTTCGTGAGACTTAAACATGTAGACATATAGAAACCATTGAGACGATTTAATACAAGAATTTGTGATTGTTTATGTAACGTATTGGCCTCTAAATTTGAGCTGGAGCTAAGCCAATTGTAACAAGAACTCCCAAAGAATCGTGACTTCTGCCACCGACCGCGGTGTGGTTAGGATCAAGGATACGCTGACGTTCACAGATCTTTTTACCGTGTGGCTTAAGCTGAGTCATGAGCCATGCTTAAGTTGACCGAATTCCCCCTTTTCTTTCCCATTTCGCCCTTCTGAATTTCCCTACTCTTTCTCATTTTTAACCACAAAAAATATCTTCTGTTTCTTTCAGCCAAACAGTCCCTTAGCAGAGGGCAACGGGCAACTCCCACCGGCTACAGCCGGTCATCACAACTTGCATTTAACTCAAATTTGGTCCTCATTTTCAGTTCATTTCATTTCCAAACCAGACCACCTAACCCTGGTTAGTTTCTAACCTTTCTTACTAACCGCAGTTGGGTTATTTAAAAGACACTGATCTGTGTCCGCACTCTGGCTCTTGGCTGTAAACTTGGTCTTTTATATCTCTCTCTCCTCACCTCCATCTCTCCAACCCAAAGGAAAACCAACAACAGAATTCTCTGTTTTTCTCTCTCCTATTTTTTTTTTCAGCTAGAATTATGCAGGATTGCATACTTTTGTTGAAAAAAAGTAAAAATCATAGAAAAGCTAATAACTTTCATCTGGGTTGAGCTTGTGTTGTAAGCTTCTGGGTTAAGGTGGTGAGGTGAGGTGAATTTTATTTACTCCTGCATGGGGTCAGCTGAGAGAGCAAGAGTAGTAAAAAAAAGAGGTAAAAACTGATGGTGAATGGTGTAAAATGGAAAACAGGTTAATTTGCAATGAATTGTCAGAAAAATCTGTACTACATTACACCAGCTGTAGTTCTTACTTGTTTGAGACTGCTGCCACTCACATGTCTTCCAAGTAAAAACTTTTAAAGAACAAAGCACAAAAAAAGTGAACTTGAAAGTCTCAAATAACTCAAAAGTTGTAACAAAACCTTCCTCTTCTTAAGAACAAAAGCAAGGGAAACTTTAGGAAGAAGCTTTTTCAGAAACCATTCTTGGAAATTATGAAGAGACTTAGTAGTTCAGATTCACTGGGTGCCCTCATCTCCATGTGTCCTGTATCAGGTTTGCATCTTTATTTGAACAAAATCTATTCATAGTTCGCTTCGTTATTCGTCCGTTTCTTTAGGTTATTTACATTTGGTTTGAATCGTATATTGTTTCGTGTTTTGTTTCATTCAATATAATATGAAGCGTATAGTATAAGATACTGAATTCTGAATTATGGGTTTTGGATCAATGGTGCAGAAGAACATAGCCCTAGAAGCAACCATATGTACAGCCGAGAGTACCAATCCATGTTGGATGGACTTGATGAAGACGGGTGCTTAGAAGAATCGGGGCACATACCGGAGAAGAAGCGGCGGCTCAGTGTTGATCAAGTTAAGGCATTAGAGAAGAACTTTGAGGTGGAGAACAAGCTCGAGCCGGAGCGCAAGGTGAAGCTTGCCCAAGAGCTCGGCTTGCAGCCTAGACAGGTTGCTGTTTGGTTCCAAAACCGGCGCGCCCGGTGGAAAACCAAGCAGTTGGAGAGAGATTATGGCGTTCTTAAGGCTAGTTTTGATAGTCTCAAGCACAATTTTGAGTCTCTCCAGCATGACAAGGATTCCCTTATTAAAGAGGTAATGTTACCTTACACTTCCTATTATTATGCTCCTGTTTATATTTATCTTATGTTATATGATCATCATTTCGCCCGCAATTCGTTACAATATTATTGGTTTGTTCCTGTTTAAGGTCTAACATTTAAGATGTAGTATAGTATTGTGTATTAATGTTATGATCTGTATTCCTTGCGAGAACGTGGTATCGAAATTGAGTCTTAATGTATTTACGATCTTATGAGAACGTGGTTTCGAAATTGAGTCTTAATGTATTTACGATCTTATGCATTTAATTAAGATGTGTAATTGTGTACAGTGTTGTGTCACGGGTTCGTCTAAAACAATTAATGTTACAATGTGAGAAATCTAACAGTCTTGTGTTACATGTTTTATGTCTGATGACAGATTAAAGACCTGAAATCAAAGTTGAATGAGGAGAACACAGAGAGCAACGTAAGCATCAAGGAAGAAGCTCTGATGTCTGAATCTGATCACAATACGAAAAGCGGCGGCGGCATTGAACCAATCACCCCACCACCATCTCTAGACGGAGGATCAGATGATGCAAAGTTGTTGATGAACAGCAACAAACCGGTGGCCGATTTCAAAGATGGCCCTTCAGAAAGCGATTCGAGCGCCATCTTAAACGAGGACAATAACAACAGCAGCCCAAATGCATCAAATTCCTCCTGTGGTGGAGGATACCTGCAGAATCAGCACCAGGAGCAGCTGTTACTGATGTCTCCAAACTCGTCTTCGCTCGGGTTTAACTGTTCTTCCTCATCCATCAACTGCTTCAGCTTCACAGACACGAGATCAGAGGGTTTAGGAAATGCCCATAATCAGAACAACAACAACAATGTATATCACCCTCAATTTGTGAAGTTGGAAGAGCACAATTTCTTCAGTGGAGAAGAAGCTTGCAACTTTTTCTCTGATGAAGCAGCTCCTACTCTGCACTGGTACTGCACAGACCCAGATCAGTGGACTTAAGAAAGAAACCCCTAATCATTTTGCTGAAATTAATGTTTTGGGGGCAAAAATAAACCTGGGAGTTTGTGAAGTTTTGTGGATTTCGAGGATTTCTATGAAACTTGTAGAACAAGAACAGAACAAACATCCTTCATTAAATGTACAGAATGAAGTTCCCAAGGTTGTATTGGTCGAGGAAGCAGGAAAAAAAAAATGGAGTTTGGGCTTGGCAAATTTGATGAATGATTAGGCTGTAGTTGGGCCACTTTCTGGTCTGTAGACTGTGCTGTAAAACTAGATGAAATTATTTTTATTAGGGAGTACTAATCCTAAAAAATGTGCATTTAACAGGATAATTCCTGTTATGCAGGTAATAATCAATGGGGCTACACTCCCCCCGTTTTGATCACCTTCTCTTCTTTTCGGTCGAATTTTGTGATCACGCGTTTGTATCGTAATGGGTCGGGTTTGAGTCATGGGAGACTAAGTTCGGATAGATTAGTCTCTGGACCCGATCTGGGTAGATGGATCTGAATCAAAATGACCCAAAGTTAAATACTTAAATCACTTAATGAGATTTTGTTTTGGGAGTTAAAATTTTTGTTAAAATGTAAAGATCAATCAACCTATAAAAGGTGTGACATTAAACAGGATAAATGGAAGATAATGATTAAAGAGAAGAGCTTAAAAAAGCGAGCTTGGATGATTGAAATCTCTGTACAAATGATCGCCCACATGTGTCTGACACCAATCTTTGTTAATCTTGCTTTGCACAAAGAATTACAAAAATATTTGTATCACTCTGTTCAGCTTAAGCGTCCTTATTCACCACTAATGCTCCCACATAAATAGTCCTAGTGCTAATAAGATCGGCAAAGATTTTAGTTCCATGGTTAATAATATCTCATAGTTTACGTGATAATCGATCCGGTAATTGTTTTGTATGGTCATGTACTCATGTAGTGATTTGATTCTACGCTGCTATAGTAGAGAGGGGAATCCATGGCTATTTTTGGAGCCTATGGATCTATAGAATTGTGGAGGACTTTACTCGAATGTTATGTTTTTTTCACTACGTCATGCATTTGTATTTTGTAGGTTTACAATTGTGGATGTAGGGCTTAGACAATGTTGGCTCAATCAACTCTCAATTAAGCTCGTCGCCGAGATACCATTTCTTTTTTGTAGGCGAGTTGATATGTCATTATGATATTACAAATAGGAATTACTCATTCGTTATACTCCGCACTAAATTATTAACTTTTTTTTGCTGATCAAATGCTCATTGATTTTAAGTTTCATTTAATCGAATGCGATAATTGCACTTATCTTAAAATAAATCGATCGCTGTTAGGATTAATTATGTGGCCCCCACTTAAGGTGGGTCCAAGTCTATGGGTTTCTCTCTCCTACATCTTCATCTTCCCTAAAAAAAATGAATATACAGATGGTGCTTGGTGAGAGGAGCATGTGAGGCGGGTCCCACGATTGAAAAATAGGTCGCAAAGTCGTCACCATCTTTGGGGTCACTTGTCACCCTAAAATAAAAATGTCTTGGGGAATTTTGTAGGAGTTTTTGCTTACGATGGCGACATCAGTAGACTCTTTGCTCGTGCATAAATTCCCATTTACTCCCATCCCATTATCCATGACCCATAGAGAGAGTTTAAGTTTAATAATAACAATAGTAAAAAACAATATCGTTACGTAACTCTTAACATTTTCTATAGTAATTGTATGCATTGAGCGATTTATCAAATGAACGCGCTTAAAACACACTGTGAGTCTCTGACCTACAGAAGCAACAATTTCAGACATTATTTCGGCCGGACATGACTTATAACTTTCCTTTTCGGACCTTCATTCCCTTGTCACCCCGGGCCGGGGTTTATGGTGACCTAATTCATCCATCTTGAGGTGTTTCCGTATACCGCAAAATCTCAAGATTCTCAACATACAATTACATGGTACAGTACTTCATTAAGACTAATGTCACCCAAGTGCTATTGTGTAGAATTTGCCCCCACAAAGAATCTCGCCCTGAGCTTGCTTGGGCGCAATTGTCGTTTGAGGTGCATCACGTAAACCATACGAGTATTCTAATAGCAATTTGTGTGTCAGTGGCCCCTTTTTCCCCCCATCTAATTCATCTAAAATTACTTAATTCTTTAGCTCATTGTTTTAGTCATTAGTGTTCTTTACGTTGCTCATAGTATCTTTATTATGATACTCATATTTTCTGATAATAATTCGAGGTAGTTAGCTTTTGGGGTGGTATGCTTCTGTTTTTTCCCACAAACACTATTTAATCATCATTTGATCGATCTACTAATTAATTGCTAATATTATTGTCTTTAATTTCTTGCTCATTTCTTTGTTAGCTCTTTTGTGTTGTCACGGTTAGTTATTGCTTTGGTGTCGATATTGTCGCGCCTAATGGCATAATTTCAGTAGTGTAACGATCAAGTTTACTTTGTTTTGCATGGTCAGGTGATTATAAGGACGAACAAATTAAAGCTATTTGCATTGGAGCAAAAAGTGATCCAAAAGATGTCAACACTGGAGGAAATATATGGTGACAACAGACAGCAATTAAGTAGAAACAATGAAACATAGTGACAATCAACAACCACTTAATTAATTAAGTAGAACAAGCAACGTTAATAGAAGTATATAAAAATGGAGCATTACCACCATATCATATTATCATGCACAAAAAAGTAAACAATATGACTCACATATCCACGTAAATTATACAAGCTACTAAGCTACATAGCATCAAAAGCAAGCCTTAAATTAATTAACAAAAAAAAAAGTGATGCTATTTTGCTAATATTATCAAATTAAACAAGTATGATAGATGGTACGTACTTTTATAAATTTCTCCCGAAACTCCTACTAGTTATATATTCTCCCTACCACCAAATACTTAGTTCCCACCCATCAAACACATAAGTGCATAATAACTATGATCAAAGAACTTAGTTTTTATTAAAAAAAAAAAAAAAGCATCTAAAGATATGCACTAATAACTAAATTAAAGTATGACTAACTATTTTTCTTTGTGCAAAGTATAGCTAACTTTTAATCGTAGGTAGTCTAATCCGGGTATAATATATGATTAGTCTAGCCATCGTCATTCTAATGTGTAATATCTAGCTTGCGTCTAAATATTAACAAAGTCATCTTTTACGGTCATGTTTAATCAATTTAACCTTTCTTACAGCGTCTAAAAATTAAACCAATCAAGTTCGATCAGAATAAACCTGATAATGTGTTGGAATGTTTGGAAATTATCGAACAATCAACAAGTTAATTAGTCTCACTATGCAACAAGCTCGTTTGTATCATTACATACCTACTTCATCTGATATTAAAAACATTCTAATGTAGCGATTTACCCATCAAAAAGTCGTAATCTTTAATATATGTATATCGAGACAAAAAATTTCTTCTTACACAACAACTTCAAATCGATTTATATTAGCAAATACTCACATACCCTACAAAAAAAAAAAAAAAAAAAAAGACCTAACAGAGTCAAATTGACCCATGCAAATGATGCGGGCCCAGGTAGGAGGCCCAAGCCCATCAAAAACATGCAGCCATATGCATGGACTAGAGACTTTCCCCCGTTGGATACTTTGGACGGGTCGTATTCGATCATATAATAGAATAGTTGTATATTTATACTCATAAAATCGGGCCGTCACGTCAACGGGTCTCATTTGCCGTCGGATCGACGTCGACGTTTGGAGAAATGGCGTGTTTGGAGGAGCAACTTTGCTGTTGACACTTGACTACTTGACAATAACTTGTTCGGATTGTATCTATGAACGCTAAATTGAACTAGTAAACGATTGCTTCTTATTAATTAAAAGTTCAAATTCGTGATTTTATACGAGTGAGTTTCAATCATCAACTTAATCTCTTAGCCGAAATGAATTTCACGTGGTGTCATGGTGGATATGACCATTAAACACTTCTTATTCCATCCCCATCATAAGGTCTGATGGCGATAGGCATGGTGCGTGTAATGTACGCTGTAATTGAGACTTGTTTTCATAATTGCATGTGGGGTGTTCCATGTTCATTGTCCAAGCTAAAACGTCCAGTTGATTTCACATAAAAACATGCAGTAAGAAACTATTGGTTAAATTTTTGATTAAGATAATTCTTTATGTAATTGTTAACGTCAAAAGAAAAAAAGATGAATATGACGTCGCCGTTCAGGACAAAAGCCCACCTGAAAATGACAGTCATATTTTTCATACTAATAAAGTAAAGGCGGACATTAATTTTATGATTCTTACAGTACGAGTTTTGGCCTTTTATATAAACCTTTTAAAACAAAGCGATCAACACTTTGACCCTGAGAATTAGCCCAAAGTTGCTTGCGCGCTGAAAACACGGGACTTGCATTCTTTATATTTCTCTTTTTGTTAGGTATATGGATTAATCACTAATCTTTGAATGTCTGGTGTGTTTAGTGGATGAAGGCAACTTATACATGTTACTACTACAAAAGCTGATAAGATTGATCTTTTAAACGTGTTTCATAAGTTTCTTATGCTCATGAATCCTATAATATATTTATTTGTTGGGCAAACTATATAAACTCGCGCAAATTAGAGATACATCACACGTGATACATACTATATTAGTTTGCAGTGTACTATAAAATTACCAAGTTTCAATTACTAATGAGTAACGACTTACATTCATCTTTAGAGGATCTGATAGCATGATAAATTAAGTGGTCGAGATGGTTTAACACATACTCCGTAGAAATGACGGATTCTTATTTGTTTCCTATCACCATTGTTAAGTTACCACAAGACTCGGAAAATTACAACCTATGGAGCTTTTCAATATCTCCGAAATCCCTAATAACACAATTGGGCTTCTATTTTTAAAACCATTTGACGGTAACAACCGAAGCCCATATATGGCCCATTATCAAAATATGGGCTAACATTATAGATGTAACGGCCTAAATATATTGTCATCCTCCTGAGGCCCAGCCCGTTAGTGGAGCCAATTTCCCTTGAATGGGGTTTATCAATGGCGGGCTTTACCAAACATCCAAAAAAAAAAAAAAAAAAAATACCCAAATTTTTTTTACATCAGCTTTACAAAGTTACAAAATTACAAAATACAAAGGATGTTCCTGTGAAATTGGGGACGGTTCAAATTTCACACAATATACAAAGAGCGTCAAATATCTTCCTTGTGAATTGCGACCCATATAATATGTCATCCTAATATTGATTGGTCGTTGTTCAACTTATAAATTATCTTCTATACCGAAGTAGTCGTTTTTAATCGGACTTCCCACGCTTATGACTCTTGAGAAAATAAAATCTTGAGATAAAACAACTCCAAACTTACATGAACCCACGAATCACAATGCAATTCGATCAACCCTTCTATTTCATGTGATGATTGTATCCAAGTCAGCTGGAAATGCGTCAAAAGGAAGTAAGACCAAATATCAGCAAGAACGAGTAAAATACATATCATGATGACGGAATATACCTCAACGATGTAGCCATGCTCGAACATGAAAACCACACTTTCTAGAATCTTTATTTATACACCTTCAAATGTTTGATGTTTTCCTAAACGTATTGATTCCCTTTTTAGTGTCAAATCTAGCTTGAAATTTGTTTGACCTACAAGAAACTAAAATATATAGTTTCAAGTCTTACATTTACATCGACATTTCACAATACAAAACCAAAAGCTAACAAAAACCTAGGTACACATTTCAATGCCATTGAATAAGCTCGAAACATTCTATAAAGCTGAATCGTAAGTTATTAAGTTTGTATCTCAGAACTCCGCAACAGATAATTAACAAGTTTAAACATGTTTAAACATGCATGATATATGAATTACATACGCGTAGGCGTAATGATTGATATTATTGATAGTTGATCAAAATGAGAGCTCGTGATAACTCGATTGCTCTTGCATCACTAGTCCCATACCATAGTTGTAAATAGCATTAATTAAATTAAAACAAAGTATAAAAGCATTGAATTTAAGGACATTTATTCAATTTATGAGTCATCCATCAATTGTCTTCAAAGTGGATACGTTTGCAAACAAAAATTTATTTGGTTTATTTACGTGCATGTAGTGATGCATATATATACGAAATTAGGTAGTCATGTGTTTGCATGAGATCGCGAAATAAAACCTACCACTAATTTTTTTTTTTTTATCCAACTATACAAAATGTTATCTTATCCCATTATTTTTACTGCTCGTCGTCTTCTAGAAGAAAATCAACCTGAAGAAGCAGAAGTATTGAAACCATTTATTTCATTTGCTAAGGATAAAATGTCATTTGCAAAGCTAGGCCCGATTAGTATGTGCACTATGGTTTTGGAGGTTATAATCACTATTTTGTGGTATAGATGGTGCTGCCCGGGCCCGAAGGGCCAATTCTGAGGAGGCACTCTAAACATTAATAGATGTAATATTGTTTTCTAAATGATAGAGAAAACATGTATATAATCTCATGTTAAATAATTAGTTCAAAATTATAAAGTAGATTTTGCTGTCTCAAAGTTGTTAGAATGTTGGATCATTAATCAACATTATAACTACGTTTGGAACATGAGCTTTTTTGTTAAATGGGATATGATTGTTTCTATTATAAACTTTAGTACACTAAAACGACAGTGATTGAGTAACAACAACAACAACAACAACAGCCAAACTCCATCATAAAATTCACTTTGAATAATTTTCTTAGACTGGTATATTTCTTCCAACCAAATGATGTACAACGTAGCTTTTTTGTTGAAGTGAATATCACATGTGAGTGTCCCACATTGGAAAAAGAGGAGAAAGTTGAGTCGTATATAAACCAAGGAGTTACTCCTCCTATTGCCAATTGGTTTTAGGATGGAACCACCTTAGGTTTATGATGCGGACTCTCTCTCCTCCATGCGGGTGCGACCAGGCCCGATCGTGCTTTAACATTTTTGCATGCTGAATTAAATCACTCGATGAACATATATAATTGCGAATAATATAATTGCAGAACACCCATATTGTTATTTTTTACGCAAAATTCAAGAAACACGTAAATTACAGGGTCAAATATCCACGGATTAAATAAGGTATTCAAAAAACTAGCCCATAACCAATGTCATGGGCTCATCGCAACCAAGATAGATTTGACAGTCGTTAGTTGCCCAAACATTCGCACGTGTGCCTAACAAACTACGGTGCGCCCTAATGCAGGGGATTGCACCTCCCCATATATACGTACTATTAGGGGTATTTTTGGAACTTGCGCTTATGCTTCAGTACGTGCGCCGATCCTCGGTTCGTTTCGAAAAAATCGAACACTCGTGGCGTAACTGAGACGCTGCCCCAACCACACGTGCACATCATTATCAGTATGGGCCCACGGTTGAGTACATAGGCTCGTACCGTCCGAAATGTTGGACCGTCCAACTGTAGTCTTGCGAATAAAATTGGCCCAATTAATAACACACTGTATTTTGTTGTTGACTCATGGCCCACCAAGACTATTTGGATCATATTTATCACATTCTTGGTTCAACTAAATAAATTCCGACAAATTTTATTTTGTACAGTATAATGCTTTTTGGGCAAATTCGTCTTGAATAATGTTTGCAATCAAATGGAAGTATAACTATTGTCAAAATCATAAAAATAAGCACATAATTAAGTAGGTTTAGATGTCATTATGCAATACATATTTACATAATTAATAAATTGACTCACAAGAAATAAAATCTTAAATCAATATGAAACGTTTCAAAGTATACGGAGAATATACTTTGCATAATGATTGTTGTAACAAAGACACTCGATGATAAGTTCTAACCATTTGATAAAGAAAACTAGCTTTGCCAAAATAGGTAGTAGCTATAGCTTAACGATTGATATAAAATGACTCTTAATTAAAACAATTCAAATGATAGATCCATAATAACTCATGCATACAAACTCATATCGATCATTGAGCATATCAAAGAGAATGTTGATCGTTAATCTTTATACCAAAGTTATCAACTCTACCAGATACTCATTATTATCTGTTTAAGTAATCCGCAATAATACCATGACAAATCACATTAGATGATAATTAAAATGATTGAGGTAATTGTTGGCAAGGGAGGCTAACTTAAGTCCAAATAAGATCAACCTTATTAAAAAAAAAAGGGTTTTACTTGTAATAATTTCCAAAAACATAGTTGTATGCATTTGTATTGGTGGGGGTACGCAACTTTTAATTTTCTTATATGACCATTCAAAGAAACTTCGTGGGCACACGTACGTACACTCCATTTCTCCATCCTACATATATTTCAATTCTCATCTTTTATATATTACCAACTCTTTCTTATTTCTTCATTTCCTACGTTCAAATAAAAGCGTAACTCACACAACTTTTCATTATTTTCCAACAAGAAAATCCATACATGAATGAATAAAAAGTTGATCATCAACAAACATAAAAACACAACATGGGTTTTTCAGAAACAGATTCATCAAAGTGTAGAAGACACCCAACTCACAGACAATCACCAGGAGTTTGTTCATCATGTTTACGAGAAAAGTTGTCAAAACTCAGCATTTCTCCCGGTTCCTTCAACAGGAAGAAACCTAACGTTGTTGATGTTTCTCATTCGTCATCGCTTTCGTCAACACCACCTTACTCCTCGGCTTCCTCCTCCACCACCACCACCACTGCCACCGTGACAGCCACCGGGACACGGAAGTCTCCTGGAAGCCGCCACCGGCGAAACGGGTCCGAAGTAGCGTACGTGTCGGTAGGAATGGTGTTAAACAATGGGTTGAAAAAGAGCAGGTCAGTTAGCTGTGCTCCTTTGTCATCAAGGAGCAGATTAGGTGCTAATAATGATGTTGTTAATGACAAGTTTAAGACTTGTGTTAATCCTTTATGTGAGGTTGATAATAATAAGGATAAAAAGATTAGTAATAATATTAATACTAATACTAATAATCATAATAATAATAATTTGAAGAAGAAAAATGGGTTTTTGAAGAAATTGATAAATTCAACAAGTAAGAAGACAAAGGGAGTTTTGATGCATTCTAAGACCATGAGAGAAAGATCATCTCTTGCTTCATCTACTACATCTACTCCTCATAAAAAATAGAAATTATTAATTAGTATCTGTATTTTAATTACATACTTTCTTTTTTGTAATTTCTTTTTTATTGTAATTTTCTATTACTTTTGACACCTTTATTATTTATATTGGTGAAAAAGGAGCTAGGGTGGATATATAAATGCATGTCATGTAATTATTCAATCTGTATAGGTTTTTCTCCCTTGTAACATGACTGAGAAAGCGATTAATTGCGTGTTTTTCTATTCTTACGTTTGTTCTTATCGCTGTCTCATAATATTAACAACTTAATGGATGATTTTGTGTAAAACAATTATGAGTTCTTCATTATTGATCAACTCGTGGATTGCATGCGCGCGTATATATGTAGATCTATTTATAGCTATGATTGTAGGTAGATTAGTGAAATCTATATCTTCAAGAATTCTTTAGTTTACGTGGAGTGCTTCGTAAGTAATTGTAGTACCAACGAACGTACGTTCCTAACTTTTTACATTCTCCCATAATAATAACGACACTACTTCCCATAGCTTTGATCGTAGAATTCAAGTTTTTGAGTATATAATTGTATGATTAGATCCAAAAGATGGTCGGTTTAACGTACACTCTATGATCTCAATTGCCTTTTCAAGTTGTTGTTAGTTGTTTGTAAACGAATTGTAGGGCTGATTTACATGTAAAGGTTGGTCCACCAAGTTTGGTATTTGCATATGACATATTGACATCCCACGTTAAATGTTTATGGTGGTGGGCTCTCGATCCTGAGACAAGATTAACGATATTGATTTAGTCATCACTAGGTGTTGATCGGTATCTTAACTTTTACCCTTATAATTATGTAGCAATCTCGCAAATTTATCATTCTCCAACGATGTAGTATGAAATAATAGCCAACATTCTTATTTATATAAGATTCTTCTTAGATGTCATCCTCAATCTTACCCAACTAATTGAAAGCACCATATATATATGCCTAATGTAGAACAATCCTGGCCTATGTCAATTGTCAAAGGTGCTTTTACAAAATATTTGTCAAATAGAAGCAAATGAAGGTAATAATCAGTTAGGCTTATCAACCATTGTTTCAATTCTCATACTCTGATTTTGACCCAAAAGTTTGGCTGAACCATCTAAAATGACAAACCTGTCAATAACTAATTAACTTGTTCAATAAGTTATACTGTATTCTACTTTACCTATCAGCTAATCGCTAATAGTTATCAAAACGAGCCTAGTCAACTGTATTTTAGCAAGAAGAAGAAGGCGGAATGGCGATGGCTAAGCAGATAATCCCTTAAATTCGGCTGTCTTTGTCTTAGATTGGTAAAATCCTAATTTATGGAATTGTATGTAAGCATAGTTGGCTTGTTCAAACCTAAGTCATTGACTATGATAATTGTTAGTGATTGACACATAGTTGAAAATTGACACTTTTTTTTTCTTCTTCATTTTTTGAGTATGACATCATGACCTACCAAATGTAACTTGTAGCTAGTTTTATAACAACATATTGATTTAAAAAAAAAAAAAAAAAGATCATCAAGAATACTACATCAGCTGAGCGTAAAGAATACAAATCCCGCACGATTAGTTGTAGGACGGAGTTTTGAGTGGTCATTTTTTGACCTTGAACATACAGTGTCAGTCGATGTTGATCCAAAATTCTGGTCTATTTCAGGACTATGCCAGCTTACCTCGAACTTAAGACTAACGACTGGCCGGAATCGCTTTTCGAAGCACACATTATACTGTCTAGGGCTCAGGCAAAAGTAGGCATCAGCGAAGTGATTGACAGACGCCGATGTGTGCAAATTTCATGCGACAAGAACAAGATCTGAATAAAGACGTATTCAAAATCGACTATATGCAGAAGGCCAGCCAGCAAGTCACTTGAGTTATACATAAACTTACACACTACAAAAGAATTTCCTGTGTGTTTAGTCTCTGAAATGGTATGTCATCAGCCACCATTCTTCGTATATATGTTACCCAATGGATCAGTCTCTTTTGAAGTAGCTGCGTAATCTCACAGCAAACGATCTCAAGAGGTAGAGTCAGTGTACAGCAGAGCCCGTGCTTATAAGCGGGTGATTGAGCCTCTCCGGACAATGGAGCTATACAATCGTCTCAGGCACTTGCACCTGCAACATAGCTTCTATACAAGTCTCTCCACCTACAAATGTTATCTTGTTGAGCCTAGGCTACTGGTTTCCACATCATCGTCATCATCACTGTATGCCACACTATCCACTGTTGGGCGTTTCAGTCTTTGGAATATTTCATCCAGAGATTCAGAAGAGGAAGTATGCGAAAGAAGTTTTGTTTCTGGGGATTGTCGCAAAGGAAGGAACTTCTTTGACCCAAGGTTTGTCTTAAAGCTCTGGAAACCCGACTTCATCGTCTGCCAAGTGGAGTTCAGCCCAGAAGATGGGCCGGCAGGGTCACTCCCAGTGTTGGAGCCATCAGTTTTCAATAATGAAACCTTAGCAGATGCTATGGTGTTCTCTGCCGGCTTGGTTTGTCTGCTCTGTTCTCTAATGGCAGCGTACTTATTGCTGATAGCCTCCCTGTTCCCACTATATTGATGAGCTTCCGGCTTTGAACTTTTTGACAGACTTTTCTTGTTACCATCAGCAGATGAAGACCCTTTCATCTCAACAACATTGTCCTCCTGAATGATTTGCATTTAGTCAAGAAAAATTGAGAGAGATAAAAAGTAGTGGAGAAAACTGCAAAAGATACAGGGCAAGCTGAGCATAGACAGCATGTAATACCTTCTTAGTCAAGCCCGTTTCCACATCTAAGCTTACATTGTTGAAATTTCTAGCCAGTGGTATGACTTGCTCACCTACTCTATGTCCTTGTTCAAGCCAAGAACGTTCTGCAATCAGAATAAGATTTTGAGTTCTTGCGCAAAAGGTTTACATATAAAGCAATGGGAACCACAAAAATGAAAGCACTGTAGCCGACTTCCAATGAGCACGATAAAAAAAAAGCTCAAAAAGTGGGGACAATATACCTTTCTGTAAGATTATCATTCCTGATGCATCAAAACCATCCATATCGTCTGCTTCACTTTGAAACTTGAATCTCTTCCAGCTCCCAAAATAATCAATCACCCGATCAAAGAAGTTACTAGCAACGAGAATTGTGTAGATAACCATAATAAGGGGGTATATCTTGTTGAATCCTTTCCCAAAAAAGGGGACCGCGTCATCTATATTTCCCATCCTCTGAAACAACGTTTTCAAAATGGGGAAATATTTATTTAGAAGTCATGATAATCTCATAAACACACTGATTGCTTAAAGAGTAGTAGGCCTAAAAAGAAACTTGCACGGGATTCAACAATCCATTTCAATCATAGACTATAAAGTATGCAGTTAACAGCTGAGGTTTCAATAGACGAGATTATTCTAGCCATGTTCACGATAACGGGATATTCTCAGTTAAGCACCCAAGTCTAGATGGTGTTGAGTGTTGACCAATATGATCAAAGGTAGCTGGCGATACTTTGTTATTACAAAATTATCACCCAAAAGTTTCTGCAGAATTGTAGGGAAGAGACTATATTTCTGAAAAGTTTGAATGAACATCAGCTATTAGTAACAGTCCACATTAAACACCATTGGTCATTACTAAACCATTAATATTGCAGCAGCAAAAACGCGGTACCAATAACCCCGTGATTCTAGTTATCAAGTCGGCAGTATCATTTATTTTTTAAAAAGTAATTTATTTACAGTATTAGGCTATAACAACATTTCTTCCGATCTTTTTTTTTTTTCTTTTTTTTTTTTAATTTCTACAGTTGTTCAAACTTCAGAGAAATAAATACTTCTTTTTTTCTTTTTCTGTAAGGGTCAATGATCAAGTTGAAATACTTCTGAAGTGTAGAAAGAGCATGAGGCAAGAATAAAAAGGATTAGGGTAAAAGTTCACCTCCTCAAAGATAGTTTTAGCATTTCGATCAAGACGAATGAGATTCAGAAAGTTGTAAGAAATTGGTGGAGCATAACGAGCAACCATCCTGTCCAAGGAAGACAATAATAGCTTGATTTAGTATCACTTTCTCCATGCAGACAACCATAAACTATTAGAGCTACATTCCAATTGATGTTCACGTTTCAATCAAGAGAATGAGAATGACATACGAGCAAATCATGAGTAGGTTGACAGAGCTTGTTTGTCTTGGTGTCAATGAATAGAACATCAGCATTCCAATTTTGAACAATGAGTAATATGTACATATGCACATGTACACTAGAGGAATAAACGCCAAAACCTGTCAAGAAGTGAAGACATATAGTATTATGAGTAAAGAAAATTATTACGGAATTCAACAACGAGGTACTGTGATTACAGCTCCATACTAATCTGTGCTATCAAGCATTATGATGACAGCACACTCATACACAAAATACTGAAGTTCCCTAGACAATCACACCAATCATAGTGAGTACAAGATTTCTTAAAATACCTGGACAAATAACTCTTTCCTTCCCACAGATTTGATGAAGATCGAAAAAAGAGAGAGATCAACTCCACTAGGCAACAATGTTGCCTCGGCCAGAAGAATGGCAACTGACATGCAACCAAGAATGATCGCCAAACCTCTTTGCAGTTGCTTCATCAAGATACAACGCCACAAAAGCTCTGAATAACAGTATCCAACATCCAACGAAAGACAAGAAATAAGAGATAATTTCAATGCCAAATAAGAGACACCAACACCAACACCACCACCACCACCACCACCACCAACAACAACACCAACAACACCAACAACACCAACACCAACACCACCACCACCAACACCACCACCACCAACACCAACACCAACACCAACAACAACAACAACACCAACACCAACACCAAGCCTTATTCCCAAAATGATTTGGGGTCGGCTAACATGAATCGTCATCTAGTAACCGTCTTGTGTACGCCAAGAGATCTCGAAAACGTTGTAAACCTTTTAGAAGTATTTAAACACTTTCAAAGGAAGTTTATAAAGTCGTCAAAATAAATAAAAAGGTTTAAAAATATTGAAAAAAACATATGAACTTTGAACACAAGGTAGAAGGTTCAAAATTCAACATCAAACCTCAAAACTAATTCCAAGTGCAGCAAATATCTATTCTTATAAGAAGTGGTTTTGGGAGTAGTAATTACCAATAGTATCTAAGATGGAGCCAATTGAGCCAGGGCGACTGCCTCTCAAGCTTGAAATATACTGCCTGCAGGAAACATAAGTTGGCATGACAAAAGTTACCTATACCAAGGCACATTAAACAAATCAAACGTACAACTATAACATAGGACCAGTGCCATTAAATTACGCTATGAATAGCCCTTATGGTGAAATTATCTCCACAGAAGCATTTTAATACACAAGTAAATTATCATGGCAAAAGAACGCTAAATCATACAACCCTCTAATTAACGAAAAACACGTAAGGAAAACAAACCATCCAGTTGCATCTCGTCGCTCAAAGTTTTTGATGGTGTCTTCTAATTCAAGCGCCTCCAGGACATAAGTCATATATTCACTGCAAAGAGATAGCAATCGGAAAGAAACAGATGGAAATAAAGCCTTTCTGGAGTATCGTAACATTAATAGTAACTTTAAGAGTGCGGATGGGCCAATAAGTTTTCAGTTAAAAGATAACTAGTTCGGGGGCTCGGCTCGCGCCCGAGTCATGTATGCAACTATGCATAATTCATACAGCTCAATGATCATAATGTAATTAAAATCATTTTTACTTTTCTGCCTCCAGTCATTTCATGTTACATATATCCTACTTTTCGTTCACCAATCACAGTATAATAAATTATGTTAAATACAACTCAATTATTATACTTTATTATCTTTATAATATGATCTCATTTCTCTTTCATTGCAAATAGCCACATTAGAGCACCTTTTATTTAGGACCAATTTTGTCCCCTTATATAAGTATTCTAATGCTATCAAAGCTTCACCATGGACTAAATGGGAGTGCCCGTCATAGATATGAGGCGTGAAGGCTGGAACACGTCTCCGTTGAGGACAACTTGTGTTTTATGCCGATTTGGGGCACTCACCAAAGGGTTTTAGCTCCACTATACCGCCAAAACACATAATACGAACCCTATGAGCAAACGAAAAATATATGAGATGTTTTTGTTGCGGGAACATTTTAGGCACAAACTCGTGGGTTATATACTTCGGTCTTGGCCAACTTTGAACACTCTTTTGAAATCAGCCAAATTTTCTCAAAACATTACCAAGGATTGCATTGTAATGCCCTTGTTGGATAAGGGCGCCGATTCTTATGTGAGGGATGTTCTATACGCCCCTTGGGCACAAATCACTCTTTGAGGCTATAGTACTATTTTATCCTCTAATACTTTGCTAAAAGCAATAATCTTACCTTTCTCAAAAAAAAAAAAAAAAAAAAACAATAATCTTACCACTAGGAGCTTCCACAAAATTTTCAACTGTTTCTATATCCGGGACAATTTCAGCCAAAAACTATGGGTTATATACTTCAATTTTGGTCAATTTTGACCACTTTTTTAGAACAGCCAAACCTTCTCAAAACTTTACCTGTGATAGCCTAGTAGTGCCATTGTTATATATGAGGGCAAGTTCTTGTGATAAGAGAATTCAGTAAGCACCTTTGAAACACATCACACAATGAGGCTTACGTGCATCTTTTTGCAATTTTTTTACAAAACATTAATTTTTTGCTCTAATAATTTGCTAAAAGCAATAACATTAACCCTGCGAGTTTCAACAAAGTTTTTGGACTATTTCTATATCAAGAAATTTTCGGCCAAAAACCGTGGGTTATATATACTTCGGTTTTGGCCAATGTTGACCACTTTCTCTAAAATAGCCAAATTACAAAACTTAACCAATGATAGCATTGGAGTGCCATTTTCGAATATGAGGCCATGTTCTTGTATTAGGTATACAATCACCAATATAACAATACCATCTCATAAAATAACTAAAACCATATTGATCAAAATATTATAATAATTCATGTAGATTTCTACTTTGTAATGAAGTGTTACCTTTTATATCGATAATACTCCTCGTATGCTACTCTAAGTTGACGCCTAAGGGTAGCCATTGCTTTATCATCTGCATCATAGTCCATATCATTTTCACCCAACCTACCGCCTTGTGGCTTAAATGATGGATCTTCTTTGAACTGGTATAGTGGAGTCAAAAGTCAAGAACAAAAGAATAAATGGCAAAGGACTCCTAGTATCGAAACTGCAATGAGATCTAAAAATTGAAATGCTACAACTTCTCATACCATCTCAGCCAACATCTTATCAATAACATCCATGTAAGGCCTTAACGGATCACGCTTCGACATTTGGTTTGATGTTGCTTGAGCAACCTACAGAAGCAGCAGAAAAGAAACAGCAAATAGACAAGGAAAGAGATCAATTAGAGGACCGCTACATAATACATAAGAAAAAAAAAAACAAGTGCCACAAACAAAAAACTACTCAAGCACAATACATTACCATTAAATAGCAATTAGGGGAATGTGTTAATGTGTAATAGTGGGTCTAAACTCTAAAGTATTGATCATGTAACTTTCCTAAGGGAGCATACAGTTCAGTCCCAAAATAACATTCAAAATCTTCTAAAAATGAACCAGAAATCACTGGAACTCACCACAATTGCATTTGAAAAGTTTTGATGAGCTTCATCCAATTTCACAGCCATTTTGGCAATCTTATGGGACAACACTTTCTGCTGAAAAGTCCAATCTGCATTTTTCCAGAGGCTCCGTGGAATTTCACTCAAACCAAAACCAAGTAAAAAGGCTCCTGTAACAAGTCCAAAAGTATTTGAACAGGCCATGGCAAAACCCAGAACCCCACCATTCCTGTTTCAGCCAGAATAATCCAGAAGGGGAAATGGATCAGATGTAAAGCCACCAAAAGTACATATTATCATCGTATAGGTTGTTGCCATTAGGAGCAGATGACAGATGAGATAGAATGGTTATGTTAACAACCACTTTGAAAGGTAACTTCTAGAAAAGTTATGACTCACCAGTCCCTCCGCATAGTTATAAGGAGAATGAGTCCAATAAGACCAATTGATCCAACAACTAGATAAAACACCAAGTTCACATGGACACTTGTTTTTAATCGTTCTGTCACCGTGAAGTCTCCAGCGTCTTCGTAACCCTGAATAAGGGGGACCACAGCCCTGCTTAGAAAAATCACATAGTCCAAATATATAAGGCTATCTGCAACACTGAGCTCTGACATTTTGCAAAAGATATCTAAAGCTACAGTTTCCGCATCAGCCACTACAACAATACTAGAACAGAAGTAAGACATATCTATAGAGGAGCGAGGACGACGTACCAAGTAAGCAGGAATGTACTCCAATATGACAAGCTCCAAAGGACAGATATTACATGATTGTAATGGCCATTCATCGTCTGCAAGACCAACAAAGTCAAACTTTATCCAAGTCCTTCACGAAGAATTAGCAGTGATCTAATGAAAAGAGCCCCATCTGCCTATAGCAAGTCCAAATATTCAAATCATGTTTGGAAAAGGCAGACATCTAGCATATTTTATCTTTCACATTTGGTTATGATGTTGAGTAATCTAATATCTCGTAGTTCTTTACATAATTAGCCTGAGATGTCAAACTGGTGAACAGGTTAACTACGCATACAACACCAAAATTGAGATGCAAGCCAGGTGATCATCAAATCAACATAAACTCCCATACAAGTTGCTCTATGGAAAGAAAGAAAGGAAAAAAAAAAAAAAAAAAAAAAGCCAATTGCATTACAACCACCTTAACCTGCTCACTCAGTGACGAGGGGATGTTACGTAATCTAAGCTCCTGTAGTTCTTTTTCATAATTAGCCTAAGATGCCAAACTGGTGAACAGGTTAACTACGCATACAACACCAAAATTGAGATGCAAGCTAGGCGATCATCAAATCAACATAAACGCCCATACAAGTTGCTCTACGGAAAAAAAAAAAAAAAAAAAAAAAAAAAAAAAAGCTTAGAGAAAAGCAATTGCATTACAACCACCCCTAACCTGCTCACTCAGTGACGAGGGAATTTGGAAGGAAAGGAAGGGGGCGTTCACTGTTCAGGGATCCAAATTTCATTTGGAAGAATCAATGAAGGAGAATTCAAAGATGTACAAATTCTTCGCCGCTTTGACAAATGCCATCCCCCAAAACTGGAAACATTTGGATACAAAACGGACGTCTACACTCTCCTCCCCATCAATCCTCTCACCCTCCACTTTTCTAAAGCTCCCGCTTTTCCCCTTGTCATTTTCCTCCCCCTCCCTCCAATCATACTATCCAATCCAAACATGTATAGGGTGCTACTAGCTTTTATAACAAATCAAAAACCCTCAGACGTAATGCCAAATGATCAGCTTCTAGCTCCACACTGAATATGCACATCGGTACAACCCTACCATAAACAATAGTCGAGGATTTCCTTTGCGCAACTAATAATAGAGATACGATCAAGTCGTAGACGTTTTCTTCATGACATCAACCTCCGTAACCACCACCCCAAACCCGAATCATCAACTCCGATACAAAAACATTAACTCCAGCTACACCGAAACCAACACTCGAATCGCCAATCAAAACCCCCAATTAACACTCCAATCACTCCCCACCAAAACCCTAACCAATGATCCTATCCCCAAGTTAAATCAAACTACGCCGGAAACCTCGAATTCAGCACCAAAGCACACCACAATTCGATCAATTCGATCTAAACAAACGCTGTAATTATTATAAATTCCGAATTCCAGTTTCGCAGTAAAAGTAAAAGAGTAAATTCAACAACACGGTAACCTCAGATCAACCCCTAAAATTCACATGCAATTCAAAAAACAATAAAAAAATAATAAAAATAAAACGACATCGTACCGTCCAAATGTCGGCGGGGACGAGGATGATGATGGAGAGAGAAGAAAACCAGGCGTATCCGACGGTCAGGAACACGTACCTAGGGACGTGTGGGCCCGCAAAGTATTTTAAGGTTATCACCACCATTCCCAATGTCATCGGCAGCGATATTAGATAAAACACCCACATCCTCTCCGATCAATCTCAATCTCAATGAGTTTGAATCGTATATTATAAGCTTCCGATGTGATTTTTAAATCGCCGGTGCCGCCGTTAAGTTGGTGATCGCCGCCGTTAAGTTGGTGACGGAAAAAAGAAATAGAGGAAGAGTAGAGGGAAGGAGAGACGTTTTCTCTGTTTGAGTAATTTTTGTTTTGTTTTGAGGGGGAGGGAAGGTGTACAGTCAGCAGGTGTTTGGGTCCCACTTTACCGCCACCACGTCGTCAGCAAAGCTCCGACCATCTTTACTAAAATGGACCGAGTCTGAGTCTTGTGTTACAAGTTGGGTTAGTCAACTTGGTTTATTTTTGGGGTTTGAGTGTTTGATCATGACCAAGTCTAATACACGTGACGAGATAGAAATTCGGCTTAGACTTTTGTGCATGTGGCAAGGTTATTGAGATCGTGTCATTTAAATTTGATACTCATAGGACCTAGTCAAGTTGTATATTTGGCAAAAGCGATAAATCTCAACCACCCTCTATCCCTTAATACATTAATAGAAAATCATAGAGTAGATTGAAATTTGTCGTCCTGATCAGTGATCTATTTTTCTCTAATACGAAGATCTACTATTTTAGACATTGGATTTTGATTTTAATTCCAGTTTGGTATTGCAAATAACATGATGGTGTTTGTGATAATTCTTATGGATTATATGTGTGATTTTATATTCTGATTCTTTTAATTTTGATTCTATTGATGATTGGATCTATTTAGAGGTGGCTGGAGATGACAATTCCTCCAAAGGGACCTTGGCCACAAACTAAGATGGTTGTGGTTTTGTATTGCACTTGATTGTTAAATGAGTAAGTAGTGCTCTATACCATGATAACTGCAGCGAGAATTGCTGCACTGCAATTGAGTTGATCAATCTATGTGTATATACTTGGTGGACAATTTTTACTTGTTGGTGTTTGATTTGAGCATCAGTTATTGCACGAAGTGTTGTGGAATAGTAAAAAGTGTTTGAGACGTAATGAGAGTTTGAGTCATCATTGTATAGTTAAACTAGTATTTTGGTTCGTGCAAATGCACGGGAATAAAAATTGTTAATATTATATTATGTAATATTATGTTTATTATCACTAATAATAATTGACAAGAAGTTGGTGGGGAGCCGAGATATTATTATGTATGTAACATATTATTGCTTTGGATATATTTCAAAAAAATATATTTCAAAAAATATATTTTAAGAATTTTAAACCCTAATATTGAGAAATATACATTTGAAATTTGTTGTCATAATAACATGCAATCAATCAGCAAATGCATATTATTACCAAATTTAACGGGTAAGGATCATCTACAGTTTGTTGTTGGTAGAGTCAATAGAGTTTACTAAAAGTAGTAATAAGACAAAATAAAAAGAATTTTCAAAGTGAAAAATATATTATAAAATAATTTAGGGCTGGTTTGGTATCATTTTCTGTTTTAGATTTCTGTTTTTTTGAAAAACAAATTCCTTTTTTTGAAAATCAGAACAAGTGATTTTTTTTTTGTTTGCAGTTTTCATTTTCGATATGACTAATATATAACTAAATTTCCTAACAACTAACCACGACATCATCACTTAAACGGAAAATCTAACGGAAGTTAATATTTGGGTACCATGTACACAAAGTAGTAAGTTCAGAGGTACCATGTGCACAAAGTTGTTAAGTTGGGTAGCACATGCAATCTGTCAAAGTTCGAGGGTACCACGTGAATTTTCCGAAACAAAATTATCGGTACGTTTGGACTCACTTTGCGGTTGATGAAGGAAAATGCACACCTACTTCTCATAAGCTACGAAGCCGTAATGTAATTGACTTTACATCATCTGTGCTCGACAAATCCGCCTTAGTCCTCTTGATCCGCCGTGTCGCCACCTCTCTCACCACCCCATCTCCGCCGCACGGCCGCACTCACCTCCGTAACCGCCCTAGAACCACCGCGTATTCTGCCTCTCTCAATTCGTCATCCCGCTTCTTTTGAATTTCGATAATAGGTGCGAATTGTTTTACCCTCATCTCGAATTTGTTACTGATTTACTTTATCAAATTGAATTTGTTGAGTTTTTTTATTAATCGAATGTTTAATTGATTGATTATTGTTGTTAATTTGAGATTATTACTTCACTTGCACAATTAATTTCGAATTTCTTGGTTGTATGCTTGCGAATTTTTAATTTTGTTTTGTTTTCCCCAATTTGTGAAATTTGAGATTATTACTTCACTTGCACAATTAATTTCGAATTTCTTGGTTGTATGCTTGCGAATTTTTAATTTTGTTTTGTTTTCCCCAATTTGTGAATTTGTTAGGTTTTTTTTTTGTTCTTTTTGAAGACCCTTGTGATGGGACCCTTCACCGGACGACCCTCGCTTTACGGGGACGCCAATGTGCACCGGGCTGCCCTTTTTTTTTTATGTGTTTGAAGGATGTGAATTGTGCTCTGATGTAATTTGGCAACTTACTGATTAAATTGGTGATTTGTGACAGAATTATGTCATTTAGAATTAAATTGGTGATTTGTGACAGAATTGGGATTGACACTGGTGACAGAATTAAGCAATTAGAATTTGGTGATTAGTGTGAATTATGTCATTTTACCGGTCCGGACAAAGTCTAGATTAGGGTTCGGAAGAGGGGTGATCAGCAGACTATGATGTTAACTTTCGAACACTGATTCGACATCGTGAAACACTGTAACATTGGAATCTACAAAAACAAAGAGTGGGAATTTTGCATACGGAATAAACTATGGATGTGGAAGTGGCTAAAAGGATGAGTAGCTATGTTTCAAATATTTTGCAATGGATTGTGTTAATTGAGTCTGGTAGTTTAAGGTTTTCATGTTGTTTGTTGGCTGATTTTGAAATTTGGTCTGCTTCTTTGTTCAGGTCAAAGTTTGATGTAATTACACATGGCGATATCTTCATTGAGTGCGGCCGTTGGTGTTAAAGCAGTGTTGTTGCCTCAAGGTACACATTTGTTTATTTGGTTGAAAAGTGTTTCAAATGATGATCCTTGTGGGGGAGGGGGAGGGGATCATCTGATATGTCTTTCTAGAAATTATTGGTCGCACCCCTGGGGCCTCATGTTCTCTTTCGATTAGAAGGGATGCGTTTTGATTTCTGGGTTTTATTCTGTTGGTGGGATGAAGATCTGGTTTTACAAGGCTCATTCTTCTTTTGCTTGAAAACCTATATTACATGTGTCCTTCATATGCCTTCGTGGTTACACTGCTTTCTTGTTCAATATCTTGTAATCAGATATAGTTCTGGCGAGTAAATATAAGGATATCTTTGTTTTATTTTGTTTTTAAATGTAGCTGTCTGTTAATTTGAGCAAATCCTGTTACAGTGAGACGTGAGGTCAATCTCGATAACGGTGCAACACAGCCGGTCTCTGTTCATTTTGACCGGAAGCAACAAGTGAAGAGGCTTGATAAGCTATCGCTGTTTTTTAGTAGTAAACCGCTATCCAGACCTGCACGTTCGACGTCATTGGTTTGCTCATCTTCTCTGGTAAGATTTTCTTCTTTGAATTTAGGGATCTCTTTCTTATATTATGGTCTTCATTTTGCCTCTTAACTTATTAGCTCTGTGCCTCTTTGCATTGACTGACCTACACTTTAATAGCTATTGTTTTACGGTAGCTAGGATTTTTACTTGCCATGAAAGTATGTTACATGTTGGGTATTTTTAGCATATTATGACCCCTAGAGGATTAAACAAAAAGATGAGCCGTTTTCTATCCAAAGCCATTTTGGGCCAAAACAGTAGATTATGTACTTCAATTTTGGCCAATTTAGCCTCTTTTTTTAGAAGTAGCCAAATATTTTCAAAACTCTAGTATAATACTCGATCTGGAGTACTTTTAGTGGACATGAGGGTTGGTTCCTATCTTACGGAAGTTATATCAGCGTTTTCGCCACACATTACCTTTGATACTAGTGTACGGTTTTGGCCGATTAAGAAAGATAACGTAGGTGTTTTACTCTGGTATTATACTCATACGTATAATATGACCCCTAGAGGATTCCACAAAAAATTTGAGCCGTTTTCGTTCAGGAGTAATTTTGAGCCAAAGACCGTGGATTATGTACCATGATTTTGGCCCATTTTGAACACTATTTTGTATAGTAACCAAATGTTTTAAAAACATTGCCTTGGAGTACCTTTGATGAATATGAGGTTGTCTCCTCTCTTAGGGAAGTTCTATGTGCCATTGCGACACATGTTGCTTTGAGCGTATCGTGCGTTTTTCGTGTAATTTGTAAACGAACATAGGTAATAGGCTCTATTATTTTTCTAAAGTCCTTAATATTGCCCCTAGAAGCTTGCACAAAAAGTTGAGCCGCTTTTTGTTAAAAGCCATTTTGGGCCAAAATCGTGGATTATGTACTTCAATTTTGGCGAAACTTAGCCAATTTTTTGAAAGTAGCCAAATATTTTAAAAACCCTATGGTGGAGACCTTTGGAGTACCGTTAGTGGATATGACGGTTGTTTCTTCTCGTACGGAAGTTTTATCAGTGTTTTCGCCACACGTTACCTTTGATACTAGTGTACGATTTTGGCCGATTAAGGAAAGATAACGTAGGTATATTACTATGGTATTATACTCATATGTATAATATGACCTCTAGAGGCCTCCACAAAAAGATTGAACCGTTTTGGTTCCAGAGTCATTTTTGGCCAAAAACCGTGGATTATGTACCATGATTTTGGCCTATTTCCTACACTATTTTTATAAGTAGCCAAATGTTGTATAAACAATACAACGGCTTGCCTTGGAGTACCTTTGATGAAATATGATGTTGTCTACTCTCTTAGGGAAGTTTTGTAAGCCATTTCAGCACACGTCGCTTTGAGCCTATAATGCTTTTTTCGCGGAATTTGGGAAACAAACATAGGTAATAAGCTCTACTATTTTACTAAAGTCCATAATATGACCCCTAGATGCTTGCACAAAAAGTTGAGCCATTTTCTTTCCGAAGCAATTTTAGGCCAAAATCGTGGATTATGTAGTTTAGTTTTGGCCAAGCTTAGCCAATTTTTTGAAAGTAGCCAAATAAATTCAAAACACTATGGTGGAGAGCTTTGGAGTACCTTTAGTGGATATGAAGGTTGGTTCCTTTCTTACAGAAGTCATATCACCGTTTTTGCCACACATTGCCTTTGATACTAGTTGTAAAAACATTACAATGGCTTGCCTTGGGAGTACCTTTGATGAATATGATGTTGTGTCCTCTCTTAGGGAAGTTGTATAAGCCATTTCAGCACACCTCGTCTCTTTGAGCCTATAGTGTATTTTTCGCGGAATTTGGGAAACTAACATAGGTATGATGCTCTACTATTTTACTAACGTTTATAATATGACCCTAGAGGCTTGCAGAAAAAGGTGAGCCGTTTTCTTTCCGAAGCCATTTTGGTCCAATATCGTGGATTATGTACTTCAATTTTGACCAAACTTAGCCATGTTTTTGAAAGTATCCAAATATCTTAAAAAAACTATGGTGGAAAGCTTTGGAGTACCTTTAGTGGATATGAAGGTTGGTTCCTTTCTTACAGAACTTCTATCACAGTTTTCGCCACACATTGCCTTTGATACTAGTATACGGTTTTGGCCGATTAAGGTGAGATAACGTAGGTATTTTACTCTGGTATTGTACTCATACGTATAATATGACCCCTAGAGGCTTCCACATAAAAATTGAGCCGTTTTCGTTCCGGAGTCATTTTGGGCCAAAAAACGTGGATTATGTACCATGATTTTGGCCCATTTTGAACACTATATTTGTAAGTAGCCAAATGTTGTAAAAATATTACAATGGCTTGCCTTGGAGTACCTTTGATGAAAATGATTGTTTTTCTTCCATACTATGTCTGCTTTTTTCTACATGTAATTAGGTTGTGCTATGATAATATTATGTTTGCTCTTTAAACTTTATTATCATTATCATTATGAGTTTTCTATTTTTAATGTAGGGGGGCCTTTGGGGGGATGGAGGAATGGTACTGTTAGGGAGACCCTCTCATGAGTCATGACTTGTTTGTCTTTCATTGAGTGTTCAGAGTTAGATCCTTTCCACTTCCCTTGAACTTACCTAAAAACTTTGGTCCAAAAGCAAATGGGAAGAATTTGAGGATATAGTAGGAGTGTCGTTCTACCAGTTTCTTGCCTTACAATTGGGTGCAACATATCTGTGGTGGGACTATCCAGTTTTAAAGTATGTATGTCATTACACACACGCACACACGCACACGCACACGCACACACGCACACGCACACGCACACACAGAATTGTATGGGACCACATGTAATTACATATGCACAATATTACAATACACATGCAAAATCATGCGTAGACATGTATTTCATATACGCTTCAAACTAACAATATATACGTGGTATTTGTCAGGACGCTGATGCTGATCTCCTTCCTTTTGTACACAAGGCTTTCAATGAGGTAATTGTCGTGCAAGCACACTTTTCTGAACTGATCTGAATGATTCTGATCTGAACTGATCTTATCTGAATGACTCTGATCTGATCTGATCTGAATGTGTTGAAATTTTGATTGAATTTCAACGAATTAGTATCAGTTATGGACCAAATACATTGATAAAAATTTGAACATTTCTGATCTGATCTGATCTGATTTGAATGACTCAGGCTCCTGTGAGTAATCCTCTTATGTAGAGGACAGTGAGGCAGGCCTCACATCTCAAGAAGAATGCTACATACAAGGTTCGATCCTTTTTTTTTTATTTGAGAAGTGTGTTTTCCTTGTTTACTAACAGTTTGACGAGCTTGTTGGTAATTTGGGGTGGTATACAGTAGGGTTCTGTTGAAGTATAAGCTGAGTGTGAGCAAGATACCTTTAGTGATAGTTCCTCCATTGACTTATAATTCATATTATTCTAGTTTAATTGTTGAAACTTTTACCAGAATGTGTTGACGCCTGCACGGCTGCACCCTTGGTTATACTTGCCAAATTCGAGGTTCTGTGGCATGTTCCTGTCTTCATTTTGTCTAGTAGAAGTGTTTTATTTTAACATTAAAGTCAATCATGGAATCATCTTTTTCATTGTTGAATGATCATCAGGGTGAATGGGTGCCTGTTAGTGTTGACGATTGGCTTCCATGTCAACCTCCTGGAAAACTGGCATTTGCGACTAGTCTGAAAGCAAATGAATTATGGGTATCTGTGCCTGAGAAGGAATACGCTAAGCTACATGGTTCATGCGAGGCTTTAGAAGGTGGGCTTGTCCAAGATGCATTGGTAGATCTCACTGGTGGAGCTGGTGAAGAGATCGACATGAGAAGTGCACAGGCTCAAATCAACCTCGCAAGTGGAAGATTGTGGTCCCCATTATTGCGCTTTAAACAGGAAGGGTTTCTGTTGGGTGCTGTGAGTCCATCTGGTTCTGATGTTCATGTTTCTGCTAGTGGCATTGTGCAAGGGCATGCTTACTCCATATTGCAGGTTACTAGAATTATTGTGTGGTGCTTAAAGTTCACGTTGTCAGAGGTAGTGATTGTGATTGTTCGATGCTGCAGGTTAGAGAGGGAGATAATCACAAGCTTGTTCAAATTCGCAATCCATGGGCAAATGAAGTTGCATGGAATGGACCTTGGTCAGATCTATCGCCTGAATGGACTGATAGAATGAAGCAAAAACTCCATTATGTCCCACAGGTCTGTTTTTGCTACAAATTCCATATTTATGGTTTCAGTATTCTTTCACATACTTCCCTATCAATCTATTAGTTAGCAAGATTTTTATTAATTACTTGCTTCTGAAACAGTCAAAAGAGGGTATATTCTGGATGTCCTGGCAAGACTTTCAAATTCATTTTTGGTCTATATATGTCTGCCGTGTCTACCCTCCAGAAATGCGTTATTTAGTCCATGGGCAATGGCGGGGATACAATGCTGGTGGTTGCCAAGATTATGACACATGGCATCAGAATCCCCAATTCCGCTTGAGGGCAACCGGGGCAGATGCATCAGTTCCAATACATGTCTTAATTACTGTGAAACAGGTATAAATAAAATTTTGCATGTTTTATGCTTCTTTTTTTGGAGACGTCTGATGATTGTCGATGGCATTTTGTATACAAATAATGACATTTAAAGTAGATGTCTGATTCAATAGGGGTAAGGCTTGCGTGCATCCGACCCCCCCTTACCCCGCCTTATGGCTAGCCTTTAAGGCACTGGGGTTAAAGATGTTGTTATTTGATGTCTTTGATGCGACAGTCTATGGCTCGAATATAGATGACCTTTTCATCAGGCTTTCCTTTGTTTTACGAGAATCTGACTCCCAACAGATATTTGGCTATAAAAATTATGTTATGAAATTGGTGCTACTTTTCTGATGATAAAATTGAGAAGGTAATTAAGTAAGTTTGACACTCTAAATTAAATTTCAATGATGATGGGCGTGAGTGGGAATTTTTTTGATATGGCTGATAGTTGATTTTTCATTATTGTATAGAACAAAATGTTATATGACTGCAGCGTTTTATATATATGGTCTTTTATTACTTGTATCTGTATTTCTTGGTATAGTGGACTAACTGAAGTGTTGAAGGTCAACTCCATTGGTACTGAAGTGTTGAAGTTCATCTCTGAGTAACAACTAAGCATTAGTCCCATCTTCTCATTGTCATTAATCAGTGGTGATGTGAATAACTTTGAAAGTTTATGATGCATGACCTTGACTTCTCTAGTATATATAGAACTAAGTTTAAATACAAGGGAGTATTTTTAAATGTGTTTGGTCAGATGTTCTTATATGAGACGCTGTTAAAAGCTTCAGTTTTGTATGTGGTGTACATGCAAAGATGGAAAGCTGTAAGTCCTTTTGATAGTATTAGATAGTTTTAGCAGTTATTTGGTACTTCAGCTGTGGTGATCATTGCAGCTTGTTCTTTATTTAGATATTTATGATGTTTTGCATTTTGGAATGTTCTTGATGATTTGCAGCATAGCGTCTCGCTGGATGATGCCTTTGATAGAGCAAGACAACTATACTTGTCATACTATTGGTCAATTCCTAAAACCTTAGAGCGATCAACACCTCATAAGCGTATGGTGGCAATACTAAATGGAGATGAGCGGTTTGTTGAGCCAACACCAGAGTCCTTACAGAAATTAACGCTGCAGTCTGTGGAAGACGCTACAGTTGGTGCGGGTCTTCCAATCATCAGGACTTTGAGAGGTCTCCTTGAAACCGGTGACAAAATGTTAAGTATCAAGGGCATTTTCAGGTAAGAAAGTCCTTTCATCTTCCTGTCCACACACTCTCCTCGGCACCTTGTTGTGACTAGATGATATGGAGCAAATAAAGTTTAGTTATGTAGAAACCTCATCCCGCCAAATTGCTGACCGAGCTCTAACTAAACTTTATTTGCATGAAGTCCTCTGCAACAACAGGCGAACAAATTACAAGCCGCTGAGAATGCAAGTGAGGTTAGTATTTGACATTGTATATGTTTCCTCAACTATTATTGTAATAGACGCTGTCAAATTATCTGTGTCAACTGCTTGTAAACTACCACAAGTTCTAGAATATATTATCTGAATTCTTGCTGAAATACCAAGATTTTCCCGCATTATTGTACCTCCACTCCATTTGCTCCTGCCGGTGTCTTTATTCGTTCCTGATAAATTGTGAATTGAACATTAAACTCTATTTTGAGGATAATCGAACATTGTCTAAGTATGAGTTTGTTATTGTTGGATAAACTAGATTTGAAATGAAAATTGGGGATGATAAGCTTATGACTTTGATTTAATTTGAACATGGTAAGGGAAAAAAACACACGTTAAACTTCAATTCAGACAAATCGGCGAAAAATGAACAGACACCGAGCTTAGAAGAAAGATCATGTAGTATCATATCATATTTATATTGGCGTTTACAGTTTCAAATTTATGCATGAGTTAACTCTCAATGGTTTTTTGTGCCTTTTCTTATAAACTTTTAGACTTTAGGATGAAACAAGACCATTATCAAAATACCATCACAATGAGTCCGAAACTAAGAGCAAGATGCATATGTATGTCATTAGAACTTTAGGATTAAATGATTAATCAGCAACTACCACATTTCCTAATTTCGAAAGTAGATTTAACTCCCTTTTTCGTCATACCCCCAAGGCCCAAAGTGTACTACTGATCCAGGCCCAAAAAGCACATGCAGCCCATACAAAAATCCGAACAAAGCCCGTCTAGTATGGACGATGCATCCTACCAGTCATCAACCCATAGCCCATCCTAGAAGAAGAGGAATTCTTGTCCACCACCATCTTCAAGCCTCTCTTCAGCAGCCCTTCCGACCCATCACCACTTCCTCCGCCACCAGTGACACCACGGGCCCACAACACGGTCTTATTCCAGCTACCAATTGTCGACATTTTGCCCTTGACTACCTTCCCTTTAAACTGAATTAAGTGCCTTCTCAAGTCCACATTGAGCTCTGGCCTTTCCTCACAACACAATGTAGCAATCAGAGTACTAGTGTCATTTTCACTCCTACTTAGCTTAACCTCGTCCATGTCCCCTAGGAGCAAACACGACTCCGACGAGTCGCCTTTGCTACGATCAGCTGTCAATTCTGAGGTGGCCCTCTTCAGCCCTCTCACTTGCCTGACCACTTCCATCAACACTGATGCCTTGTCTGTCTGTACACATTGCATAATTTTACAATTAACAACACATCTTTATATGCTTCCAACTTACACTTCCGAATAAGAAGTTTAACATTAATAAAGAAACATACGGAGTATATCTTAATCAACACTTTAATCAATAACATAACAAGAGTGCATGATATAATGATGTCTTATAAAGCAGGGATTTTCCTAGATTATTATGTCGACCCTATAAAAACTCGAAAACTTGGAAACTTTATGGTGCTATTACATGCCAAATTGAGATATCCATGCTACGACATATTTACTGTCTTTTGCCTCTACAACTTATTGGACAAGTTTTGACAAGAATATCATAATAATAAACAAACAAACATACGGAGTAGACTTTAAGCTAGCTATAAGCCTATAACCCAACGTCACGAACAAAACAAATCTTTGGACCAGAATTCGAGAAAGGTGAGAATTTTAGTATGCAAAGTTCTATGGGGTTTGATTACATAAACAGTCCAAGGAAATGGAGTGTAATATATTACATGTTCTTCGCTTAATCTAAATACAGTAGTTAAGAAAAAATTCAGGGTAAGAAAATAAAGCTAACCTTGGTAAGATTGGAAAGAAGTAAGGAGCGAAGCGTAGCAATATGACCATTGATACGCTTGCGATGCTCCCTCTCGGCTTCCTTATGGCTCTTGCAGGCTGCCAGGGTCTTTGCCTCTGGCGAAAACCCTGCGTTTGTAGCGCACAACATGTAGGGTCCAATGCTACTTGCTCCAGGAATAAGGAATTAGGCTACTGCAGCAGTGTCTGGATTATTGTTCATATTTGATGACATTCCAAGTTCATAATATCTTGCGATTGTGTTCACCAACATTTTTACGTTAAACAAAATTTAACAAGCACCTTAAATAAAATATCATCTTGCGACTAAGAATTTGTTAATGGTCATTGTTTGTCGTATGGGACAAGGCCGTAAATATATTGCATTCATTGCAAGGGTCAAGAATTAATAACAGTGGACATGATATTTAAGGTATTGATTAGACGGATATGATGGGATATATAGACTGAAGAGTAGATATACAAGAATTTTTTTTGTGTGAATCTTATAAGTGGTTAATGTGCTCTGGCTTGTATATGAATTATGAAGTCATTTTGCTTGTAGATTTATGGCGAAGTGGTTGAGTATTGCGGAAACCAAGTAGCTTCTGGGATGGAGAAGGGTACTACCTATCCATTTGGCAGGTATGTTAGATCAAAGTGTATGGGCTTGATTGTCTTGTTTTTCTATTCAAGTAAAAATTCTGAGATTCTATCTGATCTGTACGTTTTCAAACTGGAAATCTGCGGGATGATTGATGTCTTTAACGTACTTGCCCATAAAAGTCTATGCTAATCTTTATATGCCTTTCTTATACCTGTTGGGACAGTACATTTCTGTTCCATCATTGGTCATCTATGACATTGGTACTTTGAACTGTGGGAAATAACAGGAAAAATGGCGATCTTGTGAGCTGCAGGATGCTGTCACTGAGAAAAAGGGGCAATTTTCTGTGCAGAGCTGTTGTTGATCCCAAGACGGGCCTCACCCTACCTTACATCTATGACATGGCATGGATTGTAAGTATTCCAAATATACACATTCTTTTACTGACATTGAATGATAGCATTGCTGATTTTTTTTTCTTGCTTCAGCTCGTGAAAAATCATCATCGCGCAAACAAAGGTGAGACATCAGGGTGGACTTGGCTGGGGGGATTTGAGGATCTTGTTATTCATGGCCCGCGGTATGTTAAGGAGAAGAAGAATGTGAAGTTTCACGCTGCAGCAGTTGTCGAAACGGTAAGTATACTTTAATCGAGTCTTTTTATAATATTGAAGAAACTAGTAAACCTCACCATCATGTTTCTTATAGTCCTTTTTGAAGTTTGCCTCTGTTAATTACTAGTTATTAAGGACTCGTGTTTGGGCGACACTCCCTTGGTATGCCCTTCTGGATATATTGATATCTTCTCTTTAAAATAATAGAAACATTAAGGACTGATAGACAAAAATAGGGCAGACTGGCACACAAAATGAGACATTTCCTGAAGTGTTCTGGCCAGGTTCATATATTATCTATGTTAGTATGTGCGACACTAGGTTCTTACATTGTATGTATTGTGCTTGATATAGAAAATGCCTTGGACTGGAGGTTTCCTTTACACCCCTTCTCCTCGTTAGTTGTGTAATTTTTAGAGAGCTAGGAGACCACCTTGTTCTCATTTGCTTCACTATTTACATTAATGAGTTTTTTCTTATAAAAGAAAATGATTATGTTCTTGTTTTTCCCTTACACCTGGGGGCTGTTTGCGGGATGCTATTTCATAACTTTGTAGGTGAGAGGACACTTTAGAAGTCCCTTCAATGGTAGACCACTTGTATGCTTAGTGAGTGTCTGGCCGAGGTGGCTGGCTCTTGCATTACTTTGGCTTCATCTCTTCATAAGTGGCACTTGCTAAGTTGTTTTTGTCCCCTTGTGGGTAGGAACGGAAAGTATCTCCATCCCAATAAAGGAGGGAAAGCCTCTTACTAGTCGGTTTAGAGGTTGTGTTTTTTCCTCTCTTGTTGGTAGGAAATACTAGTCGTGCAGTGGCGCAAGCAATTTCGGCATTTTAGGGAAGCAATTAGAGGGTAACGTTGTTTTCTTCTCCTTTCATTGGTAGAGATGGTAAGCAAGCATCCAAGGATTCATCATTAGTTTTGGAAGGGTGATTATTGTCTTTTTTACAGGCTGATTTTGACGCCTTTCCCGACTTGAAGATTCGATGGCGGTCCTTGAAGGACCAACAGAGCACAGCAGCTGAAAGACAATGGAACAAACATGGCGTGTTGAACCCTCTTTTTGATAAAGATAGCTTTCTGGAGAAGACCTTTGATTGGGATCGACTATTTGTTGTGAGAAGATCGTTGGACTTGGTGAGAGACAATCTATTGCACGAGGGCCTGGCAGTCACCATACCAGGCACCTTATATGGGTGGACAAAATGTGTGTTAAGTGATTTTCTAGCTCAACTACGAGCAGTCTTTGGGGCATTACCATTAGTCCAAGTTCTAACCAGGGATCAGAGTCACTATTTGTATCAGCTCAGTAGCTCACTCTTCGATATGAGCTTGTTAGTGCTGATGATACTCCAAGTTTAATTGACCACGGGAATCCACATGGGATCAGTCTCACCGCTTATATCCACTTTTGAAGTGAAGATGATTGCATATGGCTCGCGTCAGAGAGGTAATTTACTTTTTTAATTGCCGTTTCTATGTAGAGAGTCATATAGGTAGAATTTCCAGGATTGGTTTATCATGGTCAAAATGATTGGCTGGGTTACTACATCTCTGCCTTGCTTATGTCATCCAATAAATATGCCTGAAACATAATCTTCTTTTTGTCATCGGTTGAGTACTTTAGACCTAGTATCTGAAACTTGAAATGCAATAGTTTGGCCAGACTTTTTTTCTTTTCAAGCCAACTCTTGTAAAGCCATTTATCCTCTTGGAGATTGATGGTGTCAGATGGCTCAGATCTTCCCTGTCTTACTGAACTTAGACCACTTGATGTCTTTCTTTGCTCTTTTGTTCTAGTAAATACCCGTTGTGTCGAATCTTCTTCGTGGGGACGTGGTACTTCAATCTTGTGCTTCGTTTAATCTTATCCTTTTTTAGATATGGTTCATTTGGAGTTTAATCAAGTATTGGCATTCATTCAGTTTACTCGGAGCAGATTCGTATGTAGCAGTATTAGTTTCCATATGTATCACATACCAACTAGTATGGTATTGGCTGATTTTATTGACAAATCTATTATGCAATGCAGATTTCAGGTGCGACAATCGTCATTCATGATCCGTCTCCTGGAACAGACAGTAAAGCCATAATATCCAGCAAACCAAATCGAACTCAGGCAGCAATGAGCATGCTTTTGGCCTTTATCAACGAATTTTTTTTATCATAATCAATAAGCCCAGAGCCTGAAACCTTGTATCTGATTGGAGAAATGGAACTGATACTAATGTTGCATTTTAGACATTGAATGCTGTTGTTGTTTTGGCTTCTCTGAGTATTTGGAAAGTAGCAACAAAAGCAACATTAATGTAGGATCTAGGCACGTTTATGAAAAAACATTGTCCCTTTTTGACGGATTAAGCATCTCTACTCAGTGAGCCTTTATCTTCCTTTTATTTTCTCAGATTTCTGCCTTCTCTTCGTCACTCTTATTCTCGGATTTCCGACAGAAAGCTGCGATTGTGCTATTGGTGTGGTCGTCTGAATGGCCCAATCTCGCCGGAATGTACGGTCTTGTAGCGTTGGCATTATCCGTTGTATCTTGTCTGATACGGCCATGTAATGAAACCTGGTAATAAATTCCTTCTCAAGATTGTTACTACAACGTAACACAATGATTTTTAATTTAGTACGAAGCAAGCTTCTGTGTGAAGTATTCATAAGAGATTGATCTTACTTCTCGTTTTCGAGCTTATACACAGCTCGTATTTGATCAACCTGCAGTGCAGGCCACCCTTGTTTGCGCTCGAACCCGGAGCTTATACGAGTAGAACCCAGAGCTGCTGCGAAGCATTACATACCTAACCGATTCGTACCCAAACGTCCAACATTATTTCTCTAATGTCGTATATGTAAACAGTTAAAATTGTCGATTGTTAACATGCATGCATTTACGATTGCGGTAGTCTAACATTAACTTTGCGGAAGCCACACGTACGCTAGTATTTCCTGAGATCTACTTGTAATTGAACTTTTGGACTCGGAGGATACACAAACGAAATTTCCACCTGATCATCAGTCTGGCTTATGATTTTAAAGTTTGCACTTACCAATCTGCATTTCATACAACCAATTTTCAAACATTTTCTCTAGCTAGTGCACTTTATTATTATCCCATTTAAGAGCAATTGTCTTACTTGTTTTGCGGTAATATATACTCGTATGTCCCAAAACATATGTCAATTATATATAGCAAAAACGATATTAGTGTAAAGTCAAACAAAAAAGTAGCTCGATCTAGGATAGAGCCATAGAGGCAGTCTATATAGAACGGGTTGAAAGAAATATTCAGCAGCTAGCTAATTAAGGGTGTGTTTGGCCAAACTCCTGAAGTGGTTTCTGGACAGTTTATGGGTCCCAGAAACTGAAAACTGGCCAAACACCAAAAACTGAGAAACTGTTTTTGGTTTCTGAGGAGCACTTCTAGTGTAAATTTGTTCTTCAGAAGTAGAAACTCCAATTTGGAGCTCCTCCTCCAGAAACTGTTTCTCAGAAGTAGGTATGTAAAAGTTGGAGCTTGGCCAAACATGCTCTAAAGCACGTACAATAGTTCATCTGTATTATCGTTGTCTAGGTTCACGCTTGATGCAATGTCCCAGTACTTGTAACATTATACCATGAAAATTTTTAGTACGTACTTGCGTGGAATAAAACTTGTTTAATAGCGAGGTTTATACAAATATACACAGAAAATCCCAAGAGATCAGACTACTAAGGAAATAATAATTGTACCCTCTTTGGGATTCCTTGTTTGATACATCAAGGACATTTTCTATCCCACCAAAACGTATTCCGGTAACGTAACCCTCTGGAACTGCGAAGGTGACTTGGACGATGCCATTGTCCAATACAACCTTAAATGACCTGACTTTTACTCCGTATTATTCACGCCAAAGGCTAAGATCTTGGGATCTATCTATATATTTATATATTTCTATAAAGCTGTGCCATAAATGTGTCTATCAGGATTTGAACCCTTAACCTCTCATTTACTTATTCATCACATTACCAGTGTGCTAACCGTTAGTTCATGTATATTTTTATATGCTCATACTATAAAAACGTTGGAAACAATCCAAACGAATGTAGATAACCAAATGTTTTATTTCTGAAAATTTGGACCAATTATGGAAGTAGATAATATAGATATAACTGCATTATAATTATCATTCTAAAAATAATAAGATATGCCGTTTATAAAAGGTAATCAAAATAATGAGAATTACCTTAATTAATTTGTATTTTATTTAATTTAATACGTGATATATGAAATATATGGATTTCCATAATTTCGCCCGTAATAATGTTAACAATATATTATCCTTGAAAACGCCATAGAATATGACCGAAATATTTTATAAATGTAAATGAATAATTAAATTTGATTAATTATTCCAATATGTTTAAAAATGAAAAAGGCAGCATATCTTTAAAAATGAAATAATGTAGGTAAATATATGTATGGGATCTTCGGAAATATAAGTAATTTTTTTTTTTTAAAAAAAATGTCGTATAATAATTTTAGCATATATATAAAGGAAATAGCTAATTCTTACCATTATATTTTTTTTAAAATGTCGTATAATAATTTTAGCATATATATAAAGGAAATAGCTAATTCTTACCATTATATATTTTTTTTAAAATGTCGTATAATAATTTTAGCATATCTATAAAGGAAATAGCTAATTCTTACCATTATACAAAGCTGCGGAATAATAATTATTCCAAAAATAACGGTAATTAAATTGTGAAATGATGGGAAAAATAGGAAAAAATCTTTGAAAATGGACCCATATGCATCAAATATATCGTAAATATTCCGTGAATATCTCAATTTACCCATAAATCACGCATTATAATAATAAAAAATCTAAAAATAATGTGTTTCAAAAATGATATTTTACATAATTAAGTATAAAAAAAATTCAAAAATGAATTTCGAAAATCAAATAAGATTATAGTCAGGAGGAAGATAATTTTTAGCCTAAAATATTGCTATTATATGATTATAGTTAAGAGGAAAAACATCATTGTAATTTCCCACGGGTATACAAGTCCACTTAAATCAATCATGATATCAAGGAATAGACAACGATAATATATTTTATTGCCTAATATATGATATTTACCTAATTTAGAAAAGAAAAAAAAGATATGGATTTCAACCGAAAATCAAAATACTCTAGGGTTATGCCCAATTCACACCTCTCAGCTAATATAAAAGGACAACACATATTCTTTCTCGCCAAATCCAAAACTTTCGTGTTAAGCTTCGAGTTATGTATGTATTCGTTTTTTTAGAGACGAGCTCTGTATTTTTTTTTGCTATTTTAATACTTTTAATTCTATAAAAGTGGTATACATATGACCTTATTTCTTCGCTTTCGTATGTAGCTGCAATTTCTATATCCAGAACGTGTGTTTTTCATTATCACTTCATTTTTATGATGGATTCATTTTGTAATTAGTGTTTCATTCAGAACGTATGTTTTCATCATCACTTCGTTTGATTGGTTCGGTTGATGTTTTTGTGTTTATGGATGACTTATTTACACATGCAATTTTATATTAAGAGCTAAAATATTTCTTATTATTAATCCATCTAATTTTTTAAAATTATACCATGGTAGAAATTTGGTTGCCATGGTAAGTACGGTATTCACATGTTGTCAAATGGAGAAGACAACACAAGCACAGCTGCACAGACATCAAAGAGGACGAAACAAAACCATGATATGCGTTGAATTTTGATTGGTGAAATTTTAATTGTCGTCACCAATTCGCAGATTCAATTGGCCTTCGCACAGTTGAATGCGAAATACCATTTCACAGATTCTAAGTCTTTTTCTTGCTTTGTTTTGTTTTCACAACATTCACACCAAACGACCAAGTGACCTTATGTTATTCTCCGGCCACCTTTGCTGCCAATTATTTATCGAGTTTCAACTTCTCAAAGTGAAATGTAGTAGTGTTATTGTGTACTTGAAAAACTTTCATTTTTGCATAAACATATCATCATTCTTTCGGAAAACTTGATCTAACATACATAGTCACATTCAAATTAAAATGGTAGTATGAGAGAATCGTTGGAAGTGTGTATACACTCATCTTCTCGAAAATAAGCATGGATTTCTAATAGAATGATGAGCATGAGATGCTGACCTTCGTGACTAATTAGCCCAAGAGACAGATTGTTTGTTTTGGTGAGATGTGATAACTAAAAGATATAATCAACTAATGTGTGTGATCGATTACAAACCTTGATCCAATTACTAATAGGAGCCTGATTACTCTCCAAGAGTACGAAGTGAAAAGCTTTAGCTTTGGCAAATCTGCTAAAACGTTTTGAAACTCAAAAAGGGTTGCTACTTGCTAGCTACTTCAGTAATGAGGCTCCTTTTTGTATATTTTGTAGTCATCGTCGCAGAAGTATAAGGAAAAACGTTGTTTTAATTTTGAATCATCAATTTATTAATTCCCCCACATTTAATCATTGGTTCAATTATCCGTGAATGATGATTGATATGCTAAATACAAATTCAATTATATACAAAAAAATATAGGGTTTTTTGTCGAACCACACCTATTAAAACTAGAATTTTGTCAGACCACACCTATTATAAATTTTTTTGTCTAACCACACCTAATAAAATCATTTTCTTTGTTAAACCACACCTTATATTAAAGTCCGCCTTTCATCCATCTACTGCCGCCACTTGCCCACCCACTGTCGCCGCTAGCCCCCGCCCCTAGTCACCTATTGCTGCCGCTAGCCTCCCCACTACCACCACCACGAATTTTTTCCCCTCAAATTCGATTTTCTTCCTCCTACATACAAAACATCGATTTTGGGGAAATTTTTGGAGAAGAAAATCAAATTTGGGGGGGAAAAAAATTGTGGTGGTGGTAGTGGGGTGGCTAGCGGCCGCAATGGGTGGCGGCGGCGGTGCGTGGGTAACTTTATATTGCCAATATTAATCTAATTAGTTTTTCGTTAAATCCAAAACAAAATTCGCCTCATAAACCGAATTCAGCAGCTCTTCCGAGGGGAGTATATATATAGCACTATTAGAACTACTGTACATAAACATCTATTAACCCCATGCATGGCACGGGTCCATAAACTAGTGTTAGAAATTTTCTAAAAAAGTTAGAAATTTTAGAGGTTTGTCCGTGTTGGTTTTTTTCTCTCATCTCTCGTCTCTTTCTCTTACCTCTCACTTCGCCTCTCCCACAACTGCTCCAAGCACCGCCATCGATTCTTCTGTTCTAATCAATCAAATGGTTTTGCAGATTAAAGCAATTGTTCCGATCTATCGGGTATTTGATTTCACAACTTACCCACTATGAATTAAGTGAATATCTTCACTCGCTATATTTTTTAATTGAAGGAGAATCACTTGCTTCATGTTATCCTCAACAACGGATAGCGATCGAATTTCTGGGCGACAACACTTGCTTTCTCAAGGTATAATTCGATTTCTTATGTTTCGGGAAATTAGATTTCTGGGTACTTATCATTTGGTTGTATTTTTCAAATCTCATGTTTTGTGCTTTATATTGTTAGAATGCTATATGTAATCTGGGTGTTTGTATTTCAATTGGTGTTGTTCATCAATCATTTTTGGGGATTTTTTTTTTATGAACAGTTTATTTACTTGTACAAAGTTGGCGAGGGGGTGTTGTTTATTGTCTTTTGATTGGTTGATCTAGAGTCTTATGTGTTCATACAGATTAAGCATCAAGTATCCAAAACATTTGGTCAGAAAATTTTGAAATAATGCATAGAAAATCATATATTTGGTGTTCTTCGAATATTTATTGCTGTGACTCGTGCTCATTGTTTATGCAAATTATAATAAGCTTTGTTGTTGCTGCTTTTGATCTTGTGTTTGTTATCGTTCATAAGTAGACACCTTTGCAGCACAAACATAGGGGTAGCTCACGATTTTAGTTCTAGGATCATAACTCATCATTTAGGTGGACAGTGGTTAAAAAAAAAAACTCAAGCTATTAAAACGAACCTCGTGCTCTTGGTCGAAAATTAAACTCGACTGCATCGTCGTGTGCACAACCTATCCCTTGTAGTCATCATAACTTTCTGCTCAGGATGATTCATACAGACCATAATATATCAAATTAAAGCTACGGACCTTAGCTTTAATCCGGTAAACGAATCGCTTAAAAATGCATCATGGTTTGTGAGATATAGACCTCTGACTAACATCAGGTCAGCTCTCTGTTCTGCCGGTGATGCATTCTGTCCCCCAACTTTGACCCTTAATAAAATCTACATCATAACTTCAATGAAGTCCTAACGGGTGTCATTTGAAAGCTTGAAGGATGAACTTTCCGCCAATGTAACCATAGCCATATCCCTTCTACATCAGAAGATATGAAGCTCCAAAGTTAGTTGAATATTGTTGAGCATGCCACTGTGTTTTCAGAAATATGCATCACCAATAGTCAACTTAAAATGGGAATTCTTTTGTATTTTGTGGGTGTAAATTCTGGCATTACAGGTGGGTGGCAGTTTTGACCTTCTTTTAGCAAGCTGATGAGAAAAGTTAAGATTTTCTTCGACGAACAGCCTACTAATGTTCAAAGGAATCTTTGGGTTTAATGCTTTGAGTTTGATCTTCTTGTACTATATGGCATCTGAACATGTTCCTATTGAATTAGAGCCTTCTTATTCAAAGGGCCTCTCATGTAAAAGTTACGCTTTTGGGTGTGGTAAAGTTTATATCTGGACACGGCTTTGTTTTTGTTTTTGTTTTTTTTTTTTTTGCAACTGATTGAACATGAGAATCCATCTCTGCTTTCAGCTAAACTACGACGACGCACATAGTTTGAGAAAGAAATATATAGGCAAAACTAACGAGCTTATGGTGTTCTGTCCTTCTGATTCTTATTATCTTCTCGGTTACATGAGTTGATGCATCTTTTTTTTTGGGTGAAAATTGCAGTGAGCATTCTCATGGATTTTTTTTTTTTTTTTTTTTTTTTTTTTTGCAACTGATTGAAATCTTCTCGGTTACATGAGTTGATGCATCTTTTTTTTTTTTTGGTGAAAATTGCAGTGAGCATTCTCATGGATTGGTACACGTCCGGTACACGTCTTCTACTTTATGTGCGGGTTCTTCCCCTTAATGTTTTTCTATGATTTCTTATTACTTGTTTCAGCAAGTTTGATTCTTCTTCACTAATTTCTCAAACTCGAGGACAATTGTCTAAATCAACTTTAAACTTACCACATCAGATTAATCTCAATTTCGTGAATTATTCATTTCTGACTCGCTAAAATTCTCAATTGAAGCAGAATTAATTATTTGCTCGATGTTCTTCTCAAACAAGCAATAGACGCAGTGGTAGAGTTCGATTTCTCCGCATCAACATCTGTTTTCTGATCATTTGCTTAAGGTATATAATGCACTGCTTTCTTATTATTTGGTAAATTTGGGATTTTGGATTTTGGGGTACTTATTTGATTTTAGTGTTCAATCATGTCTTTTGGGTTTGAATCCTGTAGAATCGTATATATAATTTGGGTAGTTTGTAACAGAATGGCTGATTTTCATCATTTAGCATTTTTTTTTGTGTGATCTGCTTATCCATATTGCATATTCAATCATACGATCACTTTGTTGCTCCTTGAAAAATTGGTGTTGTGACTCATTATTAGAGTGGTCTTTAAAACTCAAAAGAAAAATCAGAATTTTCTTCCAAATGTATGAAAAGAAGGGTGAGAATGAGCTTGTTTTGTGTGAATTTTCAATGGTTTAAATGGGAAATAGAAAGGGATGAATTAAACAAGTATATAAGTTGTTATGCGTGAATTTTCAATGGGATCAGTGATTTAGGTCCTTCAATCTACAAAGGAGTAAGGGATTGCACAAAGGAGGTAGTTTTGCACAAAGCAAAGTTTTTTCCCCTCATTTGACATAAAGTGTTGGTTTATAATGAGGGAACATTCTTGCATTCGTAGATTAAACGCCATCCTAGGATCTTTTCTTATTTAGATGGACACTGGTCCAAATTAAAACTTAAGCAATTAAAACGAAACTATTGCGGTTAGTCCAAAATCGAACTTGATTGCATCTTCATTTGCACAACTTCTCCCTTGCAGTCCTCATAACCTTCTGCTCAAGACTATTCATGCAGCCCATGACATACTAAATTAAAGGTACAAATCTTAGGTTTAATCTGAAAAATGAATGACCCAAAAGTTCATCATGGTTTGTGAGGTACGGGCCTCTGATTGACATCAGGTCAGTCCCTTGTTCTGCAGGTCATACAGCAGCGTACTCTGTGTTGTTCGGTTGTGATGTTTTTACCGCGTCTAAGACATGTTTTATTTCACTCCTTGATTTGCAGGTTTCAGATTGTGGATATGGTGGTCAGGCTGAATTTGACTTAAAGAAGCAGTCATTGTTCGAGAGTCAAGGTGATTAATGGGCTTCCTTATAAAGCGTGGCTGGTCGCTTTTGCATTGCTATATACATTGTGGCCGGATTTCTTGTGCAACAGGACATTTGAATTAGAAGATTCTAAGCTTTATTAGTTTGTGTATTAGTTAGTAGCTTCATAGAAACAAAGTTTTTTTCTTCGCGATCAATTTCATGTCAAACGATGCAACATTCATGTTTTTAATAATAGAGTTTTATGTATATATCTACGTGATTTTGAGGATAAATCAAGTTTTGTACATCGATATTCATTTATGAAATTGAGTTTCGTACATTTATGCTTATATAAATTAGAGGTAGAAGAGTCACTGGACAAAACTAATTCGATAATTATTAACGCTTTTGGTTGTCAATTCGTTGTGACTATATAAAGCGTCGATAATAATAACTGACACAATATGATGTCAGAATTTACTGACACTCTAAAGCGTCACAATTATTAATTGACACAATAAAGCGTCGACAAATCTGACACAAATAAGCGTCGAAATATTCTGACACCTCAAATAGTGACGCTTTTAGAAAGCGTCGAAAAAATAATTCTCGACGCTTTAAAGCGTCAAGAAATCACCTATAAAGCGTCACTATAACACAGAATTTGTAGTAGTGAAACACATTCTCGGAAACAAACTTTTCATTAATGGTACGTATCATATCATTAGTTTAGAGTCTATAGACGATAATTCCTTTATTGGTATATAATATGTACGTTAGAGCGAAGTGTACGTAGGGGAGTGACCGAGTGAGTTTACATGAAAGTGATCGATTTTGCACTTTAATCAATTGCGAAAACTATAATCACCAAGTTCAGGAAATTTATGAGGGGAGAAAACCTCGTTAAAACATTAAGGAATGAACTGTTTAGACATCAAAAAGTTCGTTGTTTTCAATGTACAATGCATGACCGTGAATTAAATCAAAAAAAAAAAAACATGCATGACATAGCGAATTAGCGATAACTTACTAAACCCAATGAGTTCGATGTTATTGGTAGATTTTCGTAATGCCTTTAACATGCATGACATAGCGAATTAGCGATAACTTTGGCGTGGCGGCTTATTCAGGATACTTTGGCTGAGGATTCGCCTCCTATGTTGGATGTTGATGATGAGGCCCTGGAGATGTGTGAGCGTAATGTCATGCAGTGTAGGCGTAAGGTTGCTGATGGTCATTTTACTGCGGCGGTTCGTGTTCTTTCTTCCTCAGGTATTGCTCCTTGCTCTGATGCTACTTTGGAAGATTTGCAGGCTAAACACCCCGTTGCTCCTGGGCCATCATTGCCTGCCTTACCTGTCGACCAGCCTCATTTAGATGCTTCAGCTGCTGTTGTTCTAGATCGGATTAGGAGTTTTCCACGTGGTACTTCTTGTGGGCGTGACGGTTTGCGTGCTCAGCATCTTATGGACTGTTTGAGTGGTGCCGCTGTGGCAGTTTCTGATGAGCTGCTGGCCTCGATTACTCGTGTGGTTAACCTTTTTCTAGATGGGCAGTGCCCTCCTATTTTGGGTCCCTTTGTAGCTAGCGCACCACTCACTCCTCTAGTCAAGCCGGGCGGTGGTATTCGCCCTATTGCTGTGGGCACAGTGTGGCGGCGTCTGGTTTCTAAGGTGGGGGCCTCTTTATTGGGTCCTTCTTTGTGCGATTACTTCGCGGACCTTCAGTTTGGTGTGGGTGTGTCTGGGGGTGGTGAGGCGATCTTACATGCTGTTAACCGTTTGGTTGAGAGTCGTGGAGAGGAAGTGGGTCTTTCGATGTTATTGGTAGATTTTCGTAATGCCTTTAACATGGTGGATCGCACCGCTATGCTTCAGGAGGTTCGTCTTCGCTGTCCCGCTCTCGCTCGTTGGGTAGAGTTCTGTTACTCCTACCCTGCTCGTTTATATTATGGAGAGCACACTCTTTTGTCGTGTCAGGGGGTGCAGCAGGGTGACCCCCTAGGCCCGCTGCTTTTTTCTCTGGTGTTGCACCCTTTGGCGTGTAAGATTAGAGACGCTTTGACTTGTGTTTGCAGGCATGGTATTTGGATGATGGCACGATTGTCGGCGATACCTTGGTTGTAGGCCAAGTTTTGGAGCTGATTCGGGAAGAGGGTCCTCGTTTGGGTCTTCACCTTAATGTTGACAAAACTGAGGTTTTTTGGCCTACGGAGGATCCGCGGAGCCGGCTTGTTGGTGTGTTCCCTCCTAATATTGCTAGGCCTCTCCTTGGGGTCAAGTTATTAGGAGGGCCTGTTAGTGTCGATTTTGAGTTCTGTAGTTCTATGGTTTTGCAGAGGGTGGCTAAGACCATTGAACTCATGGACGCGGTTGCTCAGCTTAACGATCCTCAGAGTGAGTTGTTACTTCTTCGGGCTTGCACTGGGGTCTCTAAGCTATATTTCGCCCTGCGTACTTGTGCGCCACGCATTTTTGAGTCGGCCCGACTAACTTTTGATGCGGCCCTACGCTCTTCCTTGGAGCGTATTGTTGTTGCTTCTGGTTCGGGTTTAGGTGATTGGCAGTGGAGGCTTGCTACTTTGCCTTTTTCATTTGGAGGGCTTGGTGTCTATTCGGCCGGGGATGCTGTACATTATGCTTTTTTGGCGTCGCGACTTCAGTCTGCTGACCTGCAGTCTAAGCTTCTCTGTAATGCTGGTGTTGTCTTTTTGGGGTCTGCGTTTGCTGACGCTGTTGGTGTTTTTAATCGGACTTTAGAGGTTGATATCTTGAGTAATCCTGGCGAGATCACTGCCCCCCGACTTATGAAACGATTGGCAGATATGTATTTCGCTTGGGTGGCTAGGGATGCCGCTTCTGTTTATTCCTTGACACCACGTCTGTTGGCTTTGTGGAAGTCTCAACAGGGTGCACACAGTTCTGATTGGCTTAGGGTGGTCCCTATTTCGGGGTTGGGTCAGACCATGAATGGTCGCACTTATCGTTGCGTGCTTGGCTACCGTCTTGGGGTGCCTTTATTCACCATTGATCGCCCGTGCTCTGCTTGCTCGCGGGTCTTCGTGGGTGATATATTCGGAGATCATGCTGTATCGTGTACGGGGTTGGTTGGCGTCAAACATCGACATAATGTTGTTCGTGACACGGTGGTTGACATCTGTTATCGTTCTGGGATCTCAGCTGGAAAGGAGGTTGACATTGGTATGATTGGTGCTGATGACCGACATCTTCGCCCAGCGGATATGCTGCTTTATTCTTGGGATCGAGGGCGCGACGTTTGCGTCGATTTGACTGGATCGTCGCCCATGACTCAGACGGGATTGATGGATTTTGAACCAGGTAAGGCGGTGCGGGGAGCGGCCAATCGTAAGCGTGCTAAGTATGAGACTAGGTGCGCTGCTTTGGGTTATGGCTTCCTCCCCTTCTCTTTCTCTTCTTTGGGGGAGTTGGAGCCTTCAGTTGTTGCTCTGCTAAAACGGATCCAGCAGTTCTCCAGGATGCAGGATATCGGGGCGCAGGCTGCAGCTTTTATTTTTACTAGGATTGGTTTTTCCATAGCAAAGGGTGTGGGGGCTCAGGTCGTATCTCGGCTCCCCACCAATTTCTTGTAAATTATTATGGGTTTTTGCGATATATAGTTACTGCTATGAGAAAGAAGAGAATTATCTTCAAACTTCGAATTGGGATAAATTGTCATGCTAGCTTGAACCACTAATATGCATATATACTCTAATTTTTCCTTGTTTAAATTAGCTGGATTATGTTAATTTTGGGAGTGAAAGTCCTTTGAATTTCCATGGTTTCGGTGTTAATTGGGCAAGTGACTAAAATTAACTATCAGTGAATCTTGCACGTAAACGAAATTTCCATTTGATCTCTATCGCAAATCTAACACATTTATTAGATTTTTCTGTAAAGAGTATATAATCACTGTGAATTTATAAATTGCAGTTAGCTTGCCTTAATCGTTCTTTTCTTTGTCCTTTCCATACATCAATTTTCATCATCAGTCATTTATATTTTCTAAGTAAGATGCTTGCGCAGTCTACATGAACGTATAAATATGGAGTGGAAACAATGAGATGATGTATGTGTTTGAAATTAACATGATAACGTCCGATCAACCTTTCTAAGGTAGAAATTTGATCTTGGCTGGTAATTTACAAGACATACGATATATTAACAATTTGATCATTTTAATTATAATTAAGAAACGATGTACGCATACAAGGTACGTAGCTAGGTGCTTATATAATGTATAGTAGGTGCTTGATATATGCGGATTCTTAATCAACACATTAAGCATGTACATGCAGTGCATGGAGATACAATTGTTCTCTATAGTCGTATAGATGATCGTAGAACTCTAGCATTTGGCATTAATTAATAAGGCATGGTGTTCTCCAGTGTGTTGCCAACATCAATGACGAATCAATATCTAACATCATTTTTAACAAGACGGTCCACTACTGTGTTCACATATTCCATCGGAATCACTTCAACATCAGCTGTTATTCCATGCTTCGTTGCGAATTCCAGCATCTCTTGACTCTCTTTCATCCCTCCGATTCCACTCCCTCCTATCACCCTCCTTCCTATCATTAACGCTGTGAGTAATTTTGCCCTTTCTAATTTTTGTGGGTTTTTATATCTTTGATTTGAAATCTGATTGTATTATGCATGTACTTGAATAATTATACTTTTATATTGGTTCAATCCCAAATTGATTTGATGCTCTAAAACTATGGAGAAAAAATCGGCTAAAACTATACACCCTCCTACCCACTATGATTTCCCCCTTTCGAAACTGTTTTTTAGTAGCCATCTTCGGAGCTACTTGTAGACCATATGAAATACCCGTTTACCTTAAAATCAAATGGGCTTGCTAGATGTGAACGATTCATTTGGTTTAAAAGTAGCTCTAAACATGACTACTAAAAAAACAGTTTTTTAAAGGGGAGATCATTTTGGGTAGGACTAGTATATAATATGATTCTCTCATCTTTCTTTGCATGCTTCATCGACGCCATTAATTAAATTTCATGGTTTTGTTTTGTTAGGTTGTTGTCTTCTGAATTAAGTAATCGGAAACAATGAGTTTATCACGGCTAAGCACATCGTTGGTGTCTTCTCAATTGGGTTTCTTTCCGAATGTTTCAAACTATCATCTTAAGTATATGATATACGAGATGAAGTTACATTTTTCGGGAACACCTACTTTGCATTGCCCTAAACTAGGACTAGATTTACCTCCCGAAGACAAATTTGGTAAAGTACGTGACAAATTAAACACGCGGTTTATGTTTGAGGAACCCAAATATCCAACACCAATAAATATCCAACACCAATTAATATCCAAAACCAAAGGTCGACCAAGATTACCACAATTACCACACGGCATGCTTTTGGATGAAGATACACAACCCCATCACTCCATCTTATTCCCACCTGACTTGTGGATGAAGATACACAACCCCAAATACATTATGTTCTGTTGTTTCTTTGTGCCTATGCTCACTAACAGTCAAGAAGGATTGAAAACCAAGAATTTAATTTCCGTAGCTTCAGAGTTGCGTGAATTATACGGATCCGATTTTGAGATGGTGTTAGTAGCTAAGATGAGAAAGGGGTGGCTCAACCACAAGCCTAGTTTCGACCACTTCTTCTCCGGGTTTCCACCCTTTTGTAGGGTCATTCCCTTTTCTGACGTCAACACTCGTGATCACATCTGCCAGCTTTTGGGTTTCGACTCCCGTTCCCAAAACTTTCTCCTGCTTGAACGCCAAACTTCCTCTGCCAATTATAAAGTTTTGAGTCACGACAGTACTTATTGGTTTGAGGAACATGGAGCAGATGACTTCCCCTTCACTCCTGAAATACTCAATGGTCCATCCGAGGAGTTCGATCCCTATCCCTCCCAGCTGGACCGCATTTTGGGTCGTAAACCATCAGAAATACACGTCTCTAGGGCTAGTGGAGGAGGTGAATCCGTGTCATTGTCGGAACTTGAAGGAAAGGTTGTGGGTTTGTACTTGTGCTCTGAAGGTTCCTTGATGTTGAAGCTAGATCAAGTCTCGAGGGAATGTAAGGAAAGGGGGCTCGAGTTTGAAGTTGTTTTAGTCTATATGCCCTTCCATTATACATGCGATGTAAACACGCTGATGGAGTTAATCAATAATCATATGTTGTCTAACATGTGTAATGCCCGGTCTTGGTGGATTATGCCTTACATCGACTCTATTAGTCGCAGACTTTGGCGTATGACCCCGTCTTACACCTATTTTGAAGAGGATGACAGGGATAGACTGATAATTGTCGGACCCCATGGGAAATATGTCGATCCATACGCCGGTGCATTCTTAGGCAAGTATGGAGTAGACGTGTATCCCTTCACTTGTGAGAGCCTTATCGAGTGGAAATTGGAAAAGGTAAGGTCAGCGACGTTAGAGTCATTGTTGGTTCATGGGAGTCGCGACTTTGTACTTGGCAATGACGACAACAATAATAATGGTAGTGGTTGCTTCTTAAAGAAGGTGCCAGTGAAACAACTTAACGGGAAGGTTGTTCTTGTTTGCTTCTACTACTATCATACAGAAGGGCCTCACAGGGCCGCGCAGGCTGTGGCGAACTTGTCGAAATATTATGATGAGATTAAGAGCAGACATCCCAATTTTGAAGTTGTCTCTGTTTCTTTGGGTTTGCGTGACCCATATGATGAGTTTCGGTTTAATATTGGAACGCCTCCCTGGTTGGTGTGCCCTCCTGAACCTGATCATTCCAAATGCGTGTACGATAAACTTGGGGTAGATGAAACAACAATCGTTGCTTTTGGTGAAGATGGTCGAGTATCCTCGGTTACCGTAGCAGATGACTTATTATCAGAAATGGGTGTTGATGATGCCTTCCCATTTAAAGGTGGTGATCTTCGCCGAGAAGTTACTCGTGCATTGACTATGGAAAATGGTTTTTTGAACATACCTGAACTTAAAACCCCATGGAGCCCCCGTGGAGAAATAAAGAACTAGAAGTTGAACTTTGATTTTTTTTTTTCTTGGACAACAATGTAGTACTATTAAGTTCTTTTTTTTTTTTTTTTTTTTTTTTTTTTTTTTCCTGGAGGATAACTCAGCTCTTGTGTATGAGGTTGTGTTGGAGTTTTATTATGACTACTTTCTTTGTCGATATATTCTCTATATCTGTAGCATAACGATCTTTTTAGTATTATTTACACCGTGGTTGGTTAAAAGATCTAGTCAACACTGTCGGAATAAAGGCTAAATTCCCAAATCCTTAACTCAGTCAGATTTCAAATTTAAATCGTTGATTCGTTGACAAAAATGGAGAAAGGGAAGTACCGGCGGACCGCAGGCTATGCTGGTCTTCTCATTGTAAAAGTAGATATTTTTGACAAGATGATGGAACATTTATTCTGATGCCAAGTCTAATACACATTGCGAATAGAGCACTTGGACACCATAAGAGAGGGTCGTCTAAACCAACAGCTAAACGGAAGGTTAGACTTATAGGCCAAGATCAGAATGCTTGCAACAACATTCTTTCATTGTATCAGCCACCAACTTGTTCTTCTAGATTACATTTCAGAAAACAAAGTGTAGAATTTCGGTTATATCTCATCGGTTTTTGTAAACAATGGCTTCGAGTTTTACAAGATTTTCAGGCATATGGTTCTGTTGTATTGTTTTCTGATGTTGGCTTGGAGCTGGCAGAGCTGTCATGGGGACGGTACAATTGGATTGGTTTCAATGTCACCATCGACTCTCTGATCCTGTCAAGGCAATGTTCAGCACCAGGAATTATTTTCCAGAGAAGGGAACAATTGATTATTACACAGCAATGGTTTATAGGGATTGCTTCCATGGTCGAAGACTAGTAGACGGAACAGCTGACAGAACGCCCCTCACTTTTTCTACTGGAAACGACACTTTCCGCCCTGCTGATTTGGGATTGTATGAACTCTCTTCCCTTATCATACGCCTTTAACATATGTATGACTATTGTTCTCATTGTTTTTTACGGGTTTTGTGTTTGTCTTCCAGTTTGTATTATGCAAATGTGTCTGTAGGAACACAAGATGTTGGAAATATAGAGAATTAATCTGACTTATCTGACGGATCGAACCCTTCACTTGTTGCGGCGAGGTTTTTAAGCCTCTGACCTTAAAGACGATTTCGCCGAGCCACGGGTGCAAGCCCCTCATGGCGGTCGCCCTCCAGGTTACACAACACCGATCTTCGTCTGCACTGACGGAAACCGATTGATATAACAGGTCCCGTATGCCAATGCTATGCTCAATCAAGGAACCCCAAACTCCATTATATTTGTATGTGTTTTTGGTTCTTTGTGCATTGGTATTTTTTCTGTGTGTCCGTGTATAGAAAGAATAGGATTAATATATAGGAGGAAGAGGAAAAGGGAAACGAAAAGGTTAGTCACGCAAGTTATTCACCCGCGGAACGTCAAAAGACAAAGGCTGTTTGCCTTCTCCTTCTTTTATTTTGACAATGCTTGAAGATTACTCTCACATTTCCAACAATCCCCCACTAATCGACAAGCATCAAAAGACAAATGAGCATAGGAAAGGCATACGAAGAACTTCAAGCATATGTGTAGATGTCTCACGACTTGAATCAACACACTGTGGAATTTAAGGCTCGCAGTCATGCCTCAGGTGGTAAACGTAAGTTTTTGAACCAAGGGAGGTGATATGAAAGCACCACCCAACCCACGACTTTCGGTTCTACAAGGGATAATGTTATATTGCGATCACGTGACTATCTCACGAGTGAACTCTGACGCATAGTTGATGAGGCCCTACGTCTTACCTGGATTTCGTTGGAAGCTCTAGGGAGTTATCACTATCCCTCCCATAGGAATCGGCCACGCAAGGAGACTTGGTCTTCATTGCCATATGTAAGAGGAATACGTCCTCCACTACATATGTTCCACAACCAACTAGGTGGATCCCATCAAGTGTGCTACCCTCACACCACCAAAACCCGGAGAGGAGGAATCCGTCCTCCACCACCTTGGCTATGGGTCCATTAAGAGCTCAAAGCTCAACCTCAACACAAGGTAGTATGCACGTCATTATCTTTGATACACCAAACCTATCAAAGCAAATAAAGAAATGGAGATAACTTTATTTCTCATTAGTGCCATGACAATAACAGTGTATCCTTTGAACTGTACAAACTAGAGTAGGAATTCAAAGTTACTTATCATTCTGGTGATCCAAGCCCCATTTCTTTCACAGCTTCCTCTGCTTGTTACAATCAGGCCTTTATTATTTATTGTAACTTTAACGCATTTTCATTCTTTTACGACTTCACTGAGTCTAAAGAATTATTACAGTGGTGACCAAACATGTCACGACACTTAAGCTCATTCTTGGCTAGCTTCAGCTGTTAGCTGCCTAAGAATTGCAAACATAGTAGTTTATGTACCAACACTTTTGGGTAACTACCAATCAGATTGCACAGTTATTCAAACTTACAATCTTATGCATAGAATGTACAGTCCACTTGACTTACAATCTATATACCATATTGCTCAGTCGTTAGACTTACAATCTGTCTCTTGTTACAACCATCATTTGCTTCATATACATATCAGTATCACGGTGAATCTATCAGGTCCATGAATCAGGACCACCCAACAAGAAGGGATATAGATTCATTAAGAGATTTCACACATCCTTAATATACTTATGTCATGTTTAGAACTCACAAATGAGCCTTCTCAGACTTTAGGTCACTTTTCTTGAGAATACAGAACTATTACACATATACACTATATCAGACTATTCAGTACACATAGTTTAGATTAATACAAAGATTTCATCTTTACCAAGGAATCACCCAATGGTAAGAACAATCTTTAAATACTATCACTTTAGTTTTCCATTAGAGTATATCTCCCAAACTAGGAGAACCTACTCCAAATAAACCTCAAGTTTCAGTATCCAACATCTAAACAATCCGCTCAAGCATTTGGGACAATGCTTTACGAAACATGTGTACTTCCTTTATCTACATAGGACACATACCAAGATAAGGTGTGTAAAGTTCTCTAAGAAATTCATTCCTCAATTCTCACCAAGAAAAGATCCATAAAATATATTTACAAGAGAACATAAATTTAATGAATTACGTCTTTTACCCATCTACCCCTTAAGAGAGATCAACTCTCAACACAATTTCATCGATTACTTGATCTTGACCCACAGTCTCAGACCATCAAATATTAACATAGTCATCCAGGGATAGATTTCAGACACTGTTTCACTCAAATTATTGACTTACAGTTAGATCATACAATCAACTTATCAGCCACAATTTTCCACTCAACAATGATTTACGCACAAGTGCACTCACAACCAAAAACATAACTTATCAATCTTAGTATATGTGTATACTTAACACTCCAATACTCCAGATCGAACTCAGTTACAAAGGTTTAAGTTCTGTTCAAATCATTGTTTGTTCGAAATACAGGGACTCTTAAGGTTGGCACACCAAAGCTTGCACTAGGCTCAAAAGGTCTCAACATATCAGCAATGTATGACCCACACAGTACAGTTATTCAGCTTCTATAAGCATATAGGTTGCAACCGCATTCACAGAGTAAAGGCAGAACACATTTTACCACCCTTATCAAACAACATGCAAATCATCCAAATACATATCTTAAATAAGATCCATTACAATCTCAAAGATTTACAGCCTCTAATAGTTTAGTTTGTTCAAACAAATACAACTCTCAACAGAATTTATTGCATAAAAACAAACAAACAGATCATGTAATTGACTCAACAACTTACAAGGCTTATTTAAATAAGAAGGATCTTCATGTAAGATGGATTCACACAAGTTCAACACTTTTACATCTTAGGATTAAAACAGGTCAAAAACCGACTTACTCTTACAAACTGAATTAAAACATTAGTTGAACTAATTAAACAACTCAACCTTAAACCTCAGGTTTGTCATGACATTCCGACTTCACAGGAGTTCGTTACTACTAATTCCACTAGTATCTACGATTGGTCAAACAATTCACTTGGTTACATCATAACACGGGGTTTACACTGAATCAGGACATGCTTATAACAACACACATGTAACTATAACACGTTTCAGGATTTTACTTGACTCAATTGAACAAGTAACCCCACAACTAACTGATCAGTTAAATACACAGTCGACATAAATCAACTTATACAAATAAATAACCCCCACAATTACCAAGTTCACCAAAAATGTAATTACAAACCTCCAAACTATAAAGGTTTTACAGACCAAACGTATCAGGCCACTCTAACCACTCATAAAGCTACAAGTATTACCCCCACATTCGAACTCGTAAGAAATCAATCAAGCACATAGACTCTCCACATCATTAAGATTAAAACTATGTTATCTTGTGTTCAACATATCTCGAATAAAGCACGCAGAGAGTGAATTTTAATCACTCAAAAGACACATGTAAAAACCCTTTTAACTAGATTTTAAACAATCTTAGTAATCAAACAACGACACGCAAGAGTTTACAACTTTGTGTTCAACTCTCTAATCACATTCACATGTACTCCTACCATACTTAAATCATAGGATTCACACTGAATAAAACAAACTGCTCTAAGAGTAATCAGAACATCAAAACAATTTATCCGGCCAAGTCATTACAAGTTTGTCATAACACAAGACAACTTTAGACTTGCTACTCACATTACCTTAACCATTACAGGTTCACACCCTTAGGTTTATTTACAGTAAACATGTTTTAAACAACATCAATAACGGGTAATTAAGTAACCGGAAAAATATGTTTTTACTCTTACTCTTAACTACTTGAATTATATGTGAAACAACAACACCATAAAACATGTCAATTATTACAATCCATTACGTCATTAACGTTAATCATGGATTAAACGGTATAACACGATAGAGGTGGACTTATCTGTTAATCGAGCGACATCTGTTCCTTTCATCGGTTTGATGACCAAGAGTTACATACCCTCACAATCTAGCTTTATCTCGGACTTTCCAACATCACCCGAAGCTCCGATTTAAGAATTTACCTCGATCAACAATAAGATACAAATCATTAGACAATCCACTTTGTTCCTCCTTATAAATCTTGTACGACATTGGCACAATTATTAATTTACCTTGACAAGAAATCCGCGACTTAGCACTAAACACACAATTAGCGCTTATAATATGTCCTAGCTATTATGCACAAACATAAATCATAAAACAAAGAAAGTCGTTGCACGTAAACATGATACCCAGAAAAACCATCCAGCTTCAATCAAAACAAATCCTATCATCCAACAACAAAGGACTAAGCAAAGCAACAAGGCATACGATTAACTCAATGGATCACGGGACGTATGTACATGATCAAATAACCCAATCGGTAGCAGATTACATGCTACAAATTGCCATAGCATTCTAAGTAATCGAAGTGCATTAATCAAACTGCAACATCCAACATATCTTGCTAGGATTCCAAACGGGCAGCCGCAAATACAACAAAAAGTAAACTAGGGTTGACTATACATACCCCACGTGGTGCCATGAAGCCAAGATAAACAAGAACATATGCAACTTGATCAAGATCATATCAAACATGATTTTAACTCAATAATCCGATCACAGCTACTAAAACCCATTTAGGTCAACAGATAGCTTAATCAATAATCACGTGTGCTATAACAAACGAATAAGCAAAACCTTTCGCTAATTCAATGAAACGATTGATACAAATCAACCAAACACAAGCGACACATTAGTACAAGATATCAAGTAAACAATCGAGCAAGAGTATCATCGACACAATCAAGATTAACAACAGAATCGTCTTTAAGATTGTTGGAAATATAGAGAATTAATCTGACTTATCTGACGGATCGAACCCTTCACTTGTTGCGGCGAGGTTTTTAAGCCTCTGACCTTAAAGACGATTTCGCCGAGCCACGGGTGCAAGCCCCTCATGGCGGTCGCCCTCCAGGTTACACAACACCGATCTTCGTCTGCACTGACGGAAACCGATTGATATAACAGGTCCCGTATGCCAATGCTATGCTCAATCAAGGAACCCCAAACTCCATTATATTTGTATGTGTTTTTGGTTCTTTGTGCATTGGTATTTTTTCTGTGTGTCCGTGTATAGAAAGAATAGGATTAATATATAGGAGGAAGAGGAAAAGGGAAACGAAAAGGTTAGTCACGCAAGTTATTCACCCGCGGAACGTCAAAAGACAAAGGCTGTTTGCCTTCTCCTTCTTTTATTTTGACAATGCTTGGAGATTACTCTCACATTTCCAACACAAGAATCCTGGTATCTTGTTGCATTGGATATTGGCAGTGGCCTTTTCTGGTTACCATGCGACTGCACACCTAACAGTGCACAGAGTTATCAGTATAGTGCTACAGAGGTATGCCTTTTGCTCCCATTTTCAAACATTCTTTTCCTGCAGGTTTTTCAACCGATGCTCTAAATGCAGATTACAGACATTCTAAATTTAATACTGTTTCAATGATCTTGTAATCGCGGCATTTTCTTGGCTGTTCTTGAGCATATACTATTGCATATCTTCATCCTTCATAAATAGTGAACTCTATCAGTAAACAGCCATGTTGCATTCCCACATGTACTTTTCGAGTTGTACAGTGCCTCGGTCTTTTGGTCTTTCCTTCAAAGTTACTTGATCATTTAGTCTGAAAGTTAATTATGCCGTTTTTTTTTTGGAAATTCAGACACTGCATTAAAGGTGGTGATCTTCGCCGAGAAGTTACTCGTGCATTGACTGAGGAAAATGGTTTGTGGAACATACCTGAACTTACAACCCCATGGAGCCCCCGTGGAGAAATGAAGAACAAAGAAGTTTGAACTTTGAATTTTTTTTTTCTTGGACAACAATGTACAGTACCAGTAAGTTTTTTTTTTTTTTTTTTTTTTTTTTTTTTGAGAGGATGACTCAGCTCTTATGTATGAGGTTGTGTTGGAGTTTTATTATGACTACTTTCTTTGTCGATACATTCTCTACATCTATAGCATGCATAACGATCTTCTTAGTATTATTTACAACGGGGTTTCTTAATTAAAACCTAGTCATTTAGTCAACACTGTCGGAATAAAGTCTAAATTCTCAAATCCTTAACTTTCAAATTCAAATCGTTGATTCGTTGACCAAAATGGCGAAAGGGAAGTACGGGCGGACCACAACGCGAAAGTCGGAAACAATGTGGAGTCGACGCTAGTGTTGATGACATTACTGCTCTGTTGGTCTTCTCATTGTAAAAGTATGAACTTGAACAGCTCGCTGCAAAACGTAGCATTTCGTGCAACTTGAATCTCACGATTATAGAGCTCGTATTATAATTTTGTGTCTTAAACAAAAAAATTACGTGATTAAGTGGGAAGTTAACTCATTCACATTGCATGAAGGTGTTAGTTAATAGTACAAGTATTTATGTAGCCCACAAGCTCATAGTTCAACAAAAAAACTCATAAAATTTTCTATTTTACGAGTAAAGTAAATGGGTTTAATCAATCTCGTAAAAACGTTCGCTTATATGTTTCTTGGTGTACCATTGCACCTCTTAAGAAGAGCATATCATCGTTGCCAATTGCTTATTATTGAGAGTGAATTGGATTGTATTGATCCTAATTATGTCATTCCGCACGAGATATACAAAACTTAATACTCCGTATATGGTACAATCGTAACTTTACATTAATTACAATAGTGTCTAAGCAGGGGGGTGTTAGACCTTAGACGTCAAGAAGACTCCTCAAGATGTACACGGTACGGTACATACACACTTTCACAGTTGAGTCATACACAAAGCATGGTCTTGGTAGAACGTTGTGGCAATAAGCAAGAATCAACTCTTTTGTGTAACATGGGTAACACCTGTTTTTAAGCTACATTTTGTAACCGTACTTTTGTTAATTTGATCAATGGTGTTATTTGGCTCCAACATTAAATATATTATACAATTAAATTTGTTGATCGTGTGATCTATCATTTTTAATACTCAGAGTGTTATATATAAGTAACGTTCAAATTTCGAGGTCTTTTAATAAGGCAAATTCATCATTTTTGTACTTTCAACTTGCCACTTTATGTGCTATCCACTGTGATAGTTAAGACATTGGAATGCATTACAACATAATGACGATGAAGAAGTTTGCTCTTTGGCACCAAAAGGAAAATCATCATTTTGATATTATGCTCCTTTTTCTTTTTATCTCATCAACTCATTCCTTTTGACCTTGGAAATATCAAATTTTTACTTTCATTTAGATTCTTTTTTAAATTAAAAACGAAGAGAAAAGCTTACCATAGATATATAAGATAATTACTATCGTTCCCGAGTACTTAACTTTTTGGCCAAAAGGCCTTAAAGTTACCGTGAGGAATGCAAGTGCAACTCCTTTAAATCGTGTTCGTTAAGCTTCTTTGGTCATCAATTTGGCTAATTTACCATTCGCACAATATATATACGCGCACAAAATAGATTAAACATTTTACGGCAGAATTCAACCAATCCAAATTTCGAAAAATACTCTTAGCTCCAACAAGTGGGATTCTCGTAAGGTGAGTAAGACAAAAAGAAAGAGGCTATATATTTTGGTGATATTATACTCGTGATGTGCGTTATTGCATAGTACTTCGCATGTGAATTGATTTCATACGTTTGTGTCGTATAAAAGTTCAATTGGTAGCTAAAACTTCAGCTATAGTAAGCATCACAACCCAAAAGCAGCTACCTAACAAAAGCAAAGAAAAGGACTTCCATTTCAAGATTATCTTAATTAGAGAGCTTTATAAAGTGATTATTACGTGCAAAAGCATTGACATTTCACATCCTTTTATGAAGTCAATTGTAGTGAATAGGATGAATCCTATGTAAAATGATGCCTCCTCTTAGTCAATTATAGACTTAGCGAGTTGAAATACCTGAAATACGATGCGCAAATTTTTGTAAGCTAATGACATCTAATGTACTCAATGAGTCAATCTTAATAATGGGGTTATGACATCTATGAAATCCATATTTCACGAATCATATAATTATTCTTATCATTTGATAATCATGATCTACTATAATTTCTCGGTGAAGTGTCGCATACACAATTCAGTGTACAAATATTATGACAATGATTGAAAATTGAAGTGATAATAATAATAATAGGTGACATGAACACTGAAATGTTGCGGATCAAATTTGATGGTTGAGGTGAATTCGTTCATGATCCTCTTAGCTAAAAAAAAAAAAAAAAACACTATCAGTGTGACTGCAAAAATAGTAAATGCAATATGTAGTTCCTGGACCAGATTATTTGATTGGTTGAAGTTGACCCTTGAAGTTGTTATTGAATAGCAAGTCAGTATCTTACTTGGATCAGCAAAACCTTACGGTTCTGCTCATCCAATGCTTATATCATGCTCCCGGGAGCACAAGGAGCATGGTGGTCCTTCTCACAATAGATGAGTAGGGACCACACTTTGAATAATATAAAATCTATTTAAGTATGGTCCCTACTCCTCTATTGTGAGAAGGACCACCATGCTCTTTGTGCTCCCGGGAGCATGGTATAATTTGCGCTGCTCATCCATCTCTTTAAACTGATGGTTTACTAAATAAGTACGAGGGTATTGACTGTGCCATCATTCGAGAGCTAGGAACAAAATCCATTCACAACATTTCTGTTGAGTTGTTGGGTAGATCTCGAGCGTGACAGTCTTAATTCTTCGGCAAAATAAAAACAGAAAAAGAAAAAGAAAAGACGGTCCTAATTAATTATAATCTACATACACTAATTTAGATGGCCTGCAAGAGCAACTTGAATGCACAATGTTGCAAGACTCTGGATCATTCGGAATCATCTCACCTACCAAACTACCATATAAGATATATCTTTCATATGATAAACAACCAACCACCCTCATTAATCAATTAGGGACCTAATTTAACGCATTACACATAAGATCATCGGTTGTATGTAATCGGATCATAAAAAACATAAATGTACGGACACTCGTATGTATATATGCAAATTAACGTTGGATTGGAAAGTTATTATACTCTTAGCTAATTTGATCTATGAGTCGAGAGTTTGAGTTTGGTTTGTACCAATTCACCTTTCAATCCTAACCACTCTTTAAAGTTAGCCATCATTAGCTAAATGCAACATGAAGTGCTTGATTGCGTTCATCATTTACAATGGATTAGAAAGCCATTCACGGGCAAAAGCATCCAATGTAAACAAAAAGCTTTAACGTGTGAAATCTATGAACAATGATTAGTAAACGTTAACTTGGTCAAACTAGGCACAAACAACAACGAACTACAAAATCACAAATATTTTACTTATAATCGATTAATCATATACTGCTTCGTTTTTCATGTGTTACCATTTCATTTAGATTCCTTTCACATATTGACCAAACATTAAAAGTGGAGTGCATTACGTCGTATTATTATAGTTTATTATAGCTTAAAAAAAGTAAAATAATCATGCTTAATCGTTCATACTCCTTCAGATTCACGGTGAGAACCATCCGTATACGTTTATAACATGTATTTATCATTACTACCACACAATCCACACTATAACTCTAAAAGCATAAGACTATAACTTCACAAGCTGAACTAGTCGATATCGATAGAACGTGTACAGTAAGAAATGAAGTCGGGAAAACGTGAATAGTTTCTAGTAGCAGAAAAAGCCAAATATCCTCATTGTTCCACTTCCGGCAAAACTTGACCTGCTGGTCTGTGTATCTTCTCCCACAATTTTCATTTTTCATCCGTCAACGCCTCTCCCCATACAAAAACTCATCCCTGTAAATTCTTCTCTCTTTCCTCACCTTCACTCCTCTGACATTCCTCACTATCAAATTCCCCTTCTCATTCTCCTTTTTATTTAATTCATTAAAATAAATAAAATTACAGAATTTAATTTAATTCTTAATTAAAAAAAAAAAAAAAGACAAAGAGCAGACACACAGCTCAAAGTGACGAAGAACACCGCAACAACTCAACTGCTACTACTTACTTAGTCTTCCTCTTCACGCTCCCCTAAATACCCGCGTTTTTCTCCCTCTCTCTCTCTCTTAAATATGACACTTTTCTTCATACTCCCCCGCCCAATTAGTTTCCGCCACGTGTCCTAATATGTCTCGTAACGGCGGCGGTGACGCGGGCCGCACGTTCCGGGCCTTAGTCGAGAAGGCGGACCGGAAGTTCGCGCGCGTGCGGGACCTCCCCGCGTACGGGCCCGGGCCTAGCCCGGCCCGGTACTTGGGAAAGGTGTTCAAGGCGTACACACGGGTGTGGCGGTACCAGCAGGAGCACCGGGCCGAGCTGGTCGGGTCGGGCCTACAGAGGTGGGAGATCGGAGAGATCGCTTCTCGGATCGGTCAGCTTTACTTCGGGCAGTATATGAGGACGAGCGAGGCTAGGTTTCTGCTTGAGAGTTACGTGTTTTACGAGGCGGTGTTGAACCGCCGGTACTTTGATTCCTCCGCCGTGAACGCCGCCGTCGACGGCGCGGCGGCGGGGGGTGGTGGTGCGAAGTTGGATCTTAGTGTTAGGTTTAAGGAGTTGAGGTTTTACGCGCGGTTTTTGCTGGTGGCGTTGATTTTGACTCGCCGTCATATGGTTGCTCTTCTCGTTGACCGGTTTAAGGCTGTTGTTCACGATACCAGAGCTAATCTTCGGGTAATTTCATCCTTGTTATACTGTAATTAATTAATTAATCGAATTTTACCACTACAATTTTACTGTACATTTTGCTAGTAAATTTTTGTGGTTTGGTTTGCGTATAATAGTGTAGAGTTGCGGTAGGCGTAATTGATTATTATTTGTATATATTGATGTTGATTTTCGTGGATTAATTTGCGGATAATGGAGGAGAGTTGCGGTAGGCTTGTGACGGCCAATGTAAATGGACATGAATCGAAATTTGGATAGGATATCGTTGTTTTTTTCGATATCATCATACGTTATAAATTATAATGTAGGGGGAGTAATGATTGTTTGGAGCTTGTAGAATGAATCGGGGGTTAAAGATGGACATGAATTGAAATTTGGAAAGAAAATCGTTGTTTTTCGATATCATCATATGTTATAATGTAGGGGGAGTAATGATTTTTTGGAGCTTTTTTGTGGGGTTGAGATGAGCAATTTGTGGATTGTGTTTGTTTTGCTGGAGTAGGCTAACGATGAGATGCTGTATTGTTAATTTTGTCTAACTATGAGCCGAATGATTTATAATAATTAGCGAGACTAGTAAGGCTGTGCAGTTTGGTGGAGTTGATTGAGATATGTAACAAATGGAAAATAATGATTATTGAGCAGTTTGTGGGGATGGGTTTGAGCAACAACTTTGTGAAATTTTAGTGCAGTGATGGGAGTAACGCGAGGGGATAAGGGATCACGTTGATTGATCTGGTCAAAACCCTTATTAGGTTGGATGGTTTGTAACCAATAATTGGATTGATTGTACATTTTACTGGAGTTGATTTGGATGTCGTTTTGGTGGGATTACTCTTGGATTGGTCGTGATTTTGCGGTAGGTTCAAAAAGTTGAGATTTAGCTAGTGGTGACCATGGCTGATATATTTGTTTGTATTACCATGGCTTCTAATTGTATTTTATTGTTCGTTGATCAGTTTCAAAAGATTTAGGTTGATCTGGTAGTAAGACATCCATCATTGCTAGATTGGTATATAACGTTTCTAGGTATCAGTCATGTTGTACCCTACAAATGTCTTTTTAAACTCATTTCACTGAACTTCCAATCCATAGAATATAAGCTTCTGTTTAAAATTCACCCATTATTTGCTCAAAAAGCCACCTTCGGCTTCCATTACTCCATGCCTACTCAATATAAATGCATGTTTATTAAATTTCGAAATCCTCTTCTCAGGAAACCAACTTAAAGGAATGGAAGCTAGTGGTTCAAGAGATTGTTCGCTTTATAAATGCAGATAAGCCTTTCCCAAATGGTAGGCCATTGCGCTATTGTGCTATGTTCGACACACATCCAGACTCATTGCCCTATGTGGCTCGTTTCCATGCGAAGAAAGTTTTGAAGTTACATGATGCTGTTTTGACCAGCTATCATAGGAATGAGGTGAATGTTATACTTGTGTATCCTCTGATGGGTCGTCTGTATAGGATTCAGTTACTCCGACAAGCAGAGCTATAACCTTGAGTTTTGCTGACTCTTACCTTACATTTATCAGGTTAAGTTCGCCGAGTTGACTCTAGATACATTTCGAATGCTGCAATGTTTAGAGTGGGAGCCAAGTGGATCATCTTACCAAAAGCATCAAAGTGAACCAGCTGCAAATGGTGTTCTAAAAGAATACTCTGGTACTTCTGGGTTAATTGATATAAACTTAGCTGCTGATTTGACTGATCCAACCTTGCCTCCAAATCCGAAGAAGGCTGTTCTTTACCGCCCAAAGTCGACACACTTGCTTGCTGTGAGTATACATGATATCGCTCTTGTTTGATTTTTGACTTTTTGCAGTCCTTTGTGTATTAGACGTATGTATTGAATGGTTTAGGTATGAACAAGACTCTCCGTTAGCTAGGTGCAGGTCTTTCCCCCTTTTTCTGAGTATCTCAGAATTTGATTAGACGGGGCGTGAGGACCCCGCACTTGACATAAGTTGAGATTGGGAATTTGGGATGCATATTATTTCCTTGTAATACATATTTTTTTTTTTATTGTGTCAAAGACTAAGCTCGGTCATCACATGGCAATGGTGCATTTCTTTTGGTCTTGTTCTCCACTGCTATCTCTTAGAAACTCTGTTGAGTGTTATGCTTCATGGGCAGGTTATTGCAACAGTCTGTGAGGAGCTTCCACCAGAGTGCGTAATGCTTCTATATGTGTCATCATTTTCGGGTAATTTGCCTTCTTCTGAACAACTGTTCTGTGTGTGTGTGTGTGTGTGTGTGTGTGTGTGTGTGTGTGGATTGAGCTACTTAGCAGTGTAATGGTCTTACTTTTGCAGGAACAGCTGAAAGTTCTAGCTCTGGTAGCTCAGGTGCCTCCAGAAGATTTTCGAAGAGTAAAGTTCTGCTTTCAGCCTCCAATGATCCATACTTGTCACCTGGACATAGTGAAATTAAACAAGGATACTTGAGCGGCTATTATGATAATTCCTTGTGTCTAAGCCCCCGTGGGAGTGCAGGTGCGTACCATCTGTAGTGTGGTATCTCTTGTGCTAAGCTCTGCACGTTATATAATTTCCACACCCTTTGTCGTATCTTAAAAACTCTGCTCCTGACATTTCAGGTTCAAATAACCTTTATCCTGGAGACTTGTTGCCGTTCACTAGAAGGCCTATCTTCTTGGTTATTGATAGTGATAACAGCCATGCATTCAAGGCAGGTTTGTTAAACTTGTTCCGACCAACTAGGCTATTTAATTGACTAGGGTTCTCTAATTTCTTGCTAGAGGATTGGTCTTACATTACTTCACATATTGACTTCCTGAAAAATGGAGTGCCAGTAAGCTAGGAAGAGCACTCAATAGTTCTCTACGTTGCATAAATATGGATGGTTCTTGTCAGTCAGTTGTTAGCTAGGTCATGACAAGGTAGTACTCCACATTTGTAGTATATTGTACTCATGTCTCTCTTTCAAATTATCTCCAGGTTATTCATGGTGCAGAAAGAGGAGAACCATCTGCGTTATTACTCTCTCCTTCTAGGCCGTCATTTAAGAGCCCACGTAATTTGGACGAAACGGTATATGGGAGTCAATTTACGTTGTTCTTGACAGCTCCGCTGCAAGCTTTCTGCCAATTGGTTGGCCTCTCGGTATCCGATAGAGATGAGGTAAGATGTTAACAAGATTTTTTGTACTGTGTGTGGGAGTCTCCTATATTGCTTGAATACCTGTATGAATAATCGGTTTTCAGGATGTGTATGATGAGGCTGAATACTTAATTGCAAATGCCTTTGCTAAATGGGAGGTGATGCTATGCTCCTCAACAAAAGTTGATCTCGTTTGGGCTCAAGTACTTCCAGATCCTTTCCTGCGCCGCATTATTCTTAGGTATTTATTCTACTTCTCCTTGGTGCTTTTGGCTCCCCTCCCGCCCTTTGGAACTGGATAATATGGACAAAGAAAAGGTTAAGTGCCCCAAGGCCTGAACCATGGCTTTTGGGGCTGGAGCCCGTACGTGTTAGGACACCTCTCGTGATTACAAGATGCTACAGTAGCTTCAAAAATGCATGAACTTGCCCCAAACTGCCATTCCGAAAATCCTTAATCTTCTAACACTATGTAGACATCATGGCAGTTGATTGTAAAGGGTAACTTGCTTGCTTATGCTGCATCTTTTTTCAGTTTTAATATGTTTCATACCTCTCAGATTCATATTCTGTCGTGCTGTGCTATCTCTCTTCCACCCTGCCGAATCAAGGGAGCCTTATGTACCTGATTGCCTTCCTCATCTACCTGGTTTTGTATCACCTGATGCTGAGGCTGTGGAATCATACATTTTCCAGCTTGCTGAACATCTCAATGTTTCTGATTGTTTCGAGAACACATGATCTTAATAACGCTGAAGTGTTCCAAGTTTTTCTACCTTCTGGCTCTACTGTCCGTGCATAATCCTGGTGGACATTTTCCGGACACTGCCAGAAGAAATTCCTGTTAGGATTATGTTCTGTATAGAGTTATTTGGTTGCTGCTGTGGACAGTGGTTGTTCAAGCATCAGTTAAAGCCATAACGTTTCATCGACTAATTGTGAGCTCATCAAGATAGGTGCCCGAGAGTAACCTCTGTCGAGGTTGCAATGTGAAAATAGTGTAGATTGGTTTTACTTAGGCTCTCTTTTAGCCTTGGGAGTGGGTTAGCATATTTCAGTAGCAAATTGCTACAGTGTTTTGTTAGTGTCTCAGAGGTGTTTTACAGGGCAGTGCTTTGATTCTTTTTTCATACGTTTTGTACAAGAAAATCCATAACCTAACAAACATTGAAATTTGTGGTTCATATATCATAATAAGGACTAGTACTTCCGATTCCTTTTCTCAAATCAGAAAAAAAAAAAAAAAAAAAAATTGTCACCGGTTTTAGTTGCCGAATCGTCCCTTCTGCCTTTCATTTTGTAACTTATTTAGCTCACATTTTAAAAATAAAATAAAAAACCGACTAGTATAAATGACGATTATGTAAATGGAATTTCCATTCTATGGTCACAAATGAAATAAACCCCAAATTAAAAAAGATTCACATAATTTGTCGTGAAACCGTCTCATATAAAACTTTGTCGATAATAATGTTTTCTAAGCTGTATATCCCGACACAGAGATAGGAGAAACTGATAAGAAAAAAGAAAGAGAGATAAGATCTCCCCATTTTCCCATTTGCTCAAATCAATCAAAGGCGGTCATCATTTTCCCATTCTCAAGGTATTATTTCTGTTTGTATCATCCAAATTTCACATGCAAATTCCTGCTTAAATTCCTTGAGATTTACACCTCTTTACCAAACAGGTCACTAAATAATCGCAAAAATGGTAGTTTTGGCAAGCACAGTAAGCATGGGTTCTCAGCTAGTTCAGTTTCAGCAGCAACCTCACAAGCTCCTTTTACCAAGTTGCAGCCCTATCACTAGCACCAGCTTCAGAATTACGCCTCATTTTCTTTCACTCTCCTCTCAATCTGCCACTGGTATTACTCCCCTCAGAACTTGTGCTGTTGCGGCCGATACCAGCCCGCCTAGCTCTTCCTCTGATAAGGTTAGCCTTTATTTAATTTCCTTATTTCCTTGCTAAAACATTCGCTTACATTTGAATTTTGTGGTTAAATTTTTAGATACTGATTTTTACGCTCCCCATATTGATGTGAGGAGAGTATGGGGCCGAGTATTGGGATATGTGACTCACAATTGGGAATGTAAAAATCATTATCCTAAAATTTTACTGTGTACTAATTTAAGGGTAGTTGGTTATCGTATCAGAGCCTTAGTGGCAGTGACCCTTAAGTCTCAAGTTCAAAACATGGTAACCCCCTTCTTTATGTTGGACAGTTGGAGTCTAATAAAAGAGCTCCTTTAAATTGTTTCTTGTGGGACGGTATATTATTACCCACGCTTCTAGCCCATGTGGGCCTTTGCGTGAGGGGGTGTGAGGTATAAAACCGTTGTAGGTGCTCTAACCAAAAGTCATTGACTTTAGGTTAAAATCTAAATGATAGTCACATTTGGCTTCAAATTCAGGAGGATTCCGGATTTCCGGGATTGGGATGGTAGAATATGTGTTGATTTTAATGCTAGGTGATCATTTCATTTGATCTAGATATAACTGAATGGAGGGCTCAAAGGTTATGTTGGTTGGTTACTATAGAGGCCACCCCCGTGAAAAAAACGTCTTTAGTTGAGATTGTCTCAAGAAGACTATGCAATTACTCACTCTGATTTGTACTTTAGAAGTAACACCAATTTCGGCATCCAAACCATGGTGGAAAATTGACAATGATAGAATTGAACAAAGATTTCCATACTTTCCTTTCCGCATCCATTTTATGGTGGAAAATTAACAATAATAGAATCGAACAAAGATTTCCAAATTTCGGATCAACACATTATTGCTATGTGGATTTATCTAATTTGAATTATGGAAAATTTGTTTGATCTCATCATGCTTAGTATGTCTCCTCAAATGGCGTGGCAAAAACATTTGGTTGAAGGAAGCATCGATTTAGTTGTAGGCTTGTGGCCTTATCTATTTGTTGCTAGTGGTAATCTCTTGATAGGCGGATAATAGCTAGCTAAGTTAGCAAATCCGGGAAGTTTGGTTTAAATTTCTGCCTATTATAGAAGAACTATGAATTTGTTGAAAGTTGAAACTAGGAGTACTGTTAGTCGTCAAGGTTGATTTGTCATACAGTGCTGCCTATATCTTCCATGCTTCTTAGGAAAGATGTCAGTCGATTCAATTCAAATGTACTAAAACACATGTGTAGCTCATAATGTCAATTTTGTTACCTAACATTAGTTATGAAATACTATTATTCATCGACAATCGTCCCATCAGTCGTGTTAATTTTTTTGGACGCCTATGCCGTGTTATAGGGGGCAGAGTGACAGACTAGATTGGTTATGGCCTTATCGGCCACAAGTGTGAACTTGTGTTCCAGACTTCAGGTCTATGACATTAGGCACAGCCGCACTTGAACTCAAGTAGGACTCTTTGAGTTTTGTGTGACATTAAAATTAAATTTACAGTAAAAAAAAAAAAAAAAAAAAAAAATCCAACTTGTAAGTCTAATTACAACAAAACCTTGTCCTTCTGTTCATTCTAAATTTTGATGTCTGCAACTGGTTTGTTACTTCACAAATGAGTCTTTCCTTATATACTCTGATGGTAAATTCGATATTCACTATTGAGACTTTGAGAGTTATGCTGGTGATTTCAGTTAGCACAGCCATAACTCGTAAGAAGTCATTCAAGGATGAGATCAGGGTTGAAACAGAAACAATCCAGCTTGATCCGCCGTCCTTCTCCCACACTAAACTGGTGTCTCTTGTCTTTGCTTGTCACTTTGATAACCTATGATCTTTACTAGATATTTCATTGTAGCTTCTACTATATTTCATTGTGGGTTATTGCTCCATTTGCGATGATCTGGATTCGATTTCTGAGTTGGTAGGGAAATATGCATGTTTCATTCAATTTCAGATACGTGTGAACTTTCTACAGTTTTTAGCTATCACGAACAGGGTTAGCTTCTGCTTATGATAGTTTACCTATTGAATATACAGGATCAAACAACTCAGAAGTATTATTTTGTGGTTGCGAATGCAAAATTCATGCTTGATGAAGAGGAGCATTTTCAAGAGGTCATGTTTGAGAGGCGTCGCCTTTTTGAGGAGCGTAAAATGGAGCAGGACTTTTGGCTTGTTGTTGAACCTAAATTTCTGGAGAGATTTCCCAACATTACAAAAAGATTAAAGAGACCTGCTGTTGCTTTGGTTTCAACGAATCGCCCATGGATCACGTAAGGCACATCTCATTGACCATTTTCATAGTTACAGAGTCTTTCTTGCTTGTGGCATACATAACTTCAACTAAGAGATACATGCTCCTTCAACCATACGGGGTACAGCAGTATATGTTTTTCTTATTGAAGTTCCGTTTTATATCCCTGATTTCGTTCCCCTGCTTGTTGTCTTGTTACCTCCTGAGTCTACTCTAAGTCTCTACTGTCTATCCAAAAATCATAATATATAAATCCATATTGTTTGGTGTATCTGCAGGTACATGAAACTGAGATTGGACAGGGTGTTATCAGAAAGCTTTGAAGCTGACAGCGTAGAGGAAGCATTGGCTTCAAATCCTGTTAAGGTAGAATTCGAGAAGCCCGAAAAGTGGGTGGCACCATACCAAAAGTATGACTATGGCTGGTGGGAGACCTTCTTGCCTTCTGGATCTCAAAAGCCTCAAGCTTGAACTGATTCCGCCAGGATTTTCCGAAAGTAGAACTTCTTAGAGAAGGATCATATAGTAAATTTGCACTTATCAGGAAGCATAGTTGAAGTTGGGGGTCACTGTATCCGCTTCATGGGCTAGTGCAACTGTACAAGGTTAGGGAATCAATTATCGTCTCTCCACTAATACGAGGATGGATGGACTTTGTCGCTCTATGTACTGTATAGTGTCGCCCATCTTAGGTATCTTAGCTGAGATTTTTGGCATGTTAGATTTTTGTGAGATTGTTTTACTGTCGTTACGAGTCGTTGATCCACTTGTGGTAATTCTTTGTTAATCGTGCAGTTTCTATTGCCTTTGGTTAATCCGGGGTCGTCTAAAGTTACGGGCATGTTCAATTGAGTTGCCACATTACTATGTTGGTTAAACTTGTACGAGCCACTACGGAGTACATATCAAACCACCAGCGACCACGACCACCACCACAATACGGTGAAAGACAATTGCGAATTTCTCGTGTCACCTACCTTTTCTTTTCTTTGATTACAAAAAAAAAGAAAATAGAAACTATATTCTATCAGGCAAGAAGTGGTGTCTAAATTAAACTCGTGTCGTTTGATGAGCACACGAAACACAACCTTAAGCGCTACTCACCATCGAATTGTTCACAAATTTAGGGTGAGCTAAGAGACTCCGAACCTCTCTTCTATGCTATTCTAGCACAAGAACTAGTGTCCAGATTCGACTTGTGTAAGCTAATAGAGCAGAGGAATCAGTTTTGAGGATATCCATCTCTTAAATCGAGGATTTACCAAATTAGCAGGTATTATTAAGATTTTTAATTGATTCAATCTTATCTCGTGGTTTGATACTCTAAATCAAAAATATTAATCCAACCTAAATATTTTGCACAACGGTCAACGGCTATACCAGCTCTCCGTACGATACCGTCTCACCATAGTTCAATACCGTTACCTGAAAAATTAACCTAGATTCTAAAAAGAATTGATAACTTGAATTGACCCATTTCAAATTTCATATCAAAGATGATTTGACGATTTTTATGGCTTTTGCTGAAAATACCAAAGATAGAGGGAATAAATGAAAAAGGGTATATTTCGCAATTGTGGGTATATACAGTTTGTTAAATAAAACATTTACGGCAATTCAAATCACACGCTATTTTGTTACCTTATTATCTTAATTACTTCCATCTTGTTTAACCTAGAAAAACAAACCCATAGTATAAATAACTCCCTCAAAGAAACATTATTTGTGTGCGTGTTATTTACTCTTCTCAACATTTTCTCATAAACCCACTACCAAATAAAAGTTTTTTGCTCCTCATTTCGCAGTTCGCACTTCCCCCACTTCGTTCTTTAAGTTTCAGGTCCGTTTTATTCTGTCATTTATTTTGTTCCATGTTTTTTTTTTATGTTTCTTGATTTCTTAATTCTTAGTAAATGTTTCGTATAGATGAATACATGTTCTACATTGTCGCGCTTCTGTTTTATTAATTTGTTGATCGTTTGATTCTTACTATGTTATTTCGATTTTTGTCGGGTTATATCGAGTCAAGTTTATGTATTTCGAGTTCATGGATTGGTTTCTTCGTAGATTTTAATTTCGATTAATTGTTTAATTAATTTGCATGTACGTACAATCACGTGATGGATTTTTCATGCATATCAATGAAATTTCGAGTCTTAAAAGAATGATTAATTAAGGGTTCAAATTAAATCAATTTGTTTCGTTAATCTTGTTATTGTGATTGAATTATGTTAATGTGATTAGGGAAAAAGTAGAGAAAATGTAGTTGAAAATTGGGGATTCTCGGTTAATCAAAATTTGGGTGAAAGTAGCAAGTCTAGACTTTTTTGACGTGTGAGCGAGTTTACATCTAATTATAATTTGTTTGGTGCGCATTTTACCTTTTGTGATGAAGTACTTATCGATTAATTGACCGATCTTGTATATATTGTAAAGTAATATCGTAAAACTGTTGGGTGGGGTCCAACCCCATTTGTTTATTATTGTTTTTTTTATTAGTTTTCTATTTAAGAAAAAAAAAAAACAGAAAAAAAAAAGAAAAACAGAAGAAACAAAAAGAGGAGCAGGGGGCTGTTTTTCTGGAGTGGGGCTCGACAGAAGCAGAACCAAGAAACACAAAAACAAAACACAAAATCAGAAAATCAGAGAGAGAGAGGGAGTGTGCTCATCTTCCCGAAAATCTCAAAGAGGCAGAGAATCTCCAGCTTGAAGCTCGTCCATAGCTTGGCGTTTTGGGAAGCTGATCGGAGATGGCCATCTGCTAATTGTTCTTCAGCTACAGGTATTCTAGTGTCATTCCTTTGGATTCTTCGGTACTACAATTGATTAGGATAATCAAGTAGTAGTGATCCGATTGATACAAGTTGTAGCTGGGATTTTGTTGTTTCGAGTTAGGGGCATAGCTTGAAACTTTGGACCTTGTAACTTTGCTAAATTGATTAGTGAAATCGATTATTGGTGCCCAGTGGTTTTTCCCTTCGAATTGGAGGGTTTTCCACTTAATTCTTGGTGTTGGTTGTTTGTCTTTGTTGAATTTCGTTTTGATTTGGTTTAGTCAATTTGCGTCGAATTGCTGCCGAATTTTCGCTAGACTCGTTTGGTGTCGTTTAGGCACAACAGTGGTATCAGAGCTTAGGTTGTAAGCTAGGTTATAATGGAGTCTAGCAGTTCGGGTTCAATGATTAAATTGACCTCCACAAATTATTCAATGTGGAAGTGTATGATGGAGGACTTGTTAGTGTGTAAAGACCTCTTTGAGCCTATTGACGCAAATCCCGGAACCCCTGATAACCCTCCTCCTAAGCCCGACTCTATGAGCGAGAAAGAGTGGGCGAATATGAAACGGAAGACCTTGGCTACCATTAGGCAGTGGGTTGATAAAACTATCTATAGTCATATATCGCGAGACACCGATGCTTTTGCAATGTGGAAGAAGTTGCAAAACCTTTATGAGAGGAAATCGGCTCATAACAAAGCCTCTTTGATTAAGAGACTTGTTAATTTGAAGTTGAAAGTGGGGAAGTCAGTTTCGGAACATCTTGGTGATTTTCAAGATGTTATTAATAAACTGACGTCCATGAATATTGTGTTTGATGATGAGTTACAAGCACTTTTCCTCTTAAGTTCCGTTCCGGATACATGGGAAACCATGGTGGTGTCTATTAGCAATTCCGCTCCTAGTGGAAAGCTAACGATGGATATGATAAAAGATAGTATGTTCAACGAAGAAATGAGGAGGAAGGAGATGGGTTCGGATAATGCTCAGGCCCTTGTTACGGAGAGTAGGGGCAGGGGCAAAAGTAAGGGTCCAAAGAACCGTGGCAAGTCCAAGGGTCGTTCTAAGTCTCGGGATCACAAGGACAATATCATTTGTCATTATTGTGATAAGCCGGGACATGTTCAGAACTCTTGTTGGGTTCGGAAAAAGGATCTAAAGAATGGCAAGCAGATGAAAAAGGCGGATAATGCGGGTACGGCCGCAATTGCAAGTGATGAGCCAGTCACTTTGATTTGTGCTACAAGTGACTGTTCTCATATCACTAATTCCAACAGTGAGTGGCTTATTGATACGGGGGCCTCTTTTCATTGTGCTCCGGAGAGTGAATATTTCTCAAACTATCGAACGGGTGATTTTGGTAGTGTGAAAATGGGAAATAATTCTTCGGCGAGCATAGTTGGTATTGGTGATGTTCGGGTAGAGACAAATGTCGGATGCACGATTATTTTGAAGAATGTGCGTCATATACCCGATTTACGTCTTAACTTGTTATCCGCAACTGTCCTTGATCAAGAGGGTTTTCATCACACTTTCGGTAGTGGAAAGTGGAAGATGACCAAAGGGTCGATGCTTGTAGCTCGTGGAGAGTTGTGTTGCACTCTTTACAAGACACACATGAGAGTGTGTGGTGGTGAAATTAATGCCGTTGAAGAAGTCTCCTCACCAAATTTGTGGCATAGGCGACTCGGGCATATGAGTGAAAAGGGAATAAAGATCTTGGCAGAGAGATCTCTTATTCCGGCGGATAAGAGTATATCTCTTAATCCTTGTGATCATTGTGTACTAGGTAAGCATCATAGAGTTTCTTTTCGAAAACGATCGAAACGGAAAGAAAGCAAGCTAGCTCTAGTGCACACTGATGTGTGTGGTCCAATTGAAGTGGAATCGGCAGGGGGTCATTTATATTTTGTGACTTTCATTGATGACCATACACGTAAGACATGGGTTCATCTTATGAAGCATAAAAGCGAAGTCTTTGAAATTTTTCAGAAATTTCATGCTATGGTGGAGAGGGAGACAGAGAAAAAGTTGAAATGTCTCCGTAGTGACAATGGAGGTGAATATACCTCAAATGAGTTCAAAAGTTACTGCTCCAAGCATGGGATTCGACATGAGAAGACTGAGCCGGGCACTCCACAACACAATGGTATGGCGGAGAGGATGAATCGGACCATTGTCGAGAAAGTGAGATGCATGTTAAGGATGGCAAACCTTCCAAAAAGGTTTTGGGGTGAAGCTGTCAATAGTGCAGTGTATTTGATCAATCGTTCGCCTTCGGTTCCGCTTGGTTTGGACATTCCGGAGAAGGTTTGGTCCGGACGTGATTCCTCTTATTCTCATTTGAGAGTGTTTGGTTGTAAGGCTTTTATGCTAGTGCCGAAAGAGAAGAGGTTAAAGCTTGATAGCAAAGCTACTCCTTGCATTTTTATGGGTTATGGTGATGAGGAGTACGGATATAGGCTTTGGGATCAGGAGAGGAGAAAAGTGGTCAGAAGTAGAGATGTGGTCTTTCGTGAGCAAGAGATGGGCTCTGACATGCTAGTTGAAAAGTATGTCGACACATATACTACTTCCGACTTAACACCTATTCCTATCCCTATTGTTGATCATATTGCAGGTGATGGTGAAAATGAAGGTGGAGATGCTATCTTTGAAGAAGATAATCCACATGTGTCAGATAACAATGACGTGACACAAGAGGATGAAGAAGAAGAGGCTGTAGAGCAGGGGGAGCAGCCCGTTATTCATCCCACAGGGGCTGATCAGGAGCTTAGGCGATCAACCCGTGAGCGTAGACAATCAACTTGGTACTCAAGTGATGAGTACATCCTCCTTACTGAAGAGGGGGAGCCTGAAACTTTCCAAGAAGTGCAATCTTTATCCGATAAAAATAATTGGATTGTCGCAATGGAAGACGAGATGAACTCTTTGATGAAAAATGATACATATGAGTTGGTGAAGCTTCCAAAAGGCAGAAAAGTGTTGAGAAACAAGTGGTTATTCAAGTTGAAGAAAGACGGTGATAATCTAGTGAGGCATAAAGCAAGATTGGTGGTGAAAGGTTGTAATCAAAAGAAGGGTATCGATTTCAATGAGATTTTCTCACCGGTAGTGAAGATGACTTCGATACGAGTCGTGTTAGGCCTAGCCGCTAGCTTGAATCTTGAAATCGAACAACTTGATGTGAAAACCGCTTTCTTACACGGTGACTTGCACGAGGAGATATATATGGAGCAGGCGGAGGGATTTGAAGTGAAAGGGAAAGAGCACTTAGTGTGCAAATTGAAGAAGAGCCTTTACGGGCTTAAACAAGCACCAAGGCAGTGGTATAAGAAGTTTGATGCATTTATGACGAGTCATAATTACACGCGGACAGAGGCTGATCCTTGTGTGTATTTTAGGCTGTTCCCGGATGGTAACTTCATTATTCTCCTCCTTTATGTTGATGATATGCTTATTGTGGGGAAGAATGGTGATATGATTAGCAGCCTTAAAGAAGACTTGTCTAAGTCTTTTGATATGAAGAATTTAGGCCCTGCCAAACAGATTTTAGGCATGCAAATCATACGAGATCGGAAAGCTGGTAAGTTGTGGGTTTCACAAGAACGCTATATTGAACGTGTACTTGAAAGATTCAATATGAAGAGCACTAAGCCAGTGAGTACGCCACTAGCGGGTCATTTTAGGTTGACAAAAGAAGATTGCCCGACTAGTGATGAAGAGAAAGAAGGTATGTCTTCCATACCATACTCCTCTGCCGTTGGTTCTTTGATGTATGCAATGGTCTGTACACGACCCGATATTGCACATGCAGTTGGAGTGGTGAGTCGGTTCTTGTCTAATCCCGGAAAAACTCATTGGGAGGCGGTGAAGTGGATTCTTAAATATTTGAGGGGTACATCGAAAATGTGTTTATGTTTTGGAAAATCTGAACCTATACTTGAAGGATTCACTGATGCGGATATGGCGGGTGATATTGATGGTAGAAAATCCACCTCGGCTTACTTGTTCATGTTTGCGGGGGGAGCCATATCTTGGCAATCTAAGCTTCAAAAGTGTGTAGCTTTGTCTACCACTGAGGCTGAATATATTGCCGCCGTTGAAGCTAGTAAGGAGATGTTGTGGCTTAAACGGTTTCTCCTAGAGTTAGGTTTGGAACAAGAGGAGTACATTGTACATTGTGATAGCCAAAGTGCTATTGATTTGAGCAAAAATACCATGTATCATGCTCGAACAAAACACATTGATGTCCGTTACCATTGGTTGAGAGAGGTCATCGAGGATGAGCTTTTAAAGTTGTTGAAGATCCACACTGACAAGAATGGGGCTGATATGTTGACTAAGGTCTTACCCGGCCACAAGTTTGCAAGTTTTTGCAAGCTAGCCGGGATTGTCTCCAAGTGAGTTGTAGGAGACGTATCTCCTCCGAATCGGGTTGGAGGGGGAGATTGTTGGGTGGGGTCCAACCCCATTTGTTTATTATTGTTTTTTTTATTAGTTTTCTATTTAAGAAAAAAAAAAAACAGAAAAAAAAAAGAAAAACAGAAGAAACAAAAAGAGGAGCAGGGGGCTGTTTTTCTGGAGTGGGGCTCGACAGAAGCAGAACCAAGAAACACAAAAACAAAACACAAAATCAGAAAATCAGAGAGAGAGAGGGAGTGTGCTCATCTTCCCGAAAATCTCAAAGAGGCAGAGAATCTCCAGCTTGAAGCTCGTCCATAGCTTGGCGTTTTGGGAAGCTGATCGGAGATGGCCATCTGCTAATTGTTCTTCAGCTACAGGTATTCTAGTGTCATTCCTTTGGATTCTTCGGTACTACAATTGATTAGGATAATCAAGTAGTAGTGATCCGATTGATACAAGTTGTAGCTGGGATTTTGTTGTTTCGAGTTAGGGGCATAGCTTGAAACTTTGGACCTTGTAACTTTGCTAAATTGATTAGTGAAATCGATTATTGGTGCCCAGTGGTTTTTCCCTTCGAATTGGAGGGTTTTCCACTTAATTCTTGGTGTTGGTTGTTTGTCTTTGTTGAATTTCGTTTTGATTTGGTTTAGTCAATTTGCGTCGAATTGCTGCCGAATTTTCGCTAGACTCGTTTGGTGTCGTTTAGGCACAACAAAAACTGCAAAATAAATGAGAAAATGTGATTGAATATTTGATGAGTTCTTCATATAGATCTTGAGCAAAGTTTAAGACTTTCTTTGAATTGGAATCAGTTTTCACTAATTCTTGAAAACCTTTGGATCTCAAGTCTAGAGAAAAAGTCTTACCTATTGTGGAGTACTCCCTCTGTCCCAACTCAAATGCCCATTGTAAAAAACGATTCCATGAACTCCGTAGTCACTATTTTATTAGCGTATTTTATTCCAAATAGTAATTATTAGCACTTCTATAAATTTGTGAAGTACTCTAGTTATCAATTAACGCTTCTTATTTATTGTGAAATAACATTTAATTGATGGCTTTGTAATTCTAAGTCCAACTTTTTCTAAATCAAATACGTAGTATTTCTTTTAATTTGTTTCGTGCAATTTTTTAACCTTTGGTTTTAAACTCTCTTGCATTTTTTAAGTCAGAACTTTAAATTTTCAATGAAATGGATGCTAGGAATAGCACTCTCAATATGTTTGGTTTATCTACTAATATTCGATCTATTTTTCTATGATTTGTCCTCTTTTAAAGTTACATATATACAATGATTCATGTTGGCCGACCCCAAACTATTATCGACTAAAGTTTTGTCGTTTTTGTTGTTTCTAGTAGAAAATGGTGTCAACAATTGCAATGGCTGAGGAGAAACGATCAATGAGCCAGGATACCTCTGCAGTGCTATCTACCGGGCAGATTAAGATGAAGAGGCAGACAGCACGAAAGACCTGTATTAAATCCATTCCACGACGTAACCTGAAAGCTTCCTCATCAAGGCCTACAACTAACGCTGCTGTTGAAAGGCCGAGAGAGCCAGCTGTTGCTAAAAACCCGAGAAAAAAGTCATCTGTTGTTGTGAACGAGCCTGCTGATAATGTCGAGTACAGTCTGCCAACCGAACAAGAGGTCTACAGCTCACTGTTGGAACTCGTGAAAGCCCGTCCTCGTGCTGGTGCTTCGAGCAGGCAGCAAGGAGGAGGTGCTCGTAGTAAGGTACGAGAGACGCTACAGTTGTTCCAAGGACTTGTGAAGAAGATACAGCAAGCACAAGAAACCGCGAAAGAAGAGGGAAGGAAACCTACTGCTGGTAAAAGGCCTGATGTACTTGCTGCAAGTCTTCTCCGGGAAGATGAAAGATACATCAACCAGGAAAAACTTGTAGGAGAAGTTCCTGGTGTAGAACTTGACGATTTCTTCAACTTTCGTTTCGAAATAGTAGCTATTGGGCTTCACGGTCCCGTGCAGGGTGGTATAGACACTGTAATGAAAGATGGGGTTTCTGTTGCAATCAGTGTTGTAGCTTCTGGAGGGTACGACAATGACGTTGCGGATTCTGATACGATCATATACACGGGTCACGGTGGAAACCTTACGGATCTTAAGAAGCCGGCTAAAGATCAGATTCTTGAGGCCGGAAACCTCGGACTGAGTAACTGCGTGGATACAAAGTCTCCTGTCAGAGTAATTCGGGGTTTTAAGAGGGACGAGATTTTTAGCAGCACCACTTACATTTACGATGGTCTTTACACAGTTGTACGTTACTGGACAGAAACTGGGCCTCGCGGAAAATTAGTTTACAAGTTTGAACTTAGGAGGGTTCCTAATCAGAAGCCCGGCATCTGGAAAGAAATTACTCAGCAGTCAATGAGTTCGGACTGTATGCTAACTGATATCTCTGGTGGCCAGGAAGCTGTTCCTATTCCTGTCGTCAATGCTATAGATGACGAGATTCCGGCTCAGTTTTCGTACATCAGTAACATGATGTACCGTGATGTCTTGTCCAGTAGCAGCAGACCTAGTACTAGTACATCAGTAACATGGTGTACGTGTGAAGATGGATGTTCTGATTCTAAGCGATGTGCGTGTGTTGTCAGAAATGGAGGTGCGATTCCATACACCGAGAAGGGGTTAATCGTGTTGCCGAAGCCTCTTGTCTATGAATGTGGCCCACATTGCAAATGTCCACCGTCTTGCTCCAATAGAGTAAGTCAGCATGGGATCAAACTCCCTCTTCAGCTGTTCAAGACCGAGACTACAGGGTGGGGTGTCAGGTGCCGCACTTCTATTGTATCCGGTACGTTTATTTGCGAGTATGTCGGGGAGCTGCTGGAGGACTACCAGGCCGAAGCAAAGGAGGATAGTGATGAGTACTTGTTCGATATCGGACGTAGTATGGATGATGGTGCGGCTGGAGTTGAAGGTAGTGAGGCCAGCTTTACGATCGATGCACTGAGGTTTGGGAACATTGCGCGGTTTATAAACCATAGTTGTTCTCCCAACCTGTATGCGCAAAATGTGATTTACGATCATGATGACAAGCGTGTGCCTCACATTATGCTTTTTGCTGCCGAGAACATCCCTCCGTTGCGTGAACTGTCCTACGACTATAACTATGAGATTGGTTCAGTGCTAGATTCCCAAGGGAACGTGAAGACGAAGCTGTGCCATTGTGGCTCTATTGATTGTACCGGTCGGATGTATTGATTTTAATTGATTTTCTTAATTTGTTTGGAACAATAATTATTTCTTGATTTTATTTAGTTTGGAAGAAATTACAAGTTGTAAATTTGTAATTGGATCATTTTTTAATGCGTACATTGTAAAAGCGTTACCACCGCTCTGGTGCCACCATAATAGTACATTACATTAGTTACGATCACATGTAATATGTTATTCATTGCAACGAGCCAAAAGGAAAACGGAGAAAGCACCTAAAGAGTAAAGTCTTAACGGAAAACACGATACTTGTAAACCCTTAGAGAAATGTCATTGTAGACTGTAGAGACCAAACATGTAATATCTCCGTGATTTTTCCTAGTCGAGGTAGAAACATTTTCTTTGAAATTAACGTTAATTATAGACTTGACTAAATTTACCAATGCATTTTCAGGTTGACATAAGTAGGAAAAAAAGATGATATCCTATCAAAATTGCGTTAGCAAATATTTATATAAACATGAACAAAGCAAAAAAACTATTTTATATATAATACATACACAATCACCAAGAAGGAGTTGAAAGAACCAAACCTGGAGCTTGTTGAATCTCTAATCGACTGATGCAACTCTTAATTGTGAAATTTTGGCTTGTGAAAATTCGTATATATAGGTAGAAGACTTCCCTTATTCTAACTCGGCTATTATTTGGAATATTATTTTTATTATTTTCCTATTGGTAGATGTTTCCTTATCTTTTTTTTTCTATTAGATAATAATATAATAAGATACTTTTAGGTAATCTATTGCCATATTCTAAAAAAAAAAAAAGTGAATTTAATATTATTTTTATTACCATAATTTAAACAAAAAGTGAATTTATTGCTATTTTTATGCTCTATCCAATTAATGATTGCCAAGTGTCGTCATGGGAAAGACTTGGTTTCAGGTTTTAATATATAGTATTAGATTAGATTAGATTAGATGTCGGTAAATAATTGGTTCGGCTAATTTTACCAAATCTTCGTTATAGTAAAAAAGAAGAAGAAAAAGCACAACAAGACCCATGATCCACAACTTGCAGCAGAAGCCGGAGTAATACCAACCGCCACGGCCCACTCAAAAGAAAACAGTCCAACGTTTTAAACTTTTCAACCAATAAGAAACACAAAATACCCAATCCTCGATCCGCATCATATAGTAATGAACAAATCTCAGCCGTCCGCTTCAATAGAGAAAACACAAACTCCTCTATTGGCTACCGTAAGATCCCCAACTGCAGAAACACACGGATCGCCAATATCAGCCGTTGGATCTTATCAACGTGGCAGCCCCCCTTTTCCATATATAAGCAAACTCACCCCAATAATTCCCAAAAATTTAAAACTTCCTTATCTGATCTTCAGAAGATTTTAGAGAGAGAAAGTAAAGTTAGAGAGAGAAACTAAGTTCCCGACGGTTGAAGTAGAAATCTTGTGCTTGAAGATTCGTTAAGGTATCTCTCCTCCTTCGATCCCTTTCTTTTAGTTAGGGTTTCTGTTTTCTTGATTCGATTTGTATGATTCTTCTTCTTCAAGTTTTCTCTATTTTCATGATGAACTAGGGTTTTCGTTTCCGTCTATGTTATTTCTTGTCAGATTATGTTCAGATTCATGTGATTAGGGTTTGTGATTGCTTTTTATCGTATGATTTGATGTTTAATTAGCATTTAATCGATGATATAGGGTTTATATTTCTGCGTATGATTATCGTATTAGATTCGTGTAAGTACGATTTATTTACCGTTTAATCTAATGATTTGATGATTTGATAAACCTTTTATTTATCATCTGGGGTTTCGATTGTTCCGACTTTTCGTTTCTTCGTGATTTTTGAATTTGTCAGTGTTTGATACTTTTCGGTAACATCATATTCAATTGTAATTGAATCTTCTTGGTGAAGTTCTATATGAATGCTTGATACATAAACGCGACAAGTGATTGCGTAATTTTAGGTTTTATGCAATGATTTTTATCAACATTTTCCCCAAAATTTGGGGGTTTTTACGGCATGATATGATATGAGGTGTGTTGATTGCGTATGTGTGACGTTATTATTGATTGGGATTGCAATCTAATATGGTGATGAAATGTTGTGTTTGTTGCTGTAGATGGCCCGTACCAAGCAAACTGCCCGTAAGAGTACCGGAGGAAAGGCTCCCAGGAAGCAATTGGCCACCAAGGTGATTACCTTTTTGACCCTGAGCAATTTGTTTTCGCGGTTTCGTTTCGTAATATTTGTTGATGCAATTGCAATGTGTGTGTGTGTGTGTGTTGTAATGATGTTTTGTTTGATTGCGTGTTGTAGGCTGCTCGTAAGTCTGCCCCAACAACCGGAGGAGTGAAGAAGCCCCACAGGTACCGCCCTGGAACAGTGGCTCTTCGTGAGATCCGTAAGTACCAGAAGAGTACCGAGCTGCTGATCAGGAAGTTGCCCTTCCAGAGGCTGGTTCGTGAGATTGCCCAGGACTTTAAGACTGATCTCCGTTTCCAGAGTCATGCTGTTTTGGCTCTCCAGGAAGCTGCTGAGGCATACCTCGTTGGTCTGTTCGAGGACACCAACCTTTGCGCCATCCACGCCAAGCGTGTCACCATCATGCCCAAGGACATCCAGCTCGCCAGGAGGATCAGGGGTGAACGCGCTTGAGCACTCACTCTGCTGCTGCTGCTGCTCATTAGCAATTTACTACTATATAGTACTTTGTTTTCTAGGGTTTGTTTAGTTGGACTAATATGTCTTTTAGGGTGGTTGTTTTTTGCTGTTGGGGATCTTGGAATGGTGTAGTTGAAAGGCGTTGGTGGTGTTTTTTCATGGAAACCGGGTAGCGTATGCTTGAAGATGTTTTTGGGATGTCACACTAATTCTGTGTGGAACATTCAAAATTTTAATGTAGTTTGACATAATTTCGGTTTAATTCCAAATGTGTTGCGTTTTATAAGTTTGTGTACCTTCCCGTCTCATTCAGTTTCATCTTCGCAAAGTTTTGATGCTCTGTAATGGTAACTGCTGATTGTCTTCCCCCTCTCCTTTGCCCCATCCCCATCGTTGAGCCTTTGTTTTAGGGCTTGCACCGGATCGCTCCTAGTATGGTGCTTGTCTTATGACTTTGGGAGCACTGCTCTACCGCAGGCCTGTGCAGTCAGAGTGCAGGTGCATCAAAGTTTTAGTTTCTGTACTGTCACCTGCGCACAAGCCAAGTGCACAAGGGAGACAGGTACAGAGTCAGGCCTTGCGACTTCTTCATGATCCAATTCGTCTGGTTTTTTTTTGCTAAATTGGTCTGGTCTTTTATTCGTTGGGTGTGAACTTGTAGCTGTAGGACAATCTGAGTCAATGGTTGTTCAAGTTTATTCTGAATGTTGAAACCTTAGAAAAGAAATGTTGGAAGCAGGATTTTGTGAAAAGGGGATGCATGTAAACTGTTTGGTAAAATGCCTAAAGAGTAGTTTAAAAGCACCTGAGAGGAGTAGTTTAAAAGTTGTTGGAGCAGGATTACTGTGATTACAGCCTTTGAGGTATGAAGTGTGTGATATATGTTTTTCCGTTGCACTAAATTGACGTCTCTTAGTGCTTTGTAGGATCCGTCGTTCTGAACTTTCTCATGTTCTGGTTAAGAATGTTTAGTCCCTTGGATCCCTGTTTTGTTGGCAGAGTTGATCATGGTACTTTTGGGTTGGACCTAAATGATGCCCTCATGACCTTGCTGGCAGTTGCTGTAGAAGTACCATATGATCCTGAGCTATTGTTGGTACAGGACTCGAGAAAGAATTCACATTTCATGTACTCGTCCTGAGAGGATGGTCGTGATTCATCACAGGCCTTTCCACCCCTTAAAAGTAATGATGCTTACTTTCAGAGTATGTAGACCAGCTCCCATGTGGTAAGTTTTGTCCCAACTGACTACTCCGTAGTTCTTTTCACAACCTAATCCACAAATCGTGCACTTAGACCATTGAATAATACTCCGTACCTAAGAAGCTTATATAAATCGGCTATGCACAAAACTAATGTCTTAAGTTACCGTTTACAAATCGAGGATAGCTGCTGGAGTTGTGCTTTTAATATCTCAAGTACACATATCAGGATCCATCCTCCTACCCACTTATATTCTTAAAGTATGACTAGCTAGTCGTATATAATACTTTCAGAAAATAAGTGATGCTTGTTTTTTCTTTAATTTAGGGAGATGCCTTTTGTAGTTACATGGGTTTGATGGTGACACCAGATTAATTATTAATTAAGTAATGTTCAAGCCACTTACTAACCTTCTTACATTGGTCTGTGACTTTGTGTGCCCAATCCAATTGGCAAGTACTTGAGCCTCAACGATTCTCTCTGAAGCAAGTTCGAGCTGAAGAATCCATCATCTTTGCCGGTAACTTCTAACTTTCTGCTTTGATAGGTTTATGAATTTGTGTATAACAACTCTGGCATTGTTTATTTTGGATCTTCTGCTTGTCCCTTTGTATATGCTGCACAATTTGTAACTGATTGTTCTCTGATGACAGTTATCAGAGTGATTCTAATCAACAAAACTGTTATGTATGAGAGAGATTTCAGAAAAACTGGAAAAAAACTAAAACAAGTGTACTGTGTACAGGATTAAACATTGATAAATACTGTGACCTGCTACTTTCTGATATCATGTCTGCCAGTGAAGGAAATTAATTTTCATATATGACTATTCATGTTAGCTGACCTTTAATCATATCCAGAATAAGCACTTGTTGTTGTTGTTGTTGACTTACTGTTATTGTTACTGTGAAGGAGACTGTAGTATAGTGGTCTCTTTTCCGAGTGCATCGCATGTAGTGGGGTGTTTGTTTGGCAAATCACGAGAGAAATGGGAAGCTTCAAGGAGCATGCTGATGAGCCTTTCAAGTTTGATGTGATAGTGATTGGGGCTGGAATAATGGGGAGTTGTGCTGCCTATGAGGTATCAAAGAGAGGCTGCTCAACCCTCTTGCTTGACCAATTTGACTTCCTCCACAATCGTGGCTCCTCCCACGGGGAGTCTCGTACCCTCCGGATAACTTACCCTGAGCCAAGATACTCCTCTATGGTCCTCGAATCCTCTCAACTTTGGGAGGAAGCGCAGGCGCAGATTGGCTATAAGGTCCTGTACAGAACCAGGCAGCTCGACATTGGCCTGTCTACAGACCCATCGCTCCAGGCTGTTGTCCGGAGCTGTGACTTTAATGCTGTCAAGTTCAGACTACTCAATCATGCTGAAGTAGGCAATGAGTTCTGTTGTGGAGTGGTACTGCCAGAAGACTGGATTGGGGTGGTGAGCGAGGGGGCAGGAGTTATTAAGCCCACTAAAGCTGTCTCCATGTTCCAAAATCTTGCCTCCCGGAACGGTGCTGTTCTGAAAGATAACATGAAAGTCACCAGCATTACAAAAAGCTGCAATGATGGGGGCTTCGTGGTGTCTACAGAATCAGGGAAGACGTTCTACTGTAAGAAATGCGTGGTCACTGCTGGGGCATGGATGAAGAAACTGGTTATGGATGTAACTGGGCTTGAAATTCCCATACAAGCGTTGGAGACTACGATCTCTTATTGGAAAATTAAAGAAGGCTATGAGAAGCAATACTCAATTGAAGGTGGCTTTCCTACATTTGCCGGGTATGGGTCCCCCATAGTGTATGGTACCCCTTCCATGGAGTATCCCGGCTTGATCAAAGTTGCGGTACATGGGGGGCGTTTCTGTGATCCTGATAAGCGGGTTTGGATACCAGAAGCTGGTCTGATGGACTCATTAAAGAGATGGATACATGAGATATTTGGGGGTCGTGTGGACAATGATGCTCCCGTGTCAATTCAGTCATGCATGTACTCCATGACTTCGGATGAGGATTATGTGATAGACTTCTTGGGAGGTGACTTTGGCAAGGATGTGGTGATTGCGGGTGGATTCTCCGGCCATGGCTTCAAGATGGGTCCGGTTGTAGGCAGAGTGGTCTCTGACTTAGTGCTTGACGGCAATGCCAAAGGTATAGATATGGACTACTTCAAACTGGCCAGGTTTCACAACAATCCTAGAGGTAACGTCAAGGAGTCTCAGAGCTAGTCTGTTTGTCGTCCCATAGCCCATGCCCAAGGACTTGGTGATTAAAGAAATCAAGGGCTCTGGTAGTACAATACCCTTATTCTCCCGAATGAGACGCTACCTAAATTCCCTTATACACTGTGTAATGCTCAAGCCCGAAAAATCGCTTCTTTTTATTAAATAAAGGTGGTGCTTGTTCTGTGTTCTCTTCTTTGCCAATAGGCAGGTAACTTTCAAAGATCATGGTCATGGTTTTTAGCCTTTTATGATATTAAATATATGCACAGTAAGTGTATGTTTCTTTCAAATATTAACAGTGGTGGTTCTTTTTATACACTGAATCAGAAAGGCTTTGTAATTTTGTTCCTGTCACCTGATAAAAGTATGGGCTAATGCTGCTTCTTCCAAATTCCAATCTTCTTGTACACTGTTAATCTTTGGCAGTTATGAAGGTATGATCTCTTGTCTGCGCGCGGCCGCCATGTTTGGTAAACATTTTCAATGGCTAGAAGTTGGAGACGATTATTTCTTAGTATAGCAGCGTTCCACATTCAAAGTCTTCTCAGGTTTGTTGTCTGCCTTATGACTGATTTTCCAAATATAGAAGATTCAGATTATCATGGTTTTTATTGTCTAATTAAAGACTTTTTCTTTTGTTAAATACGCCTTCTTTTCTCTCTTCTCATCTTTTGACCCATTTTATTCTTCTTCCTAGTAGGATTTTTTTCTAGAAAATAAAGTATTTTTTTTTTCTTCTGGGTAGGGCTTGTTTATTTTTCCCCAGGCTCTGCTCATTATTTCAGGAAAAGAACAAAAATCACAAAAAAAGGAAGAAAACTAAAAAACAAAACAAAACAAAACAAAATTTTGATGATGTAAGTTTATATTATATGATATGATATTTGACTAATTCTTTGTAAATCATCTATATGTGTTCATATTTATGCGAACTTAGAGCACAAGCAAAAGGACTTTTCTTTTTGGAGCTTGTGTAATAAGCTTGTCAGAAACTCAAAGGTGGCTAATATTCTCAGGTATTGTCAACTGCTCTAATCAATGATTTGTCGTCTAAATAATATATTTAGATTGGAATAATATCATATGGAGTTGTAGGACATGCCAAGTTTCATGCAACATTTTGGAAGAGACTATATATCAGCACCTTAGAGATGCAGGAGCAGATGATGAGGCTTGAGAATGAAGATCAGGACCTCAGTGAGGTGAAATCTCAGTTGAGTGCCGCGGAGAGGGACAGAAATCGCGCTTTTGAAGAGTTGAGAGAAATTAAGCTAAGATTAAGCAAAGTAAGTGCAGAGTACAATGAAGAGCTAAGTGATATTAAGGAATCCCTTCAGAATGCTAACAGGGAGCTAAAGAGCAAGGAAAAAACGATTGCGTCCTTGGAAGCAGATGCCGGCAAGGTTAAGCAACTAGAGGTGGATTTGAAAGAGAAAGATGATGCGGTTAAGATAATGAAGGAGCAGTTAAGCCTTTCAAAAGTGTCCGTGGAGGGTTTGTTATCCGATAGCCAGCTGAAGCTGGAAGAGTTGGAGGCAGAAGTGGCCAGAAGAAAGGAATCAGAAGCAAAGCTTTTTGATTCTTTCGTGAACCAGACAAACCAGCTTCAGGAAGCGTCTTTCATTATCGAGAAACACAGGCTTGAAGCAGCTTCTCTTGATGAAAAGATGCAGGGGATGGAGGAGGAAACGCGACAAAGAGATGAGGCTGCTAGAGAGGAGGTGGAGAAGCTACAAAATCAGGTCATAGTGGAAAAGGAGAATTTCGCTCGTGTGAAGGATGGGGGGAAGTCCGCAACTATAGAGACGAAAACCTTGTTAAATGAGATTGAATTTCTAAAGAATGAGCTGAAGCGAGCTATGGAGGCGGAAGAAAACAAAGACAAGGCCATGGAGGATCTTGCACTGGCTCTTAAAGAAGTAGCAGCAGAATCCAACCAACTCAAGGAGAAGCTCATGGCGACAGAAGAACAGCTGGAAGCTGTGAAAGAGGAAGCAGGAATTTTAAAGAAGATGGTCAAGTGTACAGAAGGGACATATGAAGCGCAGTTGAAAGATCTGAAGAAAGAGAATGATCGCCTTGCAAATATCGTTTACAGGTTAAGATTAGAGGCAGAGGAATCCCTTATGGCCTGGAGCGGAAAAGAGATTGAGTTTGTCAAATGCATAAAGAAAACTGAGGATGAGAAAAGTGCATTCCAAGCAGAAAACAATAAGCTGAAGCAGTCGATGAGGGAGGCCGAAGGGAGCAGTGATAAATCAAAAGATGAGACTAAGAAGTTGAGAGACATACTAAAACAGGCTCTTAATGAAGCTAATGTGGCTAAAGAAGCTGCAAGTCTGGCGAGGAGCGAAAACTCGTATCTCAAGGACTCTCTTGCAGAGAAGGATAAAGCTCTTGTTGCCCTTGCTCAGGAGACTGAGCGTCTTAGGATCAACGAGGCAGAGGCAAACGAGAGCATTAAGGAACTGAAACGTGTCCTCACTACAGGTTCAAAAAAGGAGGTTGCGAAACTGGAGAAGGAGAGCAAGGAGCTGAAAAAGGTTGCCAAGAAAGAACCTGCAGGAGATACTGCTGAAAAGGAACACAAGGAAAGGAAATTGAGCACTACTTTTAGTTTTGATCTCAACCAACTATGGCCTTCCATTCCTGGTATCACAACCAAGTGTGGAAAGGACATGGAGGAGAATTCGGACGAGGATGATGCACTAGGAGGTTCGATATTTGATCTCATAGAATCTCCTGAAAAAGAGCTGCCATCTTACCACAGGAGAACATCATCTGCTTGCAGCAGCACTGATGATGGGACTATTCTGGCTTTCGAGAATTTTGATGATGACGCTCATTTTGATGACCTCGAGATTGAAAGAACCTCCCAAGGTAAGAAAAAAGCGTTGTTGAGAAGGTTCGGCGACCTTTTGAGGAGGAAGAACCACCCACACCCACCCAAAGATTTGCCTCATCCACCAAAAGAAGTAACACACCCACAGAAGGAAATCGCGGCTTAGCTGCCCTCCAATGCTGTTTTCGACCCATTTGAAGCTTCCATGATTCTACTATGAGTACTATGGTAGTAGTAGTAGTTGTAATTCATGTTAGATTTCCCATTTGACACCCTTTTGGGGATGCGGAGGATTGAAAGAGAACCCGTGTATCTTAGTTCTAGGAAGGGTAGACCTTTCGCCACCCTGAACCAAAATTATACATGGCCTTTTTGGCACCATTTGTTAATATCTGAATGGACTGAATCTGGTATGACAGGAGATTGGTTTCATATCGCTTTGATCGGCTGTACGCCTGTAAGCTAGCATTTACGTGTGTTCGCTCAAAATTACCTCGGAACTATATCAGCTCAAATTTCAGAGCCAAAAACCTATCGTAAAAGCCGAAAATAAGTAAAAAAATGCATGTTACCTTTAGTAAGTGTCATGAGCCAAAATAGCTATTAAAACATCTTCAATCTGAGGAAACCTGCCTCAATTCCAACTAGAATACTACGATGATGTTGATCATCAAAATTTTGAGAGGATTTGTAAATTTTCAAAAAAGCAGTCAAAATTGGCCAAAATTGTAATATACTCCCTCCATTCAAGTCTAATCTTCCTAACCTAAAATGCACAAAGTTTTAGGAATACAATTAATAATAGTAAAAGAGAGGGTATTACTGTCCATTTGGTGGGCCAAATAGATTGATATTCATGTGCAAGTTGCATGGATGAGGGTAATATGGGAAACTTATTACCAAATAAGAAAATAGGAAGATTGGACTTGAATTCTCCAATATGGCAAATAGGAAGATAGGAGTTGAATGGAGGGAGTATAATTCACGTTTTTTCGACCAAAATCACCCCGAAACTAAATAGGCTAAAATTTTGTAGAAAGCACCTGTGGCTCATATAATTGGTTTAGGAAAAATTTCAGAGCCAAAAACATATGCAAGAGCCGAAAATAAGTAAAAAAAAAAACGCATGTTACCTTTAGTAAGTGTCATGAGCCAAAATGGCTATTAAAACATCTTCTATCAGAGGAAACCTACCTCAAATCGAACTAGGATACTACCATGATGTTGATCATAAAATTTTGAGAAAGTTTGAGAAATTTCAAAAATGCATTCAAAATTGGCCAAAATTGTAGTATATAATTCACGTTTTTTCCAACCAAAATCACCCCGGAACTAAATCGACTCAAATTTTTTAGCAAGCACCTACGCGTCATATTATTGGTTTAGGAAAAATTTAGAGCCAAAAACCTATCGCAAGAATCGAAAATAAGCGAAAAACGCACATTACATTTAATAAGCATCATTAGCCAAAATGGCTATTAAAACATCTTCTATCTGAGGAAACCTGCCTCAAATCCAACTAGGATTCAATTATGATGTTGATTATAGAATTTTGATAAAATATGAGAAATTTCAATAAAGCAGTCAAAATTGGCCAAAATTGTAGTATATAATTCACGTTTTTCCGACCAAAATCACCCCCCGGAACTAAATCGGCTCAAATTTTGTAGCAAGCACCTACGCCTCATATTATTGGTTTAGGAAAAAATTTAAAGCCAAAAACCTATCGCAAGAGCCAAAAAGAAGCGAAAAACACATGTTACATTTAACAAGCGTCATGAGCCAAAATGGCTATTCAAACATCTTCAATCGGAGTTAACCTGCCTCAAATCCAACTAGGATGCAACTATGATGTTGATCATAAAATTTTGAGAAATGTCAAAGAGCAGTCAGAATTGGCCAAAATTGTTCTATATAATTCAAGTTTTTCTGACCAAAATCACCCCGGAACTAAATCGGCTCAAATTTTGTAGCAAGCTCATATGCCTCATATTATTGGTTTAGGAAAAAATTTAGAGCAAAAAACCTCTCGCAAGAGCCGAAGATAAGCGAAAAACGCACGTTACATTTAACAAGTGTCATTAGCCAAAATGGCTATTAAAACATCTTCTATTTGAGGAAACCTGCCTCAAATCCAACTAGGATGCAACTATGATGTTGGTCATAAAATTTTGAGAAAGTTTGAGAAATTTCAAAAATGCAGTCAAAATTGGCCAAAACTGTAGTATATAATTCACATTTTTTCCGACCAAAATCACCCTGGAACTAGATTAGCTCAAATTTTGTAGCAAGCACTTACGCCTCATATTATTGGTTTAGGAAAAAATTTAGAGCAAAAAATAAGCGAAAAACGCACGTTACATTTAGCAAGCCGTAATGAGCCAAAATGGCTATTAAAACATCTTCCATCTGAGGAAACAAACCTCAAATCCAATTAGGATGCTACAATGATGTTGATCATAAAATTTTGAGAATATTTAACAAATTTCAAAAAAGCAGTCAAAATTGGCCAAAATTGTAGTATATAATTCACGTTTTTCCGACCAAAATCACCCCGGAACTAAATCGGCTCAAATTTTGTAGCAAGCACCTACGCCTCATATTATTGGTTTAGGAAAAAATTTAGAGCCAAAAACCCATCGCAAGAGCCGAAAATAAGCGAAAAACGCACGTTATATTTAATAAGCATCATGAGCCAAAATGGCTATTAAAACATCTTCCATCTGAGGAAACCTGCTTCAAATCAAACTAGGATGCAACTATTATATTGATCAGAAAATTTGAAAAATTTCAAAAATGCTGTCAAAATTGGCCAAAATTGTAGTATATAATTAACGTTTTTACCGACCAAAATCATCCCGGAACTAAATCGGCTCAAATTTTGTAGCAAGCACCTACGCCTCATATTATTGTTAGGAAACAATTTAGAGCCAAAAAACTATCGCAAGAGCCGAAAATAAGCGAAAAACGGACTTTACATTTAACAAGTGTCATGAGCCAAAATGGCTATTAAAACATCTTCTATCTGAGGAAACCTGCCTCAAATCCAACTAGGATGCAACTATGAGGTTGATCATAAAATTTTGAGAAAGTTTGAGAAATTTCAAAAATGCAGTCAAAATTGGCCAAAATTGTAGTATATAATTCACGTTTTTTCCGACCAAAATCACCTCGGAACTAAATCGGCACAACTTTTGTAGCAAGCACCTATGCCTCATATTATTGGTTTAGGAAAAAATTTAGAACCAAAAACCTATGCAAGAGCCGAAAATAAGTAAAAAAACGCATGTTCCATTTAGTAAATGTCATGAGCCAAAATAGCTATTAAAACGTCTTCTATCTGAGGAAACCTGCTTCAAATCCAACTAGGATTCTACCATGATGTTGATGATAAAATTTTGAGAAAAATTGAGAAATTTCAAAAAAGCAGTCAAAATAGGCGAAAATTCTAGTATATAATTCACGTTTTTTCCGACCAAAATCACTCCAGAACTAAATCGGCTCAAATTTTTTAGCAAGCACCTACGCCTCATATTATTGGTTTAAGAAAAAATTTAGAGCCAAAAACCTATCGTAAAAGCCGAAAATAAGCGAAAAATGCACGTTACATTTATCAAGCATCATGAGCCAAATGGCTATTAAAACATCTTCTATCTGAGGTAACATGCCTTAAATCCAACTAGGATGAAACTATGATGTTCATCATAGAATTTTGAGAAAATTTGAGAAATTTCAAAAAAGCAGTCAAAATTGGCCAAAATTGTAGTATATATAATTCACGTTTTTCCGACCAAAATCACCCCGGAACTAAATCGGCTCAAATTTTGTAGCAAGGACCTACGTCTCATATTATTGGTTTAGGAAAAAATTTAGAGCCAAAAACCTATTGCAAGAGCCGAAAAGAAGCGAAAAACGCACATTACATTTAAAAAGCGTCATGAGCCAAAATGGCTTTTAAACATTTTCTATCTGAGATAACCTGCCTCAAATCCAACTAGGATGCAACTATGATGTTGATCATAAAATTTTGAGAAAATTTGAGAAATTTCAAAAAAGCAGTCAAAATTTGCCAAAATTGTAGTAAATAATTCACGTTTTTCCGACCAAAATCATCCCGGGACTAAATCGGCTCAAATTTTGTAGCAAGCACCTACACCTCAAATTATTGGTTTCGGAAAAAAATTAGAGCCAAAAACCTATCGCAAGAGCCGAAAAGAAGCGAAAAACGCACGTTACATTTAACAAGCGTCATAAGCCAAAATGGCTATTAAAACATCTTCTATCTGAGGTAACATGCCTAAAATCCAACTAAGATGTAACTATGATGTTCATCATAGAAATTTGAGAAAATTTGAGAAATTTCAAAAAAGCAGTCAAAATTGGCCAAAATTGTAGTATATAATTCACGTTTTTCCGACCAAAATCACTCGGTAACTAAATCGGCTCAAACTTTGTAGCAAGGACCTACGTCTCATATTATTGGTTTAGGAAAAAATTTAGAGCCAAAAACCTATCGCAAGAGCCGAAAAGAAGCGAAAAACGCACGTTACATTTAAAAAGCGTCATGAGCCAAAATGGCTTTTAAACATCTTCTATCTGAGATAACCTGCCTCAAATCCAACTAGGATGCAACTATGATGTTGATCATAAAATTTTGGGAAATTTTGAGAAATTTCAAAAAAGCAGTCAAAATTGGCCAAAATTGTAGTAAATAATTCACGTTTTTCCGACCAAAATCATCCCGGGACTAAATCGGCTCAAATTTTGTAGCAAGCACCTACACCTCATATTATTGGTTTCGGAAAAAAATTAGAGCCAAAAACCTATCGCAGGAGCCGAAAAGAAGCGAAAAACGCACGTTACATTTAACAAGCGTCATGAACCAAAATGGCTATTAAAACATCTTCAATCCGAGGTAACCTGCCTCAAATCCAACTAGGATGCAACTATGACGTTGATCATAAAATTTTTAGAAAATTTGAGAAATTTCAAAAAAGTAGTCAAAATTGGCAAAAATTGTAGTATATAATTCACGATTTTCAGACCAAAATCATCCCAGAACTAAATCGGCTCAAATTTTGTAGCAAGCACCTACGCCTCATATTATTGGTTTAAGAAAAAATTTAGAGCCAAAAACCTATCGATAGAGCCGAAAAGAAGCGAAAAACGCACGTTACATTTAACAAGCGTCATGAACCAAAATGGCTATTAAAACATCTTCTATCTGAGGAAACAAACCTCAAATCCAATTAGGATGCTACAATGATGTTGATCTTAAAATTTTGAGAAAATTTAACAAATTTCAAAACGGTTGTCAAAATTGGCCAAAACTCTAGTATATAATTCACGTTTTTTCGCCCAAAATCACCTGGAACTAAATCGGCTCAAAATTTCTAGAACGCACCTAAGCCTCATATTATTGGCTTAGGATAAAATTTAGAGCCAAAAACCTATGCAAGAGCCGAGAATAAGTAAAAAAACGCATGTTACATTTAGTAAGTGTCATGAGCCAAAATAGCTATTAATACATCTTCTATCTGAGAAAACCTGCCTCAAATCCAACTAGGATTCTACCATGATCTTGATCATAAAATTTTGAGAAAATTTGAGAAATTTCAAATAAGCAGTCAAAATTGGCCAAAATTGTAGTATATAATCCACTTTTTCCGACCAAAATCATCCCAGGATTAAATCGGCTCAAATTTTGTAGCAAGAACCTACGCCTCATATTATTGGTTTCGGAAAAAAACTTAGAACCAAAAACCTATCGCAAGAGGCGAAAAGAAGCGAAAAACGCACGTTACATTTAACAAGCGTCATGAACCAAAATGGCTATTAAAATATCTTCTATCTGAGGTAACCTGCCTCAAATCCAACTAGGATGCAACTATGATGTTGATCATAAAATTTTGAGAAAATTTGAGAAATTTCAAAAAAGCAGTCAAAATTGGCCAAAATTGTAGTATATAATTCACGTTTTTCCGACCAAAATCATCCCGGGACTAAATCGGCTCAAATTTTGTAGCAAGCACCTACGCCTCATATTATTGGTTTCGGAAAAAACATAGAGCCAAAAACCTATCACAAGAGCCGAAAAGAAGCGAAAAACGCACATTACATTTAACAAGCGTAATGAACCAAAATGGCTATTAAAACATCGTCTAACTGACGTAACCTGCCTCAAATCCAACTAGGATGCAACTATGATGTTGATCATAAAATTTTCAGAAAATTTGAGAAATTTCAAAGGAGCAGTCAAAATTGTAGTATTAATTCACGTTTTTCAGAGCAAAATCATCCGAGAACTAAATCGGCTCAAATTTTGTAGCAAGTACCTACGCCTCATATTATTGGTTTAGGAAAAAATTTAGAGCCAAAAACTTATTGATAGAGCCGAAAAGAAGCGAAAAACGCACGTTACATTTACCAAGCATCATGAACCAAAATGGCTATTAAAACATCTTCTATCTGAGGAAACAAACCTCAAATCCAATTACGATGCTACAATGATGTTGATCTTAAAATTTTGAGAAAATTTAACAAATTTCAAAAAAGTTTTCAAAATTGGCCAAAACTCTAGTATATAATTCATGTTTTTTCGCCCAAAATCACCCAAAACTAAATCGGCTCAAATTATATAGAACGCACCTACGCCTCATATTATTGGCTTAGGAAAAAGTTTAGAGCCGAAAATAAGTAAAAAACACATGTTACCTTTAGTAAGTGTCATGAGCCAAAATAGCTATTTAAACATCTTCTATCTGAGAAAACCTGCCTCAAATCCAACTAGGATTCTACCATGATGTTGTTCATAAAATTATGAGAAAATTTGAGAAATTTCAAAAAAAGCAGTCAAAATAGGCGTAAATTGTAGTATATAATTCACGTTTTTTCCGACCAAAATCACCCCATAAATAAATCGGCTCAAATTTTGTAGCATGCACCTACGACTCATATTATTGGTTTAGGAAAAAATTTAGAGCCAAAAACCTATCGCAAGAGCCGAAAAGAAGCGAAAAACGCATGTTACATTTAACAAGCGTCATGAGCCAAAATGGCTATTAAAACATCTTCTATCTGAGGTAACCTGCCTTAAATCCAACTAGGATGCAACTATGATGTTGATCATAAAATTTTGAGAAATTTGAGAAAATTCAAATAAGCAGTCAAAATTGGCCAAAATTGTAGTATATAATTCACGTTTTTCCGACCAAAATCATCCCGCGACTAAATCGGCTCAAATTTTGTAGCAAGAACCTACGCCTCATATTATTGGTTTCGGAAAAAACTTAGAGCCAAAAACCTATCGCAAGAGGCGAAAAGAAGCGAAAAACGCACGTTACATTTAACAAGCGTCATGAACCAAAATGGCTATTAAAACATCGTCTATCTGAGGAAACAAACCTCAAATCCAAATAGGATGCTACAATGATGTTGATCTAAAAATTTTGAGAAAATCTAACAAATTTCAAAAAAGTTGTCAAAATTGGCCAAAACTCTAGTGTATAATTCACGTTTTTTCGCCCAAAATCACCCAAAACTAAATCGACTCAAATTTTTTAGAACGCACCTACGCCTCATATTATTGGCTTAGGTAAAAATTTAGAGCCAAAAACCTATGCAAGAGCCGAAAATAAGTAAAAAAACGCATATTACCTTTAGTAAGTGTCATGACCCAAAATAGCTATTAAAACGTCTTCTATCTGAGGAAACCTGCCTCAAATCCAACTAGGATTCTACCATTACTCAGCAAAAAAAAGGATTCTACCATGATGTTGATCATAAAATTTTGAGAAAAATTAAGAAATTTCAAAAAAGTAATCAAAATAGGCGAAAATTGTAGTATATAATTCACGTTTTTTCCGACCAAAATCACCCCAGAACTGAACCGGCTCAAATTTGTCAGCAAGCACCTACGCCTTATATTATTGGTTTAGGAAAAAATTTAGAGCCAAAAACCTATCGTAAGGGCCGAATAGAATCGAAAAACGCACGTTACATTTAATAAGCGTCATGAGTCAAAATGGCTTTTAAAACATCTTCTATCTGAGGTAACCTGCCTCAAATCCAACTAGTATGCAACTATGATGTTGATCATAAAATTTTGAGAAAATTTGAGAAATTTAAAAAAAGCAGTCAAAATTGGCCAAAATTGTAGTATATAATTCACGTTTTACTGACCAAAATCATCCCGGAACTAAATCGCCTCAAATTTTGTAGCAAGCACCTACGCCTCATATTATTGGTTTAGGAAAAAATTTAAAGCCAAAAACCTATCGCAAGTGCCTAAAAGAAACGAAAAACACACTTTACATTTAACGAGCATCATGAACCAAAATGGCTATTAAAACATCTTCTATCTGAGGAAACAAACCTCAAATCCAATTAGGATGCTACACTGATGTTGATCTTAAAATTTTGATAATATTTAACAAATTTCAAAAAAGTTGTCAAAATTGGCCAAAACTGTAGTATATAATTCATGTTTCTTCGCCCAAAATCACCCGGAACTAAATCGGCTCAAATTTTTTAGCACGCCCCTACTCCTCATAATATTGGCTTAGGAAAAAATTTAGAGCCAAAAACCTATGCAAGAGCCGAAAATAAGTAAAAAAACGCTTGTTACCTTTAGTAAGTGTCATGAGCCAAAATAGCTATTAAAACATCTTCTATCTGAGGAAACCTGCCTCAAATCCAACTAGGATTCTACCATGATGTTGATCATTAAATTTTGAGAAATTTCAAAAGAGCAGTCAAAATAAGCGAAAATTGTAGTATATAATTCAAGTTTTTTCCGACCAAAATCACCTCGGAACTAAATCGGCTCAAATTTTGTAGCAAGCACCTACGTCTCATATTATTGGTTTAGGAAAAAATTTAGAGCCAAAAACCTATCGCAAGAGCCGAAAAGAAGCGAAAAACGCACGTTACATTTAACAAGCGTCATGAGCCAAAATGGCTATTAAAACATCTTCTATCTGAGGTAACCTGCCTCAAATCCAACTAGGATGCAACTATGATGTTGATCATAAAATTTTGAGAAATTTTGAGAAATGTCAAAAAACAAGTCAAAGTTGGCCAAAATTGTAGTATATAATTCACGTTTTTCCGACCAAAATCATCCTGGAACTAAATCGGCTCAAATTTTATAGCAAGCACCTACGCCTCATATTATTGGTTTAGGAAAATATTTAGAGCCAAAAACTATCGCAAGAGCCGAAAATAAGCAAAAAACGCATGTCACATTTAACAAGCGTCATGAGCCAAAATGACTATTAAAACATCTTCTATATGAGGAAACAAAGCTCAATTCCAATTAGGATGCTACAATGATGTTGATCATAAAATTTTGAGAATATTTAAGAAATTTCAAAAAAGCAGTCAAAATTGGCCAAAATTGTTGTATACTCCGTATAATTCACGTTTTTCCGACCAAAATCATCCCGGAACTAAATCGGCTCAAATTTTGAAGCAAGCACCTACGCCTCATATTATTGGTTTAGGAAAAAATTTAGAGCCAAAAACCTATCGCAAGAACCGAAATGAAGCGTAAAACGCACGTTACATTTAACAAGCGTCATGAGCCAACTTGGCTATTAAAACATCTTTTATCTGAGGTAACCTGCCTCAAATCCAACTAGGATGCAACTATGATGTTGATCATAAAATTTTGAGAAAATTTGAGATATTTCAAAAAAGCAGTCAAAATTGGCCAAAATTGTAGTATATAAGTCACGTTTTTGGCGGTAGGTTTGTGGCGGCCAGCGTAAAACTAGCCACATCTTATGGACATGAATCGAAATTTAATAACCCTGGGGGCGTCCCCTTCACAGCGACGCGCTACACTTCCTGGACCCGGGTGTGGTGATAAGTATGCAAGGGTCTCTAGGTCGTCGCCCCGAAGCGACACGCCACTCCGACGCCCGGGGGTGGTGTCAAATATGTAAGGTCGCGCTACACTTCCTAGACCTGGGTGTAGTGAAAAATATGCAAGGGTTGCTAGGTCGTCACCCGGAAGTGACGCGCCACTCCGGCTCCCATGGGTGGTGTCAAATGTGCAATGGTTCTCAAATCATGGACGGGAGCGAGCAGGGAAGCTTATTCATAACGGTAAGGGTAGTAGGCTTAGGTTTGGAACGTGGAACATCGGGTCTTTGACAAGTAGATCTTCGGAGGTTGTGGAGGTTATGAGGAGGAGAAGGATTCACATTATGTGTCTACAAGAGACGAAATGGGTTGGAGCGAAAGCTAAGTAGATCACACCATGGGGTTATAAGCTTTGGTACTATGGAAAGGATAAGAGTAGGAATGGAGTTGGTATCATTATTGATAAGGAGTACATAGACGATGTGGTGGAGGTTTCGAGGAAGAGCGATCGCATTATGACTGTGAGGTTGGTGATTGGGAATGAGATTATGACTATTGTAAGTGCCTATGCTCCACAAATTAGATTGGATGCATCTATTCGTCAGAAATTTTGGGAGGAGCTAGAAGAGGTGGTGCAAGGGGTTCCTTGTGGGGAGAAGTTGATTATTGGTGGGGACCTTAATGGGCATGTGGGATCAACACGACACGGTTTTGAGAGCATGCATGGAGGTTTTGGCTATGGGTCGAAAAACGAAGGAGGAACGAGCATTTTTGATTTTGCGTTGGCATATGATTTGGGTATAATGAACACGTGGTTTGAGAAGAGAGAGTCTCACTTGGTGACGTACAGGATCGGAAGTAATGCGAGCCAGATTGACTTCTTTTTGGTAAGGAATGTTTGGCGTAAGAGCTTTACGGATTGCAAGGTGATACCTGGGGAGAGTGCGGCTACGCAACATAGGTTGGTGGTACTGGATTTCAAAGCTAAAGGTGGCTTTGGGAAGAGGCGGCCACAAGTAGAGCCAAGGATCAAATGGTGGAAGCTTGAGGGAGAACACAAGGAGGTTTTCTTGGAGGAGATGGCTGGGACAGATGTTTGGGCAACTAGTGTGGAAAGAGATGCAGACTCATTTTGGGTTACTATGGCGCATAAGGTAATGGAGGTGGCAAAAGAGGTTCTCGGTGAATCTAAGGGGAAAGCTCTACCTAGTAAGGATACATCTTGGTGGAATGATGAAGTGCAACAAGCAATAAGGAACAAGCAGAAATGTTATAAGAGTTTGGGGAAAGAGAGAAGTGAGGAGAATTTCGAAAAGTATAAGGATGCAAAAAGAGCAGCAAAGAAAGTTGTAAGAGATGCAAGAGGAAAGGTGAACCAAGACCTCTGCACAAGATTGGATACCAGAGAAGGAGAGAAAGAGATCTACAAAATTGCGCGCATCAGGGAAAGGAGGACTCGGGACATTGGTAGGGTGAAATGCGTCAAAGGTGTCGATCAAAAAGTCCTTGTTGACGATAAGGAGATTACAGAGAGATGGAGATCGTACTTTGATACCTTGTTCAATGGTGATCGAGTGAATGATATTGGAAATGTGGACATTCATCCAAGTGTTGTCAATCGAGAGTTCATGCGGAGAATTCAGAAGGGAGAGGTGAGGATGGCCTTGAAGAAGATGGGACGGAAGAAAGCAGTGGGGCCAGACGGCATACCTATTGAGGTTTGGAGGTGTCTAGGAGACAAAGGGGTGGAATGGTTGACGACACTTTTCAATATGATTTGGAGAGGTAATAAGATGCCGGTGGAGTGGAGGAAGAGCACTTTGGTCCCTTTGTACAAGAACAAAGGGGATGTTCAGGAGTGTTCTAACTATCGCGGGATCAAGTTGATGAGTCATACAATGAAACTTTGGGAACGAGTGATTGAGCAGAGATTAAGAAGAAGTGTGAAGATTTCGGAGAACCAATTTGGATTTATGCCGGGGAGGTCAACTATGGAGGCAATTCATCTCATAAGACAGACAATGGAAACTTATCGGGATAGGAAGAAGGACCTACATATGGTGTTCATTGATTTGGAGAAGGCGTATGACAAGGTACCAAGGGAAGTGCTTTGGTGGGCTCTAACTAAGAAAGGAGTTCCGCAAAAATATATTAATATCATTAAGGATATGTATGAGAGAGCTAGCACGAGCGTACGGACTAGTGTAGGGAAGTCAGAAGAGTTCCCTATTACAATCGGAGTGCACCAAGGGTCCGCACTTAGTCCGTTTCTCTTTGCTATAGTCATGGACGAATTGACGAGGTCAATCCAGGATGATATATCGTGGTGCATGATGTTTGCAGATGATATAGTGTTGATCTCAGAAACGAAAGAAGATTTGGAGAGGAGGTTGGAACTATGGAGGCACACTTTGGAGTCTAGAGGGTTTCGGTTGAGCCGGAGCAAGCCGAGTATTTGGAGTGTAAGTTCAGTGGCATTAGACAAAGGGAGACAGGGACGATCAAGTTGGATGGAAAGATTGTTCAGGGATCTGATGTTTTTCGATATTTGGGATCGATTCTTCAAAAGGATGGAGAATTAGATGGAGATGTGGCCCATAGGATCAAATCAGGTTGGTTGAAGTGGAAAAATGCCACAGGAGTTCTGTGTGATCGAGGGATGCCCAATAAGTTGAAGGGTAAGTTTTATCGAACGGCAATTAGGCCGGCACTGTTATATGGCACGGAATGTTGGGCCGTGAAACAGTGTCACGTTCATAAGATGAGTGTGACGGAGATGCGCATGCTACGGTGGATGTGTGGACATACTAGACGTGATCGGTTAAGAAATGAAGTTATTAGGGAGAAAGTAGGGGTTGCACCCATCGGGGATAAGATGATGGAGAACCGGCTGAGATGGTATGGTCACGTGAGGAGAAGGCCTAGTGACGCGCCGGTTAGAAGAGTAGAAGGGTGGGGAAGTGATAATATTAGTAGTAGGGGTCGGGGAAGACCCAAGATGACTTAGATGAGGGTGATTAGAAGTGATATGAGCTTCCTAGGACTTGAAGAGAGTATGGTGTTGGATAGGGGGATGTCGAGAGACTCTATACATGCGGAGCACTTAATCTGACTCCTTGGATTTCTTTGTTTGGTTTCCCTAACTCTTTTGCCAAAACTTTTTACCTTGTGTTCCAAATTCATATGTTTTTTTTTTTTTTTTTTTTTTTTTTTACCCTATTAATTTATTTTGACGACTTTATAAAACTTCCTTTGAAAGTGTTTAAATACTCCGAAAAGGTTTACAACGTTTTGAAATTTCATGGCGTACACAAGACGGTTACTAGACGACGATTCATGTTAGCCGACCCCAAATCATTTTGGGAATAAGGCTTGGTTGTTGTTGTTGTTGTTGTATAAGTCACGTTTTTCTGACAAAAATCATCCCGGGACTAAATCGGCTCAAATTTTGTAGCAAGCACCTACGCCTCATATTATTGGTTTCGGAAAAAACTTAGAGCCAAAAACCTATCGCAAGAGCCGAAAAGAAGCGAAAAACGCACGTTACATTTAACAAGCGTCATGAACCGAAATGGCTATTAAAACATCTTCTATCTGAGGTAACCTGCCTCAAATCCAACTAGGATGCAACTATGATGTTGATCATAAAATTTTGAGAAATTTTGAGAAATTTTGAGAAATTTCAAAAAAGCAGTCAAAATTGGCCAAAATTGTAGTATATAATTCACGTTTTTCCGACCAAAATCACCCCAGAACTAAATCGGCTCAAATTTTGTAGCAAGGACCTACGTCTCTTATTATTGGTTTAGGAAAAAATTTAGAGCCAAAAACCTATCTCAAGAGCCGAAAAGAAGCGAAAAACGCACATTACATTTAAAAAGCGTCATGAGCCAAAATGGCTTTTAAACATCTTCTATCTGAGATAACCTGCCTCAAATCCAACTAGGATGCAACTATGATGTTGATCATAAAATTTTGAGAAAATTTGAGAAATTTCAAAAATGCAGTCAAAATTGGTCAAAATTGTAGTATATAATTCACGTTTTTCCGACCAAAATCACCCCGGAACTAAATCGGCTCAAATTTTGTAGCAAGCACCTACCCCTCATATTATTGGTTTAGGAAATAATTTAGAGCCAAAAACCTATCGCAAGAGCCGAAAATAAGCGAAAAACGCACGTTACATTTAACAAGCGTCATGAGCCAAAATGACTATTAAAACATCTTCTATATGAGGAAACAAAGCTCAAATCCAATTAGGATGCTACAATGATGTTGATCATAAAATTTTTAGAATATTTAAGAAATTTCAAAAAAGCAGCCAAAATTGGCCAAAATTGTAGTATATAATTCACGTTTTTCCGACCAAAATCACCCCGGAACTAAATCGGCTCAAATTTTGTAGCAATCACCTTTGCCTTATATAATTGGTTTAGGAAAAATTTCGGAGCCAAAAACTTATCGCAAGAGTCGAAAATAACCGAAAAACGCACGTTACATTTAACAAGTGTCATTAGCCAAAATGGCTATGAAAACATCTTTCATCTTAGGAAACCTCCGTCAAATCCAACAAGGATGCAACTATGATGTTAATCATAAAATTTTGAGAAAGTTTGAGAATTTTCAAAAATGCAGTTAAAATTGGCCAAAATTGTAATATATAATTCACGTTTTTTTTGACCAAAATCACCACGTTACTAAATCGGCTCAAATACTGTAGCAAGCACCTACGCCTCATATTATTGGTTTAGGAAAATATTTAGAGCCATAAACCTATCGCAAGAGCCGAAAATAAGCGAAAAACGCACGTTACATTTAACAAGTGTCCTGAGTCAAAATGGCTATTAAAACATATTCTATCTGAGGGAACCTGCCTCAAATCCAACTAAGATGCAACTATGATGTTGATCATAAATTTTTGAGAAGGTTTGAGAAATTTCAAAAATGCACTCAAATTTGGCCAAAACTGTAGTATTCACGTTTTTTCGCCAAAAATCACCCCACAACAAAATTGCCTCAAATTTTTTTGCGAGCACCTGTGGGTCATATTATTGGTTTTGGAAAATTTTCATAGCCAAAAACCTATCGCAAGGGCCCAAAATAAGTAAATAAACGCATGTTACCTTTAGTAAGTGTCATGAGCCAGAATGGCTATTAAAACATCTTCTATCTGAGGAAACCTGCCTCAAATCCAACTAGGATGCTACGATGTTGTTGATCATAAAATTTTGAGAAATTTTGAGAAATTTTAAAAAAGTAGTTGAAATTGACAAAAATTATAGTATGTAATTAACGATTTTTGGCACAAAATGTCCCCGTAAATAAATTTTCTCAAATTTTGTAGCAAGCACCTATGGTTAACTGCCTAAAATTAGCAAAACAACGCACTTTATTCTCTATAATAACTGAATGCGTGTTTACTCACGGAGTAACCACCACTCTCTGACGATCATATATCCAACAAGGGTACTAACAACTTCAACCAATTTCATTCCCTTGAAATTTGCAGTTCCTACAGAAGTGACATCGACTATCGCTCCCCATCAGTTTCAAAATTGACGAGTCATGTGTCCCCAACTCGATATCTGGGAACGAGTCGTGTTAGTCAATACTCACAAGACCCAGTCCCGCACTCTCCGATTGATGAAGAGAGTGCAGGCAATCGATTGTACCTTGAGATTGCGAAATGAAGAGATTGCTGGCTTTCGCAGCTAAACCATTCATAAAAATTAAAGATAAAAAAATTCGACATCGTTCAATATAACTTTAGGATGAAGATAACAGCCAGGAACTGTCACACACTCAGCAATCCTGGCTGGTTCAAAAATAAACCACTGCAAGTCAGAAAGGCAAATCCTAATTCTAATTTCTCGGCCTTCACTTTTCCTCTTCCGGCTTGTTGGCTGACTCTTTAATCTCATCAGCTCCATCCTCCTACACAATTTAGCAAAACAGATGTGTAAGACCATAACTACCGGAAGTATCGACACAGCTATGGGTTAGGGGCTTAGGGCAGTACAAACACTGAGTCGATTTCTTACCTGCATGTCTGAGGTCCACAAAGTCAAGTTGTCACGTAGAAGCTGCATGATCAGAGTACTGTCCTTGTACGAGTCTTCTCCAAGGGTGTCCAACTCAGCGATTGCCTCATCAAAGGCCTTGCAAACAGAAAAGATTACATCGTCAAACAAAGTCATACAAACAGAGCTTAGGCTGGCTGGCTTTACCACTTGCCAGCCTATGATGATAAATAGCACACAATCAGTTAAAAGTAAGGCATTTCATGGCAATTGAAAATAAACTTCACTGAGCCAGGTCCATAATATTAGACTGGAAGTTGTAACCCAATTGTCCAAATGACAACCGGCAAAGTTAAGATCAAAATGAAAACTACGGTGACAAAGCATATTCCATGCCATGAAACTCACCTGTTTAGCCAGATTGCAGGCACGGTCAGGGGAGTTGAGGATCTCATAGTAGAAGACCGAGAAGTTGAGTGCCAGACCAAGTCTGATGGGGTGAGTTGGAGGCAAGTCAGCATTTGCAATGTCCTGAGAATAAAGCAGAAGCCAACCAGTCAGTAAGTGTTGGTTAATCTTAAAGAAACAACCATCATCTGCAATACAACTACAGATACAAGCCAACTGTACAACAGTGATAGAAAGAAGAAACGAGGTCAATCAAAATAAAGCTCACATGCGAATATAAACAAAGTCAATGTCCATAGAGATTGAATAACAGACAGCCTAGTCAATAACTGAGGTCAATGCCAATCAAGCAAATGCCGAAAATATCCATCACTATTGTTAGAACGCTATCACTACGAGGTCCATAAATCAACAAAAGCATTTTTCACTACAACATCAATTCATCCAAATGATAGCCGATTCAGAAAATAACAAGACTAATGGCTTTACGCTTCATACCCAGCACCACATTATATATTCAATAGATTACGAAAGAAACTATAAAACCTCAAAGCATTCACAAAATCCAATCCTCTTGACCTATGAACAAATATATAAACAGTAAGATTGCTACTAGATTACACAAACAATGACACAGAAATCAAAGCAGAATATGTCAATGTCAATCACTATTGCTACAACGCTATTACGAAGAGGTGCATAGATTAACAAAGCAAGATCCCAATATATCACCATCAATCAATCCAAAGTGATGGAAAGTTCAGAAAATAACCACATTACTTTATCAATTACGAAAGAAACTGTAAAAACCCGGTAAAAGCTCGAGGAAGTTCACAACATATTGTCCTATAAACACGTCTATAAACAGCAGCAGTACTACATTACACAAACAATGACACAGAAATCAAAGCCAAATACGACCAAACCACATATGTCGACTGATCAACAACAACCACGGCACGAAACAATGCAAAACAATCAAATAAATACCGGTATTTACACAACTCCTAACCCTTGCTATTTTAGAGGAACGCTAAACAATCGCCTCGGAAATTATTGATTGATTGAATCAAGCAAAAATCAGACCACTGTCATACAAATTACTTCATCAACATTCAAGTAAATCTCAGAACCATCACAATCCGAAAAAATCGCAATATTTAAACCAAATTATCAACAACGACAAATTCGTGTCGCATCTACAATCAAAACATCACATCAATCACGCGAAATAATCTGTGGATATACATCTACACAATCAAAATCATCAACAGTGACAGTTTCCGCCACAATCTTCACCCTAACGCCACATCAAAAACCAAATCCACAACTACATTCACATTCAATCGCTAAAGCATACATCAAAATCGATAAATCAATCAATCTAATCAACATCATCTCAAAACCCTAATTCCGACAAAAACTTCAATCTGACGACACATTAATCAATAAAAGAGAGAAAGAAAAAAGAAAAAGAGGTTAGACCTGAGCGGATTTGTAGGCGGAGAGAGTGCTCTCAGCGGCATCTTTCCGGTCAGATCCGGTCTTAAACTCAGCCAAATAACGGTGGTAATCGCCCTTCATCTTGAGATAAAACACCTTAGAGTCGGCGGATGTAGCGGAGGGAACAAGTTTCGTCTCCAACAAGTTAAGTATACCGTCGCAGATCTTGGACAACTCCTCCTCAATCTTAGATCTGTAAACACGGATGACAGACACGTGGTCCTCGTTGCCGCGGCTCTCCTCCTTCTGCTCGATCGAAGAGACGATCCTCCAAGAAGCACGGCGGGCTCCGATGACATTCTTGTAGGCGACGGAGAGGAGGTTGCGCTCCTCCACCGTCATCTCCTCCCCTTCCGACGCCGCCGAAACCACCTTCTCCATGAACTCCACCATCTCCTCGTACCTCTCCGCCTGCTCCGCTAGCTTCGCCATGTATACATTCTCTTCTCTTCCGCTCGCTCCCATTTTTTCTTTTTTTCTTTTTTTTTTAATTTGATTGATTTGATTTTAATTCGGTTGATCCCCAATTTTTTTTTTTAGAGTTTTGAATGGAGGAGATGAGAAGTGTGAAGGAGAAGATTTATTTATACTAGGTGGTGACCCTGGTGGGAATGGGGAGTGTCACGCGGAATTACAGTTGTTTTCTATTTTTTCTTTTTAATCATTTTATTTATTGTTTTTTTTTTTTTTAATAGGAAGTAAATATTTTTTCGGAATAATCAAGCAAATACTATACTCTATCCAATCCTCTACGATTTCTTGCTTATTTTGTTATTTTTTTTTATATTTGTTATATTAGATGATGTATATTATCTAATTTAGTCTAAGTCGAACGAAGCGAAATCCGTAAATGACTTAAATACGAGTAGTTGTTATGAATGAATCAAAAAATAAGCGGAAACTTTATAAAAAAAACGAATGAGAGAGTATGAATGAAACATTTGCATGTTGAGAATGTTTTGAGTATTATGTGAGTGAGAGGGCGAAGGGAAAGTGATCAATACATTGTGGTGGCTCACTATTATGTTAGAGGATGACCAAGTAAAGCCCTAGGACAAACAAAAAATAAAAATTGATTTAGGAAGGACTACGAAGACGAATATCCCAATGTAAACGAATAATATAAAATGAGGTGACGAGTATATTCTTCGATATATAATTCGTAGGTGTAATGCACTAATACACACTGTATCGTCTAGTCATACTTGTAAAGTTGCGATCTCTATAATTTTCGTAAGAGAAAGGAAAAGTGGCCTCCAGAGTCCAAGTCGCCGGTGATTAGGCTTCTAGTTGGTCATCAAAGCAATAAACGTGGGGTCAACTCATGAGTCATAACCACGTTGACAGGACTCACCGGAGTTGGTTTTTATAGTGGACTTACATTTTGTCATTTTCACGCACCATTATCCACAGTACCCCAAAGCCCACAAGTCTCATCTAGAGGTCATCTGTCCAATGGGCTTAGACCAAAGTAAGCTGTAAGCCCAACACATTTGGTTGCAAAAATGCAATGGACCCATTTAACAATAGGCACATATAAATGTATGTGTCATTTGGATTTTGGATATGGGTGATGAAAGTACTTGTTTCTTTGGAGAACTCTTCATGCAATTTTTTTAGAATTTCGATTAGCCGATTAACGTATACATCCACCTTAAAAAACATGTTCGTTGGCCCTATGAAGTTTAAAGCCGAACGGAGGGAGTATATTGGAAGTCAATGCTTGCTCAATTGCGTTAATGTCACTTTTCACGCAGTTATATTCTACCACTACGAGTCTACTTGGCAAATGTAGCTGGTTTAATAGCAAGTGATTTAATTTTTTAGTAAATCGTAGCGGACCAAACATGTATATTGAGTGTCTGATTTGATCAAAAAGTTACATTATATATACAGAGTACTAATTTACTATTAATTCGTTGCTACCGCGTGTCTTATCTCGGTTAAAGCCACAATAATACTTGAGTTGACACTAACCTATCACGAACCACACCGGTTTTGCTATTAGGGCGCAATTTTGGGAGAGACGGGAGAGAGAAATGTGAGATTTTACTGAATGATCCACCATTTTTCTCTTGTTTCAGCGTGGCGAGGCTCGCATAACCGATTAACCGTCCAACTACACATACGTAGCTAGGGGCCATCACATCGCACAATCCGAACCCATAATTAGACCTGCGTACAAGGTCACGTCCACGGGCTCCACTCCCTACCCATAGTATTCGTAAAATGGGGCCTCAGAAGTCATTAGTAATTTAGTACCACGTTTTCTATCAAAAATACTCGTGCGTGTATCACGCTGCCCGTGGAAATATCTGATTCCAACTTCTGTACCATGTTACGTTATCCATCCTAATCCGAAAATCCCAGACCGCTAATGTAGTAATATTAAAAAGAAAAAAAAGAAAAAGAAGATAGGCCGGTAGTATATTGGCGTCTCGGTAAAGCGAGGATTCGTAAAAGAATTCTACCACGAAGGTGTCTAAAGGTCTTCTTTTGTCACCTTTTTTTTGACAAAAGACTCCTCCCAAGACTTGAAATGAAAAACAAACTATACAAAAACATTGGCGTCTCAATTGAATTGCTACATGATACTCATACAATCATTCGATTATTAGAATTTAAGGTAATTAAAAACCCATAAGAAAAGTTTACTCTTATTTGCGATCATAACCAACTCGAATTCCATAAATCCACTCAGATATTCAGACACATAACTCTGTTTATTAATGAACGCTAAGTTTACACCAAACGCGGTTAACGACGTGGCACGTGTCTTCCGTAATTTCACAGTCCTTTATAAGAACCGGCTTTTCCCCTCCCGTATATATAGAGCACACACTCATGAGAATCACTAGATTTCCTTCGCAAACGGTACAATTAAAGCAGTAGTATTATTAGTGCTGTCATTAAGCTTAAGCTTAACACTTGCGCTGAGTTATATTCCACGCTAATTACTGATTATGTCTTCATCCATGGTGGACCGCCCATCTGATGATCAGCAACACAGACGTGATGAAGGAAATAAACGGCTAGATTCCTACGTTGCCGCTGATCTGACGGTGAAGGAGTTCCACCCTGATGACTCCACCGCTTTTCTCACAGCTGCTCATTCAATTAAACACCAGGTAATTCTTATGTTCTTAATTACACTTATTTCTGTACACGTACGTGTTTCATTTTCACACACGTAACTTTATCAGTTAAACTAGCTTATATCCGCTCAGTTAGCTCTCGATTACGCGTTGAGTTAATGTAATTGGTAGTTTGGTATGTACGTATAGTACGTCGGTACGGTGTATTATTATAGAACTTGCCAAGGGCCTGGTAGGTTTTAGTGATTGTTTTGTAGACGAGATGACTTTATCGACTAAACTAGCTTATTTTCGTTAAGGTTGTGGAGGCGACATGGAAAGGAAATGAAGGGAAGTTAGATGGGATGGACCCAACGGTCTACACGGGGTTGATGGGCACGGCTTTCACGTGTTTGCGTTCCTACGAAGCTACCGGTTGTCAACAAGACTTGTTAGTGGCCGCTGATATTGTCCGTGCGTGCACCGATGTCGCCCAAACCACTAGGTTTGCCTTTCTTTAATTTCACTGCGCTCATTTTTTTTTTTTTTACAATAGTCGTGTTGTGCACTGCCAAACCACCGGCTCCACAATTAATATGATATTGTCCGCTTTGGGCTGAAAGACAAGCTCTCACGGTTTTGAAAAGTGAGTCAATCTTACCCAAAACCAAGGCCTCATACTATATAACATGGAGGTGAAACTAATATACAAGGATTCTAGTCCTTGTTTCTTCAATGTGGGACTTGGGTTGACACCCTAACAAGTCGTAAATTTGTTAAAGGTCTGATTTTTTTTTTTTTTATGCACAAATGCACAATAAGGGGTTGGAAATAATTATTTGCATTTGGTTTAATTGACACCTTAGCTTGAGGTATAAATTAAAGTACAAACACTCAGAATGCAACAACAATGTTAAAGCTTGGGGAAAAAAGTTAGCTTAAACACAGACTAGACTCGACGGTGGAACCCGAACATAAAATTGGAGGAAAAATGTTTTTCTTATATTAAAGGATTCTGATCTTGTGTCTCAACATTTTAATGAAAAGAATTTGATAGATTTCTGCATTGAGGTCCTGGCGTGGGACATGCGGCATATGCCAAGCATATTGATCACACCTTTGATGTGCAAGTTTGTAGTACGGAGTATGATATTTAAGGAGTACGTGTGTTACTTGTTGAAAACAAATCTAATATAATTGAAGTGTTCGTGTACCGCACCGTGTCCCTTTTTTTTGGGTTGATTGGTCACCACTATTAATTTTTGATGTTATAATGGTAGCGACATTTGGTTCCCACGACATTATGATCCGGACTTCCGGAGTAGGGATATATTCTAAAGTAGAGGTTGCTAGACTTTTGAGGCGATTCTCGTTATAATTTTTAATTTGTGATCACTCCGAAATTCTTGTTTAGCTACATGCAACCCGTCTACAGCCCCACCTCTTCATAGATGAGTCACGAGAGCCTTGCATTGGGGTAACGTTATGGTTGTACTCTAATAGAAGACAATTGTTTCTTGTTAGGATTAATGAACTGTCCCAAGTATCATGTCATATGGATGTGATGATGAAATATCCTTATATCCCCTAAATGAAATTTGTAGGCCAAGACAACTAACATGTCACTTGTCAGTATCGCGTTTTTAGTTCATTGTCCTAAGCAACTTCTTAATTGTACTAAGAATAACAAATGTTCTAAATTCTGAGCAGCTACGTACGTATAGTGGTCTTGTGATTTTGTTCTTTGTGTACTTATTTGCAAATTATTATCGTGTAGGCATGTCACATTTTTGTGCGGTAAAGTAGGAATATTTGCGCTTGGAGCCGTTGTCATGAAGTATTTGGGGGACCTTCAAAGCGTTGCTCGGTTTGTGGATATGTTTCATGAGGTTCGTATAATGTCTTTATCACGCTAGTGAGAGCGATGTTGTAACTTGCATAAGTTATTCCGTATATGAGTCTTGTGTTATTCATTTTCTGCTTGCTTATTATGTGTCAAGTTTAGAGTAAAAGAGGGAGATTAATGTTGTGGACTGTCAAATCACCGGCTCCACAATTAGTATGATATTGTCCGCTTTGGGCCCGACTACCAGCCCGCACTGTTTTTCAAACATGAGTATATTTTCAAACCAAAAGGCTTCATACTGTTTAGTGTGGAGTTGGAACTTATATACAATGATTCTGATCTTTGTTTCTTCAATGTGGGACTTGGGTTGACACCCCAACAATTAACTCATCGAATCTTTGCTTGCTTGTTTGAGGAGGGTATGAGCCAAAGTAGATAATATGTTAAGGAATTAGCATGGAAATGACATGAACATGTTGGCATAATGTTGTTCAGGTAGCACAAGAGAAGGCATTGCCTATTGGACCGGAAGAAGGGGGTTTCGGGATGTCATATGACCTACTATGTGGCAGAACGGGGTTCTTATGGGCTGCTTTGTTCGTCAAGAGCTACCTTGGTGAATCTGCAGTGCCAAATGATCTACTGATGCCTGTAGTTGAAGCCATCTTAGCAGGCGGAAGAGCAGGAGCATCTGTTAATCAATCCTGCCCCTTGATGTATAGATGGCACGGAACAAGATACTGGGGTGCACCACACGGCCTTGCCGGGATTTTACATGTCCTGCTTCATTTTCCTCTATCGGAAGAGGATGCTCAGGATGTCAAGTGCACTTTGCGGTACATGATGAGCAACAGATTCCCAAACAGCGGAAACTACCCATCAAGTGAAGGCAACCCTAGGGACACGTTGGTACAATGGTCTCATGGCGCAACTGGCATGGCTATTACCTTGTGCAAGGCATCACAGGTAGCTATTCTTATATCAAACACTTTTTGCTGCGTAACTTCTCATTAGTACACTTGTATTTACTCGCTTTTTTTCTCTCCAGGTTTTCCCTAACGAAAGAGAATTTCGGGATGGGGCTATAGAAGCAGGGGAAGTGGTGTGGAAGAGCGGACTAGTGAAGAAAATGGGACTTGCTGATGGGGTGGCTGGCAACGCGTATGCATTTCTTTCGCTATATAGATTGACAGGAGAAGACGTATATGTAGAAAGAGCAAAGGCATTTGCAAACTTCTTGTACCAAAATGGACACGAACTGGTAAACTCGGACCCTGGATGCGTGGATCATACTTACTCGCTGTTCCTCGGACTTGCAGGAACTGCCTGCCTGTTCTTTGATGTCCTTTCTCCTGAAAAATCAAAGTTCCCTGGCTATGAACTGTAGGAGTCCAAGCTGTTTTTGACTCCTGCATTTTGTAATGTGTATTAGCTTCAGAACCTCTCTCGATGATTAAAGAGCATAATGCTGAGAGAAGAGGAGAAATTTTTGTATGTAATTATGCAAAAGATTTTGGGGAAGTTCCTCTTTTTGTTAAGACTGGCCCTGATCGTGGTTCCGAGTGAGCCTAGCTCGTAATCAGTTACCATACGCCTATTGGAGCAACACGGTGAGTCCGTGACCTTATATATTTATCGCGGTGAGGGTCTGTTGCTGGGGTTAGATCACAGAAAGAACTTTGTTCGTCGATAATTTAGGTGAAATTGTGGTGATCTACATAAGGGGAATACAAAGTTGGGTTGCCTGCCTAATGCATCATTATTGACCTCTACCACTTGCGTAGGAGTTACGAAGTCGTGCTTTTTGTCGTCGAAAATTGACGACTGCCGACCAAAACAAGAAAAGACAGGCAGTCCAGTACTATAAAGTCTATAACTAGTTCATGTACAGATTATGTGCAATATAAACTGAGTTCGACAGGAAGCTTCTATATCAGGGGCGAAACTTGATGGGATAATTAGCGGCCATTAGATCTGTAGCATTGTCTTGCTAAGTTACTGTTACATCAAAATTAACCTTACCAAACGAGTTGGTTGATATTAACGGTCGCAAAGTCGTAGGTTATAAATGAAATATTCCATGTCATCATGACTACAACCACTTCAGCAACTATTGTAGGACCCCTGCTGTATCTTTTAGGCATGGTCCCGTTGTATGTGACGGGCATGAACAATATCTAAGCTTTCTTTTATGCTCATAGTTGGCCAATTGAAGCTCTTTTCGTCAAGTGGTAACTAAAATAACTGCGCTATACACCACATAAGAAATCCACATACAACGTAAAACAATTTGCGAAGCTTCAGCTGAAATGTTCTTTAGCGTACATTTTTCGTCCAGTTCTACGGAGCAGTTGTTATCACCACGAAATATCCCCAAATGCGTCCACTATATAGTCATTTTGCTAATTTTAAATCTTAGATCAAAGTCAAATAAATTCCATTATCACATGTTTTTTAAATAATGCTCAGTGGTCCAATGTATAGATAAAAACAGTTTGTCTAATGCTGACGTGAAATATGTCGTCAATACTCAATTACCGAGCATAACGGTAGTTATTTTAATACTCCGTAACTTAGATTTACACTCTCTCGAAAAACTTCTATTATTTTGGGGCTAAGACTTTGTAGTGACGGGGATTTTACTAGCCACACGGGCGCATTACGATCCGTTAAATAACTAAGAGCACCAATCATTGATAGAATCCTTGTAGAATACTCCGTAGCCTAAACAGCTCAAGGAGGCCACAATGGAGCGTAACAAGGGCGGCAACCAGTCTCTTTCAGTCCACCCTCACTTTCCAACCACTCTCGTTTCGCCACGTGTAATCCCCATCATTTTTCTTTCTATATAGTATAGTATCTTCCATAATAATATGAAAATGAATTTGTGCACACAAACTGTGTATGATGTATGAGACAGCTTAGCATACCAATTGTATATAATTTGAAGAAATCCAAAATATTTGATCATATCAGCAACAAAAACATAAAATAAAAATTTCAATGCTTACTGTTTCTTCATAAAACTAGTCAAACACAATTACAAAGAGAGAAACAGACATTTTTCGGTTTCGATTCCAAGTTTTTTTTTCCCCTCTTGTTTGATATCATCATCATCATCGTCAAGAGCAAGTTGGATTGTAGAAGAAGTTACCGGCTATAATGGAGAGATATGAGGTTATGAAGAATATTGGGTCTGGGAATTTTGGTGTTGCTAAGCTTGTTAAAGACATTTGGACTGGCCAACTTTTTGCGGTCAAGTATATTGAAAGAGGACACAAGGTAATATTATTACTCTGTTTTCCTCTGTTTTCAGTTGTATATTTGCATTATTTTGTATTTTTTTTTATTTTTGGCAGATTGATGAGCCTGTTCAAAGGGAAATTATGAATCATAGATCATTGAAGCATCCCAATATCATTAGATTCAAAGAGGTGCATATTTATTTACTATATAGTAATTGTTATCGTTTTAAATTTTCAATCATTATACAGAATCGAAGCACGGTATGACTGCTAACTGGTTTCTCGTAATAAGTTCCTAGAGGGTGTTTACTTTAGAGATCTTTACCACCTTTTCGAGTCGTACTATTAAATTAAAGACGACAAAACTAACAGTATAGTATGGCACAATGATACACCAAGTAATTGTGTAGCATTCTAAACTTGATCACCATACATGCATGTCGAAAAGGATTCTCGAAATGGAAAAGCTCCGTTCTCCTAATTGAGCTTCCATCCTTAGCTGTTTTGTACTCCATCATATCATATGATAGATTGATAGGTTAGAGTTACGTACAATTGAAGCCAACTACTTGATGTAGTACGTATGGCAACACGCTCAATATTTAGTATCAAGGACAAGCCATTAATATTGTTACTAATCAATTTTGGTATTACATTAATCAAAGAAAACGGTCCATATATATTGTGATAGCAATATAATTGGTAGAAAGTTTCAATTTGTTATGTTAAAGAGTTTAATATGGCGTGCGTAGGTGTTCCTTACGCCGACACATTTGGCAATAGTGATGGAATATGCAGCTGGAGGTGAGCTTTTCGAAAGAATTTGCACCGCCGGCAGATTTAGTGAAGATGAGGTACCCTTAATTTTTTTTCTAATCTTCCTATTGATTTGCCGGATATATTATACGTAATAATTGTACGATTATTGGTGAAATAGTTTTGAGCAAGATGGTTTGGCCAAATTTAGAGGACATGCATGTGATCAACTCATGTCTATTTCAAGAATAATCGTGTAGGGCCGGTAATACGAGCAAAAAGAATAGTACGGAGTACTCCGTAATTTGGTTTAAATCGCATGTTTAACTTACTATTGTAACTTTTCTTGTTAAACATTTGTGTATATTGTTTAACCATCCCTTTTTTTTTTTCTTTTTTTTCAGGCAAGATATTATTTCCAGCAATTGTTATCAGGAGTCAGTTACTGCCATTCCATGGTAGAGTAATACTTAAATTACAACAGTTTCTTTTACACTAATTTTGCATTATGATTAACAATGGATCATATATACTCCTTAATGCAGCAAATTTGCCACAGAGACCTTAAGCTGGAAAACACACTTTTAGACAGTAACCCTGAGCCTCGTCTCAAAATCTGTGACTTTGGTTATTCTAAGGTATTTTTTTTGGCACTCAATTTGTTCTATTTTCATAATAAACAGTGATATAGTGGTCGATATATATGCAAGATATGTCGAGTATATTACACGATTATCCTAAGTCCAATTCGAGTAGCAATTCTAGTTTCGTATATATGATCCTCATATCTAATGTACTCCCTCAGTTTTTTTTTTTTTTTTTTTTTTTGTTCTTTACATTTGGTTTGAATCTGTGAGATGAATTCAAGCCAAACGTAAAGAACCAAAAAAAAATGGAGGGAGTAGGTAAACTAGTTAAATAATAGGAAATACGGAAGATGACGATATTACGAGATAATATCGAAAGATATTATAAAGTAATATGGTCAGCAATATATTACCATAACTTCGTATATAGTAATATATTACTATTATTAAAACTTTATCTCGGCTTGTAATAGAGATTCGAGTGGTTTTAACAGTTTTACTACTCATACAAACAAAGTGTATGATTACTGATGCGTACTGATCAAGTTGATTGGCTGACTTTAATTTGCATTGAACGAAAAAAGTCGGCAGTATTACATTCTCAACCAAAATCAACAGTAGGAACACCGGCCTACATTGCACCAGAGGTACTATCAAGAAAAGAATATGATGGAAAGGTATATTTTTGATTGATTCTTGTTCTTCAATTCTTAGCCATTGATTTGAAGATCATCAGTATCCTGTTTTTTTTTTTTTTGGTGACCTAATTTTCTGTTATTATCTTGAAATAATGCATGAACATTAAGGAATGTAGATTGCAGATGTTTGGTCTTGTGGGGTCACTTTATATGTCATGCTTGTTGGAGCTTACCCTTTTGAAGAACCGGAAGACCCCAGGAATTTCAAAATTACCATTCAGGTAAAATTTATGGCTAATTAATTAAATTTACTTAAATTAGTTAAAGTGATTAGTATTATTTGTACTAAATGATCTTTTTTTTTTTTTTTGTGTGTGTTAATGGTGTATGACAGAGGATACTGAGTGTACACTATTCAATCCCGGACTATGTTAGGATCTCTCAGGATTGCAACCACCTTCTCTCTCGAATATTTGTTGCCAACCCTGACAAGGTTAATTACTCGTACACATTTGATCTCTTTTAACATTTTTCACATTTTTATTCGAATTATTGTAGTTGTCAATATGATGTGATTGGATTCGACATTGGGTTTATAAAACTTAGCATGTTGTATGTCTATATTATATTCTCTATGTCCCTTAATGAATGTCCTATCGAACTTTAATCTTTAAGCACGATGTTATTGTAGACGTTTGATTCACTAACACGTAATTAACTGAAGGGTGATTAAATTGCATCGTGTAGAGAATAACAATAGAAGAAATTAGGAAACATCCATGGTTTTTGAAGAATTTGCCAAAGGAGTACATGGATGGGCAAGAAGAGAGTTTGATAGCAAATGAAGTAGTAAATGAAACATCACAAAGTGAAGAGGAAATACAAGCCATATTTCAGGAAGCAAGGAAGCCTGGAGAAGGGTCAAGGGCCACATTACTACTTGGTGGGAATGATTTGCTGTTAGGGGGCAGCATGGATCTTGATGATGGTGATCTTGATGATGCTGACCTTGATGATTTGGAGATGAGTGATGACTTTGTATGTTCCTTATAATACATATATATACTACTGTATTTCGAAACAACGAGTTTGACTCACGTACAAATGTAATTCTTAAAACTCACGAACGATGGTTTTCACGTGTTGTGTGGTTCAATTCGGCTCAAGGATTATTTCTTTCTCGATATATATATGATCTTTTGTACCGATCGAAAGATAAAGATCGTTGTTGTATATATGAAAGATAAAGAAGGAATTTGTTCCTATGTTACAACAAGGTGCGATTATGTGGTGTATGAATCTTTTGACCTACAGAATGAAGGATCGTGCTTTAAGCGATATTTTTATTTGCAAATGTTCCATTTTGAAATAGATCAATAACCAAAATGGAATTATAATAAGTTGTAGATCACTATATAAACAAAAAAAGGTAATTTTGCCAAAACATTTCAATACCGAGAATAGATTAACATAAAAGAAATATGGAAAATAGTGACAATGAAATATTATTTTAACAAGATTTAATATTTTGCTATATTAATTTATGGAAAGAATATATAACAATTATATCATAAAAAACTAAAGAATTAGGTACATGTTTGGCTTAAACTACTTAATGAATTAGATTAAATCAATGAATTGAAATTAACATGTAGCCCCATTCTCATTAGTCATTATTGTGCCAACGATGATTTTATGTTAAAAAAAAACACAATAATAATCATCATGGTGTAGAACTCTAGTTGCATGTGGATTGTTATGAGTTGCATACCAATCCCACGCATGGCTAATTCAGCCACTTTTTCTTTATCTTCTTTACGGTTGAATGTTAAATCAACAAATGTCAATCTTAACGTTTTAATAAAGTAATTTACACGGTTTTTACTTGCTTGTTTTTGCTTTTTTTCTTTCTCTAGAGCAATTTCGCAACAAGATCAACCTGATTAATTTTGTGGCGGTGTAAAACTCATTTTTGGAAAAATAAATTAAACATATGTAGATTGACAACCGGCATTAATGACATGAATTCTTTAGTATATACGTCAATGTTTATACCATGCTCCCGGGAGCACAAGTAGCATGGTGGTCCTTCTCACAATGGAGGGGTAGAGACCACACTTAAAATAATTTAAAATCTATTTAAGTGTGGTCTCTACTCTTCTATTGTGAGAAGGACCACCATGCTCCGTGTGCTCCCGGGAGCATATATAATTTGCGTATATACGTAATTGATGATAAGAGTGTCATAGGATTTAAAGCAGGCTCGTAAGTGCAGTAGTAGAATTCTATTCCATTGTTAAAACTTGCAAGCAATGAACAATGCTGGAGAACAATGGCAGAGGCCATTAGTAATGAACGATATGAGCTATGTAAATTAAGGCAAACACTACCCAAAAAAAATGTATATTAAAATCTATTTATTCTTTTACGAAATAATTTTAACGTAATTATAAAATTCATTACAATATCAATTAAATAACTAAATCTATTAAAATATAATTTTCTTATGGTGATTACCATTAGCGGTAATGACCATAGAATCTTCGTACAAACAAACAAAAAAAAAGACGGTAATTTTGCCAAAACATTTCAATACCGAGAATAGATTAACATAAAAGAAATATGGAAAATAGTGACAAAAAAATTCCGTTGCCGGGACTTGAACCCGGGTCTCTCGGGTGAGAGCCGAGTATCCTAACCAACTAGACTACAACGGATTGTTGATATATTGTTGATATGTTCAGTGAAAAAAAAGTATAATGGACGCATCAATTGCGCGCGGACACTTCATCGACACTCTAACCCTAAAAAAAATTGACTCGATACTTCTACATACCTAGAATTTATTTCAGATTACGGTGGTGCTCGGATATAAGATATTTTGAGTTGCAATTTTTATGCAGTATTTCCTTGTGCTTTGCTCACACCATCAGGCCACTACAACTTTACAAGCTAAGGTAAGCTCACGTTGCGTGATAAACCGTCATATATATCGACTAATATAGTTTGTCTATATTGTGTACATGATAATCGAATCCATGACCACTTGGTTTGTTTTGTGATCAATTCTGTCATCTTCTAATCAAATCATAGGATCTATATAAATCTAGATTTCACATTTAACTTATGTTTTTCATCATACAAAATCAATCAATATGGCATAAAAGACATATTGGCCAACCCTGGGTGTTTATTGACCACCCTACAATTCTTCCTAATCTCACCAGGCCGGCCTGACTGTATGCCACCCATCTTTACCATTCCATTGACAAAGGACTTGAAAAACGCGGCCTGATCCTGACTGAATTTCGACACCCATCCTCGAGTTTCCAGACATGTGTAGAGCGTTTCATCAGAGTTTAAGTATCCTCTGCCTGCAACCAAGTCCTTGAAGTACTGGTTATCGAATCTTGTAGGGGTTGCATCCAGCTTAACAGTCACGTTTTGATCAACGTCAAGAGGGCACAACTTGTCTAACTTCTCCCTGAACTTAGGCTCGAGTGCAGGGTCTGGCTTTCCTTCACCTGTCTGGTTGTATAGGCGGTGCATGATGGAGAAACATCGACCCTTGCCAATTGTGTGAGACCCTGATAGAGCCACCAGATCCTCGATTGACAGGTTTAACTTCCTAAACAGGTCTATCAGGGCACTGGCATTGGCTCTTGGGCTCGGCATTATGGCATCTGAGTCTGCTTGGCTTGCTGTCAAGCTATCCAACCTTCCTAGTTTCACCTCCCAATTTGGTCCTCCACTCTGTTGAAGGTAACACATACAGCATACTAGTGGATTATGAAATCATTTATCGAGCACTCGAAAAGATAATTAATGACATCAAATACCATTCCATTATTACAATGCGTTCAGCTGAGAGTCTTCTAATCACAGATTATTTCAAACCAAACGTAAAAACTAAAAGAAATGGAGGGGGTATCATAGTGTACAGTGTACTCCAACTCAGTTAGCCAATTTTTTTCCTTTTTCATATCTATATCATCTTGACTCTTGACTCTTGAGTGGAGGATGTAAAAAAAGCGGTGAAGTAGGATAATATACTATATACTCCATCCAATTCAAAGAGATTTTTCTGTTTTTTTTTTTTTTTTTTTTTTTTTTTTTGAGGTGTCATGTTATGAGCTATTTTTAGACTAAATGAATTGTTTACTTGCTGCAAAAATTAATAAATATTTCATTTTGCATTACAATCTACCAAATCTATTTGATTTTAAGGCAAACGAGGGTTTCATTTGGTCTAAAAATAGTCCCAAATAGGAAAATCTTTTTAAATAAAAGAGAGTACATAATACATGATACTATGTGAACGTGAAACTCAAAAGCCATAATTCTACATATTCGGGTTTCGGGATTCATATAGTATTAGGTGAGACGGTCACGCAACAAGATGCCGTATATGTGGTCACACATAAGCATGTGACGTCCATGAGTCACGGAAACTTCTAGGTTTCGACATATTTGTACCTTGTAGCAGTACTACTGGTCCTAATCGGAAATTTCTTGAAGAAGTTACTAAGAATAAAAAGCAAAGGTGTAGGAAAATTGAATTACCAGGGCAACGGCATCTCTAGAAGCCATGATGATGATATCCGCACAGGATACAGTACCTGGGCAAGTACTCTCAAGAGCTGCTTTGATTTCATCAATTACTTCATATGATCTGAGCGAGTTAATGTTGGAGAGTGAAAGCTTCTCCCCAAGCATGGTCGGCGTGTCGTCTAACAGCAACGACCCATCACATCCCTTCAAAGACACGCAACCATTTCAGCCATTTGCAACCCCAACCAAAAACAAGAAGAAATATGAAGATCAGAGGGTAGTCTTTCTTACATTTACAAAACAATCGTGAAACTGTAATCTCATGACAGATGCAGCACTTCTGACCTCTCTCATCATAGCCTTCTTCATGATTTCTCTCACCTTTGTTTCGGCCTGTGGGCAGCTCTGTGAGTAGAACCCTGGTCGGAGCTCGGCTTCGGCCTCCCCGGTTATTACGGAAAGTAGGAGGAAGGACAAAAGCAGGGGTGTGATCATTGTTCTGAACTGCGAGAATAAATAAAATGATATGAGATCGGCTAACATAAACCGTCGTATAAAACCGTCAATAACAACAAATTAAAGATGACATATAGATGATCAAAGACAAAAGTAACCTTAGAGAGTGTTGAAGAGAAATGAATAGTGTTTGGTAATTTTGTTGGAAAATTGGGAGCCAAAAAATGGAGATGAATGGGGTTTTATAACCAAGAGAGGTACGCTGAATTATTACTTGTATAGTACAAGGAATGTAATTAATGGTGCTTAAAAAGTTTGGACCCGCCATGGTTGAACCCAAAGTTGACACACTTGTCAATTGATTCCATTTTTTTTTTTTTTGAGTGAATTGAGCTTTTAGTGATAAATGTTCAAGTGAGTAGTAATTCATGTTAGTATATGGTTTTGTAATTTGTATACTTTGTGGAAATGGGGGAAGAAGGAATTGGATGAATTTTATGTGTGGTCCAAAGAAAACTACGAGCTCACTTTTGATATCGGAATTAAATGAAAACTAATGTATGAATGAGGGAGTGTAATTAATTTTAGCATGGTTGTTGAGTATTTGCGCGTATTAATTGATCTTCGTTTTACATGAGATTCTAATTGTACTAAATCCAATTAGAGTGTGTTTAGACACCGTTTGAGATATTTTCAATCGTCATCGTAATTGTAGAGACCAATTACGTCAATTGTCGTCATAATCTTTCACCACAACCAAATTGAAACCTATGTCCTATAGTCACATAATTGTGGTTGACCTTGAAAACTTAGTTGGTTTTCTCACAAAAAGTATTTTTTTTCTTCCCTATGTTGAGCCACAATAAGTGTTGGTAGGACTAGGAGTAAAGTTGTATTCGAAACTATCAATCTAAGATATCGAGTGAAAGCAAAATCTACTTGCAAAAGATTTTTATTAGCGAGATCACGTAGAGTTATGACATGGTATATATAATAAGATTGGTTGAATTTTTTTTTTTTTTTTTTTTTCATCAAGTCGTGTATTGGTTGTGTTAAATTCGATTTTAGTGACAACCTCATTCGATCTTTTAGAGCTTGCTACTTTATAGGTCTATCTATGACATGTCTATACCATGACAATTACTCCAGCTTAAAAGATGGACTTTATGATTGCATTTTCATTTTTGCAGGGTGGTGAACTGGTGATCTATGTACTTTCGGACTTTTGTGATCTAGAGCAACAATGATAGAGTAATCTTTCATTGATGAAAGTTCTTGTAAATTTGTAATGATGCCCTCACCTTTGGTGAGAAATTGATGCCATGAATAAATGGTAGCAATTTGCTCCCATCATATTTTTTACCAACTGATCAAGTCTACTAACTCGTTTCACATCAACTTTACCGGGTTCAACCATCCAAATCTAACAAACACACAATATATGGGTACTTGAGTCGGCCGCCATCACTCCATGTGAATATTTACCACGTAGTTGCCTACCACCTAAGCCCATATTCGATATAGTATGACTTGTATGATTCAACTATTTTTTCAATGAAATCAAATCAGTTCCCATCATATCTTTTACCAACGGATCAAGTCAACTAACTCGTTTCACATCAGCTTTAACGCAGACCTATTCATTTCACATCAGACCAATCACAAGGGCAAAATAGCGACAATAGTTGTACAAAGAACACTTCCTTGACCATAGTTCGAAACAATTTACGGTTTATGGGCTAACCTTACGATGAAGTATGACGAGTCACATGGCTATAACACCAAGCCCAGCCCATATAATAAACCCCCAACACACCGAACCAAAAACATCAACCTCCTCCGTCTCCACCAAACCCCAACTTCCTCCGTCTTTCTCTCTCCTCACATTTCACAAGGCGGCGATGGGCGGTCGAGGGCGGAGCCGTACACAGCGCAAACACTTCAAACAAGGCCGCGAAAACGTCTGGAAATACAGCTCTAAATCCCCCGCCGACGCCGCCGCCGCTACTGACGGCGCTGAGTCCACCGCCGCTCAGAATAAAGGTCATTGGGATCCCTTCACCACTGAAAACGCTGCTTTCGAGGAGTACTACAAGGTCCGTTTTTTGTTTCTTCATCTACAAGTTTAATTAATTAACTATGAGTAGTATTATTTGTATGAATTAATGAATTAATTGAAATGAAGTGAATAATAATATTGTTGCAGGCGCAAGGAATTGTTAGTCCAGAAGAATGGGAAACATTCATGGAGTATTTACGGAAGCCTTTACCATCTGCCTTTCGAATTAATTCTAGGTTACGCTTCTTACCATTGCATATTATTTTGGTAATTTAGGGTTTAAGATAGGTTTATGGTGACCTTTTTTATTTGAATGTGTATGATATAGTGATTGTGATTCGTATCCGATTGTTAGCTTATTAGATACGCTTGTGATTATATTTCAGCTGAGTAAAGTATATGAAACTTACGTTACAGCTCGATTTTTTGTGGCAATTAATATACTATGGCAATGGTGATGAGTAAAGCTTTAGAAATGCTGCTGGTTAGTTTTGGAGTATAAGACGTCGGATCATTTCGTTGTAGGCAATATGTTTCATTATTCGTAATGATAGTAGGTTCTTAGTACTGGTTTATCAATGCTAAGGTTGGCATTGCGGCAATGGTTGTGTTTACTTTGATCTAGAAATGCCGCTGGTTAGTTGTCACTATAGCTTTAGTTTTGGAGTAATTCTCCGGCTCATTTGGTCATTGGCAACATGTGTGAGTAATGGTCATTGATTGGTAACTTTGTAACACTGGTTAATCGATTGTTAAACGTAGGGATCACTGATTGGTTATTGCCATTGCTTCAGGTTTTTTGGTTAATTTGTTAGTTCTGAAGAAGTCTATATAGTGCTCTTTTTTTTTTTTTGGTATAATTGATTCCCTGTTGTTTGGCTGAATTTTGCAGTAGTCAATTCTGTTCGGATATCCGCTCGCAATTAGAGAACGATTTTGTCAAATCTCTTCAAACTGAGGTTGTTCAGTGACTGCTATTATTTCTAATTGATTATTACTGTGAATTTATATTGTATACAGTTTTGTGAACTTCTTCTGTTATTTTCTGCTAGTTCACTGGGACGGATGAAGCAGAAGCCATTAGGCCACTCCCTTGGTACCCGGAGAATCTTGCATGGCATTCTAATTTTTCACGTAGCCAGCTGAGAAAAAATAAAACACTTGAGAGGTGAGGTTTGTGGCCATTATAAATCCCTTTAATATTGGACTCACAGACGATGTATATATAATGATACATAACTGGTTTTCATTGGTTTTTCCGGTAACAATGATTGGAGTTATCTTTGTAAAGTAAACTGAATCGAATTGAATTTTATGTGAAACAGAATGAGGCTTAGAGGTTCATCAGTTAGTGATGTATATATTTTTGTTGAATGCTATCATAACATTTACATTTATGCCATGTGGTGCTGTATTCCAGGTTCCATGAGTTCCTTAAGCTAGCAAATGAAATAGGAAACATCACTCGGCAGGAGGCTGTCAGCATGGTAGGTTATTTTACATGTCATTCACAAAGAATTAATAATCTTTTGAAATACCCACATACTGATTTCATTACCGTTATTGAACAGGTACCTCCCCTTTTTCTGGATGTACATCCAGACCATCATGTGCTAGACAGTAAGCATATACCTGATCTTTGCTTATCATGATTATGGTCCTTCTCATGTTGCTGTAATGTATCACTGAGTCCTTTCATAAACTTTTGTAAAATTTATTACCATGCGTCCCTTTGTTTTGTCTGAACTTAACTTCGAACTTGCGCCGGAATTATTATACCAGCGTCCCTATTTGATAAATGCTGGTTTATATGTGCAGTGTGTGCGGCGCCGGGGTCAAAGACATTTCAGCTACTTGAGATTATTCATCGAACAAATGAATCTGGATCTTTGCCAAATGGAATGGTACTGTTTTTTGTACACTTTGTCTCTTAATATTATGCTTGGATACTCGTCCTTTGCTGTACCGTCTTTTCAACAGCATTCTTCTAAAATTTATTGACATATTTCTGGAACTTCGTGGCCATAAAACTTTTTTTTTTTTTTTTTTTTTTGCTGTGTTAGGTTGTTGCAAATGATGTTGATATTCAAAGAAGTAACCTTCTTATCCATCAGACAAAGAGGATGTGTACTGCCAATTTAATTGTTACCAATCATGAAGCACAAAATTTCCCTGGCTGCCGTCTTAGCAAATTTCACCATAATTCTTCTGATGTTGAATCTGAAAATGGGCTGAGCATCAACCAGCTTCTATTTGATCGTGTTTTATGCGATGTGCCTTGCAGTGGTGATGGTACTCTCCGAAAGGCCCCAGACATCTGGAGAAAATGGTGGGTGAGATTTCAATTGTGCATTGCTGACTCTTGTCTGTTATCTTTTGCACTATTTTGCCGTCATGTTGGGTGTTGTTGACACTGTATTCTTTTTCTTCCTTCTCGAATTTTGCAGGAATGCAGGAATGGGCAATGGGCTACATTGCCTGCAGCTTAAGATAGCCATGAGAGGTAACTTTGTTTGATAATTTCTGTCAGGAAATGTACTTACTGTTTAACTCTTTTTTTTAATCACTTATAGAAGCAGTAGATTGTCTTTAGCTGAATTATGAAAGTTTTGTTTGCATATCAGTTACAGATGCCATTATCATCATTAAAGGTTCAGGAATAGGCACATCTCCTTTTTAACATGTTTTCTAGATTTCTTTTTTATTGGTTTTTGACATTCTTGCCTAGCTCAAACCAGTTCACTCTGCTGGAGTTGGTAATTTCCCTACATGGCCTACGATTACTCATGTTGAGGGTCTCTTTGAATACATGAAAAAAACAGATGTGTAGTGTTACTTGTTACCAGTACAGCCACCATAAGATAAATGTCCTGAATGAAAACTAAAATCACCTAATTAATAAATGTAATTCGTCTTTTGAGTCTTTCGGTTTTGTGGCATATCTATTTATGATTGCATCTAGTTCTATTGGTCTGCTAAAATCGGTTGATAAATGAGGAAATTGGAAGTTTCCCTTTGTCACTGTAGTTCACTGCCTCTGAGCTGCTTGTTTCCTTAACGAGTTCTCTACTTGGGATGATGTCCTGTGATAAGCTGATAACCATACTTGCAAGTTGCAACTGCATCACCTGCATTGACTAATACCTCTATTCTATGTTTGCGAAATGCTGGGGATATAGATTGTCTGGTTCAATGTTTACTCCGGCTGCATAATAATGCTTTCTCATTCTTATTTGCCACTTTTAACGTTTAAGAGTGGTTTTTAAGTTCCTGGGTTTCTGTTTTCTTGCTTCAGGTATATCTCTGCTAAAAGTCGGGGGAAGAATGATATACTCAACGTGTTCCATGAATCCAGTGGAAAATGAAGCTGTAGTTGCTGAGGTAAATGCTCGTCCTAGAAGTTACTTCAGTATTTTATTTTTTCCTTTTTATGAACCAATCGGAGAGTCATATCATTTTGGTACTGAGGCTTTGTTGTCAATTTTGCTGCTGTGTTGTAATGAATCAATAGGAGTGCATACCATGTAACCACAAAAAAGAAAAAAAAGAAAAAGAAAAAATAGGAGTCCATACAGTGCGGCTAGCACATCTGTCTGATATATTATCTTAAGAATCCGGTAACACTAAATTAGTTGACCTTTGTTCTATCTAGTGGTTGGGTGTTGCTGTATTGACTAAATGGACATGTTATAAGAGAGCTTTGAGTTTATGAAAGTTGGTCTGGCCCCATTTGTAATCTTGGGTGATGAGAGAGTGGGTACTTGTGAAAATGTGTTTAGTTGGGTACTTATGAACTTTTTTATTTGTCCCAAAAAGGAAGAAAGGTACAGAAGATTTGACTTGAGGCTAAAAGAGTTGCTTACTTGTTGACATTTTGTTACCGCTTTGGTTTCCGTTTGGAAGATGTGTAGAAATGAAGTGCTGTTTTAGAGTTAAGGCTATTTGATGACGCTAACAAAGATGTTTCTCTTGTTCACAACCAGAATTGGTTGATGGTTACTCCTTGGGTGATATTGATGTGATGAGGATTTTGTGGACCAATGAAATAGAATCTTGATGTTTGAGGTTCAGGCAGAATAAAAACTGAAACAAAAATGAACTTTTGAGTCATTATTTTGGTGTACTCATTTCTTTGGGTCCTATTGGATTGTCATAAACATTTTCTTGGTGGTGATGACATAATACAGATCAGAAGCATTAACATACTAGGATATAGCAGCTGGCTTTAAAAGTTTCAACCTACTGAAAGGGGGAGAAAATATATTGCTCGTGATTCTACTGTATATTCATCATTAGTATGACCTGATCTTTTTTTCTGCAGATCCTGCGTAGGTGTGGGGATGCGGTTGAACTTCTTGACGTTTCTAGCGAGCTCCCGCAGCTTATTCGTCGTCCTGGTCTTAAGAAGTGGAAGGTAAGCAAGAAATTAGTGCTTTTCTGGACCAATGATTTGTTTAATGAAGGATCATGGCTTCAAGGCATTTTGTGATGATCCTGCAGGTCCGTGACAAAGGCAGATGGCTGTCCTCATTCAAGAATGTACCAAAATATCGAAGGCCTGGTATTCTTTGTAGCATGTTTCCTTCGGGGATTGATTCACCTGAGTATATTCCTGATCCTGGAGCAAAAGCATCCACTGGAGATGACGAGGAGATGGCTGCTGATGTCGTTTTGCAGCAGGCTGTAAACGATGCTGTTTCACCTTCTGACGCTGATTCAGTACCACAACCTTGTGTTGATGATGAGGTTTCAAGTCTTCCTCTTGAGCGTTGCATGAGAATTGTGCCTCATGACCAGAACACTGGATCGTTCTTTGTAGCGGTCTTTCACAAGCATTCTCCTTTTCCAGGTAATGACCGAGCATTCTTTCCTTTAGTTCTGGAATACAAACTTGGTAGCTTTGTATTGTTTTTATTGCTAACTCTTGTAAATTCCTGCAGTCTTTCAAGAGAAAGAAACTGCGGCAAATGAGCACATAATCAATGACAACGAGGAACTTGCTAAGTCCGAAAAGGACAATGCAAGTAAGTTGGATGAGCTTTTGGAGGCAAAGTCATGTGAGATAGCCCCAGCAGATGACGCAGAAACAGATGCTACTTTGCTGGCCAACGAACCTCAGACACTGGAAGACGATGGATCTGAGGATCAAGGAGCACCTGACAATAAGGAAACTGCCCCTCCTAAAGTTGGAGTAAAGAGGAAGTTACAGATGCAGGGCAAATGGAAAGGTGTTGATCCTGTGATATTATTCAAAGATGAAACTGTGGTGAACAGTATCAAAGGATTCTATGGAGTAGACGATTCTTTCCCGCTATATGGGCATCTTGTATCAAGAAATAGCGATACGGATAGTGTGAAGAGAATATACTACATATCTAAATCAGTGAAGGATGTTCTGGAGTTGAATCTTCTAGCAGGACAACAACTCAAGATAGCATCTGTTGGCTTGAAGATGTTTGTAAGTTATCCCGTGATCTCTATTCTGATCTTACACTTTTCTCTTCTTTCTTTCTTTTTTTCTTCCTTGTTCTTTTTTTTTTTTTTTGTAGTTGTTGCTGAAATGTCCTGGGAGTAGCCTCTTGTCCAGAAATGACAAGGGAAGGCTTGCCCCCTATACGACCTTGTAGTGGGACCCTTCCGCGGACCTTTTCCTTGTTAGGACGTCAATGTGCACCGGGCTGCCCTTTTAGGTGTTGCTGAAATGTGAACGTTGATTTTGTTTTTTATGATGTGAACGGAAGAGTCTATGGAGTCCGAAAAAGAAACTTATAAAGCTATGGTTGGAAATTGGGAGTCATTTGGTTATTGATCACTTAATTTTATTTTTTGGGGGAGGTGAATTTAGATATCCTTTTTACTCGAAGTTGTCAATGAATGAGTTGAACTGTATAGAAGTTGCAAATTGCTTTGGGTCTTGGGAGTGTTTTAAAGCAATTACATTTGTGTAATAACAAGACTAAAAATCAGAACAGACACCACATCATTGTAGGCCGTTCTGGTTCATGATATCGACTTCCATCAGACTGATTCTTGTAATCTGAGTGTTTTCTAAGTAGAGATATGTATCACTGCAGGAGCGGCAGACATCAAAAGATGGTAACTCTTCAGCATGCAGATATCGTATATCATCTGAAGGATTGCCGGTGTTGCTCCCTTACATAACCAAGCAAATACTAATTGCATCGCATGCTGATTTCAAGCATCTCTTGCAGTACAAATCTATTAAGTTTGGTGATTTTGTTGATCCTGAATTGCGCGAGAGGGCATCGCAACTGGAATTGGGGAGTTGCGTAGTAGTCCTTCAAGAAGGTTTGTCGCTTTAAATTCCCATGAATAATTTTTCATCTGTCTTTTGTGGTTTCACCTGTGCGAATTGCTGAACCTGAGGCCCAACCCTTAAAAAAACTACTCGGGACTTTTGGGGGAGGGGCGGTTGGTGCAGTATATCCCCGTGCGCCTTTGTCATACCCTAACTCCCCCTTTAGGCTGCTATGTAAGCTTTTATGCGATGAGGCCCAACCCTGCTCAGCACAAGAAAATTTTCGTTACTGATTTTCGTTGACATTGTTTCCTGCAGACCAGCCGTTGTCTCTTCCTCTGAAAGTGACATCATCAACTATATCAATCGGCTGCTGGAAGGGAAGGTCCAACGTAAATGTTATGGTGACTGCACTAGACTGCCAAGATCTGCTTGAAAGACTTGAGACACGCATGGGCACCGAGAAGGATCCTGAAACTGGATCTGTCAGCGAGGGAGTTAATGGAGTTGCTGCCACAAAAGACACTGAAATGAAAGACAATGGTGCAGCTAACATTGACGCGAAAGAAGAAAAAGATGTTAGTATGGTAGAAGCGTAGTGTAGCCCCTACCCCTATTGTGTTGGCTTGCCCTTCCCCATATGTGCTTTTCAGCATTTGGGGAAGTTCTAAAATTTTGTTATTTGTAACTTGTAACTTGCCTTCTTCTAGTAGAGTAGGTGAACCAACAAAATTGATTCCTCAGCAATTTTTTATTGCACAATATTAGTGAAATACATTTTTGCTTTCTTTGAATCATTTAACTTGTCAATGATATCACGAGTAAATAAAGGTCAGGACTTGGAAGACGGGTTTCTTTAGATCCCTGTATCGTATGAACCATAGTTGAGCAGCTTGAGCCGTGATCTGTTCGTGATTTCCTGTGAGGTGCTTTTGATGTCGACTATGAAGGTTGTTTTCGTATAGAGTTTGAATCATTATGTCCAATCGGAAAACCTTTACCTGATGCGGTTCATTAAAAGCTTTGGGTTACGCCTTTGTTCCTGCGAACCTATTCTGATTACCGAACTTTTGAAGAACAGGGCTACGGGGGGCACTGTTCTGATTTTCTAGCTTCAGTTTGCTTTATGCTTCGTGCTTTCATCCCTGCTTTAACAATGGAAAATGTTTACACAGTAAGACGTTGAACCGAGACTAATAAATCGCAAATGATGAAGTGATAGTTTGAAAGCTTGTAGATAACATTACAATGAATCAGGTCATGACTTGAACACACATAATCTGCACTCTGCATTCTTACTTTCTACATAGGCCACCAAAAACCGATTTTTACACACCAGAGGTAGATACCTTTCCCTAAACTCGTCAATTTCACCCCTCCCAATCATAATGAAGTTAAAATCTAAAAGGAGACAACCAGTGACGCGGAGACCAAAATCTCATTTCCGAGGACAAAAAATGGCAGAAGCAGTTTTCTTAAGAGTTACAGCACATTCCACTCTTAGCTGGGATAGCCTGAGCGGGACCAGGAACCAAGATCTTCTTTCCAGTAAGGGATGCAGAACTCTCATTGCTTTGTTCATCACCGGTATCCAGAGTCTTCTTGTTTACAATATTGAAGATCTCATTCAGGACAGTGCTAAAAGCTGTTTCCACATTTGTTGCTTGTAGAGCTGATGTCTCTAGGAAGAAGAGACCTTCCTTCTCAGCAAACTCTTTAGCATCCTCTGTTGCAACTGCACGCTGGTCTTCAAGATCAGACTTGTTACCGATAAGCATGATAACAATATTCTTGTCAGCATGACCACGCAGCTCTTCTAGCCATCGTGGTATGTGTTCAAAGGTTTGGCGTTTTGTTATGTCATAAACCAGCAATGCACCAACCGCACCCCTATAGTATGCACTTGTGACAGCTCTATACCTGTTTCAATTACCAAATTGCAGAAAAAATGACTAATAAGTCTTCAAATTTTTCATCAAAGGAAGTTTTTTACTGACATAATTAAATTACAAATTGACAAATTCTACTGTGAGACCGCCTAGAAAGGATTATCGTAGGTATATGGATGCTATTAGTCACTCCAGTTTCAAGATGAAGGCAAATCTAGGTTGACATCACCTTACTCCAGAAGACACAAAAACATGAACTTCAAAGATGACAAGTACTGAAAGCCAAAGGTGATTGATTGCTCCATAACAAGTGCCCATGGAGCATTGTTTCTTCTACGGTAGTATATGCTAGTACAGCTAATCAAATTCTTCGATACAATGTCATGATTCATGTTGAAACAAAGACAACTAAGGTCCTAGTTAAAAGTATAGCACACACTTCTTCTCGCAGCTAGACTGTTAACATCCAAAACAAAAAGTAATCTGCACCTTTGGTAGATCTCCGCTTACAAAGTTACAAGGCTGTTGGAGATTGACATCAAGGATAGAAGGAATTTGGGAAAAGGCAAAACCTTTGATTGTTAAATGCAAATGAAACCTGTCGATACAACAATCTTTCGACACAAACTCAATGTAATAAAAGGCAAGCGAGAGGAAGGTGGATCATAAAAAGATGATGAAGCAAAACGTTCTAAAACCCGAAAACAAGTGTCAAAATCCCAAAACTGTTTGTTGAATAGCCAAATGTAAGACCTAAGCGCGAATTGCATCACTTTAAAAGTTCCAATTGAAAAAGTGATGTCTCAAAATTACACCCTACAACCAAAAAGATTGAATCTTTGCGTATGATTCGAACCAAATTTATATTACCACAAAGCTCATAATTCGAAAACCCAATGTAGCACAATGAACTATAAACACAACTGATCAATTAACTTCACCAATAAGCTAAGGTCAAAATCAAAGTCACCCCATCACCCAAAAAGTTCACACAACTACATAACATTCAAGCAAAAAACACAAATAATCTCAAATCAAAACCCAAAGACTACTCCTAATGAAGCATACTTTCACGCAGGAATAATAACAACAGTTTTCGGCTTTTCGCCATTGGCGAGCTAAGGGGGAGTCGTCAGATGTACGCAACCTTACTATATTACTAACCCCCTATGGTCAAGCAGGATTAGCAAACCCCAAAACAATTTCAAATTCAAATCCACATAAACCAAAATTAAAAAAAAAAAAAAGAGAAGAAGATTGGAAATTTTGAAGCAAAGGAAAAGAAAGAGTAAAGAAGAAGATACGGACCGTTCTTGGCCAGCAGTATCCCAGATCTGAGCTTTGACACTCTTATGGTGAATGACAAGGGTTCGAGTCTGAAACTCAACACCAATGGTTGCTTTGGAATCCAAGCTGAACTCATCTCTTGCAAACCTCGCTAATATCTGTGATTTACCCACCGCTGAGTCACCTATTAGTACCACCTTGAACACGTAATCCACCTTCTGGCTCGCATCCCCATACCCTGCCATCTTTCTCTCTCCTCCCTCCTCTCTCTGAGCTGTAAATGTGGTGTAAAGTTCAGATCTTTGGGAAGAACAGTGAAAGAGAATGATGGGTGCGTGGGGGAAGAAGAGTTGATGAAGAAGCTTGAAGAAGAAGACTTTGTGTTTCTTTTTTTTATGTGTGATTCAGGTGTGATGAGTACTAGTAGGAGAGTATGTGAGTTGTGAGTTTAATAATGGGGAATTGCGAGGATCTAGGTGAATGTTTTTTACTAGGATTTGAATTAGCAGGACACTTGCCAGGAAGAGTAGTAACAATGTGGTAAAAAAATGGTGGGTAAAAATGTAAAAGTGGTAAAAGTGATAAAGAAATGGATTTGATTTGATTTTGGAGTAAATTGGGGGAGATCATCATTATTCCATTATTCATTAATCAATGTATGTGATGAAGGACTTGGTACTTTGAAAGGGGCATTCATCTACTTTCATTAGTATGATGATCTCGTAAATGCTGAAATTAAAAGAAAAACTCGTCTAATTGTAGTTTTAATGAAGGGTACGGGTCTTGTGTTTTACACTTTTTTAGAGAGTTTGGCGTATGCAGTGTTCTTCTTTTGATTTTGCCCTTAATTAAGGCCTACACCTACTGCATTAATTTCCCCCGACAATTGAATTTCCACACTTCCAAACCCTCTATACTGCTCTTAGCTTTATCTTAGTTATATTTTTCAATGTTCCTCTCAAATTTTAGTAGCGTAAAATTCATCACCCATACATTTCTCGCAATTCTCACTGCACCAATATTTTTTATACTTATGATATGTATGATGACATATATAATGACCGTTGCTTCACGAGGACGTTGTATAATAAAGCAATCCATAGGCAAATCAGATATCATGGTAACTTGATTATTGTTTGTTTTGTACCAAAAACAACCAATTTGATTGTGAAATCTGCACGGATGACCACTCAAGATTTTCCTTTGTACTTTTAACAGCTCTTCACCAAATCAAGCTTTAAAAAAAAAAAAAAAAAACCAAGACTAATGTTGTAGCTCACGTAATATAAAAGGTGGTACTACTAGCTAGTATATTATTAGTATTACGTTACATCTTTGAAAGTAACAAGTCATGGAAAATAGGTCAAGTTCATCTAAATTCCCTGAGTTCTTCACTGTCTTTCTTCCGGAATATTGTTCTGATCAGCTGGTAATTATTCTCTCACCAAATTCTTCACATTCTTGATTCATGAATGTTCTTATACGTTTGTGAAACTTTTGGTTGAAGTCATTGCGTACAATGTTTCATTTTTGTCACAACGTTTCTAATAAATAAGACGTTTGCTTTGTCATATCATTAATTAATAGTAGGCCGAAATTTGTGATAGTGACTATTTGTTGCATGAATTACTATAGGACAACATGTTTAATTTTGTCCTAGTGGTGACATACAGAATATCGATAATTAACACAATTTTTTAATCGAGCAGAAGATTTGTTCAAGTTTTAGGACTCACCTAAGAAGAGAAGAAGGAGGTGAAGCGTGCATCAAAAGATTTGGAGCTCAGAAAATGTGGAAGGTTGAATTAGTCAAGGAAGAAAGCCAAGAATTCTGGTTCAAAAGTGGTTGGAAAGAGTTTGTGTTAGACAATAATGTGACAATCGGAGAGTTTATGGTTTTCCAATATCATGGGAAAGCTCGGTTCAGTGTCCAAATTTATGGTACAAATGGTTTGGAAAGGCTTATTGCACCAGGGACACAGGGAATCTTGGTGAACAATTCTCGAGTCGACGAAGATGGCGTTCCTGGACATGCTGATGAGGAAATGATGGTATTTTCGGGCACAAGAAGGGGTGGTTCGGAGATGGAGAAGCGTAAGGAAGGGGTTAGGGCTGCCAAGAAGTGTATGTTGGATATGAACAGTCCTTCATTCACTGTGTGCATGACACAGAGTTATCTTAGCATTGGTACATTGGTAAGTTTTACCTTCTACGTATAAGATTTTTTTATTCGCGGATTAATGGTTAGTTCATGCATGAAAATGATATAGATGGAGGAGTACCGTCTTATTAAAGTGGTGTCATACTATGAAACAATTTCATTTAATAATTACTCGTTTATGAATTGTGGTACGGTCCACATGTTCAAATATGGGCGTTGAAGTTGTCTAATCAATTAATGTTGTGGCCTGTGGGCATAATTGTATCAGACAATTACGTTATGTGTTTTACTGTTAGTACTTATAAAAAAAACTCGGGAATTTTTAGCGGTCTCGTTACTCTCATGTAGTAGAGTTACCCGTATGTAAAAATGTGGCCAAAAATTAGGCGTGTCTTTGTAAGGTCACAATTTCAGTAAGTCTGGTGCTTATGAAATGACTGATATATAACAGCATTACTACGTACTGTATGTGTTTGCAGCACTTGCCGAATGCGTTTGTGAATCAGTATATGGAAGCCAACGTCTCCCATTTAACTGTTCAAATCGCGGAGAAAACATGGTGTGTGAAGCTGTGCAGGTACCAGAATTCCAAGACTCGTATAACTTATTACAAGTTAGGAGAAGGATTTGGTGGTTTTCTGCTCGATAACGACGTTCAAGTTGGAGATTTTTGCGTGTTTGAGGCTGCAGATTTTCCTTGTACCACTCTGAAAGTATCCATCTTGCGGATCAACATATAACTACTTATGATCTGCAAGTTCTGATGATATGGTAATATGGACTGAAGTACTTATGAGCTACAGTTGTGACAGCAATGTTTGGGAAGATTTTATTAGGTGTATTCAGCACGCAACATTTATTCTATTATAGCTGATTTAGTTTCTAAAAGACCTCTAGTTAATCTGTTTTCAGCACATTACAGTGTACTGAATCTCTGATTATATAGATATGTAGACCTACTGCAGCAAATAGCTTCTGTGCAGCGCGAAATGTGTGCTTGCAAGAGTAACTGTACTTGTAATGGTAGTTAAAGAAAACAACTCCCACATGTTATTCTGTTAATCTGTTTTCGTCACATCACAGTGAGATGATCTTGATCTTTATCTGAATCTCGAAAATCTCGAATCTGCAACATGAACTGTGTGTTTGGAAGGGCAGATAAATGTACTTCACTGATGCAACATGTTATTGTAACAAATTCTGGTAATCTTCTTCACTGCCATCTTGTTACTTTTGTTACTGGCCTGGGCATTAACAATGGCGACTGAGCGAAAAAAGAAGACAGTAATTCACCCTCTTGCGGCCTCAAAAGCTCCTTCCTGAACTAAACTCTGAGAAACTGGTAATGCCTTCTTCCTTGCCTGTTTTCGCGGATTTCTTAATCAAAGAATCATTGTTTCCTCCTTTTTGCAGCTTATACCTCCTGATTTTGTTGAGAACTTCCAAGGGATTGTACCACCCAGCTAGCTAAAAAGTTTGTTCACCTATACTGCAAGTGGAACTAGGAAAACTAAGACATAGCAGGAGTAGGAAGCAATATATACGTGATCATTTTCTGGTTCGTAGGAGCTTCTTAGTATTCACCTATACTGCAAACTGTGTTTCCACTGTCAAGGTGTTTGGCTTAAATGGCTGCATAATGGAAGGACCTGTGGCGCGGCGAGGCACAATGGCACAAGTCATGCCAAGTTCAGACGAAGTCATTAGAGCATGTTACAGACTGATTCTGAATCAGCAGATCATTCAACTACTATAACCCTGCTTGTGAAAATTTCACTGTCCACAAATCTCGAACATTTTCAAGCTTTAGAACGAAATTAAGAACTATTGACATTTCGTTTAATGAAAGTTAACATCCCTGTCGATGTTGTTTGATCCCCGATGTCAAGTCACTACATTCGGCAAGACCACAATTCACCCTAAAAAACTGAGCAACAGCATTTCATCCCAAAAGACTGTCACGAGTCAGTGAATTCGGAATACAAAGTAGACAATGTGTCCCTAAAATGAAGGATAAATCCTCCCAAAACAACCTTGTACGAGGAATAACATAAGTTTGGACCAGACAACATCACCTGTACAAAGACTGAAACATATTGACTTGAGCAAAAACTAATACTGCGTCAAATATTTGTTCAGGTAATTAACCATGGACCATCAGCCATTTCCTTGCTCGTGGCCTCAGATTTCTCTTTACTTGCTGTCTTCTCAGCCTCTCTCTCTATGAACCCGTCCACAATCTCTTGCAGCTTTGCAAGTTTACTTTCAAAAGCCTGAAATCTCTCAGAAGCACAAGTTCGGCCAAATTTACAATTCTCCAATATCAGGTCAATCTTGCTGCCCAAAAAGTTCACCTCCATGCCTATGTCTTCCGCCCCCTTCAGTGCCTCCTTCCATTTCTTAAGATCCCCAATCGTGGTTGAGGATGTGCAGGCGCTAATAGCGTCAGCAACATCGATGGTATTGACAATCGCCGTCATCATTACAGTGGAGTTCAGGTCTAACAGAAGCTTCTCATGCAGGAAAGACTTTTGGCTGCAGCAGAGCTCATAGTACTTCTTCCGGTAGTCCTCAGTGAACAAGGTGTCAATTAAAAGGCCATCCACAATGATTTTAAAGTCATCAAAACATTTGACATCTTCAAATTTAAGGTCACCATCTGCAAAACTTATCCCATTTACGGTTTCTTTTTCAGCATCACCGCTGTTGCATGGAGACTCAGGGTTCCGTGGAGGGCTATTTTCAGCATTCAGAACCATCAAGGCATGATCATCTGTTTCTTTTGTGACGACTGCAGACGTATGAACAATGTAAGTAATTCTCCCCGAGTATAAAAGATATTACACATATACTAGTATAGATTGGCGGAATACATGACTGACCTGACATCTCCTGTCCTCTACGGTCATCCAAAGTTAGCAGCCCCAAGGCTTCATCAAATTCATCTCCACCGCCTTTTCGTACAATATAAACCTGAAATCACATAATCTGTGACGTACCCAGGGATACACATAAACTGATAACATTAAGTACAACATACTGTAAACAATTGACAGACTAATTTCATCCGCAAATACTACACACAACAGGATGTCCTGAAAGTATTAAGCATTCTTAGGCTTGTAAACAAGCTACTTGCCTTAAAAGTTGAGGGAGAAATCAATTGGAAGATCACAACATCCCCAACACTCAACTCGTGTTCAATGGAGAAACCCCTCCATCCGCCACTTAGACCAGACTTACTGGACAAGTAATTGGCTTCAGAAGTCTTTCCATCTTCATCAACCAGCTCGACAGTGCTCCCAGAGTTCGACATATGTTTTTTGGTGAAGTTGGTCGGAAGATGCTGTATGCCACGAAACCAACATTGAATAAGAAAACCAACATATGTATTATGTATCTAGTGATTATCAAGACTTTGCGTCCTCACCAGCCAATATCCCCCAGATACTTGTGATGGCAACATCTCTTTAACCAAACTAGGATATTCTCTTGGAAGATTTGCTTCAACTTCTTCAGCACGCTTCATTGCAGAAGACTTCTCTGCTGACAAATCATCAACTGGCTCCACAATTTTGCTATTCATACATAAACACATTAACAAACATATACTTGAGGTTTCATTTTGGTGACAATAATATATGTCATGAAGATAAGACTAGACAATCAATTGTAATAGAACTTACATTGTCTTGTTTTTCACATTTTTCTTAGCCAAGCTAGGCTTTTTTTGTGGAAGCTTAGCTTGTTCAACAGGTTTCACAACTGACAGAGATTTCTCAACAAAAACATCATCAAATGGCTCTACGAATTTGCTATTCATACACAAAAACATTATCAAACACATACATAAGGCTTTGTTTCGGTGAAATATAAGATGTCATGAAGAAAAGACTCGACAATTTGTAATATCAAACTTACACTCTCTTGTTTCTTTTATCTTCCTTAGCTAAGCTAGGATGTTGTCGTGGAAGATTTGCTTGATCGTCTTCAACAAGCTTCACAACTGAAGGGGATTTCTCTGCTGAAACATCATCAAATTGTTCCAAGAATTTGCTATTCATACACAAAAACATTAACAAACATACACATAAAGCTTCGTTTTGTTGATAATATAACATCACATGAAGAAAAGACTAGACGAATGCAATATCGAACTTACACTCTCTTTTTTCTTTCATGTTTCTTAGCCAAGCTAGGATACCGTCGTGGAAGATTAGATTGAACTTCTTCAACACTATTCATAACTGCAGGGGATTCCTCTACTGAAACATCATCAGATGGCTCCACAAATTTGCTATTCATACACAAAAACATTAACAAGCATATACATAAGTCTTTGTTTTGGTGACCATATAATATGTCATTTAGAAAGACTATACTACAAATGTAAGATTTATCTTACAGTCTCTTGTTTCTTTCATCTTCGTCCGACTCATTATCACTGATCACCATTGATAGCTTGCGACTTACAGAATTCCAATCATCATAACAGCACAACAATGGTAAACATGATACTTATCACTTTATCAGAACTAACCAAGATCAAAATCATGTCAATGCCATTATTACGAAATGTGATAATAATCGACTAAGAACCAACCTTACAGACTTCCTTCGGCCAGCTGAAGAACCAGCTGGAAATATGAGCTCATTCTCAGACGGCTCGTCCTCAAGGATGTCTACTACAGGTGTGGTGCTGTTCAAACAAACATTTTCGCAAACAAACTTGACACAGTTCATGCCATAGAAAATGCCATTGTGCAGGGTTATAGATTTCTACACTCCCCGTATTGATTTTTACACTACTCTCGAGTGGAGAGACACGTAAAAGTTAAAACACACTGAAACCGTATCTTACAAAAGGGAGTGTAAAAATCAATAACACGAAACAAGGTGTCAACTTACTCTCTACTGATTTTCCTCTTCCCCTTGCTGCTTTTACCACGACATTGTCTACCGATATCATATTGCAAAAATCAGTACATCACTAATTAACTTCTATTATAATTTTGTATTAAACAAAATGTTTTTAACTAGATAATGTAATTTAGAATGCACAGTTAACTTAATACCTTGTATACTCAATCAAGGGGGGTTCAACAGATACCTGTTAGGAATGTCAAGTGTTAATGAACAAATACTCGGAACAGTTCGATGAGTGATACTAGAAGTCTATATATACACGACGAAATCGATAAGAAAAAAGGTAGTGTTAACTGTAGAGTCATGATGATCAGCATCAGGTTCGAGCATTGCGAGTCTTTGACGGACAAGGTCTATTTTCGCCTGCAGTGACTTTGCCTTCTTTGGTTTCTACATCAAACAAACATAAATAATTACTCAATCGCGGTCACGCTATTATTAAATTTGTTGCGTTTGTACTTGAATACGTGAGATGAATTTAAACCAAACGTACATAATAACACTATCAAATTACCCCCAAATATACAGATTTACACAAAAAAAAAAAACAAATCATTTTAACCACAATAGAAAGATCAAGACTTTATCATGCAAATTCAAAACTAATTCGTTTAAAAACAACATCGACAGCAACAACAATAACTACAAAGTCTTAGTCTCAAAATACGAACTTTCTTAACATAAACGTGACACATATAAAATCATTAACTGTAAACAAATTTGTTACGTTTGTACTTGATACGTGAGACGAACTTAAATCGAACATACATAATTAAGCGAATAACACTATCAAATTACCATCATACACAGTAAAAACCAATCATTTAAACTACACCAGAAAGATCAAAACTTTATCATGCAAATTCAAAACTAATTCGATTAAAAACGACAACGACAACAATAATAATAACAACGACAAAGTCTTAGTCTCAAAATACGAACGTTCTTAAACAGAAACGTCACACGTATATAAAACCGTTAACAGTAAACAAATATGTAAGGAATACCGATGGAGCAGAGGCACGTTTTTTGGGAGCCATTTTTGCAACTTTCTTTCCAACTTTCTTTCCTTTTGATTTCTGCATAACCTTTTTTTTTTTTTTATGAAGTATGAAGTTGCAAAAAGTATGAGCAGAGAGAGTTTAAGTAGTAGGGTGATTTTCGACCGTTGAATTTGAATAAAGTGATAATTGTAGCTTGTTTCCAAAGAGAAACATAGATTATAATTAATCATTTTGGTTATTTTCAGAATGATTTGATTGCTTTGATTAGACTTGACATACCAAATTTTGCCATTTTTGAGAGGTGTGAGAGAGAGAGAGATTTTGTTGCTTAACTAGTTGGCTTTTCAGCTTCTTTTATACTCCGTACTCTTCTTTTATTAACTTTATTTATTGAGAGAGTAGTTTGAAAATGTATGGACTATGGAGAATTGGAGATCATGGGAATGTGGGATAGTGGGGGTTATGGCAAGAATCTAGGCTAATTGTGGAACGTTTATGCGTCACGTTTCGTAATTTCTGAAATGTCTGTTGAGTTTAATACGAGTAATCGTCTTCATGCACACGACTCCGTTGATTAACTTCGAGTCGTATCCTAGTCGTAATCTGTGGACATAAAAGATTATATGGGTGTTGATGATGAAAATAAATTACTAATAGCGATGGACTTTTGACAAGGTGCGATGTATCTAAAACCCAGGCCCAATCTAAATGGTCTGTTTCGAAGGAATTAAATGGGCTCATAAGCTGCAGGATCCAAAAACTAGGTTTGACATTAATTGTTAAAGCCCACAATTCAAAATGGACGAAAGGCGCCAAGTCTAAAAGCAGTCAGAGCGATTAAAAATGAGACGCGATAACCGCCCACAACGTCTTATCCCACGACTGAAGAAGAAGAGGGAAATCGTGGTAACCGCCAAAGAAGCCATCCTATATAAAGAGCATAAGCAAGGCAGATAAGGGATCATCAAATATACATCAAAATCAAGATAAAGTCAATTAGATTATTTAGTTCTTTAGTTCATAGCGGGAAGTCTCGCCCCGTATCGCGAGCAGTTCATTTGTTTAGAGTAAACTTTCTTTTTCTTTTCCATAATGAAGACAGAAGGCATGGAGGTAATTGTTCCATTCCTTCCTTGACTCTTTGTTATCAAACCTGACATTATTTTTAATTAGAAGTGCTTTATATGTTTGCAATACCCTCTCTATGTTAGCATAATATTCAATTTTCTATTACGATTGTATTTTCATAAATTGCGGTCATTAAGTTTAAGTGCTCTTTAGATAGGACATTTAATAGAAGTGCCCTTAAATTTTAGCGTTCAACAATGGGTCTTGTTGTATATGAGACGTGTTTAGAGTCGAAAGGTTTAGAAAGAGAAGCTATATGATGAAATACTAGATAGGAGTGACATTTACTAATGAGTCGCTTTAAAAAATCCTCTCTCCTTTCCAAATGTGTTTATCAAAGTTTTTTTTTTACAAATATCAGGAAAATTTGTCAAATAGCACCTTTTAAATTTGCGAATTTAACAGCTAGAAGCTTTTATGTTCATTTCTGCCAAATGACACCTTTAATTTGCAAAATTTTAACACATAGCACCAAAACTGATAGTTCCGGCCAAATCGCGTTGACTCCGCCATTGACCACCGCGCCTATCATCCGGATTCTTTTTTTTTTTTTTGTTCATTTCTTTCCCTTTTCCCTAAACTTTCCCAATGATTTTGTTTTATTTCTCACTTGTTGCTGCTTCTCTCCACTACCCTTTCTTCATCTTTCATTTTTCCTTTTTCAAGTTTAACCAATACCTCCCAAACCACATTTCATCAACCTTAATTATACCAAATTTCTTTTTCGGAATTTTCACCATATTAAAGTATGCCCATTAGAATTTAATCGAAGCCATTACACAATTTAATTAAAAAAAATCATGGTTTAATCTAGCTTTAATTTACTTTATTAAGCTAATCAAGTACTATAAACCTACTTATTAAGTTTTAATTGAGTTCATTAAGGTTCAACATCTACTAAAAGCTAATCTCGTACTACCATAGAACAAAAAAGGAGAAAGAACCACAAAATATGGGTACATAAAAGGTGAAAATAGAAAAAATCGAGGGAAATTTCGGGAGGAAAAGGAAAGAAATGAACCAAAAAAAAAAGAATCCAGTGAGAGTCACGGTGGTCAAAGCTGGAGTCAAAGCAATTTGGGCGGAAATACCAATTTTGGTGCTACGTGTTAAAATTTTACAACTTAAAGGTGTCATTAAACAGGAAATGAACATAAAAGGTGCTAGTTGTTAAAATCGCAAACTTAAAATGTATTAGCTGACAAATTTTACCAAATATCAACTCAATGCTCGACCTTTATTCCTAACCACTAAGTCAATCTTGATCCTTCCTCAGTTTAAATGAATTGTTCCAACTAATTTTATCATATTCACTATGTTACGAGATTGGGGTTCGAATGTTCGTTTAAAAGAAGTGGGATCTATCTCGAACATTCGAACCTTAACCTTAGAACATATAGTGAGTTAGTGACCTCGTACTCTCGCTAGATCAACAAAAGGTTAAACAAAAAAAAAAGGTTCCACGTGGGTCGCGAGTGTGCTGATCTAGATCGTTTTGTTATGTTTTGAATTTGATTGATTTCATTGTTTTGAATCTGATTGATTTCATTGTTTCTGTTAAACACTTAGCAAACATATTGAGTCCCGTCTGTTGTAATATCTAAGGCAAATTCAATGTTACGCTTTAAAATTTGACATTATGGTGTCACCTGATTAAACTTATTGAACACGATCTTAAAACCCACAAAAAAAAGATGGCAACTTTATGCATTTGGATCACTCGATTCATCTTCTTCATTCCTGTTTTCGTCATTCTCTTCTTCATTGCTTTTTTCAAAAGTGAGTCTTTTATTTAAATCTTGTCTATTTTTCAAGTTGCTAAATAAAGAAATACTTTGCTTTAAATGATTTATTTCCATGTTAATTTGATGTTAATTAGATAAATGATGTCAATTATTTAATTAATGATGCAGGTTTCTTGATTAGTCCCATCATCAGTCTGATTATAAATATTGGTGATACTTTGATTGTGATTGCTCTATTGCCTGTCCATCTCTTCTGGAGTATCTATTGCTTGATCAGGTAAATAAAAATTTACCCTTTACTATTTACTTGTTAGATGAATCAATATTGTATGTGGGATGAATTATTTTCTTACCTTTATGTACATCTGAACCATTTACCTCGCCAAAGTCGGGAGCTTTTGAGATACTGGGATAATGTTGTTGTTGTTGATGTATGGTAGTTGGTTTTTTTGAGCTGATAACTTTAGACGTTTTATTGCTCGTATATGACGGTTTTTCTATAACGATTCATGCTACCCGACCTCAAATCACTTTGGGACTAAGGCTTTGTTGTTGTTTATGTGTGTGTGCGCGTAAATTGCACTTTGCACAAGTTTTTGACTTGCTTGTTTAACACTTTTTGTTTACTTTTGGGTGTGGTGGGTTGATTATGTACAGAACGAGGAAATTTGGTCCATTTATGAAATGCTTGTTGATAATATTGGTGCCAGTTGAAGTTGCAATATGGTCAGCAGTTGGAATAGTTGTCAGCACACTCATGGGTTTTCTGTATGGTCATGTATGCCCGTTCTTGGATACATACAAGCCTGTCAGTGAAAGAGGGCTACCCTTTGGTATGAAGTTGTTAAAAGTTTTGACGGTAATGCTTTCGGGATCAATCTTAGGCTGTAGCTAACCTATTTGACATGCATTGTGTGACAAACCTTCTATTTTTGGTTGAATTGTGCAGGATGGGGTGTGGAACAATATTATGCGTGCTTGTACCATTGTTCGGGATTTTGCAGAATTTTCGTTCCATTCTTACTTCTCTGTCATGGATGAGCTGCTAAATGCGAGTGGGGAGGAACCTATAGAACTCAAGTACATTATACACTTTACAGTTTTTGTTTACATTTTCTGTCATTCTGCCTTCACTGTTGATATCTCGGGAAAACCTTGGTGGTGGTATTGAGTCTTGACTTTATTTGCCTGGATACTGTCAGTTTGGGATCCTTTTTAATAGAGACAAGGCAAGGAAAGAGGGGCAGAGAGTAGCAGTCATAAGTAAAGGAGTGTAGTTGAATACATCACTTGATGTAGTGGCAATTGTGGAAGTTCAGGCATCGTGAACACTAGTGCTTGATTAGAATTTAGAGGCATTCCATTGCACTTAATCTCCAATGAATGAGCAAAGATCGGCCTCTTAAGCATACTGTCACTTGAATTTCAGATCAAATGAGAGTTTGAATCTTTTGTATATGTGTGTCACCCCTTTAGGTGTCTTTTTTTATATGGGAGTCACCCCCTTGGTGTCTTTGAACTGGTTTTTTTTTTTTTTTTTTGGGCTGCTGTTTGCATTTTATATGTGAGACTACATCACATGGTGATTCCATCTTGCCTAATTTTTTTGTAGGGTCATTGTGTTACCTGGATGTCTCATATCAGCCATACTTGGGATTATTGTGGATGTGCTTATGATTACCTTAATAACTATATATAAAGCTCCTATACTGCTATTCAAAGGATGGGAACGCTTGATACAAGATCTAATTGGGAGGGAAGGACCTTTTCTAGAAAGTGTCTGTGTCCCTTTTGCTGGCGTTTGGATTCTCTTGTGGCCCATTGTGGTTCTTATAGCCGTCTTGCTTGGTGTACTGTCAAGTTTAGGATTCGGATGTTATTCTGCAGTGGTTGCATACCAGGTATGGGATAAAGCATGAAGATTGATGTGTTTTTGTGCCTCTCTTGTTCTGCTCTTGCAGATCAATTGATCATCAACTTGTTGCATTCTGCCGCTCACTTATTGTTTCATCTGGTTTGTAGGAAAACTCAACAAAGCGAGGGCTGCTCTATGTAATCGCCTCTGTATCTATATATGATGAATACACAAACGATTTGCTTTACCTACCAGAAGGTTCCTGCTATCCGAGGTATTTATATGATTAAAACTCACTCCCTTGTCCTAAACAGATCGTTATCATTTCACTTTTCTAGTTGAAACTTGGTTAAGCTGATGTAATGCTTCGCTCTAGGGCACATAAGTTTATGAAAAAAACACAAAGGGTTTACTACAGAATACATGAGGCACACACACAGTGCATATATTTCTTCGCCTGCCAGCATTCTATGTAAATTCAAACTTGTCACTGACTCAATGTATACTTGGGCAGCCAGACCTGTATATCGAGATCAAGTTGAGACTGACCAAGAACACCTGCCTGTGAAAGAACTCCGTCATCAGCCTGAAGCACATGGACCTGTGCTTTCTGACAGAGAAAGTACTACACTCCAGGCCATTGTGGTATGATTTTTGTAAGTGCTGAGAGAACTTGTATTATCACTTAGCTGTAGGTTGGTATTTCATATGTACTATCGATGGTGTCTGTATAGATATGGGATATTCTTTTCAAAGCTTATGAGGAAATTGGCGTGGAGCTTTGTCGAAGTGGAGCAATTGGATTGCAGGATCTGGAAAGCTGGAAGAATGCAAAGAACAAGATTGTCAGTATTGGGTTACCAGCATACGCCTTTCTAGAATGCTTCCTGAGATCCATTAAAACTGGTTCCTCTGGCTTTGTCTTCCGTAAGATGCAGTTGCTTATGCTTCAAAGTTTCACGCAGCAGATCTTTTATGCTAGCTACTTCTTATGCTTCTGTTGGTATATCTGCAGGCGGTGATGTGGAAATAACAACTGTAAACAGACCAGAGGGAAGAATTTTCGATTGGCTCTATGAACCCATGTGTGTCATCAAGGAGCAGCTTAGGCATATGGATTTGACAGAAACAGAAGAACAATATCTATACGCACACTGTCTATATGCTGGTGATGTCAAAAAAATTGAGGCGTGGCAGAATGGGGCAACACTTTCATCTGACATGATCAAGAGGGCTCAGATGGAGGGTATAAGTAGAAGGTGAGTTAAACCTGCACAAATTCTTTCCTTTTCTCCTTCTGTTCTTACATAGTATTCCTTCCAAGTTCACTTGTGTGAAAACTGTCATCAGGTTACAAGGTCTTTGCTTGACACTGTCAAGACTCCCAACTTCCCGACGTCGGTTCCTTGAAGTTGTAAAGAACATCGAGCAAGAAGTCACAGACCTCAACCTTTGATGCATGCTGTAGCGGCCTTGTTAGTTGTGTACTGTAGGACAACACCATCACTTTATCGTAAGTTTTCAGTTTGTTTTTCTCAACAAAAAAAAAAAAAAAAATAGTTTTTTTGTTGCTAGTCTGTTCAGACTATAATTTGTAAGAAGACAATTCAGAAAATTGTAATTTGTTGCAGTTCTGTTGGAGCTCGAATCTGTTTCATGAAGAGAAAATCCAAAAAATTGATTTAGACTTTTCTAATAGTGCTAAACTGCTAACAACCCGGGTTCGATGCCCAGCATTCTCGTTTGTGCTTTACTTTCATTTTTTTTGGTTTTGGTGTAGTTTTTGTGCATATCTTAAAGAAGAAGATAGATTTATAATTTAATATTATGTTGTTATATTATCTAGTTATACTTGGCTTTGTGAGTAAACCGGTTATAATGAGGCGAAACATGCTCCTATGAGTTTTATTCACTTGCCTTAGTGAAATATTTGGACGAACATAATCACAATACGAAAACTTGGAAACCTACTTTACCTTTTCACGTAGATTATAAACCACTTTCACTAGTATTAATTAAATTGTCTTGGTAACTAGGATGCATGGACACGCATGTCCAGTGCTGTGTCCTTTTCTGACAAGGTGTCGGACACCGACACGGATCATGCACGACATGACACGTGTTCGACACGTCTAAAAACCGACCAGACACAGACCAGACACAAAAACTATGTCGTTTTGACAATTTTTTTTATTTAAAAAAAAAACTATTTTTACTCTCTCGTATTCTAATTACACTAGAAGATAGTTCAACTACATGTCCTACTTCTATATATCTCCTTCTGCTTCCCATCTTCCTGCTCTGGCTACTTCCACCTCTACCTACCCACAAATTACTAGGTACCCCGGAGTACCTAGAGCTACGTACCCCCGGTTAACTGTTCACTCATTATATACCACATTGTAGTCATTATATACTTTCACTCGTTATTTTACAAATTTCACTCATTATTTCTCAATTTCACTCACTATACTTTTACTCATTATTTTACGATTTTTACTCATTATTTCTCAATTTTCACTCATTATCTTCCGATTTTCACTCATCTAAACCCGCTCAATTCCCACGCTGACACGTGTCATATAATGATATTATTATATTGCAAATAAAGTTTATCCAAAATTGGATATGGTAAGTAGATACTATATGGTAATATTATTTTAATAAAATAACATTATTAATCACTTGATTTATGGAAAATAGTTTGAAGTGATGATTGCTTGGAAATTTGATCATCTTTATTCGACTGTTGAATTAGTTGTAATTTGACGTTTTCTGTTTCCTTGTGTAAGTAGAAACACATGATGTTGTGTTTCAGACAACAGTGTTGTATTTTTACTATATCTGTTGGGCAATACTAATACCGTAGCGGTTGATTCTTAGTCGCGTAATCTGGAGGTGTTGTCGTTATCTTTTCTTCTGAGATAAATGGTGTTTTAAGCTTGGAGTCTTTGTTTCCGGGTCAATAATATCAAAACTTTGTAGTACCAATTCTCTAGGCTGTGTCAAAATACGAGCATGTGTATTACATATGCGTATTGAGTTATAATTTACACAACTATATATATTCCCTCTATCCCACAATAAATTTCTTATATTATTCGAAAATCTCTCAATAACACATTCAAATGAAGTAAGAAGTTTTATGTGAGACAGAGGGAGTAGTGTCATAACTTATGACTCATAAGTAACAATGACAAAACAAGCTAGCTATGTTTAATTATGATGTCATAAATATTGAATGTAACATCAACAAACAAATAAAAACTATTCTACACGTACATGTGTCACCATTTTTCGTTTTACCCCTATGTTGAAAACATTAAAAAAGACTGTAAAAACATATACTGTAAAAATTTACGCAATATTATCATTATAACTTGATAGCATCTCGTGCTTCGCACGATTAGGTTGTATATTTAGGTGCCCGAAATTGGTTAGACTTTTTCTATCCTAGACTCCAAGTATGCATTTGTTGCGCTGTGCATATCATAGTCTTATCCACAATTTTCATACTCCACTCATAATCATATAAAATAATAGAATATTCGAGATAGGAATGGGTGGGATGAGTTTTCTTTGAAGTTAAATTGTGGTTTTTATTATTCAAATTATCCTAATGTGCATGCACTTATAGTGTGGGTAATTGGGTTATGCATGAACCTTGAGAATGGTAGTAGAATGACACATTCAAATAATCTTTGACGTTAAATATGTTACTTTTGAAAGATGTTTGAAGCAGGTTAGTTTTGAATAGTGATAGTGTATTTTCAAAAGTAACATGTTAATATTTCAAAAGTAATGTATAATGTGGTCTCATACAATGAGACGGTCTCACCATAGAACTATTGTTTTTTATTTTTAAGTAGCCAAATGTTCTCAAAAGTTTGCCATGGAAGGCCTTGGAGTAATGCTATTAGATATGAGGCTTAGTTCCTCTATTAGGCAAGTTTCTTAAGCTCTTTTGACACAAGTCACTCTCGAGGTTTTTATGCCAATTTTGGGGTTTTCCACAGATTTTTGGCATTAAAAAGCCTTAAGATGACCCCAAAGGACTCCCACGAAAATTTGAGCAGTTTTTGTTCAAGTGCCATGTTCGGCTAATTCCGTGGATTACATACTTCAGTTTTGGACAATTTTGAGCACCTTTTGTTAAAGTGTCCAAATTTTCTCAAAACTTTACCATAGCAAGCCTTGGAGTAAACCTTGTTGAATATGAGGGTTGGCTCCTCTATTAGGAAAGTCCTTTAAGCCCTTTCAGCACATATAGCGTGCGTTTTTCTCTCAATTTTGGGATCTATCATACATTTTCTGCTCTTATGTTTTGCTAAAACTTATAATATACCCCTAAGGGCTTCTATGAAGATTTGAGTAATTTTCGTTTTTATGCCATTTTGGATGAAAACCGTTGATTATACATTTTAGTTTTGGCCAAATTTTGACCACTCTTTTTAATGTAGCCAAATGCTCACAAAACTTTACCATGAAAAGCCTTGGGAGTTGCCTTGTTTGATATGAGGCATGGTTCCACCGTATGGGGATGTATTAAGCCCCTTTACCTCTTGTCACCTGTTGAGGTGAACGTGTGGTTTTGGCTGTTTTGGAACACGTATCAAATGTGCTTTATCACCAGTATTTTACCAGGCCTCATGATATGATCATTAGGGGCTCCCATAAATATTTGAGCTGTTTTTGTTCCGAGACAGTTGTGGCCAAGAAACGTAGGTTATATAGTTGGTTATATACTAGTAGCTGTTTTTATCTTGAAAATTTTCCAAAAAACAAAGGTGATCCTATTCTATCCCCAAAAAAAAAAAAGTCAAACTTGTTCTTCCTCAAGCGGTGGTGGTGAGGTGGTATGGAATTTGGTAAATCTCCCATATTTGGTCACCTACCAAAATACAAATACAAACTTTTTCCATGCGTATATGTGTATATGTTATATAGTTGAAGCTTGATGTGTGTCTGGATCTCCCTAACTTGAAAGCATTCCGCATTCCTGAGGCTGACTTCATTTCTAGGCTTGTTTCAAGTTGCCATTCCCTTGAAAACCTTTATGTGAGCAGCTTTTTCAAGGATGGGGTTTCCATAGCTGTTTCGTCCCCCTCTCTGCGGTCTGCGGACTTTGACTCTAATTTTCAAACGAGATACTGATGATATAGGGTGTAAAGTTGTGCTTATTGATACGCCTAATTTGCAGCATCTGATTTATTCAAACAAATTAGCAGAATGTTACTGTGTCAGTGCTATGAATGCGCTTGTTGAAGCCAGATACGTTATCAGGTATGGACTGGATGGAGATAAAGAGGCTTCTTTTGAAAGTATGCTTTCAGAAACACATACATGGCCTAGAGCCTCAAGAGTAGGCGATGACCTTAAATGTTGCTCTCAGAAACACATACATGGCCTAGAGCCTAAAGACTAGAGAGACTTAAAATACTTTCAGTTCAACAATGTCTTCTACAACACGAAATATGGACACATTCAAGACAGTCTTCTCTTCATTGACAGGCAGAAACGTACTCTTCTTTCTTTTGACGCGTAAACCTGTACTATTCTCGCCTTTCTTAGCATATGCCGGTGCCAGAACACACACATCACTCACTTCCAAGTTATTGTCAAGCACAAACTCAGCCCACCCTCTATTCAGAGTGCACTGCTGTTTCCAGCGCTTGAACTGAACTTCCCAAGTCTTGTTTCCAGGTGGTACCCTCAGTTCAATAACCTGAGACTCCTTTGGAAGGTAATATTCCGCAAACCACTTAAGAATTGTCTGCATCATAAAATTTACTTGATCAATTTCTGCATGACAAATGTTTACTGATGTAAAACTGAAGAAAAAAATGAAGTAATTGAACCAAGTATTTGGTATGAATGCATGATACAACGCGAAAACACGAGTAAGGGCCAAAATAGGCGGAGAGTGAAGAGACTTGCCAGAGTAAAACCATGGCTGACATGGCTCGGCTTCATCACTATATGGCATGAAGGTGGTTTCACCATGTCTTTAGCCCTGTTAAGAACATCCAACTTTTCTTGTCTCGAAATCTCTCTTCTGCTGGATATGAGGTGTCTTATTCTATTACCTTTGTTCGACCAATCCTTAGCATCTGTATCTGCTCCTGCACAGTATAAAAACCACGACAAAAGGTACGAGACATCAGACATGTTGTAACTTAGAGACAGAATGCTCTTCATTTTCCCCTTGATCTTGACGTGAATTAAGTTCAGATTTAGAAGTAAAAACAATACCTGTACAAGGTCCTACATCTTCCTGATCATCTTCCATCTTAACGCTAGATTCATCAGAATAATGTACAATTTCAGGAAGCCCAATCTTTTCACCTGAGTCTCTTTTTTCATTCTCCTGCTTCTTAGTTTCACCAGTTTGCCTGGCTCCTGCAGCACGGCTAATGTCACCTGCCTCAGTCCCCTTATTCCTCTGCAGGGTCTGATTTTTTCCCCGGTTTCTTTTCACTGATGCAGGAAATTTCTCAGCTGAAAAATGGTTCTCAGTATCATTGCCTTCATCAGAAGACGATGAGCCTAAAACGTAGGCTGCCTGCACATCATGTATCTGCCCTTCACTAGCATTTGTCTGCGAATCTATGGTCTCCCACAAAGAACAGCAATGTCTAGTACTATTACTCGAGTTACAATCTCTTACGACAAAGTATGTTTCCTCTCTCTCGCAACCAGATGAATCAAAGATCAGCACATCAAAAGAGGAATTCCCAGAGTAGTGAAAGACCAGAAAGTCTGCTGTATTTAGACCATGATCCTTGGCAAAAATCTCCCATCCATGTCGAAAAACATGGTCTTGCTCTCTCTTCACTAACTTCGTAGTCCAAATGTTTCCACTTGGGCCGCGAAGTTTCACCTCCTCCAGCAATTCTCCCTTAAACTCTTTCTTGAACTTCCTTGGAACTCTCTGTTTACAGCATTCAGACATACCAGAAATCAGAAAATTTTGCCACAAATAATCAGACTGACAATTTGATCAGACTAAAAAAATCAACCATACCAGCTCAGTTTCGAAGTCACCCAGCATTATCTTGAAGAAGTGGTATTTATTATGCAATGCATTCCAATATTGTTCTTTTCTCCATGTCTTGCATTTGCCACATACATTTGCCATCTCGTTTCTAGCTCGTCTGTCACCGAGCATTCTCTGCATCAAATTAGTCCTCTCCATTCTCAAGAACTTTTCTTCACTGTGATGTTGTGTTCTCTCCTGTTTGTGACTTGAATTGGTCTCTCATACGAAAGCAACTATATCTAGGAGTGAGTACAGTGTGATATCATGTCCTATTTGTGTACTACTGAACCAACAAGTAGAGTATAGAATAAGCTCAACGTGAGGATGTGGTGTCATCTCACATTCTCTTGTGATGCAAGCCATGCATGATTGGTTGGTTACCCGTTACCACTTCTGGTATACAAACACCAACAAACAATGAACTTGCATTTAACTGAGAGCTCATCAGTCCCTCAAGTGCATTACTTGCCTCCCATTCCTATTACAAGGGCGAATTCAGACGGGTTCCTTTGGTGCATCCATCTACCGGGAAAGCGTCCAACTCAACATGTCAGCTATACCAAATTTTCAAAAAAAAACACGTCAATATTCCCTAAAAAGTTGCGTAGACGTGTTTTTAATTAAATGAGAATACCTCGACTTTACTGGACTAGACTAGATTGTCCGAACCCGAGAACTTACAAGATCTAGTCATTGTGTTCAACTAAACGATCTATGTTAAAACTGAATCCCGAACTTGCAACCGGAAAATCTCACATCCCACTTTTGTCTCCAACCTGAACCAGGACAACTAAACTCATAATATAACAACAATTAGACCGTTTAAACCCTAAACCCCCAAATTGTAAGAACTAAGGACACAGTATAACTGTACATTGTTCCTTCTTCTGAACGCTACCCATCATAATTTCCCAGACAAAAACATTCACAAAGTCTCAAACTTTGTCATAAATTTGTCCAAATTATTATTACTATGCCATCATCAGTATCATTAACCCCTTTGAAAGCTCAATCTTTTCTTCAATTTTCATGGAAACCCACAAATTTCTCACTCCAAAACCCCATTGTTTCTTCCAAATTTCAGGCCTTTTCTCTCTCCATAACCTCCCCTGGCTCTGATTCTCAACAACCCTTCATCAACAAGCTCAATTCTTCCTCAAAAAAATCCCAACTTCCTATACTAATTAAACGAAATGGGAAAGATTATAGATATTTTTATGATGGGAAATTATTAAAATTGGTCTGTGTCGATGATGGGGTAGCTTCAACTTCACTATTTCGGGGTTTTGAAGATGGGTTTTGGAAATTTAATGGAATTGTCAGGGATTTTTTCATACCAAAGCAAGTTACTCAGAATTACATTGATTATGTAAAGTGGAAGTTTTTGCATAGAGTGTTTAGTTCTGCTCTTCAGGTTCTTGCCACTCAGGTATAATAACTCTTATGATACAAATGTTGCATGTGAATTTTTTTCCTTTTTTTTTTTTTTTTAGTATAGTTAATTTGTGGAAATTTTGTAGTGTGAAATTTGCAAAATGTAGTCTTTTAACATTAACCTGTGATTTTTTTAGTTAAAAATGTTAATTTGTGGGGAATTTGTAGTGTGAAATTTGCAAAATGTGTAGTAGTCGTTACGATTAAGCTGTTATTGTTGGTAATGTTTGATGAATGTGTATTGTAGGATACAAATGTTGTATGAGCTCATTTATAATTTCTGGGTGAAATGGATTCATATTCTGTGATAACCGATTTTATGTGTGTATAATAGTGGGAAATAGAGTGTTGGAGAAGATTTATTTCTGTAAATTGTAGTGTTTTTTGGGGGAAATGCAGTCTTTTGTACTCGTATGTACTTGTGTTGGAGTCTGTAGATGTAACATGTAGCTAATGAGGGGTTGAGGCACCGAATAATGTGTGGGGTGATTAATGGAGAGATAGTTGTGAGGCCTCTGTTGTTGATTTGAGTGAGGAATTCGGATTAAACTTGCATTCGTTGATTAATTTTGGTGAAAGTAGGCGATGTTTCGGGCAATTGGAGTTGGATATGCTCAGTCTCTTCCCTCTGCTGCTGCGCTAAACTGGGTCTTGAAAGATGGACTAGGAAGGCTAAGTAGGTGTATCTACACAGCTTGTGTGGGTTCTGCTTTTGATACAAATTTAAAGGTATGCTAAGTTTCTGTGTATTTATCTTATTAATTGTAAAGGCCCTTTCTTCCCTACTTTTGTCAAGTTCTATATGCCTAAAATTGTAGAATGACTTATTAGATGGTTATAACTCCTCATTGAATAATCGAAAGAAGAAAGAGGATGTCCGAGGATATGTCAAGTCCGACTAAAATGTAGAATAAGTAGACAGGTATAGCATTGTTGAAAAAAAAATCAACTTTTGGAGTCAAACTGCAAGGTAGAGTAATCTTTGTTCGCTTTCATTTGAAGACTGCACGACTTGACAAATTGATCTTGTCTCATGCTCAATTGCAGAGAGTTAGGTTCGCAACATCAGTTATGTTCAGCTTAAGCATTGGAGTAGAGTTGATGACGCCAGCTTTTCCAACCTGCTTCCTGCTGCTTGCATCTGTAGCCAATATCGCAAAACAAATCAGCTTAGCGTGCTATCTGGCAACTGGTGTAATGTTCCACAAACTCTTCGGTCTCTTTCCATGTTTTACATCCTAATCTTTAGGAGTTCCATGGTTTGTAAAATTGTTGGAGAACTTTAGGACTAGCCCTTTGTGCTTCATATGTATGGTACTACAAATCTGAATCTGCATTTTATATTTTGCTTTTAATCATGATTTGTTGGTTATTTAACTAAGTTGCTATATACTAGTTTAGACAGGATTTCATCTTCTCATTCTAAAATCGACATGATCCAAATTCTAGCTTTAGAATAACCTTAAAATCTCTGCTAACATATGTAGCTGTATTCCTGACTTTTCATTTTGTGAAGAAGGACTTCCCTCCTTAAGTTTCTAACCATTTGAACTTTCCACTCAAGGTAACTATAGTCGTTAAGAGCTGTTCAGTTTGCTGTGTAGATTATAAGCTGCACAACTTCCTTGAGAATTGTCTCATGTTCTTGCATAAATTACCAAATACTATTTACTCATTGAACTTGTAAAATCCAAATCAATGAGTAACCTATGTTATTAAGTTGGTGTTCCTGTATGTCTTGCTGCTGTTTCACATGAATTAATAGTTTACTGTATCTTATAGAGATATAACTACTTTCATACATTGCCAGACTGCGGTTCATCGAAGTTTTGCATTAGCTGACAACTTGGGTGAGGTTTCAGCAAAGGCCCAGGTTGGTTGTTATCTGGAATATACTCTTTCCTTTATATATTCAAATTTAAGCTAATATTCATTCTGGGTTTCAGATCCAAACAGTGTGCTTTGATAACTTGGGTCTTCTGCTTGCGGCATCTCTAAATGTTATATGCCGAAATAATCCAAGGTTCGGTTCCTCCATGTCAATGTTGCCATGTTGTAAATTTTTTAATAAATCGTGTATTCTCTGTCCATTTATTGCTTGCAGCCTCTTCTTCTTTTTTCTTGTTTTACAATTGGACAGCTGCTTACATCCAACACCTTCTCCCCCTTTACCTCTCCTAGGCGCTGAGTAGTGTTTTTACTGTTATTAATGGGCTAACAGCCAAGTTTGAGCTGTCGCTCGTGTTTTCTCTTTCTGATCCATGTGTGTCAACATGGAAGTCCATTCTTGAGCTGGGCTTTTGGTAAAGGGCAAAGCCTTCTTTACCTATTAATGTAGGATCTTGATGACTGAACTGTCCTCTTTCTATGTTACTCCAAAGTTATGAATAGAATCTCCATCTAGGTTTGGGAAACTATACTTACTGCTCTTGGATTGATGTCAATTATGTTCGCTTCTATTCTCGTAGCCGGGGTTTTTCAGTATTCCTTACCTTTTGCGTTTCACCGTATCAAACTTGTTACCTTTTCTCCCAAATTTTATGCTCTTTAACATATCATATGTTGATAACAAATTTCTGATGCTAATCTAGATTGCAAGCTGGCTTGCCATTTGTGGTGTATCCGATATTCTCAGTTATTGACCTATGTGGGATTTACCAAGCACTGAAGCACGTGCATCTGCAGACATTGACCAAGGTTGGCCTTTGGACTTATTGACTGCGCATAATATCTGTCTGTTTACTGAAAAGGGGGGAATCTCGCACGTGGATGTAATTTTTCAGGATAGGCTTGAGATAATTCTCAATAAATGGATTCAGTGTGGATATGTTCCATCGCCTGCTGAAGTTAGTAAGCTGGAAGGAATCAATCTTTTCGAGTATACCGGTGAGTTAGACTACCAGGCTCTCCCCCATTTGGTTAAAATGTGGAATCACACCCATAAGGTAGCTTGACTAGTTCAGTATTATATGATGTTGGAATAGGAAGAAAAAAGGGATTATGGCCAATCAGAATTGGCTGTTTGGATCCGAAGAGGCAGGTATCGTTCTTGAGCATGTCGACAATGACGTCTTTGAGCGCAGAGGACTACTATTTCATCTGCTTGGAGACCCATAGTGGACTAGGAAAATCTCAACATGTATGTTTCACTTTCCTATTTCTCTTGGCATTATCCTGGATATATTTGCTACTCTAATGTCCTTGGCCTTTTCAAAATTGTGTGTTTCTTTTAGCTAGGGATTCTTCTCGCTCTAAGAGAAGGTGCCGGAATGAAGGAAATCATTACGGGTCTGTTGCAGGTACATAGTCAAGCTTTGTGTATGCATGTTAGCCGACTGTTTTAGCTTCTCCCCCCCCCCCCCCCACAGGGCAGTCAGCAGATAGAGATCTGATTTTTATCTCTTTGCAATGAACAGGCTTGCTACATTCGTGGAGCGATTCATTCAAGTGGCAAAGAATGGGAGGACATTGTTGAAGCATCTGATTTCTCTCATTCAGTTTCCAGACAATGGTTTACCTTAATTCAAAGTAGCAAACACCGTGCAGAGAGTGAGCAAAATTTGTTGCAGGAGCAGATAATTAATGCAAGTTGGGCCGCAAAGAACGTTCTGCTGAGCACCCAGGAACAAGCTCGCTTTGTTTTTGTGGATGAAAACAGTTAGTAGTATTTTCGTAGGGCTGCTCTCCTGACCTTTGCAGAGATTATCAGGATCCAGGGCCTGACTTACCTCACAAATTGGCAAAATTCATGTGATGCTCAAAGCAAAATTCGTGTGATCTGCAAAAAAACAGGCGAGCTTAGCTTTTCTTTTCTTATTATATCTCGATATAGCGTAGCGTTTGATTTTCATTTATCCAGAATGGAGTAAGGGAATATATTAACAGATTCGTGATGTTTTATTTCCAGCTATCTCCTCCCGAGTGCCCTTCCAATTCCTCAGGAAGTCACGGCAAGTATACGTCTTAAAGATTTTGGCAAAAATGGTTGCGGAAACTGAGCAGATTTTGGCGAAAATGGTTGGGAAAGACCACCAAGTATACCCTCAGACCTGCATCAACGTATTGTTACTTTGCGTAATAAGTACTCTAAAAAAATAAAGAAAACATAAAAGCCCACTTAAACGAAACACAGATCCACTTTGTTCATGTTTCCTTCACTTGAACCAAACTCATTCACAGTTTACCTCCAAAAAAAAAAAAAAAAAAAAACCTCATTCACAATAGCCGCCACTTCACTTGCCACTAACGCTGTGAGTAATTTTTCTCTTCTTATTCTTTTTTGTGAGTTTATATATCTCTGATTTGAAAACTGATTATATTATGCATGCACATGAATAATTACACTATTATATTGTTTCAATCCCAAATTGATTTGATGCCCTAAAACTATATATAAATGTTTTTGTTTTGTTAGGTTGTTTAAGGTGTCTTCTGAATTAAGTGATCGGATATAATGAGTTTATCACGGCTAAGCACATCGTTGGTGGCTTCTGAATTGGGTTTCTTTCCAAATGTTTCAAACTATCATCTTAAGTATATGGAATACAATATGAAGTTGCATTCTTCGGGAACACCTACTACTTTGCATTGCCCTAAACTAGGAATAGATTTACCTCCCGAAGACAAATTTCGTAAAGTACGTGACAAATTAGACACGCGGTTTGAGTGGGAGGAACCCAAATATCGAACACCAATTAATATCCAACACCAAAGATCCACCACGATTACCACACGGCATGCTTTTGGATAATGCTCATCACTCCATCTTATTCCCACCTGACTTGTGGATGAAGATACACAACCCCCCCAAATACATTATGGTCTGTTGTTTCTTTGTGCCTATGCTCACTCACAGTGGAGTCGGAATGGAAACCAAGAATTTAATTTCCGTAGCTTCAGAGTTGTGTGAATTATACGGATCCGATTTTGAGATGGTCTTAGTAGCTAAGATGAGAAAGGGGTGGCTCAACCACAAGCCGAGTTTCGACCACTTTTTCTCCGGGTTTCCACCCTTTTGTAGGGTCATTCCCTTTTCTGACGTCAAGGCTCGTGATCACATCTGCCAGCTTTTGAGTTTCTACTACCGTGGCCATGTGTTTCTCATGCTTGAACGCCAAACTTCCTCTGCCAATTATAAAGTTTTGAATCACGACAATATTTATTGGTTTGAGGAACATGGAGCAGATGACTTTCCCTTCACTCCTGAAATACTCCAAAATGGTCCATCCGAGTGGTTCGATCACTATCCCTCCCAGCTTGACCGCATTTTGGGCCGTAAACCATCAGAAATACATGTCTCTAGTGCTAGTGGAGGAGGTGAATCCGTGTCATTGTCGGAACTTGAAGGAAAGGTTGTGGGTTTGTACTTGTGCTCTGAAGGTTCCTTGATGTTGAAGCTAGATCAAGTCTCGAGGGAATGTAAGGAAAGGGGGCTCGAGTTTGAGGTTGTTTTAGTCTATATGCCCTTCTGGTATAAATGCGATGTAAACACGCTGATGGAGTCAATCAATAATCATATCTTGTCTAACATGTCTAATGCCCGGTCTTGGTGGATTATGCCTTACATCGACTCTATTAGTCACAGACTTTGGCGTATGACCCCGTCTTATACCTTTTTTAAAGAGGATGACAGGGATAGACTGATAATTGTCGGACCAAATGGGAAATATGTCGATCCATACGCCGCTGCATTCTTAGGCAAGTATGGAGTAGACATGTATCCCTTTACTTGTGAGCGCCTTATCGAGTGGAAATTAGAAAAGGTGAGATCAGCGACGTTAGAGTCATTGTTGGTTCATGGGAGTCGCGACTTTGTACTTGGCAAGGACGACAACAACAATAATGGTAGTGGTGGCTTCTTAAAGAAGGTGCCAGTGAAACAACTTAACGGGAAGGTTGTTCTTGTTTGCTTCTACTATTATGACACAGAAGGGCCTCACTGGACCTGGCAATCCGTGGAACTGTTGTCGAAATATTATGATGAGATTAAGAGCAGACATCGTAATTTTGAAGTTGTCTCTGTTTCTTTGGGTTTGAGTGATGATCCATATGAGTTTCCGAATAATATTGGAACGCCTCCATGGTTGGTGTGCCCTCAACCTGATCATTCCAAATGCGTGTACGATACACTTGGGATACATGAACCAACAATCGTTGCTTTTGGTGAAGATGGTCGAGTATGCTCGCTTACCGTAGAAGATGACTTATCAGAAATGGGTGTTAATGCCTTCCCATTTAAAGGTGGTGATCTTCGCCGAGAAGTTACTCGTGCATTGACTATGGAAAATGGTCTGTGGAACATACCTGAACTTACAACCCCATGGAGCCCCCGTGGAGAAATAAAGAACAAGAAGTTAGAACTTTGAACCTTTATTTTTTTTTTTTTGGACGACAATATAGTACAAGTTTGTGTGTTCGAAATTTCGGTGTACACTTTTAAATAAGTACTTATTACGCAAAGTAACCACACCATATTTTTTCACTCTACGAATGAAGTATTGTTGGCTAATGCTCAAAGCGTATTATATTTGTAGGCCTGTTCGTCAACAAACAAAAAAACAAAGGTCTGGTAGATTCAACAACTGTGTTTTTAATTTAGTACATGATGATGTTAGGAGACTAGGGAGAGCAAAATATGTGGGCAATGTTTGTTCGTTCAACCTATTTAGTTCTATTTAATTTGGGTGCCGCGCTATGTACATAGCTGATCAACATCAGCTGGGAATAAGAATATATAGACTTCTTTACAGGTAGTAATCCCTATTGAGACGAGTAACTGGCCTCGGTACTGTAAATCGAGTACTCACTTAAGCTAAAATTGTACCTTTCCTCGTCCCATTTCACAATCTCTCTTGCATACTTTAGGGCTGAATCAACACTATCTGGCTCCATGCCTTTCACAGAACAGGCAAACAATTTCCGGCCTGTGAGATCAGTGTACAGTCTCTTGAACTTCACAGCAATATGATGAAAACCTAGTTGTCCGAGTGAAGGATTGTGGTTGATACTCTTGCTCCTGCTGCTGAAGTTCCCGCTTTGGTTTTGACTTATCACAGGTTGGAAATCCTCAAACCACTCGCATTCTGGAAGTGGGACTTGTTCAATCTTTTCTTCAAAGAGATCAAACTTGTTCAGGACCAAGAGGAAGTCCATTTGCTCAAATGTTGGGTGAGTAACGAGGCTTTCGAAAAGTTTCTTGCTTTGCAACATCTTGTTTATAGGAGTTCCCTCGTCATCATAATAAAATTGGTCATAATCACAAAGCGATACACAGAATATAACAAGCCTCACGTCTTCCAACATTTCTAGCCACTTGCAGTTTTCTGCAAACCCTCTTGCTTGTACTCTGATAAGCTGGTACCTGAAATTTCACAATCATAATGAAGAGGAAAAAGGTTAGAATTAACACAGGCGAAATGTTTTGACAAGCTTCACCCTGACCTGGTCAGGAATAAAAAGAAATGGAACCCTAGAGAGGTCCGAGTAATAAAGGGTTTCTATACGGCATGAAAATGCAGCTCTGCAGCTCAATCATGCTTTGCCATCCGTCTTCACACAAAAATTGCATTACACTCTGTCATCACACAATTTTGTGAACCAAAGCCTTAAAAAGCTTTCTGATTTCAATAATTTGATCTGCGTTGGTCACTGGTTACATAAATCTTAATTCTTTCACTTGTAAGACTAAGAACAGCACCAGAGAACACCCACCCCTCCACAAATGCCTTTCAAAACTTGCAGTAGCAAGAAGAGAACTTTACCTAGGCAAAGAACCATGTTGATCTGAGGAGTCTACATCATCAGCTGATTGCGGAAATGAGAACTCTGTACAGGCTAGGCCATTCGATGAAGTCACTCCTTCGGCATAAAGGATATCCATATCAGATGGCTCATAATCTGGCTGCAGGATATCAACAGCCTGAAATCAAAAGACAACAACCACATTAGGAATCTCTTTAGTGGGAATAAAGAAATTGGAACATTAAAAACAACAAACAGGAGAAGAGAAAATAATCTGCTAAAGTCTAATTGGTATCTTGGAGAATTTTTGGAGAACAGATGAAGTGAAAACGCAATCCTGTTTTTTGGAAATAACCAGTCCGTGGAAAAAAAAAAAAAAAAAAGAGGGTGGAGCGTGTGTCCACCAGGTAGCCCTATAGCTTTGAAGACTAATTTCAGGCAACTGCCTTCAGACAGAGCTGCTACAAAAACATTCTAGCATGGCAGGTAAGAGGTACTTTACCCGCTCTAGAAAGTAACTAGCAACACTTGGTAGCATTTCCAATTCGCTCCTCCGGTTATATGTGGATTTAATAGCTGCAGTGTTCCAGAGTTCCTCAACCAGTGGTGCATATTCGCGAGTTGCAGCGGGAAAAATTGTTTCCAAATTACCGGACGCCATTGTCTTCAAAAGCCAATCAGAAAATTCTTTCAGCCTCGGGCAGATGGAATAGATAGTCCTGTCATTACTACCATGAACATTCCCCTCTGAAAATCATTTTTTTTTACAGTAAGTAATCTGAGCATTCAGAAACTCATACAGAAAAAAATGGAATATATTAATGATGATTATCAAATGTTCACATCCAAGTTCCAACAAATGGCTCATCCAGCTTCAAAGGCCATTGCCTAAACATTCATCTCAGGCACACAAAAACGCAATACCTTGCAGGTGAAGATCATCTGAAGGCTGCTCCTTTGGAGAGTTGGCCGGACTTTCTTCTTCAAAGCGTTCCCGGCCCTCCAGGAGTACCCCCAGGTATCCATACACATTTCCTTGTATCATCAGCTTTATTGTCTCTCTTTCACCCTCCGAAAAGGCTGGAGTTTTATAAAGAATCCTGGCCTAGAACAAATCACAACAAAGACACAGTTAGTAACAAGACATAAACTTTCAAATCAAATTCAGTAAACTATTAGAGACAGGGAGCATGGAGGAACAGCAGATGAACAGGGATCCATGCATTTCATTCTAGTACTTATATACTAAAATCCTAGTTAACATTATGCATGCCGAGAGTACCTCATCAACAAGAGTTGCGTAACAAAAATAAAAGAATGACAAATGAGAAAGACCTCTCAATTCTAGTCAAAAGAAAGAAAAACCATGAATATGATCTTGGTCTTTCCCACGTTTCATTGAATTTCTTGCCCAGCAAGGAAGACATCTTCATAAGAGAGACTCATATGGCATTTTCTTTGAAATTCAAAGCAACAACTAAATACGCAGCAGCTACATGGGTTGCCAAATGCAGAAGTAATCTGTTTTCCAAGTAGCTGTCCTGCTTCTGAACTAGCAATTATACGGTAGAGTCCACAGTTCTCAGTTTAGAATTATGATGACGATATCAAGTTAAGTGATACTTAAGAACGCGAATCTGCACTGAAGTTTCAAAATGGTAGCAAGATCCACCAGGGTAAAGAGAAGAACGTTATGGTTCCAGATGCATTTGGAAGTTTAAACGAGAATAAATACATTCCGCTATAGTTTCTATGTCTGCATCTAAAAGTCGGAACTTCTGCCGTTACACAACAAGATCTCTTGTTCCCAGAAAGAATCTACTAAAAGCCGCATAATCCACGGATTTATCATCTACAATATTTGTCGTATATGCACCCTAATTCTGAGAGATTACAACCCTAGGCTTTCAAAACCATGCATGCATACAACGTAATGTACATTAACTGGAGCTACAAACCACGAATACGACAGGTTAAGTACGTACATTGAGGATTAAAATATGGAAGTATGGGCAAAGATAGAAACTAGTATTGATGACGAAATACCTGCTTGAACAATGTACTTGTCCCTGCACCATTAAATCCAACTAAAAGAAGCTTCTGGACAGCTCTTTCCCCTAGGTAGTCGGGAATCGGTCGTTCAACAAAATAATTCACTTCTTCTGTACATGGATTTTTAGATTTTGAAGGCACCGGCAATGACAAGAGAGCACAGACCACTTTCATTCCCGCCTACAGAGAAAAAAATATTAGTAAGAGTCCAGAAGAAGTTTACAACCAATGTTCTCTACGGAAAGGGAAAGTCGCTAAAATGCAGTGTACATCACGTACCTTGCCCTTGCCCCATATATATCCTTTTGTTTTCTTTTGTCCTTCTTCTTGATATGAACCATCGTCATTCACCCAAAAGTGAGGATTACCAGCGCACTGGACCCCTGCCAACTAGAACATTCAACAAAATCCGGTTACCAAAATGCCTGAGTTGTGACAATGGCTTGACATTAAGAAAATCAGAGTTTGAAATATAACCTGCAACATACGCAGCTCAGGTTTTGTGATTTCTCGACCATTTATAAAAACTTGAGTGTTTCCATCGCTTGCATCAGGTTTAATGGGATCACCCACATTTAGATGAGGACTAATAATCTGATAAGGTTTGTCTCCTTCCTGCGAGTTGATACAAAGCAGATTAGCTGCCGCTAAGTGCAATAATGTTTTAAGAAACATAATCAACCAAACTAAACACAAGAAAAGGGAAAAAAATATCACCTTTCCCCAAAGACCAGATACTTTGTCGTACCAGTAATTCCCTGGTTTGAGGTTCTTAGGTGGGTTCAAACAAGAATGCAATGACAGGAGCTCCTCGTGACACAGAGGCTTTCCATTTACACATATGTACTCAGGTGGTAGCTGATTGACATCACACAGCTTCTCTGCCTTCATTATTTGTCGAATCTCCAAATCATTAAGCAACTTCTTGAGCATCCTGGAGCATTTACCCAGATTAGCTCGCTTAGACTCGTCTATTGAATAGCCAATGCATGTAACACATTTCCTCCCTTCTGGCATAGATCCCATAGCTCTTAAAACACAATTGTTGCAGAATTTAGCATTGCAAACAATGCATGCTTCCTTTTCTGTGAACCGGTTTCCTTTCAGGCAACGATAACAAGCTCCCTTTTTAGGTCTAGAAGGGGGTTCCTTCTTTGGCCTGAGTTTTCCAGCCTCACCATAAGTTAATTCCTCATTGGACTCGCCAAATGAATCGAAGTCACGAAAAGTCACACCATGTTTCTTAAAATCAGCATGGGGCATGCTATTGCACTCTCTGGTCCTGTAAGAAGAAACTGAGGAAGACAAATAATCAACACTCAAGACTGAGTTTGACGACCCCCATCCAGGACGATTCAAATCATGGGCCTCAAGGTTATCCTGACAATGACCAGTAGTCCCGGATGCCTCTGAAATTGCTGACAGATCTCGCAACTTGTCGAAGCTTTCACAATATTCTGAAGGGCACAAACTTCCGTCCCTACCCCCCAAATCACGCGAATGTTCATGGCTGATTGAAGAGGAACCAAGCTCAGCCGAGCTATTTATCAAACCTGACCAGTCCCCAGATTCACAACGGCCACTCAAATCCTCAAATGTACCTGAACAACACAGATCATCGGCCACTGCACATTCCTTACCACTTTTAGCCCTTTCGTCAAATTCAGCAACTGAACTAGGCGAAAGGGTTGCTTCTGAGGCTGACTCCACTTCTTTCTCACACCCACTTGAAATCTTCTCGAAATCAATAACCGAAGTCGGAGAAACATTTGTATCACACCCTACTTTGCCTATCTCTTTCGAAAACTGACTGTTCATACCATTGGAAGCCAGAACAGGTTGGATAACAGGCACCGATCTCTTATCAGGGAAGGGCATTTGTGTGACAACGGAAGCAACCGGTATGGTTTCGACATTAATCGGAACCGCCTGCGGTATATCATACCCCACAGGTGGCCCATCATACTCCATAGCAAACCCATACTCCAGACTTACCTCCTCCACCTCCATAGCAGAAAATCAAGGCCTAATTAACTTCCACCTCTCTCACTACTTCTTCTCAAATCCAAAAACCCTCAAAATTCAAAGTATAACCACAACTTTCAACACACACTCACTAACCCTAGTTTGGTTGTTCCACACCCACATCATAATTCTTCAAATGAAACAAACCCCAATATAATCACTTGTACTACAAGCTAAGCAACAATTAACAAAAGGGACAACTTCACCTGAAATCAAAAGTGGGCAAACAACAAAAAAACACAACTAAATCTCAAAACCCACCTAAAAGATGCAAACTTTCACACTCAACAAGTACAAGAACGGTAAAAAGATTGAAACTTTGACAGAAAAATGCAGTAAAAATGGAGAAAATAGGGTAAATGGGTACCTGATAAGAGGAGAGAGAAAGAGTGAAAGAGAAGCTTTGTAGCGTGGAGTTGGTGGTAGAGTGGGGGAAGAGCAGAGAGGGAAAAATGTGTGCTTGGGAAAAATGTGGGAAACCCAAAAAAGGTAGAAAAAGACAGCAATTTGTTTATAGTTTTTGACAGCAAAAAAGAGAGAATATTTAGGGAAACTAGGATCAGATTGTGGGATTTTCCTTCTTTTTTTATTATTATTACATTTCTCAAAATCATTATCTTTTTTATTTCTTTAAATTTTTTTTATTTTTTTTACTGTAGTGGTACTTTTTTCTTCACTGTTAAAAGCAAGGAATCTTTTTTTGTTTAAAATGTTTTTGGAGGTAAATTTCTGATATTTCTGTGAGGTTGAAGATGATGACGTGTGAGAGTGTCAGGGCATGTGAATCGAAAGTGGTGCAACATTTTGTTTTTCTGTTGTCTCTTGGTTTTTGTTTGTTTAGATCATATCATAACTCCGGCAGACAGATTAGGCTGAAATTCAGCATTGTTCATTGCTCACAATCTGGGATCTCTTCATATCTTAAAAAAGTTATGTCTAATTCAATTGGGTGGGAACCCTGTTTTAGGAAGACAATCCTTCGAGATATCATCAATTAGTACTACGTCGTAAATTATTCATTCGTGTTGGATTGTAACTCCTATGAGTTTTATGACGTGGTTTTAAGGTGAGATACGTAATGGTGGAATGGTGATGGTGCGTTCGAATGAATAGTTTACATTCATAATAGGGAGGGATTTTTGAACTAAAATTTACTTTATCAAGCATATGCATTTCAACTACTCCGATAATGCTTCATTCGTGCCGTAGAAAAGTTGACGTTAGTCTTTTGACTGGTACGATCCAATTGTTGAGTCTTTTTTTGTGAATTGTACATTGGTAGGACTGTACGATGTGAACATTCTCAATAATTGATATTGTGATTCTGGAATTAAATACACGTGATTAAACTATACTCTTGAAGAAGTCTTAGTATATATGTACAGGCATTTAAAAAAACGTGCTTTAAAAAAATGAAGGATTGATGCAATTACATTTACTCCGTATTTATTTTTGTTATCGAAAGTTGAATGACTCCGCTTCATGTCGTGGACTTCGCCTACTACAAGAGACGAGCATTTCTGGAACTTGCTCGGATATCCTCCATAATTTAATTGATTTGTCAAGACTTCCGCTATACAAAATCCACTTTGCATCGAGCGATGATGAATCACCACCTCCGACTACTGCCAAGCACTTAACCGGTCCATTATGCCCGGTCAAGACTGACAAACATGAAGGAGTGTGTCCTTCGATCAAGTGGTCACATAGTACAGGATTAATTACGAAGGTGATTATTCAATTATATTTAGGTAGTCGTAATGTTTGGCTAGAGACCGCTTACGATTTGTTGGTTCGTAAACTAACTGCTAAATATAATTGAACCTATTGGGTCACACACTTTGGGCCAATATCGGATCAACGTAAATGAACACGGATTTCGGGTTAACGGGTTTGGTACCTGTTATGTCTCACTTGACTAATTGAATTAGTCAGTCAAAAGAATGTCAACAGCCTAATTGATTAGCATAATAATCATGACATTAATTGTGCATCAATTACAATTATGTGGAATCTAATTACACATAATGGCAAAAGTAACAGGCGTTACTTTGTTCTTGGCACATATAAGGAAATGGTTTTCCTTATGATGTAATAGATATATTTTATACCATATTCATACGCACAAAACTCTTGGAGAAAAACAAAGTGAGACACTTACTCTTGATCGTGATTCGGGTTTTGTCCTAGCCGACTTATCGTTGGGTTCGTGGCCCCGTGTGGATACCGGTAGAGGAACAACACTTGGGGTTCTTGCCGTTCGTATTACTATTGTTATTATACTCACGAGGATTATCACGCGTCAAAGGTATGTCTTATACTAAGACTCATGTTATTACATGTTTGTGTCCTCGGGTGTTTTGACTTAATTCCGCAAGTTAGGCTTATCAAAACCCTTCAGTGGTATCAGAGCCACATACATGTAATAATTTTGGTCTAAAATTGATATAGCCTTGAATTACGTGTTTTGGTTATACGGTTTAAAATTGCGAGTTTTAATTGGATTAAAACATAGGAATTGCACACTCTATAAATTAAAAAAAAAAATTATCATGTTCTTCGTTTGCTTTATCTGGCCAAACTACTATTGGTTAATTGGATTAATTTTAGATAGTGTTTTGACCATAGCTTATCAGATTCGAAATCATGATAAAGAGGCAAAATTTTGCGAATAATTGGATTAATTTCAGAAATTGTTTGCTATAAGTTGGAAATGATTTAATTAGATTACCTCATGTTCTGACGTCATATAAAATTTGTTGAAAATAATTGGATTAGTTTAAAACAAATTTTACCCAAATTGATTTCGAAAACAAATTAATTGGATTAATTTCGGATTTTCGAAATTTAATTAAAAAAAAACCAAAAAAAAAAAAAAAAAAAAAAAAAATTTTCCCAAATCAATTTGAACCAACTCTGAATATCAAACTCAACACCTAGTCATTTACCCAAATTGAGATTAGATCTGCAATCATATGAGGGTAACACATACCTTAAAGAAAGGATAAATCATAGTGATGAACAAAATGATTTGTTGTTGATGTTGACGGTGGCGCTGGGTTGCACGCTAGGCGTGCATGCCGACGAGGTGGTCGGGCGCGGCTGACACACAAACAACTTCGGTGAATGTCGACGCTGCTAGGCGGCAAGGACATGGCTACGACGAGCCGGGCTCGAAATCGATCGAATGCCATAAACAGTGGTTTGAATTTGATGTTCTGTGTATTAAATGCATAGAAAGATATTTAAAGGAAGTTTGACCCTTTTTGTTTGGGTAATGAACGCTTATGCGTTCTATTTGATGACAGAAATCTTTTTTTTTTTTTTTTTTTTTTTTTTTTTTTTTTTTTTTTTTTTTAAAGAGGGTTCTGATTTTGAGTGGGAGAGTCTTATACTTGGATAGTCTTAGTATTGGGTTAAGGATTGAGACACTAGGTGGTTTCGTTCGTCTGATTATGTGATTCCTATAAGCATTTTAATTAAATAATTTGGAATTATTACCTATAACATGACAAATCGGTAATTCTTTAGTTAATTATTTATTAATTTAGAATTAATGTTTTAATTAGCTAGCGTGTTTAATTGTGTGTTTAATGGTTATATGCATGATATGATTTTAATATATGCTTATATTAGAATTGGGCCATTCACTTTAGAAGTGAATGGGTGAATGATTATGTATGAATGGTTTATGCATGATGTGACTAGTATGGCCTAAAATAAGGATAGAAAATACGGTCTGCGTACCGTTATGTATTTATGTAATCATTAGTTTTACGGTCTGCGTACCGTTCATCTATTGTAATTACGCTGGAGTGGAAACCGTTGCATGGCAAGTCATGGTGATGGCACGTGTATGGTGTGGATGGGATCCAAAGTCGTTCCGGAGTCATGAAGATTAGATCTTTAGGACTAGAGGCCATACTAGGATCACTTTTTTTTTTTTTTTTTTAATTCTTGCAATTTATTTTGATATTTATTGCGTTTTTTTTATTTATTAGTTTACCTAGCTCGCGATCGTTCACTAGAGTTTTAGGTCAAAATAATAAATCAAAAGTCCCTAATAATATTGAGTTTATTTGCCTTTCCACACAAGTAACACCTATTAAGCTCTAGATCATTAGTGATAGGTTTTGCCAAAGCAAAGTATCACTTCTAATCTTGAGATAAATACGGGTAAACTTATGAAGGGGTTTACAAGTTAGGTGTGGTTGACTTGACAATATCAGTAAGGAGTCCTTAGATGTTGAGGCAAAAGGAATAGGTTGATATTAGATATAACCTATAAACCAGGAATTATATTGGATATAATTAGTAATGGGATTACTTACCTAAATGGTTTAGTTTGGGTGACAAGCCAAAGCTTGCTTAGGCTAACTCATTTGGGATCTTGGAATCATTTTATTCTCTTGGGGCATTAGATTGAATAAAATGTTAAATAACTTGATAATTTAAATTTCATTTATATTCAGGTTATTTATATGATAAATGATTAAAATTTTGCTTTAATAATTGTAGATGATGGCTATCAATTCAACTTTTAACTTGCGTTCCATTCTCTCAAGGGAGAGATTGAACGGCACCAATTTCCTAGATTGGTACCGCAATTTGAGAATAGTTCTCAAACAAGAGAAAAAAGAGTATGTCTTGGAGACTCCTCCCCCAGAACTTCCAGAAGAAGGAGCTACTGAAGATGAAGTCTATGAAAGAGATGTTCATCTTAATGACTCTACTGATGTCACATGCCTTATGTTAGCCACCATGGAACCAAATTTGCAAAAACAGTTTGAGAAAATGGAGGCTATAGACATAATATCAAACTTGAAAAGCATGTTTGAAAAACAAGCGAGGGTTGAACGGTTTGAGACCAACAAAGCAATCCTTGATAGCTCGCTGAAAGTGGGAGAACCAGTTGGCCCATACGTGCTCAAAATGATAGCTCATTTTGAGAATATGGAACGATTGGGTTTTGCCTACAAGCAGGAGCTAGCTGTTGACATCGTCCTCAATTCCTTGCATGATGGCTATGATCAGTTCAGGGTGAACTATAACATGCATGGGATGGACAAGAGTCTCATTGAGTTGCATGGGATGCTCCTCACTGCTGAACCAAGCATTAAGATTGAACCTGCAAAGCATGTTCTCATGGTTCAAAAGGGGAAGGGTTTCAAGAAGGGACCTCAGAAACGTACTGGGTACAAGGGGAAGGGCAAGCAGATTGTCGCTGCCAAGCCCAAAGCTGCTCCCAAGATTGGGAAAAGGCAGATTCCTGAATCTGAGAGTCAATGCTTCTACTGCAATGGCAAGGGTCATTGGAAGCGTGACTGCCCAAAGTTCAAGGAAGATCAGAAGAATGGTACTGTGACCATTGCTTCTACCTCAGGTATTTATGTTATTGAAATTAACATGACAAGTTCTACCTCTTGGGTATTAGATACCGGTTGTGGTTCTCACATTTGTTCAAATGTGCAGGGACTAAGAAGAAGTAGAAGCTTGGCGAAAGGAGAAGTCGACCTACGAGTTGGCAATGGAGCTAGAGTTGCTGCATTAGCCGTAGGCACTTATGTTTTGTCTTTGCCCTCCGGGCTCTTGTTAGAACTGAATAATTGTTATTTCGTTCCTTCAATTAGCAAAAACATTATTTCTATTTCTGTATTGGATGTGGAAGGTTTTGGATTTACTTTTAAAGACAATGGTTGTCTATTTTATAGAAATGATGTATTTTATGGTAGTGCTCATTTGGATAATGGACTCTATGTGCTAAATCAAGGCAAAATGATCTATAACATAAACACTAAAAAGGCAAAATCAAATGATTCTAATCCTACTTATTTATGGCATTGTCGTTTAGGCCACATAAACATAAAACGCATAGAAAGACTTCAAAAGGAAGGAATTCTAGACTCATTTGACTTGGAGCCATTTGAGGCGTGTAGATCATGTTTGATGGGGAAAATGACTAAGTCTCCTTTCACAGGAAAATGTGAAAGAGCTGGCACTCTATTGGGTCTAATACACACCGATGTGTGTGGACCAATGAGCACAACAGCACGAGGTGGATATGGCTACTTCATTACATTTATAGATGATTTGAGTAGATATGGCTATGTTTACTTAATGAAACACAAATCTGAATCTTTTGGAAAATTCAGAGAGTTTCAAAATGAAGTAGAGAATCAACTTGACAAGAAGATTAAAGCCCTTCGATCAGATCGAGGTGGTGAATATTTGAGTCTAGAATTTGATGATCATCTAAAGGATTGTGGGATAGTCTCACAACTCACCCCTCCGGGGACGCCACAACTGAATGGTGTTTCAGAGAGGCGTAATCGAACATTGTTAGACATGGTTCGATCAATGATGAGTCAGGCCGATCTTCCAGTATCATTTTGGGGACATGCTCTAGGAACTGCTGCAACAACACTAAACAGGGCACCGTCAAAAGCTGTGGAAAAGACTCCATATGAGTTATGGACGGGAAAGGTTCCCAAATTGTCTTTTCTTAAAGTCTGGGGTTGTGAAGTTTTCGTGAAACGTATGCTTTCAGATAAACTTGGACCCAAATCAGACAAGTGTTTCTTTGTGGGTTACCCAAAAGAAACGAAAGGGTATTATTTCTACAACCAATCAGAGAACAAAGTATTTGTTGCTCGGACTGGTGTCTTTTTAGAAAGAGAACACCTTTCTAAAATGACAAGTGGGAGAAATATTCATCTCGATGAGGTTCGAGATGAGCAACAAATGGATGTAGCATCCAGCTCAGGGTTATCACCAAATTTAGAAATTGGTGAGAATCCGAGTGACGATACATCTGTTTTAGAAACAGACCCCGTTTTTGTTGCAGATGCTCTTCGTAAATCTAGTAGGGAAAGGAAGTCTACGGAAAGATACATTTCGATCTGTATGACTGAAAATTGTGACGTACTACTTTTAGAAAGTAGTGAACCTACAAGTTATAACACGGCTATGGCGAGTAATGACTCCGAAAAATGGTTAGAGGCCATGAATTCCGAGATGGATTCTATGTCTGAAAATCAAGTCTGGGACTTGGTAGATTTGCCGAATGGGGTAACTCCTATTGGGTGCAAATGGATTTTCAAATTGAAGACAGACAAAGATGGTAACATAAGTGTTTACAAGGCTAGATTGGTTGCAAAAGGATATAAACAAGTCCATGGAGTGGATTATGATGAAACCTTTTCACCAGTTGCTATGCTGAAATCCATTCGGATCATCTTAGCGATTGCCGCTTATTATGATTATGAGATATGGCAAATGGATGTCAAAACCGCTTTTCTAAATGGTCTTTTAGAAGAGGATGTGTACATGGTACAACCTGAAGGTTTTGTAGATTCCAAGAATGCTAAGAAAGTATGCAAGCTTAAGAAATCTATTTATGGATTAAAGCAAGCATCCAGGAGTTGGAACATTCGTTTTGATGAAGCAATCAAAGAATTTGGATTCATCAAGAACGAGTTTGAGTCTTGTGTATACAAGAAGTTTAGTGGGAGCAAGACTGTTTTCTTGATCTTGTATGTTGATGACATACTAATCATTGGAAACGACGTTCCTATGTTGAAGTCTGTAAAGGCTTGGCTTGGGAAGTGTTTTTCAATGAAAGATCTAGGGGAGGCGGAGTACATATTGGGCATCAAGATCTTAAGAGATAGGTCTAAAAGGATGATTGGACTAAGTCAGAGTACTTATCTTGATAAGGTACTTGCTAAGTTCCAAATGGAAAACTCTAAGAGAGGTTTTCTGCCCATGAGTCATGGCATAACTCTATCCAAGGCTCAGTGTCCTAAGACACCTGATGAGGAGAAGAAAATGAGCAGAGTTCCATATGCTTCGGCAGTTGGCTCTATCATGTATGCCATGATATGTACGCGCCCAGATGTCTCGTACGCTTTAAGCATGGCGAGTCGGTACCAAGCAAACCCAGGTGAGATGCATTGGAGTGCAGTCAAGAATATCTTAAAGTACTTTAGAAGGACTAAAGATAGCTTCCTGGTGTTTGGAGGGGAATCTGAATTGTTAGTTAAAGGGTACACTGATGCAAGCTTCCAGTCAGACAAGGATGATTCCCGATCGCAATCTGGTTACATCTTCTGTCTCAATGGTGGAGCTGTGAGCTGGAAAAGCTCAAAACAAAGCACAGTTGCTGATTCTACAACAGAGGCTGAGTATATAGCAGCTTCAGAGGCCGCAAAGGAAGCAGTTTGGATTAGAAATTTCATCACCGATTTGGGTGTTGTTCCTTCTATTGTTGACCCAGTGGAACTTTATTGTGATAATAATGGTGCCATTGCTCAGGCTAAGGAGCCAAGGTCACATAGCAAAGCCAAACATGTTCTTAGGCGTTTTCACCTTATCCGTGAGTTCATTGATAGAGGTGATGTTAAGATAAGCAAAATAGGTACGGATGACAATGTAGCAGATCCGTTAACTAAACCTTTGCCACAGGCTAAGCATGAGAGGCATACCTTGGCAATTGGGATCAAACACTTTGAAGAGTGGTTGTGATTCTTATAATTGTTTTAGATATGATTTGGATATCATGATTGTAAGACAATATTTTTACATTTATCATTAATAGAAATTGAATTTCTTGTTTGCTCATTTGATTGTGGTTTAGAATTAAATGATTGTCCTATAATATTATTTCCAATAGGTTGACAAGATGAGGTCTTGGTTATGGAACCCTATTAAGTGAACTGGAATTATTATTATTTAGTCCCCAGTCTAGGTCGTTAATTTTGTTAGCATTGTTATGCTAAGATTGGACACTTTAACGACTTAGTATGACTGGTATGCAAGTTGCTTCATTAACTTTGTTTCATGAGTTTCGGGACTTTGGAAGTCATGGACTTTTGCATGGATATGGATTTGAAATTCATGTTGGACAGACCCGCTGTGAAAATCTTAGAGATTTTACAAGTCATTAAAAGATTTTCACGTTGACTATTGTGACACGGTTCCTAAACCTGAGTATATCATTTGCTTTTGCTAGAAGATTGATAGACTGTGATGTTACTTAACACCTGCTGTTAAAAGGGGTAATAAGGGTGACATTCGGATTATCATGAACCTAGTAGAGAGACTTGAGTGTGCAAGATTGGTGTTGTCCTCCCATTCGAGTGGGATTGTTGTCTATAAGCCTCTCAGAGAGTAGAAACTGAAAATGCATGGCCGTGCTCAAACGGATTGTGGATCAATCGTTTGCTTATACAGTTTCACATTTGGATTTTAATAAGGATGACTTGATATCTCACCTTATGTTCAATTAAGACATTAAGTGACAAGGGAATGTGGTTTCCGCACTTGCTCTAAGGACAAGTGGGAGATTGAAGGAGTGTGTCCTTCGATCAAGTGGTCACATAGTACAGGATTAATTACGAAGGTGATTATTCAATTATATTTAGGTAGTCGTAATGTTTGGCTAGAGACCGCTTACGATTTGTTGGTTCGTAAACTAACTGCTAAATATAATTGAACCTATTGGGTCACACACTTTGGGCCAATATCGGATCAACGTAAATGAACACGGATTTCGGGTTAACGGGTTTGGTACCTGTTATGTCTCACTTGACTAATTGAATTAGTCAGTCAAAAGAATGTCAACAGCCTAATTGATTAGCATAATAATCATGACATTAATTGTGCATCAATTACAATTATGTGGAATCTAATTACACATAATGGCAAAAGTAACAGGCGTTACTTTGTTCTTGGCACATATAAGGAAATGGTTTTCCTTATGATGTAATAGATATATTTTATACCATATTCATACGCACAAAACTCTTGGAGAAAAACAAAGTGAGACACTTACTCTTGATCGTGATTCGGGTTTTGTCCTAGCCGACTTATCGTTGGGTTCGTGGCCTCGTGTGGATACCGGTAGAGGAACAACACTTGGGGTTCTTGCCGTTCGTATTACTATTGTTATTATACTCACGAGGATTATCACGCGTCAAAGGTATGTCTTATACTAAGACTCATGTTATTACATGTTTGTGTCCTCGGGTGTTTTGACTTAATTCCGCAAGTTAGGCTTATCAAAACCCTTCAAAACAAACGTGATCGACACAATTTGTTGTAGTATTCGTAATTCTTTTCCACACACATATACTCATATCTGCTGAACCGCTAAAAATTAAGCACCCAGCAGTAGCCAAACATAACACCGCAAGCTTATGACCCTTTAAAAGCCCACCAGGAGAACCGAACTCTTCTCTATCCCAAAAGTTCACGTGTCCATCGGAAGAGCCACAATACACCATTGTAGCCGTAGGGTCCACGGCCAAGGCTGTTACTGCACATTCTTGCTTTAGTAAAGATTGTGAAAAGAAATGTTTAGTTCCTTTTCCTTGTACCTCACGACGCCATACCTTTACTGTACCGTCAGCTGATCCGGTGAAAACGAGTCCATCAAAACCAGCAACAACAGCATTCACTGCATCATCATGTGCTGATATAGACTCCAAACACTTAAAATTTGACGCCCGCCACACCTTTACTGTTCTATCCCAAGACGCGGAGTACAAGTAATTGTTGTCCTCGCTTAAGCTAAGAGATGAGATAGCGTCAAAATGACGTATCCAAATTGCGTTACGGTTTCTTCCTATATCCACATAGTTACTTGGCTTGACAGATGATTTTAAGAATGCCTTAAAAGTCGGCAACGTTCCTATTCTTTTATGGGTTGTAGGGTTTTTTCCCGACATTTTCCATACACGTATTTTTCCATCTTGATGACCTGTAAATATCTTATCCCCAGATATTACAATAGACTTAACAAGACCACTGTTAGATTTAAAACCAGAGTATTCCCTTTGATTTTTCCATACCCTAATGTTTTTGCTATCGGATCCCGTATACAACAAGTCCCCTGATGTTGCTAGTGAATATATGTGCCCTTCTTCACGTACTAGTGAGCCCATAAGGCCATTATAGGGTGCCGAGTTACTTGATGATGACGCCTCTTCAAATGAAGGAGCCCGTGGAAGCATATGGGCTGACCATGGAGATTTAGCAAATGGTGAAACCGGACATGCATTATCTGATGGCGAGGAGTTTCTTGAGTCGTTGCTAAGACGACGATCGTGTTGATAACGCTCTCCGTTGTTGTCACCATACGACAACGTTTGTTGGTGGAAATTACTCGTGCTTGCTAACATTTTTTGGCCTTTCAATTCCTAGCGTTTAACTCGTATTATTGAACATTGAAATCAAATACCCAAATACATTCAGTAATATGAATGGATTGTTGGACAAGTTTCATACTTTTGAAAATGGTGCAAACTTCATATAAGATAAGTTTGGGACAAAGTTAACAATAATTAAATTTTAAGGTTTTGTGTAAATATACAATAGGATGTTGAATATTAGGAGGAAAGTGGAAGCTTTGTTTGAAGGAAAAAAAAAAAAAAAAAGTGCAATGGAGGAATGCCAATGCAAGCAAAAGAGTAAAAATAATTCAAATTGTGCTTCTAAATTGCAAGATGAGTATGAGTTTGTAACCATCTACCGTGATTTTTGGATCTTTTTGTGGTGCAATTGACAATAATTATCGTCCTCAAAATATTAAAGATTGGACATTTATATTGTATGGATGAGTGTCACGCAGTTTCATATATCACCCCTGATTTGTTTATTGTTAGTTATCCTTTGTTTCATTACCCTTTTTTTAGGTTGCACAAAATAAAAATGCCACAAACGTTGCTAATGAACATAACTTGCCATTCATGTGAGAAGTTTAAATAGATAGATGATAGTTGGGTTCATAATACTCGTGATACATCAATTATTTTTTTTCTATCAATTTCGTCTACACTTTGTCTCATATTTGCAGAAAGTTAATTTCATAATGGAGTCATTATTTTGTAGATTTAACACATTCTTGAACTTTTTATTTTGAAGTTGAGATATACGTTACATACTTTGATATAACTTGATCCGCAATGTTAATAATGACCATAGTTGAATGTTTTCGTTTTAAATTTTATGATAAAGACCATATGATGATTTCGTTATCTCGCCAAAAAAAAATTAAGAATGTATGGCGTTTGTTTGTATATCTACCTTTACCTCGGTGTACTACATTATGATCTATGTTGATCATCTCCCTCAAAGACTAAAAGAATTTAGCCAACTTTATTACACGAATACTTTTAATTTATTCTTTCTAAACATACTTTATCATTTATGGAGTTCGCAACTTAGCAAGGGGACATTATATCACACACACATGTATTTGTCTTTCTATTATTTTACTTCACGAATTATTTAAAACAAATGAAAAACATATGTTATCGGTCTGATTACTTGATTTTTTCGTAACCATTATCCCATATTATTATGAAATACCGTATAAATGATTGTTCATCGTAGAAATTCGTAAGTAGATCGATACGAGATTTCAACTTGATTCCGGACTAAATGAGATTCCTAGTTATAGCAAAACCACTCTCTCACGCCTTATCCTTTACTACCTCGACCAATTTTCCCGGGATTCAACTGTACTTTTTCCTACATCAAACCTTATACTTTCTTCGTCAATGGCGGGAACATGATCATATTCGCACTGTCTCTCTAACTTGTACTACTAATTAAAACAATGTTATTCGACGGTTTTATTCAAAGAAAGTTAGCTTCTCTAATACGCCCATGGCTAGCACAAGAACCTGTTTGGGAGGTCAAATTAGGGTTCCGACGTTCTCGCGTCGTCGGTCGAAACCTCCGCCTCGACGCCGCCGTCCTCAACCGCCTTATTGACGGCGGGGACGAATTGCGCTTGTTATTCAAAAGCGTGACGATTGATGAGATTGTCTTCCGAATTACTCACTGGTCTGCTCCCGCTTTCTCCGTTGACGTTCGCGGCGTCAATGTCACGCTTTATATTGAGTGCGTTTTTCTCTACCTGTTCAATTTATTTCTATAATTGTAATGTTTTATTTAATTTGATTTTTTTTATAGGGGAAATAGTTGTAGTGTTTTTGGTATTGTTAACTGTTATGATGTGGTGAATGCTGAATTTGTGTGTTGCTGTGAATTTGAATTGGTTGATGAAGGAAAGGAGCGATTTCGAAACGAGTCGATGAATCACTTGATGATTACTTAGAGGAGAGAAAGAGGAAGATTCTGGCACAAATTGATCCTCATGTATGTCTAATCAATCCAATTTAGTTTATAATTGCTTGTGTATAAAAGCCGAAAATTAGTTTATAATTGCTGTTATTAGGATAGTGGTGTTGCTGTTTTTATTTTTTATTTTTTTATGTTGTAATGCTAAATCAAATGCTGATCAAACAATGGATTTGGTAGCTTAGAATTTTAGTTGCATATGTTAGTTGAGTTGAAACCAAAGTAATTCGTAAAAAATTGCAGGGAAGCGCGTTGCATGAGAGTATAGAGAATATGATGATTGCTGCTTCCTCGAAAACAAGGCTTAAGGACTCTATAACAAATCTGATATTGGCACATTGCTGCTTACATTTATATGATGCACGAGTGCGTGTGGAGTATCCTGTTTTGGATGATAAGTTTTCGTGGTTATTCTATACAAGGGAGCTAAGTGCGGAGTCTGAACATGAGAGAATGGGGTGTTTATTTGGTGGGCTTATCGGTTTGCTATTTATACCATTCAGAGAGACTTCTTTTAATCTTGAAGCTAGTGAACTAGAAATAGGAGCTGAGAACAAAAGTCATAGTAGTTGTATCCTTTCTTGTGTAAACCCATGCGTTGGCATTGGAATGAAAGATCTACATCTTGTAAACTTCGTACTTTCTCTTCCAGAAATGAACTTTTCATTTTCCCCTAGTCAAATTCAGATGTTTCTAGCATATAGCGACCTATTTAACTCAGAACGTAAATCTATTAGAAGTGGAAGACTGCTTTGGGACATAGTCAGGTCTAAAATTCATAATGGCTGCCTCCCCCCTAGATTTTTGCTGTACAAAATGGTCCCTGCTGCAGTACTTTGGCTGCGCCTTGTTAAAGAATATCAGGCTTTCCTGGAATTGGTTGGATACCCTAAACACGGGATAAAAATTCAAACTGGTCTGAAATCACCAAGAGCAGCTGATCAGCTGTGGCGGAGGATATCTCAAAAAGAAAAAGCTGAACTACCAGTGGAAGCTGTTGCTAGTGCAAGGCTGGTTGCTCGTCATAGAGTAGCCTTGAAGGCAACTTCTACTGAAGAATATGGTCTATCACCTATGAATAATGAATCTAATAGCTTCTGGAGGATCTTCTTACCACTGTTTGTTATATGGTGGGCAACTCTGAATATGTTCGAAATTTTCAGAACTTTTGTCCTTCTGCGCATGATACCATCCATTGTTGATCGTTCTAAGATGACTTGTACTGTTGTTGATCCAAGGCGCTGCTTCCATCTGAGTATGGGGAAGGTATCGGCTATTTTTTCTCTCGATGATGGCAGTCTTATTTCAAGAAAAACAAACTCAATGAGAAGGACCTCTAACACCAATATGATTTCATTTTTTCTATTAGCTAAAGGATTACTCTGTACTTATGAAGAGGGCATATGTGAGCAGTATACATCTTCTTCTATCGGATTTCTGAAAGTTACATCAGCAACTGTTTCCCGTGGCTCAAAGCAAGAAACTAGGTCTAGAAGCAATCACAATCTTATAATGAACTCTGAGGAGAATCAAGCTGAATCAAAAGCAATTGCTTGGGTGGAACCTGCTCTGATGAGTTGCCGCCCAGAAGTAGGTGAATTTGGACGTGGAGCCATTCCGAACTTAAAAGGTTTATCAGGAGAGATGGAGCTTGCTTGGAATCGGATGCGGTCAAGATTTCGAGGACGAAGGAACCACTATGATGGAAGTCCATGGGCCATTTTTGGCATGCACACATACTTGTCTTATGAAGACATTAAAAGCCCTGATCCTGGGTTATCAAAGTGCGGTTTAATGGTAGGAAAACTGAACTTTGCATTAGGTCATTCAACAGTACTATCGATTGCCACAGTTGTGGAGCAGGTGCAATGTGCTCTCAACCAGTTCAATGGTCCGTTGCATACTTCAAGGAACTTGCGGAGGATCAGTGTACAGGAGATCAATGGCCCTGCTACCACTGTCAAGGGATTGAAAAAAAAATTGTTCAATGTGCTTCCTGACAAACATGTTGAGGTGAGAGCTGTTGTTGCTGGTCTTCGTGCTCAGGTATCTCTTAAAAGTGAGGTGTTGTCAGGTCCCATTGCAGAGTCCAGTGATGTGCATGTTTCAGATAAGGCCAATTTTATAATTGATGTTTACAGCACTTATTTTGCTGTTCGGCCAACTACTCCTGGCATTGCCCCAGGGGAACACCAGAGACTTGCAAATGAATTTGGATCAGAGTTCTTCAAGTTGCAAGAAAACATGATTGATGGGCTTCTTGAACTAGGCAACGTAGAATATGCTTCAAGGGGCCAGATTATACACTTCTGTTACTTAGTACTAGGAGGTTTAAGTGCTTACTTGGAGAATGTAGTGGAAAATGATCCTTTGCAAGTTCTGCTATTGAAGCCTGTGACCGCTAAATTTTCATCAATCAGGTCGGTCTTCTTTGTTTCCATTGTTTTTTCTACTATTCCGATGCTACAGATCACTTGTTCATAGTTGACGGGGAGACCTTTGACATCAATCATTGTGCTTATACCTTAGTTTTGCTGAGCTATTGCTTTTATGTTTAAACCTGCATAAGTTCTAAAGGGAAGTTCAAGCTTTGTTTGCCTCCCTCCACCTTCTGTGGTGTCCGACCTTTATTTTGTGTTAACCTTTTGTGCCCATTCTTCTCTTACAGAGATGTTTACCTTGTATATTTCAGGGATTACCTGTACTCATTTGTCAGATCAGTTATTGCATCTTCCCTGTCATTACATGGTGTTCTGTCTGGGGCCTCTGGATTGTTTTATATGGATGAGATGTCTGTGATTTCACAGGTATGCCCTTCTTTGTCATCACTGCTGGTTAAATTTCATTGTTTTTATGGCTTCATTGTTTATTGCATTCCTGTGTAATTGAGATTCCATCAAGAAAAAGGAACTTCCTTTCTAAATTTTATCGGCATATTTGCACATATGGATTTTGATTGTTTGTCTCATTTTCTGGCAGGTTTTGGAAAGCCTGTTCAAAGTAGCATCAGCAACTGTTTCTGGCCACTCTGCTTTTAGCGCTGCTCAAAATGATCAAGTTCTGGACCATCAGAACCTGCAGACTGAATTTGTGAACGAGGACATACTTACTGCAACAAGTGAAGGGGCAACTTTGACCTCAGAAAGTTGTCTCTTCTCTATTAGTGCCAATATCGAACTAGTGCCTTTTGATCTTTGCGTTTATAACTCCAGGAATGTGACGGAAAAAAGTTCTCTTCTTTTAGATGCCTATAATAATATCCGGACGCTGGGCTTGGCAGAACCGTCCACTGGAATTTGGCTTTCTGTTCAGAGAACATGCATAGACATTTCTGTTAGTGAAGACAAGGTGGAGGTAGATGCTACTTTTGGTGGATTTCATGCTGTTTTATACAAATACAAAAATCAAACTGGAAAAGCAGATAGATCTGCAATCAAGATTCCAGTTCTGGGTTCTGTGGATTGCTTGTATGAAGCTTCCGTTTCTAGCTGTTCATTCAGTCTGTTGCTGGATAGCCTAGGCGATTCAGACGCACTTAGTAGAGCTGATAGTTTAGCATCTAGTGTAAATCGCAGAGTATCACTCAGTGGTCGTCCCTTGATAGCCAACAGTCGATTGCTAAATTTTGATCACATTCAAGATGATGGTTTCGACTCTGATGTATCAGATGTGGCACATAGTAATTGGCTACTATTAAATATCACTGTTGGGGTTATTTTTATGGGAACAGGCTCTGTGAAGAATGATGTTATTGGTGCAAATGTGGCAGATAAGCTCCAGTTATCAGTTTCTGTTGGAGGAAAGTTTCAAAGTGTTCTTATGGAGATCCAGGTATGAATATTCTAAGTTGAAGTTTATATATAAAGGTTTCTCTGTTAATCAGGCTTTTCATTCTGAAGATATGTATATCAGTGATGTTCTCAAAATCTTGTAGACGCGGGAGATATCTAACCTTGAGGCGTTCTCCTCCTCTCCCTTCAAACTAAATGTCATTTTTGAGCTGCTACTTCATTATGCAGCTTCATTCAGTTGTTCTGTTAAAATTGACCGATATTTAATAATAAAAAATGTTTATTGTTCGTTTATCTCCCTTCTTTTTCTCTCTGTAAATTGCTTCGGGTCGGAAGAAATACTGCTTATGATTAAACTGTTTAAAACTTTAGATTTTGGAGAAGTGAAGAGATAAAAATAAACATACAACTCATTTATGCTATTAGGTACCTATCTAGAAAGTATGTTCTTTCTCCTGAACTATGTATGGCTTGTATGCAGTTTGCTAAGTGCTTACATTTTGAATCCCCGGTGACACTTATGTCTATGGCTATATGCTTTGTGGCAGGGTGGATTGGTTGTCATTGATATGTTGGTACTGGCAACATTTGCACATTGTCTCACCTCATACCTAGATATTGCCATGGCTTTCCTATCTATTAAGCAATCACAAAGAAAGAGTTCAAACATGGCTGAACGCAGTGTCAGTGAGTCCTGTAGTATGGAGCATTCTGAGGAGTCGAGTGAAAGAAACATTTCACCAGCTTATGCTGTCGGAGGGGAACTCTTGGAAGCGTTCACTGTGGATCTGTCACATTTTTCACTCATACTTCTATCACAGGATGAATCTGGTAGTCCCATTTATAATTATGATGCACCATTGTTATTATCTGGCTTAAAATTTGAGAATTCTGCAGGACTAATCTGTGAGACTTCACAATGCTTTCACTAGGTATGCTCAGGGAAATCATAGGGACGGTAGGTTTCAGGTTAAAGTCATGGCTGGAGAATAGGAAACCGAAGTTTTTGTTTAATATTTCGCATATGAAGATCCTTTCACAGAACCTTACTGGGGGGATGGGAGAAAGAGAAAGGAGCAATCGACTGTCACGTGTTTCTTCCCAAGGATCAAGCTATGACTTTGTATCGTCCAATCATGAAAACTCCCCAGGAGCAATTCTGTGCAGAGAGAAGGCGTTTGTCTTATCTAAAGATGCTAGTTGCTCAGAGCTGCCTGCTTCTACGGGACGCTCTTCTGCTACTGATTTACCATCTCCACTTACCCAAGTAACTGGAAACTGTATCTTGGAGCAATTGACCACTTCCATCTCAGCGGAGAAACTTTTCTTAGTTTTTGAGGATGGTCAAAGTTGTGTGGCTCAGGGATGGGTTGGTCATGGTTCTGTTTCAGGCTTAAATTTGACAATTTCCCTGTCTGAGATAAAGGTGCAGTTCATCCTACTTTTTCCATATTTTTTGCGCCTTGAATGTTGTGATCTGTTGCAGAAACTTTCTGTTAATATGTGGGGCCTTTATTTTTGGAACCTCGACTTCTTTCATATTAAGGAATAAGGATACTTCAAATCTGATTGCTGGCATGGTTTACTCTGCAGATGCTTCTGGCTGTTGTTGAATCCTTGTCTGAGGTTTTTGGGAAGGGAGCTACTAACAATGTGGTAGAGAAAACTTGGTCATCAGTTGACCAGAAATTTGAAAACAATCTGGAAACGGCACTCCCAGAGGGTAATCAGGGCATACCTTTTTATTTTACTACGTGCAAAATTCTGGATATACAATCAAAATTTATGCTTAATAAAGCTTCGTTTATATTAGGAGCTATTGTCACAATCGAGGATGTCCATCAGCACATGTATGTAACTGTTGAAGGTATAGAAAGCAAGTATAGGGTGGCTGGTGAAGTTCACTATTCTGTTGCTGGGAAGCGGGCTCTATTCAGAGTAAGGATGTCATTTCTCGCTTTTACCTTATGATATCTTTGAGATTTGGTGTGATTTGAATGTTTATGAGACTTGTGTATTCCGAAGTCTTGCGTAGACGGTGGATGGTGGATGGTGGATGTGATGTTCCACGCCTCAACTTTGAACTGTCATAGAACATATCATCTCTATCAGGAACTTGGTCTTGATTATTCCATGCATTGTACATTTTGTTCTGTGAAGGAGATGGTGTTATGACAATGATTTTGCTTAGAGTTCGCTAGAGGACAATGCTGCATCCTTGGTCCCGGTAGTATTTCCTAGCATATATTCAGAATTATATTGGATTTGAGCCATAGAGTCAATTAGCAGAAGTTTCCCGATGAACACTGGTAGTTTCTACTTTGTTAAAATCACAAGATATCTAATTTAATGATAAAAATGGCTTAAGATTCCGTTATGACCAGTGAAAATTGGAGTAGATGATGAATAGTGGCCATCTTACTTTGATACAGCTCAGCAACTGATCCTTCGATGATGATTACAATAATTTTTTGGTAAGAATCTGCCTTCAGCCAGGAGCTCGTAGGTTGCGATCAGATGCGTGTTCTGTTGCCTCTTGCCCATCAGCAATTGATTCTAGGGCTGAATTTAGGATTCTCATCAAAGATTGTCAATTTATCATCCTGAGCTGTCAAACACAACTACACAAGGAGCAGAAATAGATATAACTTATGGTTGACCCTAACAGGCTCCTCTAGTAATATTTCTTCCCTAGTCTGCGGAAGTCAGGTGAGAGATGAAGGGGACTACAAGTGGGATGGAGTTTTGTAGGGAGAAGTAAGGAAAGAGGAAGGTATGTGTGGACTGGCCCATAAAGGGAAGGGGAAGATTTTTTAAAAGGGGAGGGATTATCTTTAAGTTTTGTACTTCCTATACTCCTATCGGTTTTCTAAATACAAAGTTGGTAAGAGACGAACAAGACCAAACATTTTTTTTTTTTAAATGCATCCTTTGTGGTTTTTCTAAAGGCTTGTTTCTTTGTTTTTATATTGTTTTTCTGACCCCCCCCCTCCTCTTGTGCTTCCGCAATTCAGGTTAAGTGGCACAAGCAAAGGAAATGGATGTTTTCAACATCTTGGTTCTCGTTGGAGTCACTGTATGCTAAGACTAATTCAGAGGATCCATTGTGTCTGAGTTATTCCACATCGTCAAGTTTTGTTGACATCTCCAGCAGCAACGATAGTAGCTGTGCACTATGGAAAATTGCTTCTCCTATGCTTGAGGACCATGAGGACGATAATGACCTACGGCCGCTAAGCTACCTGTCTAGAAACACTTTTTATCTTGTGAATAAGAAGAATGATTGTGCTGCTGCTTTTGTGCATGGCGCTTTCGAGTTTGTTAGAAAGCCTGGAAATCCCTTTAAGTTCAAGATTTTCCATAACTTTTCTTTGACCCCTGATATGATGACATCTGAAAGGCATCTTCTGAGTGCTAGTGACCATATGCCGACGGACACTCAAAACATATCTGACCAAGTTCAAATAGTCCCTTGCATAAATCTTTCAATTCAGAAAGTGTCCTTGACTGTTGTTGATGAACTGTCAGAGGCTATGGACAAATTACCTCTGCTTCAAGGATCCATCGATGATACTAAACTCACTGTTCAAGTCCTCCCTCAAAAAATCAGAGTGATAAGCACATTTACAGTTATGCTGTATTATTTTGATGCAAACAAATATCTTTGGTTAGTGTCTAGTGTTGTAATTTTGATTTTGGTTGCTTAAAATTGGAAACCAGCTGAATGGCATATTTGCTCATGCACATAAACGCTACTTTCTGCAATTTTTCAGGAAGGAACTTGTTCAGCCCATTGAGATGTGTATTTACTGGCGATCAACAAGTCATTTGCCGGTTGCAGGAAAACCTAGTCACGGAATGCTCTCTCGCCTTTATGTCAGAATGCAGGAGGTCAGAAACATCAGACAACACATTATCTCTTGAGCAGTTAGTCTATGTTTTTTGTGCTGTACTTATTTTTCTTTTTACATTGCAGCTAAATTTATCATTATCAGAGCTTTCGTTGGACATACTACTGTATCTTATCGGGAAATTGGATTTGGCTGGCCCTTTTGCGGTCAAAAGTTCTACTATTTTGTCCAGTTGTTGCAAGGTTCTCTATCATTCTAGTCCCCTGAAAAGAAACTGGGTTCTTGTGGATATGTGTTCACTGATTATATTTATTTTCAGGTGGTAAACCAATTGGAACTAGACCTTCTTTGCCAATTTGAGAATTCGCAATCTGCAAGGGTTGCAAGGAAGCAGTCAGCTTTGTTTTTCGTAAGGTGTCTCTCTTTCTTGGGATGTCTTCATATCAAACTTCTTGCTAAGCGTTGTACACTTGGATCATATAATTGAGAAAGGGTTCCTCTTGTATTCTAAAGAAAGGGTGATTCTTTTATATTGGATGTGAAATGATAGTGCTTTTAGATTTAATTTATTGAATATGGATCCCTATGTTGTGTGTTATACCGTATTGAAGTTCTATCACAGGAGGTTCTCTGGTATAGGGGTCCTGCTATGTAAGCATGAAATCTTCTTTTACAATCGAACAAAAAAGGCATGCTGAAATAAGATTATAAGCATAGTTAAAGAATAACAATCTCTTCAATCTTCCTTTTTGGGCCTTTGGATCACCCTCCCTCCATGTTCTATGTTGTCGTTGCTTAAAATTTGTTCTTTTATTTTTCTTTGTGTGCTCATCTATATAAATTATAGATTAAATGAGTACAGATGTTTTCTTTTGGAGCCCTATGTAAAAATAATATCAAGCACATGTTTTAGTCAACAATAAAATGGTTGAGGGTTTCATTTAAGACAGAAGTTGTCCAACATAATTCATTTGTTCTGAATGATGCTCAATTGATCGATGCTCCTGTATATCATATGTTTGAATGCAGTATTCGTGTTGAGCACCCCAATTGCTATGAATTTCTGAGTAATACCTCTTCCTTGAATTGATCTTTATTTCAAGGCCCCTTGTGGATCAACCTCTGGAGGCTCCTTATGTGACAATCAGTCTTGAAGTTCCCGGAACGTCTTCAACTTCCTCAGTTCATGTACCTCTAGGAGAATCTAAAGTGTTTGCTTGGAGAACACGTATAAAGTCTTTACAAGGTAAACTTCAATCTATTGATGGTATAACTTCTGTCGCACGTCATTATCCCTATTTCATTTTCCTTAGTCCAGGATGATATGAATGGGAAGGAAGCTGTAGTAGATGCATGTGTCAGAACATGCACGCACTAGAAAAATTGTACAATTTGTCATTTTTCAGCTCCAAAATGTGTTCACTCCTTATGACTTCAAGAATAGATTTTCTGTTTGGTTTCTATTCCCTTATGTTGGTCTTTCAAATGTATTCTTTGTGATTCTTTCAGAGAAGTCAGCATTTGATTTGAACCTTGCCTTCAGATGAAATTATATTTCTCAGGGGTGGGAGGGTAGGGGGGGGGGGGTGTTTTTTTTTAGAATATAAAGTGGAGTCATGTCCTGCCTCTGATATTAATGCTGGTAGCTTTGTCATTCATCCTTTTCTGAACAAATGTTCACAAGGTGTTATCTCATAGCATCTTTGGGTTGCTTGTACATGTGTTTCACATCTCTGAAGTCCCCTCCCTGTAGAAAGGAAAGAAAAGAAGTGTTAGGAATTCATAGAAAATACCTAATGAGTACGTGATAGAAAATCTGCTTTCATAGAGGTAAAAGAAATGTGATGTATGGCCTTGGCATGATAATATCTCTGCGTGTGGAACTGAACAGAATGTGAGGTTCACACTGTTAAATAGTGAGGGTTATGTTGCTCCAAAGAATATTCTCTTCTATTGAATTGCTCAAATATGTGATAGTAGAACTTATATGGTTTTTTGGGGTTTACCACCTTTTGACTTGAACAGATACACAAACCTCTCCGGGGTCGTTAGTTGTTTTTGACATCTCAAAGAATGTTGAGGTATGAATATATTGTGTAGTTAGATTTGCAACTATCAGGGGTTGTAAATATATGTGCTTACTGATGATATACTCGTCTTTATGTAATTATGATATTACAGGAAGGGTTATCACTGACTGTCTCCCCTTTGTTAAGAATACATAACCAAACTGGTTTTGCGGTAGAACTGCGAATTCAAAGAGCTGATTTAACAGAAGTCGAATTTGCATCAGTAAGGCTCAAAGACGGGGACACTTTTGATGACTGTGTAGCAGCATTTGATGCAATAAGTTTGGTTGGGGGGCCAAAGAAGGCGTTGCGATCATTTGGTGTCGGTGAGTCAACTTAAAAGTGCCTGATTATACCTTAATGGATTTGAAACGTTTTCACAACACTCTAAAATTCTTATTCCAGCGAGTCATCTTAAAATATCTCTTCATGCTCGCAGTGCAAAATTAGGCCCTTGTACCATATATATGAAATGGGTCATTTGATGTTTTATAAACTCATCAATTGAGCTGCAGGTAACTTTGTCTTCTCGTTGAAACCTGAGATTAACGAGGCAGTGAAACAGTCTTGCAACACTTCAGTTGACTGGTCAGAGAACCTTGAAGGAGGAAAGGCTGTTCGTCTATCTGGTGTCATCGACAAATTCAACTACCAATTTCGGAAAGCTCTATCTGCCGACTCAAGGAAACGTTCCTTTAGTACAGCTGGTTGTTCAGTAATATCTGGAAATGCTCACGTGACCAAAATGCATTTCTTGGTTCAGAGCATTGCAAGAGATGTGCCTATCATGAAACCTGATGACCTTCGCAAAAGGAAATTTTCGTCAATTGCTTTGCAGGAGCAGAAAGAAATTATTTTCCTTCCAACTGTGCGAGTATCTAATCTGCTGGAATCAGATATTGATGTACTTCTTACTGAAACAGGTATGGTTCAATTCTCTTGAATGGTAGTATTAGTAACGCCCTGATTGTTTAAGAAAATGGACATCCTCCGACACTGGAAAATTAGGGAGCTTATGATATGTTTATGAGAGACTCCACCCATCACCTTTGAACAAGCCCAACAAGGCCTTTCCTCTGAAAGCCCAAGCGAGGAGTTATAGAGGGGGATTCCCCTTTGTGTTGGGTTATATACTCTCGGTGATGGGCTGTGGTCTGTGGCTACTGTATCTCTAGTGCATGCTTTCTCACGAGATCGATTTTTGATGCAGAAACATCAGTGGATGGGCTACCTAACATTAACCAGGCAACAATTCCATATGGTTTGACTGTTAATCTGTACGCAAATCCTGCTGTTATATTTTTCACTATTACGCTAACCATGTTTGGCTCTAGCTGCAAACCTGTGAATTGTGGCCACTGGCTCAAGAAGTTGAATAAGAAAAAAGACGGGATCCAATTTCTGGACATTGATCTGGAATTCCCCCAAGGACAATACTTTGCTTACTTAAGATTAGCTCGTAGCGAGAGGGGTATGCTAGAGGTAAATTGCAGCCTACTTATTGTTTATGTAGTTGACAATCATTTGGTGATACAGCTATTAGGCGAGTAGTTCTGTATATTGTTGGCATTAAAGTTAACTGCTGAAGATTTTTCGTGTTGCAGGCCATTGTTTTTACACGATACACGTTGAGAAATGACTCTGAATTTCTTCTTTTCTGCTCTAAACCAAATCTGAAACCTTTGGCACGGTAAGTTATGAGCTGGTAATAAAGTCTTTTGTCGATACCCTTTGTTTCATCGTTGTGAAACTCCACTATTTATACCATGCAGGGATGAAATTGAGAGGCGTTCTGTCACCACACCGCATCTTGGTTCCTTATTGCCTCCAAAGTCAATCAGATCCTGGTTCATGAAGTAAGATGTCTATTTGATTCCCTCCCTCCCCCAGGCCAGAGCATTGATAGTATACTTCGTTTTATGACGTCCACCCTTCCTTTTGGCAGATCAAATAAGCTGTCGGTGACATTATATGATGAAACTTCAACTGAATCAGCCTTGGACTTAGATGCTCTCTCAGGACGTTCTGAGATGATTTTTACCAAACATCAGAGATCTGGATCTACACCATTGATCAAGTTGGGGATATCTCTGGGGCCTTTGATGAGTAAAGTTGATGTGCCTGCTCAAGTGGTCTCTATCGTTCCACGCTATGTTGTGTCAAATGAATCAGAGGAACAGATTTTTGTCCGACAATGCTTCTTACAGGTTTGTTTGTGATCCATTTTAAGCCTTTCTCGTTTATTAACCTTTATATCTAACTCATGTCAATTACTTGTTTCGGAAAGGATGATTTCGGGGAGACGCTTAGCATCGGCAGCAAACAGAAAACAGTATTATGTCTCAGGGTTGGATCTCATGATAAACGGGATGCAAATATTTTTGACAAACTACTGCAAAAGCACAAGGTGTTGGATGAAGATTTCTCAATTTTTGTGCAGTTTAAACCAACTGAGACTATGCTGGGATGGTCAGGTCCAGTTTGTGTCGCTTCACTTGGACGCTTTTTCCTAAAATTCAAAAGATCTGTTGAATCTTCTATGGATCAGTCAGATTATGAAATGCCCAAGCATGATACACCGTGGGAATTTGCTGCTGTTCATGTGGTTGAGGAGGCCTCTACCTTTGTCTTGAATTTCTACAAACCACCTGATATTGCTCTGCCTTACCGGATCGAAAATCATTTGCCTGATGCTTCTATCACTTATTACCAAAAGGTTAGCTCCTTCCTCCTATCATTAAGTGTCACAAAGTTTCTATGGTGGTCATTGTTACTGCGTTTTCTCCTGATTGTTTCAAGCTTCCAGGACACATTTGAGCCAGAAACTCTTGCATCCAGAGCCAGTGTGTATTATGTATGGGATGATTTCACTCGACCACGCAAGCTCGTGGTCAAAATCAATGGTAACTTTCAACTTCTTGAATACACTAGGAGTTGAAGCCATAGTAGTAAACAGTATTGAGATTTCTTGCTCACCTCTGCTTTATAGGCGTCGAGATGCTTCGTGAAATCAGCTTGGATAAGCTGCGGCCCTGGAAACCCTTTTTTCGGATTCGGCAACAGGGAGCGCTTGCATTTAAGTTACCATCAGATAGCAGGAGTTCTCTTTATCGAGCAACAAATACTCTCTTGATGAATGGTATTGATCTGGAAAACTTGGGGTATGAAGTCAGGGCTAGTGGTCCCACTCGTGTGCTGCGTATTTGTCGCTCGCCTGGCAGTCGCATCGGAGATAGGAGCTTCCATTCATGCAAAATGATACAATTGCGAATTTCTTATTTTGCAATTCGTTTATTTGAGCCTTTTCAGGGGGTGAGTGAAGTCGAAGCACACAACGCTTTCTTTTGTCATTGAGTTATTGGTGAACTTTACACATCTACTCAAACTTATAGTTTTGTTTGCTTACTGTATCACACTTAGTACAGATCAGTTTCTAATTTATATGTTGCTTTGCGTTCAATTCTATATGTGCTTAAAGGCGTCGAGATTTTTGAATAAGTTCCTGTCCATCATTTTGGAGAGGATATAATATGTTCTGTTAATTCACCTCTTGTTTGAATAGATAAATGACTTGATGTGCATAATTGCTTGACTTTGGAACAGGGTGTGGTGTCTTCCTTGATTTCAAGGTGTTTCTTATTTCCTATCTTCATGAAATACCCTAGATTTTATTTTGACTAGGGGATTTGTGTTCTTTCATTTCGCGGTAGCTATTGAAAGTGGTGACAACATGTTTTATACTTTGCATGGGATGAAATTGGTTTGCTCTTGGCCTTGTCGTACATGTACCTTGTTATTTTTATTAGATACTTGTTGGTTTTTTCTTTGAAAAATGTCAATTTCCATTCTCTATTTCTGATTTATCTTTATCTTTCCCGAAAGAGTATATTATCATAATATTTCAGTGCTCCTTGTTCTTGGACTTTTTCTTTCTTCTAGGATCTATCAGAGGATGTGGACTCCAGTGATCAGTCGACTTATACACCAATTATTGCTGGAAGACTAGTGAATACCAGTTTTGATTCAGTCATCCTTGATCAGCGGATGTACAACCAGTTTAGGGTACAGGTAGTCAATTATTATCTGTTTCATGATACTCCTCAGTGTTTACAGTTCACTACTAGTTTTTGGAACCTCACAGAATCTGTGTGTGATGAATAGCGAGCTCTGCTTTGCTATGTAATTACTTGATCTATATCATTTATGCTTGCGACATTTTCCTTGTTGACAGTCAATGGATATAGATGAAAAATGGGCTGGAGCTCCCTTTGCAGCTATGCTGAGGAGACATTTCACGACTGGCGATGTTGCAGATGACTCTATATTGTTTGTGGTCTTTGTTTTATTCCCGACTAGCTCCAATGTTCGAGAAGTTAAATATTCATCCATTATTCTCCAGGTAAGGAATGGCGTGCTCGGGGAGTGCATGTCACAATCTCTCCATCTTCTAATATTGCTGGCATGCAGCATAATTTTTCTAATCATTATAATTGGTTCAATCATATAACTGTAGTATATTAACAATTCTAGTTGTTGAATACAGCCAATTGATCTAAACCTTGATGAGGAGACCTTAATGAAAATTGTTCCATTTTGGCGAATATCTCTTAGTACAAACAGCCAGAGTCAACAGTATTACTTTGACCATTTTGAGATCCACCCAGTTAAGGTCTGGTTTCAGACATCATAGCCTTTTCATGAGTTAATCTTGAACATAGAATCTATTTTGATGCGAGACTGATGTATATACACTTTTTATATTATTTTTTGCATTCAGATCATTGCGAGCTTTATTCCAGAAGACTCATACTCGAGTTATAGTTCAGGACAAGAGGCACTAAGATCCTTGTTGCACAGTGTAATTAAGGTATAGGATATTTTTGAACTTAGTAAAGGCAATTGTGATTATCATGATGTCGTTTTTAACTAAAATTATAGTTTCATTAAAGTGATTCTAAAGCTAGAAACGGCAAGAAGTTCTTACAGCTACGAAATAATAAATGATTGACAATGCTATATTAATAATTTTCCTTGCCTTTTTCTTTGATTTGTTGTATGCAATAGATTCCAACTGTCAAGAACGTAGCAGTAGAACTTAATGGGGTCTTGGTTACTCATGCTTTGGTAACAACTCGTGAGCTGCTTTTGAGATGTGCTCGGCATTATTCATGGTAAACTTGCCTATGGTTGCTTCTTCTTCTTTATGATTTGCTCTTATCTGAGGTACTGGCTAATTTATCCTAAACTTTGTCTCTTAGGTATGCTATGCGGGCTGTTTATATTGCAAAGGGAAGCTCGTTACTCCCGCCAAGTTTTGCATCTGTTTTCGATGATTTGGCGTCTTCCTCTTTGGATGTTTTCTTTGATCCGTCTAGCAGTTTATTTAATGTCCGAGGTCTCACCCTAGGTACCATTCTCTGCCACCTTTTAAAAGTACCATACGGTTATCTACTACTTAAGTGCCCGAGTCATTCATTGTTTAATATACAGTTGAATAGCTGATGCATATGTATGGATGGTGATTTTCATCTTGTAATAAGCTGGTTATGTGCTTATGTCAAAATAATATTTTAAGTCAAAATATTTATAGATTTATTTGGGATTTGGGACAATTGTGTATTGGAGACCCTTGAAGGAATGAGTTGGAGGGTCAAATAGTAGCAAGCCTAGTTCTTCGCATTCTGCTGTCAAGCCAGTCTGTATTGCCTAAGTGCTTTCTCTTACATGCCCAAGTGACAAGTGTATATTGTTAGGTATGTACTATATAGCACAACCAGGCTGGTTGTTCTCTAAGCGCTTAAGGACATTGGAGCAGAAACTTTTGAGGGGGAGAGGGGGGGGGGGGGGGAGGGGGTTCTGTTTTGGGTGTAATCGTGAAGAATTGAACGAAGAATAGATGTTTGGAAAATCATGCTCACTCCTAGACTTGGTCACTGACCTTCCTCTATAAAAATCCTGTTTATTTCCCTGAGCCAATGACTTCTCATGTGATAAATAGGCTATTATTTATTGTAAGATCTTGCTTTGCCTCAATTGTCAGAACCCCCAAAGTCCCCAACCCTCTGCCCCTGTTTACTGATGCCTGAAGAGTGCTCATATTTTGCATCTTGTTCCCATTGTAGTGGTCTCTTACTGTCAACTGTTAGGAAAATTCTAGTGCTGTGGTACAACCTAGATGAAGTAATTTACATTTGGCAATTGTCTGCTAGTAGTTGTTGAGCTAGTTTAAGGATGAGACTGTACATGCTAGCTTCAGTAGTTATGGACCCTAAACTACGTTTGTGAGGAGATTCATCCTGCCTTTTTTTTTTGTTGTTATTGTGCTTGACCATTTTTTAACTGAATTTGAAGACCTGGCAAGTCTCTTTTTGACATCATTTATGGCCCAGTTGCCCTCTGAATTTTTTTAATCTTTCTTGCTTGACCAGGAACATTTAAATTAATCAGCAAATGTATTGAAAACAAAGGTGCGTCCGGCACAAGACGTTATTTTGGTGATCTCAGCAAAACTGTAAGTTTCTTTGTCTTCGACTTCTCACTACCTTGCTAGTTACAGGTGTTGATTAGACACGTTTTGCAGTTAAAAAATGCAGGATCCAACATACTTTTTGCTGCAGTGACTGAAGTGACAGATTCTGTTCTCAAGGGTGCAGAAAGTAGTGGTCTCAATGGAATGGTATTATATAATCTTGCAAACCGTTGCCTTCTTTGTTGGGTGAAAATGTATGAATGAAAAGAACTCTTAGTAGCTGATATGTGATCCTTAATGTATCTTTAGGTGACAGGATTTCACCATGGAATACTTAAGTTAGCCATGGAGCCATCATTACTGGGGACAGCACTCATGGAAGGAGGGCCTGACAGAAAAATCAAGCTTGATCGGAGTCCAGGAGTTGATGAGGTAAATCTTGTTTTGCATAGAGACTAACTGTAGACTGGAGATCATTGAGGTCTTGGCTGTGATGTCACATTACTACATATCTGATCTCTGTCTAGAGAAGCATTTATGTACGGGTGTTGTGGTTGGCGGGCGTGTGCATGTGTGTCCTGTGTCTATGCTAGTTGCTCTTGCAGGCGTCACATTATCTCTGGATCTGCGAATCAGCTTGATTTTATTATTGATCATAGAAAAGCTCCCTCTTTTGCAGTTATATATCGAAGGGTACTTACAAGCTATGTTGGATACAATTTATAAGCAGGAATATTTGAGGGTCAGAGTTATCGATGATCAGGTACTCTTTCTTATGTCAAAATTTGTTGATTTTTGTATTTTGTGTGAGGAACTTCCTTGGGGATATTAAGAAGGTGGTATATTTTTCTCTGGGGTTACTATCTTTGCAGTGGACACTGTTATCCATAGACAAATTCTCAAGTTATTTGTAAAAATAACATCCTCTGGATAGGAGACTACTTGGATCTGATTTTTAGGGCCTCTCCTCTAAAATACAAATATTGGAAAGTATACATCTAAATCGCCTCCCTAAATATTAATGGGCACTTTGATTTGGTTGTTTAGAGGTCGGCGAGAAACAGTTATTTAGTCCATCTTTTAGAGGTTTCATTATTCTACCAGAATTTGTCGTCTGCTGTAGTCGTTTCAGATTCATGCACAGCTCTCTCTGGTTTTTTTTTTTTTTTTTGAAGATGAGAGATTCATGCGCACAAATCTTGGCAGGTTATTCTTAAAAATCTACCTCCAAACAGTTCCCTTATTGGTGAGATAATGGATCGGGTGAAGGATTTTCTTGTGAGCAAGGCTTTGATGAAGGGAGACTATTCAACCATGTCTCGGCCTCTAAGGCACCTTCGGGGAGAGAATGTAAGTTATCTCTATACAGAAATTCCTGTATAAAATATTAATGCTTGTGTCTTTAAACTTGAACCTGATTTATCCAGTGTAATCTATAACACATTCTTAGCTTGCAATTGCTGATTTTGCGCTTGAACGTCGAGAATGTAGGATAATAACTCGTACTTTAGTAGGTCCTCAAGACCCTATCCATTTCCATAAGATCAAGAATGTCTAATGTTTACTATCTATGTAGGAATGGAGAATTGGGCCTACTGTTCTCACTCTGTGCGAGCATCTCTTTGTGAGTTTTGCTATCCGAATGCTAAGAAAACAAACAAATAATGCTATAGGCAAGCTGAAGCTAAAGGACAAACCGGTTGGAACACACGGGGAGATCAAGCCAAGTAGCTCCGAAGCTTCCACTAGTGAGGAACCTAAAAGTCCATTTATATGGAGATGGGGGGTGAGTAAGTTTGTCCTCTCAGCAGCAGTGGCTTACATTGATGGACGATTGTGCCGCTGTATTCCTAATCCTGTTGCAAGAAGGATAGTGAGCGGGTTTCTGCTGACTTTCCTTGATAACAATGATGCTAAATGACCGGGTACACAAACTTCACGGTCTATGAAATGATAGCCTAACGGGTCTTCTGTAACACCTGACAAAGGTCCCAAATCTCTATTGATGGTTATAGGTAACAGTTACCAGATTTCGTGCTAGGATAATCGGCGACTTTTACCCTCCAGAGATGCCTCAAGCTACAAGAGACGTTCATAACAAACCAAAGCCGAAGGATGGCAGCAGATGGTGATTATTAGGAACGAGAAGTATTAAGGAGAAAGCAGACCAGAGATGTAATGGAGAAGACTGGTCACCAGACTCGCAATCGATCCATACACAACTCATAAATTTGTATAGCTTCAATGGAAGGGTGATCTGTAAATATCCAGTTTTAATCCCCTTTCGCAGCACGTAAATAATTTTTTTTTTTTTTTTTTTCTTGTTTCTTTTAAAGGTTGAGCATGTAAATGAGTCATGTACAGTTAACTACTTCACTCCCATATGTACAGTCAACCCGCAGTTTGCAGAATGCCAAGCAGATTACAACTACAAACTGTGAAACCGTAATCACTTCCATACACTTTGTTTCGTCGGTTCCGCTCTCTGTTCATACAAAAACTAAGACCATCCCCGGTTTCCACATGCTAGAAGAACTGGTCACTACTGATCAGTGACCACCTCAAAGTAGAAATTCTGACATCGTAGATTGTCAGGGTGAACCCCCCACCCAACCACTGCTACAGTCTCCATCCATCACAACCCCTTAATTTCAGCACCGTCGAGGAAATTTGTGGTTGAATGTTCCTAAATTGCAATCATCATAGCGACGGAATTTTCAATCACCCTAGATGTGCCAAAACCATCAAAAGCTGGCAATTACATACAAACATTGAAATGGGACAAGAAAATACACGGAGACAAAAAAGAAGTGAAGTCCTCTTTAGTTGTTGGACGACATCCACATGCTTCAATGAGGTGCAACAACTAAGACAGAATGGTATAACAATTTCTACTTCAGCAAGCCAGATGAAGACAGGAGCCGCAACGCTTGGTTAGAATTGTTCAGAACTGCAGATGATCGAGGGACTTGTGACTTCCTTTTCTTCAGAAACTCCAAGGAACTCTGCACACAATGTGCAGGTGGCAGCTCCTTTAAGATAACAGTTTCAACTCTGTAACACGAAACCAGAAGATTTTGTCACAAAGATGATAATATGTCGCTAGAACTGCAAGGTCATTCCTTAAAGTGAAAAATTAACATCTCTTACCCTGCAATACTCGTCCTTTTCTTCTTCCGCTTTGGCTTTTTCTCCTTTTTCTCGTCCTCAGAGTCTGACAAGAAAACTTGCCTACAATAGTGCCAATTGTCATATGATGCATCAGCATAAACTTAAACAGACAACATAAAACCATTGCCTCGAAGTAAATCAATTATGAAGACTATTCGTAAACACAAATGGCTTGAGGGCATACTTCTCACGCGCTGCAAGTAGGTTGACAATATCACTTGGAAGCATTCCTGTAATAGCTTGAGACTGCTTACTAGTATCATCCCCTAAATCATCCTCGACCATTTCATCATCACCTTCAGATGCTTCAGGTTTTGGCTTCTGTCTTGGAGTTAGCCTTTCAGCCCATTTCTTTCGGCGTTCTTTAACTTCACGGCGAGCCCTGTTGAAGGGAATACATAAGAACCACACATAACAATCAAGCATGAGCCAACACTGAGCAAAATGCATGAAAAGTTAAACTCTTAGACAAAGATTTGTACCCTGGCTCATATAAAGACTCTGACTCTACGAAGGCAGCCAGGAGGATAAAATCCGATTACTAATGTTTAACTCGAGAAGAATATCAAAGACTAAGAGGTTCAATCAAACCAAGTGTAGTTCAAGGCTTCAACTATTCACCAAAACATGCAAAGATTCGCCTTGCAAGGGACATTGCCATATACTTCACAACTTTAACCTAGACAGACTACCAGCCCAAGAAAATGCCTGAACGTTTATTTAATCAAAAAACTCGGCCATGTATTTAGAGGGATTATCATCGCTTCCCTTGCAAAGGGTCAAGTAGAATGACCCTCTACCAGTTACCACACACACGCAGTGTAAATCCGATTCTTTTGTCGTGCATTAGGCAGAGAGCCGAGGGCAAAGGATCAACGGTGTAAAGTACCCGGCCATAGAAACATAATACAATTCTTCATGAACTGCTGCCTGAGTGCCTGGCCTCAAATACGCACCGGAACCCGCATATTCAACACCTCCTAACCAGTAACTAACTAACTATGATCAATTAAGGCAATTTTCAGCTAAAAAAAAAAAAGCTCATGAATACTCTACCACGAAACACTATGAGCACAACCTCCTTAAGAACCTAAAAATGATTTAGGGCCGGCTAACACGAATCGAAACCCCCGAAATACACGTACATTAAAAACGTATGAGCTAATTATGCAACCAATAGTGAAGTACAAGCTCAAAATGCAGCAAAGATTACACCTTTGCCAACTCCCAATCACAAATTAACATAAAAAAAAAAAAAAAAAAAAACTCAAAAAAAAAAAACATAAAAAAAATTACCTGGAGATACTTTGTTGTTGGGCTTTCGCAATCTCTTGGTGTTTCTCTAATCCCTAATTACAAAAATCACAAATTCAAAGTTCAATGAATTAACTAACTCATACAAATTAATTGATATCTTCACATTTACGCTAACTATTACAGAGTGAGAGAGATGAACCTGCTGAGAGGTGAACTCATCAGGAGCATCATCAGAATCATCATCTTGTTGTCTTCTAATTGGGGAAGCCATTGCTGAATTTTCTGAAAGCTCAAACACTGAAACTTGTGCTTCAATTTTCAGTGTTTATTTTAGGGTTTCCGATTTAATTATTACCAAACCATACGACACCGTTTCCAATCTCACCCCAATTCGATTAATCCTTTTTGGGCCAGTAAACAAAAGTTAGGCCCAATGAAACCACGGCCCATGGGCCCAGTGGGTCCACTCAGATTTGCGTTGCCTACGTGTCACATTAGGAAGCCAGAAGTGACGTGTATATATATACCACCCAATTTTGCGGCTGATTAAACCGGGATTATTTACGCACAATTCAAACCGGAGCTCATTCAGGTTAGTTAATCTTTCGACTAATTATTTCATTTTTGATGAATTCTTAGTCGTAATTGTGTTTTTATCGTTGTTGTTACGATTTATTTTATTATTAAGGTATAAAACCATCGATTACGCTTTAGTTATAGGTTTCGGCTTTTTTAGGTTGAAATGTAACTTGTAAACAGGCATGTGAATTATGAATTATATCCGCAATTGAGAGCCCAACATAGGTCTCGCTCGCTTACGATGAGGGGCCGTGTTAAGGTATAAAATCGTTGATTGATTAAATCTCGTTCGCGAGATTATACTTTTGGATGGCATAGGCCACAGGGGTTTTAATGTTTTATAGTTTCCGAGTGTTTTATGTATTGGGTTGGTGCCCAATTAGCGTAATTCCCATAGGGTCTAGTTCTTTTGATTGTTTACGGTTCGTTTGGAGTTCTCTCGCATATTTAGATCAAACGTAAACGATCAATTGATACGGAAGGAGAACGCAAAATGATGATATTGTAATTGGGCGGGTCATCCCCTTGGGTGTGTGACACTTACTTGTCCAAGAAAAGAGCGAATTGTGCTTTTGGGAGTAGGATTGATGAATTTTAGGGCATTGAAGTAGGATTGTGTCGCTTCTTACGGAAGCGTGTTTGACAATGTTAGCATGAAGCTAATCTTGAAGATTATTCGAATTTTGAGAAAAGAGGGAAATGTCGTGGTTTGTCTTTCACATTTACATTCAGCGTGTAATGTGTATGAGTATGTCTGTTGAAAACAAGCTTTAATCCTAAGTACAGCTTTAGGATCGCGTTTGATAGCTGAGTGACAAGCAAGTTTCATCTCGTTAACTCGCAGCTTCTCATTGTTATATCAACTTAAAGATAGAGTTTAGCTAGAATAGATCCCCCCAACCCAACACCAAAGGTCCCTAAGGAAAAAAAATAGAGAGAGTTGGGCATTATATATGTCCATATTCTCAGTGTCATAATTACACAGCTTTACAAGAGTTGTTATTTTGCTTACAATTTGTTGGCCCCCAGCGGCATTGTCGAACCATTTTTGTGCTTCTCAGTTACGATGGTTTGGCACTCTCTCTAGCTCCACAATTTACTTCTTCATTTGAGACAATTTACGATGAAAGAAACTTCATCCACTCTTCTGCAACTATGTTTTAATGCAACTGCAGACTGCCAATTTTTTTTTTTTTTTTAACAGAAATTATGAATCAATCTCTTGCATCATGTAAGACAGTCCTTTAAAACGTCGTAAGAGTAAAGAAGTTACCCTAATTCTGGTGCCGCTCCTGACCCTTGATGGCTTTGCCTAACAGGATGGCTCAAATCTACTATATGTTGGTTATCGCCTGTGCTGAAACCATTTGCCATGAATGAGCTGCTACAGATGCCATTCATGTTTCCTGTACTATAAAGCTGTGACACAATAACCTCTTATTAAGCCGAGACTTGCCAACAGCACAGTTTGTAGATTTCATATTAATTATTGTACTTCTTTTTACTTGTAATGCAACCTAATACCTTCTTATATAATTCCATGTTTTCTTGACGAATGAGGTTTACCTTCTCACAGAGTTCCATGTTTTCCTGCTGAATGATATTTCCCTGTAAACGAATGGAAGTTAGTTGATAAAGACGCAGAGTCCACTTTAAGAAGATGGATCAAGAAAGGTACTAAATCACACCTTTCGATTTAGCTCTTCTATTTCATTGGTTAAGATCTGTTCCTGCATATATATAGCTTGTATGAGTAGTGGACAGTTCTTTATACAGATGATGTTATAAAACAATGAGATGATAAGTTTACCTTCTTTGCACGAACACCCTGCAGACTCATTTCCAGTTGGTTTTCTAGGTAATGTAGTTCCTTAATGCTTAAACAAGATAGTTTTTGCCCCATAAGTTGCCTGCCTTACCAATAATGGAAATGAAGTGTCTGAATTAGGCTACTGTGAACTTCTGAATATGACTATATGAACTTGCCATAGTGGCATTGTTGCTTCAGTCTGTTAATGATCTTTTTTTGGTAAAGTTGTTGAACTATCTGGCAAGACTCTTAAAAAAATGTTCGTTTTTTTTTTTTAAATAAAAAAAAAAAAAAACCTTAATTTTTTACATTTTCAGAAAGTGCAGTCAGAGTGATTTGATAACTACCTACCAGCCACTAGGATGATATATATCAAAAGGCAAGACTCTTTTTTAGATATCGTGTCTCCTTGTTTGACCTCCGCAGTTGATATCTTTCCAACTGCTGTGAGTTAATCCCAGTAAAAGAAAAAGAATATGTACCGGTGGCTTTCATGAAGGTTCTGCAGCTGCTGCCTTATGACTTCTGCCTCCTGTCGCCAAAACTACCATGTAAAATATTATGATTAACAGTTTGTTCGCTTCATATCCCATTCACTTCATAGCAAGAGCGGTGGTTAGATTCTTCCGTTATTTAAAAAATAAATACTCAGTTCGATTGTTATAAATCTGCAGGAGCTTAGACTCGATCTGACAATTGATTACTCATTATTATCAAACGAATTGCTCTTGTTTTAGATCTTAACAATCACAAGGCGTCAATATTTTGTGTATTTAGTTTGAAAAATGGAACTAGGTTCAATATAAGTTCCAACTTTAATAAAAATGTGAATTTACTTGTATCATTTTTCAGTCATATGCTAGGTATTTAGCGGTTGTAGCTCACATGATAATCTGGGCTTAAATCCACAAACAGTGATACTGTAAGTTTAACATGACATGGGGAGCTGTCTCTTCAATAATGTTTTATAAACCTGATTTTTGACAATAATTAGAACTCTGGGAGTTACACTCTCCCAGTGTTGCATGTCTTCTCCTTGTCTAGCTCTGCAATGCCGTAAGCACTATCACCATAATTTCTGGTTGCTTTGAATAAATAAGCAGCATATGTGAGTACCAACGAACTATACTTTAATGGAATTATGTTGCTTATACCTTTCTTCTTTTATTTAACTATATCCCTATTTTCTTCTACCTTGTCATTCAGTACCATTTTTGCTGTTTCCTACCATTTCATTGTCATTGTTTAATTGATAGCAATTTGCTCCTGCCCTGTAAACAATGCCTAGTATTTTGTCCTTGGATGTCCATGGATTAGATTTCACATCTAAAATAACTCTTGATTATAAACCCTTATGGCAAATATAGTGCTCACATGTGCAACTTGAAGGGTAACCTTATGTTTGCCATTGTTACACAATACTTGTTAACATGTATTCTCTGTTTTAGTAAAAAAGAGTTTCTTTTGCCTTCTTATCTATGCATTCTTTCATTACTTTGTAGACTTGTCCTCTTTGGTTTCTTCATCAGATTGATTTCCCTAACCTACCACTCAACTCCTGATTTATACAACCCTCCTACTTCTCTTTTCTCTGTATCCTGTTAACTGATCTCTTTGTTTAGTTTTTTCAAATTATTCTCCTGTTTGATACTGATCATGCTTCATTGTTCATAGTTTCTTCATATTATTTATCAATTCAACAATTGTACTAATCATCCTGTTTGTCAGCTTATTTATCAATTGGAAATCTTGTTAAGTGGACACTCGGTTTTGTCATAGATTATGATATGGAAGGTTTTTTTTATGAAAATGCTTCAGATCTCGTCAGGACTGTATGCATCCCCTTCCCCCTTCTTTTCTCGGGCCGCCTTTAATTCTATTGATTTCTTTTTCTTGTGTAAATGTCACTACTACCAATTAGCTTGGAGAAGTGTATTTAAGTTTCTACTTTTTTATTGAGGGCATGTGCCGGGGAGGGGAGGGGGCAAAGGGAGTCACCAATGGTAGAGTGATGCAGATAGGTGTTTACTCCCTCCCCAAAGACCTTACTTGAGATACTTCTTCTCTTTTTGTGTGGAAAGAGAGGCAAGGGGTTGGGAGGGGGGGATATGTGTCATTAGTTGAGTTTGAGTCTAAGGTTTTGGCACCAAACTCTTCAAATGTACTTCTGATTGCAATATTTTGCTGCACCCTTCTACATTGATGTCATTTATCAAGCTTTTTGCCCTCTAGCATGTGTTTCTGGCTTTTCAGTCAAAGAAGGCGTTAACATTTCTTATGAGCAAAGCAAACAAATGCTAGAAAGGAAACCAAAGCTTGTGACTTAAGCTTTTAGGATTGTTGTATTCTCTCAAAACATAATTCCATTAAAATATAGTTCGTTCATTCTGACAAGCAAAATGTATAACATACATGATATTCAAGCTTTTGTGTATATTTGCACGAAAGTACATATATGTACGGTGATGGACTTACATCATTGCAGTGCTTCCTATCCTAATAAACCCTTCTATGCAAAATTGAATCAGTGATATACAAGATTGAAGGTCATATAAGGTCGTACCTTCACTTCTGATTCAGAACTTAGGTGATGATGCTCCTCCTTGATTTTGTTATATCTGGCAATAACGGATTTCATGCTGCCAGGAAAAATGGATTGTTAAGCAGCGAAGTATATGTAATATTTACTGAATATTTCTCAGGTTTCTGAGGAGTTTTAAAGAAGCTTTTGTACATTGTGTACTTTGAGGACAATATAGTAATCACAGTGCCGAAGTACTTATTTGAGAGATAAAATGGATTGTCATTCTTCGTCTTCAAACTTTTATGGATGTGATACTCAAACTAAGACACAACAACTATAAATCCTTGTTCCAAAATGATTAGGCGTCTGACACAATGTCGATATATTATTTTGAAGTTAGTTAGGTTACCTCTAATGCTTGTAGAATTATCTCTTAAGCTAGACAAGACGTTTATGTAAGACTAAGTGCTCCGTTATTAATATTTCAGGAAGTTAAGAACAGGCAATGACCTTAATGCTCAAGGATATTACGCGAGCAAAATCAATGGCGGTTGCTGACATCTTTATTTGGACTAATGATTTTAATCGCAATTGCAAGGCATAGAACAAGGAACGAGGTTATAGTCACTACAGCTGATCATTACGAGGATAAGGATGGCCATGCGCTTCTAAGGTGCAACCTTTGTCTATTCATGTTCCTCAAGTTCTTATGTTTTTTCATTTTATCTTTGCAGTAGACGAAATCATGGTATAAGAATAGCGAAGATAATGATTTCTCATAAACACAAAAGCTAGCATTATTAAAGTTCAATAACAACCGGTAGTCTTTTTGATTATACTCTTATAATGACAATGACTTTTGAACATGAAAATATTACTGCTGGCCTCAGAAATTTTTTATTTTTAATTGTTATGCTAAACTCAATACTTTGATACAATTTTTATTACAAATGCAATGTATGTGCAACATATTTTTGCAAATTGCATCTGAATAGTGTCATGTAAGAGATAAGTACTCATCATAGAAGGTAATGCTTCTAATTTATTGGACCTATATGCTTTTCTGTTATTAAGCTTGAACTTACTGCATCTTTGTGGCAATTGCTTCTATGCTAAGGTTATAAGAGAAACCTATCTGGAATTGTAGAAGTGTCGTTCTATCATAAGGTCGCCGGGGTCAGTCATGACCATGGTCTAAAATACACTAGCATCAATTGCAGCCTTGTGGTTCCCTTTACTCTCATATTAATAAAAAAAAAAAATCCTTATTATGCACTGTCCATAAGCATAAGATAAATAAATAAAATCTTTGGATTTTTTTTTTTTTTTTGCCCATATTGTTGTGAGATTGGACCATATAAAAACTTTGAATCACAATCTGTGAACTATATGGTGCTAATAGGTTTTGATTTTTTGTTTAACAAATATCAATGTGACATAGTTAAGTTTAATGATCTAAGACTATTTCAATTTCTTTAGGTCCTGTAGAGCTCTTACCGAATCCAGCATCTGTAACTTGACAAATTAAGCTACAAGTGGGAAATAAAGGTTAAAAAACAGTATCTTGACCCTGAACATCATATATATAGTTCTAACATAGGTATCCCACAATAATCATTAACATTTGTAAGGTCATGAAGTAGCTAGTGTTCCACAGACTTTGTTAAGCTGGCCTAGAATTAGCTTAACATTGAAATCGTAATTTGTCAGGATATGTAGCAACTAAATTTAGTAATGTATTTATTCATTTATGTACACTGCTTAATCAGGGATAAGAAGAGATGTTGAAAACAAACAGATCATGTGACCACTATTGCGGGAAATATAATTTGTGGAAGTAGAAGAGAGAATATCAAACCTTGTATTTGAGTACTCGTAGAGTCTTCCAGTGCTAGAAAAAATGATAACTCCAACTTCAGCATCACAAAGAATAGCGAGCTCCTTGGACTTCTTTAGCAAACCTTTCCTTCTCTTGGAGAAAGTCACTTGCCTACTTGTGGAGTTGTCAATTCTCTCGATAACGATCTTTCCTCTCCCCATAGCTCCTCCCTGATTCCTCAAGTGTCAAGACCACGAGAAACACCAGATGATTAACAAGTGGTTTAAGATTTGTTAAAAGTAAACAAATATTTATACTATTTGAAGATCTTCCACTGATTGATTGTGATTCGCATTAGTACACTTTGTTGATGATTCTTAGCTGGAGATAGTTTTTGTGCCCTAGAAATTATCTTTGATGAGTATGAATTTGAAGGAGGACAAAGGATGATAAAGTACTTTCATTTCATCAGCTTTCTTTATAAGCCAATAAAACTAATAAGGTATCTATAAATTAATTACAATAACCCTACTGCATCTCCCTTTATATCAACTTGTTAATATGAGTACTTATTCATATTACCTTGGCCGTACAACATAAACTATATACTACATATGTTGCCCAGCAAATCAAAAAAATACTTGGCTAGTGGTCCTGAAATTACATTTCCATTTCAAGTGAAGAAGTTGAGGTTCTCGAGGATGAATCAGAGACTGTATGCATTAGTACCCTTCCTATAGAATGGCCTATGGTTAAGGTAGTAATTTTGTACCGCCGTCAGGCGTATTCAACAGTGACACCTGGGTTTTTTAATTAGTTTTCTTAGATTTGATAAATCTCAAAATGCATACAATAGGGTAGCTTGTACATGTAGCTATTGGGTTGATTTTATATGGTGGTAAAAGAGGTACAAGCGTCATTAGATTGCGGCAACAAAATAAGATGTCACAATGTCCGTTACATTATATGTAACTCTCTTTAGTCTCCTTCTCGTAGGATACTAATACGGAGTATATGACTATGGCGTTTTCTTTCCTACAAATTATGAAATATTTACTTCAAACATTTCGTTTATTTCATCTATAAGGTGGTGTTCTGATAGTTAAGATCCCTACTTTTAGGTTTATTAGGATAGTAAGTAAAGTTTAAGCATAATAGCTTATATATTGAAGTGAAGGATTTTAGTACTAGTTCACACTACTTTGTGAATTGCGTCAAATAGCTTCTAATTCTTGGTTCTTAATGAAAATTTAATTATCCACTAATGGTTGCATCGGATTCCTTTAGTTTTTTATTTAGGAGACATAAGACTGTGGTATGGTACACAACTACAGAAATTATTTGCTACTTCACTCACTTTTTTGTACTCGAAGTTGAATATTTTCCTTAGTAATAGAGTTACAAGTTTCTCAGTGTTCTATTTACAAAGTTTCTTTTCTCCCTTGGGCAAATATCGATTTGTAGAACTGTAGAAGTTGGTATGATGCAAGTAAAATTTCGGCATTTGATTTCGTAGTTGCTTACTGCACTCTTTTATGTAAAAAAAAAAAAAAAAAAAAAGTTTCTGTTTTCATTCCCTCACAATGTTAGATGCAAACGGATTTTGAACCTTGGTCATGGATACTATCCCCTATGACTTTACCAGCTGATCTATCTAGCAATGATAAAAATGTTGATAAACATATAATAAGTGCTTAGCCACCATATTTGCATAAATTCTGTATTGATCGACATGTCATCTATGAACTCCAAAACTTTGACTCATACATACCTTGGTGGTCGAGATGATTAGTTTATCAGCAGACATTTACATACATTTTAGCCACAAATGGAGACTTTTATTTCACATGCCCTCGGTTTAAACCCAAAAGGAGTAACTGGACCTGAAAAAACTTCCTTGTTATTTGCAATAGTTAACTATTTTAGTGTTAGTAACACCCACTTTTTTAGTGCTAATCTGCCTGATGCATACTAATGGTTGGGAGGTTGTTTGAGACACTAATCATAAAGATTACGATCGATGTCCCTCATACTCTCCTCTGATTGGTTGATGCCCACGTGGAAGTGAGTTCCTAGACCAATGAGATTTGTGGGTTCGGTCTTTGAGGAAAATCCTAGATGGGTTTGTAGCTTAATTAGGCATAATTAATAAATGTCATTAGTGTAATGTAAGTGGCAGGGTTAATTAGTTATTTAGTTTAAAGGTTTTAGGGTTCCAAACAAGCTAACCTCAGCCAGGTGTCAATCATCAACAAATGATATGTTGCAGGGATCAAGAAAAAAGGCAATCTCCTGATATAATTTATCTTTCCAAGAATAGAAATGTCTGCTTGAACTGCTGAGTCATTTGCTTGAACTGAAGAAGAGTGTTTTCTTCTCCTCTTTTTTAGTACTGAAAATCTCAACAGTATCATATAGTAGGAGTAGAATATAGTAGTAGTCTGCATTTAAGTAGTAATAATACTCGGGGAAATGAGAGTGTATGATGCACTCTCTGTGGAAGTACGAAAGCATGCACATGCTTCTGCAGATTTGAGTATCTGCATATGAATCTTCAATTTGCGTCACCTTGACGAATTAGTGCTGCACTACCTGCACAAATCTGCATGCCAGGAGTATAACATAAATATAAAAACGAGGAAACTAGCTGAATGTAATACAGTGAGGACAATAATATAGTCGTACTCTTAGATTAGCATGGGATTGACTAATATAAATCATCATATGAAATCGTCATCGTGAAACTAGCTGAATGCCTGAATGAATAATATATTGGATTATTATTAGTCTGTTCCTCGCCTTTCCTTGGAGTTTTGTTGAGTGAGTGTAAGCAAGGTACATCACTTGGAAATAGAGTTGAGACAGGTTTTCCACCTGTAAATCATATGCATGTATGGTTTTTTTCGATATTTCTTAAGCAATGAAGCATGATTATTACGGACACACAGTCACACACAAATGCACATGCATATAGCCATACAGCAGAGTTTGACATGAAGAAGAATTAAGGAGGTGTACTGGAGTAGTATGCATTACATGGTAGTAATAGTTAAGATATATGTGTCGAAACTTGTGGTTTGAAGACTTATGTTGTGCTTTATTTGTGTAATCTATTGTTTAGAATGGGGAAGGCAGAGGAAAGGGACAATTTGGACTTATGGAGTTACTCGAATACTCGATATCGGGCAACATATAGCAAGGGATGTATGTTGGCCCATGCTGAACGAATTGGGCTTCTTCATGGGTTAGGAATCTGAAATCAAATTGGGTTTACTGTACTCTTTGGATCTGCTCCGCACCGAAATGTGTTCTTCCAACGTTTGGTTGTCCTGGTAAGTGTTCCATCGATTCTCAATCCATCCGTACATATTGTTTAATTTATAACTCTAGATGCTTAAACAATTTGTTATGAGCTCTTAACCCTTTAATCCTCTGTCATAAGACTTAACTTAGCTAGAATAACCTTGCTTTGGATTGCTAGTGGGAATATAAACCTCATCAGAAACTCGTTATTTTGAAAAAAGTTCGAGGAGTTACTCGTCTCATTGCTACTTAATTACTTTAAATGGACGTTCACTTCCCCGTCGCATTTGTAAGACTTTAAATGAGGTGTCTTCTCGGTACAAGCCATGTATATGGTCAAATGATGATTAGTTTTTTCTTTAGATGATCAAACTTGACTTGTGATTTTTTCGATGATTACACTTGACTTTTCATATCATTATCTTATATCGGTACGAGAAATTTTCTAGCCTGTTTCTTTTGCTAGGCGCTTTGTGTAAGAAATTGTTGCTGAGGTGCAGATTTTGCTACTTCGTTACAAGGTTGTTTCAATATAAAAGATATAAATGTGGTTAAAACTTTAAGGTCATCACATTCAGAGACTTGAGTGCTTAAGAAGGTGACTGGATATTCTATTGCTTGTTGACGCGATTATTCCGGCTTCAACTCTGCATGACTATTCAGTATGATTGAATCTTTTTGTTAAGTTAGGATATATCTGGTTTAGTTATATTTATCTGATTTAAGTAAATCACCAGTGTTGACATATGATGAGCGAGACTACAGAAAGAATGTTAATTATAATAAATTAAGAGGTTTTTCCTGACTTTGTTCGACTCACCGTGTGAAAACTTTATACTACTGTGACTTCTAAACTTTCGTCATTGTTCTCTACTGTCAAAATTTGTTTTCTGAGCTTTCTTGCTTAAGGAAACAGCATTGCTACCTATCTCCTTAGATCCTTAACAACGTATATGTCAAACTGTTATGCTCTTGAAATTTCCCTGCTTTGGATATCTATTATTCTTCCTGTTGCCAAATCAGTTTCCTTCCAATTCTCTCGATTTGACTCCAGTTCGAATATACTGTAACAAGGAGATGCTGTAAATTCGGTTGGAGCCATTGAATTTAACAAAGTTAGTTACTTGGACCGTGTAGGTCTAATCACCTATGCGAACAAGGTGCAACTTTGGTATGAAAGTTCAAACACTATGTCAGACTTCTCAACCCATTTCTCATTTTTCATTGATACCTTGGAACAGTCTCCGGGAACCTATGGCCATGGGGTCACGTTCTTTATTGCTCCTGCTAGTTTCCAAATTCCACCTAATTCAGATGGTGGCTTTCTAGGCCTCTTTAACACAACAACCTCTGACTCCCCCAGTAATCAACTAATTGTCGTCGAGTTTGATGCATTTCCAAATCCAGAGTGGGATCCTACATATCAGCACGTTGGTATCAACAACAATTCCATAGCATCGTTAGTAAACACTCATTGGAATGCTAGTTTACATAGCGGGGATACTGCTGACGCTTGGATAGTTTATAATTCAACTACCAAGAATCTCACTGTCTTTTGGTCTTACAGAGAAGAGGCAGCTTATAGTCGCAACTCCAGCCTCTCTTTACAAATTGATCTTCGGAAAACCATCCCTGAGTTTGTGTCAATTGGTTTGTCTGCTGCTACTGGAAAATATGTGAAGCCTCACAATCTCCAATCTTGGGAGTTCAACTCCAACTTGGAGTCAAAGGTCCCAAAAATGAGTCATTCTAAGAAAGTTAGAGATAGGATTGATTGTTCCTTTATGTCTTATGATTCTCGGGAGTATTGTAGTTTTGGTTTTATGTCGTAGGAGGAGATGGAAGAGGAGAAAACAAGCCGAGGCAGCCTCATTCAATGATGAATTTGAGAGAGAGAGGCAGGGCCTAGAAAGTTTATGTATCCCGAGCTTGTTACAGCCACCCATTATTTCTCGAGTGAACGTAAGTTAGGTGAAGGTGGCTTTGGATGTGTCTACAAGGGTTATCTTATTGAGTTATGACATACCGATCACTGTGAAAAAAAACATCTAGGGGCTCCAAACAAGGGAAAAAACAGTATATAACTGAGGTGAAAATAATTAGCCGGCTTAGGCATAGGAACCTTGTGCAGCTCATTGGCTGGTGCCATAGCCATGGTGAATTTCTACTTGTTTATGAGTTCATGCCTAATGGTAGCTTGAATGCTCACCTATTTGGGAAGAAGTTACCTCTATCTTGGTTTTTAAGGTACAAAATCACGCTTGGTGTAGGCTCGGGATTGCTGTACCTGCATGAAGAATGGGAGCAGTGTGTGGTGCACCGAGACATAAAGAGCAGCAACATAATGCTAGACTTTAGTTTCAACGTCAAGCTTGGTGACTTTGGACTAGCAAGGTTGATGGACCATGAACTTGGCGGCCAGACAACAGGCTTGGCAGGAACTTTTGGGTACATGGCTCCAGAGTACATAAGCACAGGGAAGGCTAGCAAAGAATCTGATGTCTACAGTTTTGGAGTGGTTGTATTAGAGATTGTTACAGGAAAGAAATCAATGGATTTCATGGATGTTCGGACTGACCAAATGGGACTGATTGAGTGGGTGTGGAATCTTTATGGCCGAGGAGAGCTACTGTCAGCCATTGACAAAAGTCTAGACAACGACATGGTTTACGATGCTAAACAGGCAGGGTGTTTGTTAACAGTAGGGCTATGGTGTGCTCACCCTGATCACAATAAACGACCGTCCATCAGGCAAGCAATTCAGGCTCTTATTTTTGAGGCTGCTTTGCCTAGTTTTCCACCAAAAATGCCCGTTCCATTCTATCATGTGCCCCTACCATCACTCACCTCTTCAGGCCCTTTTTAATTTTAACAAGCCTCGAAATTGGTCGTTAGGCTTTGGACTCACCTCGAGTTGATGAAATCGTACGTCTTAAGTTGTTGTTGGTCGTTGTATAGTAATTGTTGTTGTTGATGCTGTTGGTCATTGTATACTAGTAAACATTATTTAGCTGTGTTCCATAGAAATACAGTGTCCATTTGTGATTAGACTACAGAAACTTCATTACATATATCAATACTCCGTATATGATTGCATGCATCAATGTTAATATATCTAGATAAAACCGGAAGAGAGGAATTATGATATGGGGTGATCGGATTCCACTGGTGGTACGCAATGTCAGCCTCGAGGCTAAGATGATTTCAACGTCGGCTGCTTCTTCCGTGGCCAGCTTCTCTCTGGCAAGTGAAGTAAAGGGCAGCAACCGGCATGGCAAGGTTATATTGGTTTGCAAATTCTCTGGTGAAGAAATTTTGGCGCCACCCAGGATCTTGCATTGTTTGTCTTCCAGCTTGACGGTACACTACAAAGACAAGTCTATGTATCCCCACTGATGGTCTTGGGCTCTCATATGAAACCACTTCTTGCCCTGTATTTTTCAAATTTTGGTCTTTATCCAATTAGCGTCGTAGCAAAATCATGATCTCGACTATGAAAATGTGAACAAGCTCGGTAAAAAATTTTGTTCCTTGATTTTACATTATTGAAAAGAACGAAGTTGTGGGATTGAATGAGATGCGAGGTATGATTCTGATATGCACACATCCATCTAAATTAGCGTATTTTCCGCGCATAAAGACAAAAAAAAAAAAAAAAAAAAAAAAAAAACACTCAATTGGATAAATTAAACCGTATATTATTATGTTCGATTCACTTGCACTTGTGAGACTAATACGTATCCAAATTCATTATAGAGGAATGGAGGATGTAACGTTTTTTCAGTGTCTGGTAATGACAAGATACGGTAATACCACATGATTATCTCCTTCATTTCAAAAATTTAACCATCGCATAATAAATAATTTTCACTATCAAAATGCGGGTACTCGAATATCATAAAATTACTCGAGTTTTTTGATTTCTAAGCTAATGTTACAAAAAAAATTACCTCGTCTGTTGCTCTACTTCTTTTAATTTTATAAACAGATCTAAATACATAATTCGTAATACAATTAACATCAACAAAGATGCTATGGTGTAGTGGTTATCACGTCTGCTTTACACGCAGAAGGTCCCCAGTTCGATCCTGGGTAGCATCATTTTTTCTTTTTATTTTTCTTCTGTAGTGCACTTTGAAGAAATGCACCTTATTTTCTCATTTTTCTTGGTTGAAATAATTGCAATGATTAAGTACGTTACCCCCTATTTTAAATATGTATAATCAAGTGACAAAACTTTGTTGATTGAACTTTAAATTTGCATAGATAATGTGTATATGGGTATCAAATTCACAAGCATGATCACTCACCTAAAATTATGCCTCCTGCAGCTGGTATGTTACTCACCAACCTAAAGCATTGCAAAAATGAACTCTTCATTAGTAACTTGTTTGACAATCTACTCCATCATCGGTAAATATACTCATACTATACCTAAATTAAACATACCAATGCAAGTATTCTCTCTCGGTCGCATTGCCTGGGCTTGGAGCATCAGGATCTACCATAACCTTCAAGATTAACTAGACATTTTTAACCAAAGAAAATATAACACTATAACACATTTCTTTTGTCTAGTTATGTTACTCACTAGGCATTATTCAGCTAGAGATCGAGGACGTCTTTTAATAATTACATTATTCATTAATTTTAGCAAGCAGTAGGTCAGATGACATTGATTTAAATAAGAGTTTAAAAACCAACTAATAAGAGAATGCACAATACATATTAAGGACATCTTAATATAGAGTGTCATTATGCACATCGATCAATCTTAACTAGTACATCAAGATTAGACGATCGACGATGTTAATTAATTAGTTTAATTGACCGTATAATTATTAATTATATACATGCATTGGCTACTTACCAAGGTGTAGAGTGCCCAAGGGTCATCGCCTATAATCTCAATTCTTGGAGGGGTGACAACCTGAGAGGGTCTAAGTTGACAAGCATTGATGACTTCTCTACTTTCGTAAACAACTCTCAAATTCACTGAAATAACAAAGGGATCAACAACATCTCCTATCACTTGTCCTATAACAAGTGCGTCTCCTGATGTTCTTCCTCTTGGCATCATGTTCTTGTAACCTTATAATAAGTTGTACTAATCTCTATATAAATGTTGTAAAATGTAAAACACACAACTATACATACTAGTGCATGCGCTAGCTAGCTAAGCTAAGCTATTAAAATTACTTGCGAGTATGCATATATTGTTTCAACCTTAAAGCCTTCTTTTATATTGTTTCTTAAAGCATCTTTTTTAGCCGCTTTTTTGGTCCATGGCGATATACATACAATGCGATGCTTAAACAAGTACAGTGAAATGACAGTTTTTTTTTTCTTCTTCTTAGTTTCATGTGTTTACATATTATATACTGAGTACTCCCTCCGTCCCAATTCAAATGCCCCATATTCCATTTTGGGCGTCCCACTTCAAATACCTCATCTATTTTGGGACATATTTCTCTCTCCTACTTTTATTAAATTATCACATAATCTCTCCTACTTTTATTAATCCTCACATTCTCTCTCCTCATTTTTCCTAATATTACCCCACTCAACTTATTATATCAATTTTTTCTTATTCCACTACAAAAAACACTCGGGGTGTTTGAACTGGGACGAAGGGAGTAGTATGTACTACATTCAGATTACACTTACATTTCTATTTTGGACCAATGAAAAGACGATCTTCAATCAAATTTTCTTAATATAAATCGTTATTGACTTATTGCTTGCTTTTTTCTTTTTCTTTTTTTAGTTTGAAATAAATAATCAAAGTACATACCACTAAAGGAGTATGTATAATATGTGCTTTATGTAGTAACAAACGTATTTATATAGTAATTTTCTAGTGTTAATAAGCCGGCTGCCTCACTAAAACACAGTCACTTATTAAGTAATTATTACATCACTAAGGTGACGTTGTAGCAAATGAAGAGGATGACATGTACTACATCACTAACATCAGTACTTTTGAGTTTGTGTGGTTCTCGGCTTGTAGGTTGTAGCACAAATGGTTAAAATTTCAGATTGTACGTAGTTCTTATTGTAGATCAGCATATGCATGGGTGTGTTCTTTTTGCTTTCTCCTGTGCGATGGTTGGGGCATATATAGTATCAACCATTTTACATACTCTTATCCAAATTACTCGGCCACAACTTAGTTTAGTTTCCGTGGTTCGAACCATTTCAAAAGATAAATCACGAGTCAAATTTACCGTTTTTAAGGAGTGGTGTTAAACACAATTAGCATAAATTAACAATAACGGACTTTTCGATAAATCTCATTTTGAAAATAACTACAAAAGGAAATATCTTATTTCGGAATCCATAGTAATAAAAAAAAAAAAATAAGATTGGACCCGATAGAATATTGAAAGGTGGTTGATGCTATTGATCGGCAACATATGTATTACGTTGGGTCGGAATTCAGAATAGTCAAGAAACTTTAATGTCACTTCAAACATCCGATTGAGGCTATTAATTCTATTTTTGTTAGATGTGGATCATACGTTTTTATATTCGGTGCAAGTGTTCCTATCTTACCTCATCTTCTCGATCATTTCATGTGGGACGCATCACGTAATACAATATTTTCAGTCCCGAATATGTAGAAACCCCATCTGAAAAAAGCTCAATTATTTTGGTTGGAGCGAGTTTGACCCTTTTTTAGCTCCATGTCTATTTTGACACTTTTTATTCCATTATACAAAAATACAAATAATGCACTTTTCTGCTTTTTTGTTGGAACTTGGAAGTACTAGGTAGCTAGCACTTTTGTAGAACACTACTTTATGTCTTAATTCATATTCATTGTGGTCTAGCATGCAATTGGCTAGAGTACAGTTCATCACTTGATTGGGTGCACAACTTGTGGAAGTGATGATTCTATCTACAATTTTGTGATTTACAATAGTGTGCAGAAAGCATCTTTTATAACTCTGAGTCGATACTCAACCGATAGAAATATACTTGAGTCTTAATAAAAAATTACCCTTAAAACAGACTTAAAATTTAAGTTATACCCTTCAAAGCACACAAGTCAAGTGATCATTTGTCCTTGAACTAACCAATATTAATTATTGGTAAACGCGTCTAATTCTAGACACTACCAATTTAAGTAACACTCTTAAGAGGTAGTCGCTACGATCCTTTACAGGGGAGTACATTGATCTTATGTTTCTCTTCGAGTTCTCATCTATTGGAAAATTTAAGTGTAGACTTGAGACAACGTAATCATGTTCATGTTTTTTTTTTTTTATATTTGTTAATTGTACTATTTTGTTATATATGATTACCTTTAAATAATTCAAAATAAATACGATTGTACGCTATTAAAATTGTGTAAATTTCATAGATCAAATCCTAATGTAAGTATTGTACAACTAAATTTGTAAAGCTATGCTTCTAAATTCTTAAAACAAGCAAAAGTATATCATGTTTCACTGAAATCAAAAGTACATTAAGCTACTCTAGAGCTATGTTGCACGAGTACGACACCAACACGGATACCAGGAGGACGTTGACACTGGGACACCGCAATCTCAAAATATAGGACACTGACACTGCTATTATTTTTTAATATAAATATATAAAATAAATTATATGTTACATTTTATAATAAAATAATAAAAATTTATAACTTTAAAACATAATATATTCAAAATGAAGATATGACACGTTGGTTATTGAATATTTAAAGGGAAGGATTTAGGAATTAGAAATTAAAAATGTTTACTTTGCCGAAATGGGAGTTTAATTAATGCATGTTTTTGTGTTTGATAGGTGTCCAACCGATGTCCCATATGTAAAACATCGGCTTTTGTATCCGACTTAAAAATAATAAATTGGACACTGGACCGACGATGTCCGACGTGTGTCCTCCCGGTGTCCTCCAGGTGTACGTGTCCGACACCGTATTGGACACCGACTAGCAAATTGGGAGAGGTGTCCGTGCTTCATAGCTCTAGAGTATGCTAGGTTTTTAACCTTACTAGTTTACTACATGGGCAACGACCAAAGTATATTTACTCATATTTTACAAATAGCCATAATATGACCTATGGATATCCTTGGAGTAGTTTTGATAAATATGAGAAGCGATTCATCTATTGTCGAAGGTCATTAACACGTTTTAAAACTTTTCACCTATTAAGGTACATATGCGTGTTTTGTCAATTTTGTGCACCTACAAAAGGTTTTTGGCACTAGTATTTTGCGTAACGCGATAATATGACCTCTCGATTCATCCACTAAAATCTAGGCAATTTTTATTACATCGCGATTATCGGTCAAAAACAGTGGATTATACACTTCGTTTTGTCCCGATTTTTACCAATTTTTGGAAAGTTGTTAAAATTTATCAAAACTTTATCATGGACATCCTTGGTGTACTTTTGTTAGCTATGAATAACGATTACTCTATTATTGAAGATCTTTTACGCGGTTTAGCACTCATTAGCTTTGAAGGTCAATATGCGTTTTTTGACAATTTCGTTCACCTATTGAAATTTTTGTGCGCAGATATTTTGCAAATAGCCATAATATGACCTCAGGATTCATCCACGAAAATCTGGGCAATTTTTATTACTTAGCGATTTTCGGTGAAAAACGGTGGATTATACACTTCGTTTTTTGCGCATTTTGACCAATTTTTGGAAAGTTGTTAAAATTTCTCAAACTTTCATCTTTGGTGTAGTTTTGATAGATATGAGAAACGATTCATCTTTTTTTGAAGGTCATTAACACGTTTTAACACTTTTCACCTATTGACGGGCATATGCGTGTTTTGTCAATTTTGTGCACCTACTGAAGGTTTTTGGCACTAGTATTTTTCGTAACGCCATAATATGACCTCTAAATTCATCCACTAAAATCAAGGCAATTTTTATTACGTCGCGATTTTCGGTCAAAAATAGTGGATCATACACTTCGTTTTGTCCCCATTTTTACCATTTTTTTGAAAGTTGTTAAAATTTATCAAAATTTTATCGTGGACATCCTTGGTGTACCTTTGTTAGCTATGAAAAACGATTACTCTATTATTGAAGTTCTTTTACGCGTTTAAGCACTCATTAGCTTTGAAGGTCAATATGCGTTTTTTGACAATTTCGTTAACCTATTGAAAGTTTTTTCCGCAGATATTTTGCAAATATCCATAATATGACCTCGAGATTCATCCACAAAAATCTGGACCCTTTTTATTACTTAGCGATTTTTGGTGAAAAACGGTGGATTATACACTTCGTTTTTTGCGGAATTTGACCAATTTTTGGAAAGATGTTAAAATTTCTCAAAATTTCACCATGGATATCCTTGGTGTAGTTTTGATAGATATGAGAAACGATTCATCTTTTGTTGAAGGTCGTTAAAACGTTTTAACACATTTTACCTAGTGACGGGCATATGCGTGTTTTGTCAACTTTGTGCACCTACTGAAGGTTTTTGGCACTAGTATTTTTCATAACGCCATAATATGACCTCTAAATTCATCCACTAAAATCAAGGCAATTTTTATTACGTCGCGATTTTCGGTCAAAAATAGTGGATCATACACTTCGTTTTGTCCCCATTTTTACCATTTTTTTGAAAGTTGTTAAAATTTATCAAAATTTTATCGTGGACATCCTTGGTGTACCTTTGTTAGCTATGAAAAACGATTACTCTATTATTGAAATTCTTTTACGCGTTTAAGCACTCATTAGCTTTGAAGGTCAATATGCGTTTTTTGACAATTTCGTTAACCTATTGAAAGTTTTTTCCGCAGATATTTTGCAAATATCCATAATATGACCTCGGGATTCATCCACAAAAATCTGGACCATTTTTATTACTTAGCGATTTTTGGTGAAAAACGGTGGATTATACACTTCGTTTTTGCGGAATTTGACCAATTTTTGGAAAGTTGTTAAAATTTCTCAAAATTTCACCATGGATATCCTTGGTGTAGTTTTGATAGATATGAGAAACGATTCATCTTTTGTTGAAGGTCGTTAAAACGTTTTAACACATTTTACCTAGTGACGGGCATATGCGTGTTTTGTCAACTTTGTGCACCTACTGAAGGTTTTTGGCACTAGTATTTTTCGTAACGCCATAATATGACCTCTAAATTCAACCACTAAAATCAAGGCAATTTTTATTACGTCGCGATTTTCGGTCAAAAATAGTGGATCATACACTTCGTTTTGTCCCCATTTTTACCATTTTTTTGAAAGTTGTTAAAATTTATCAAAATTTTATCGTGGACATCCTTGGTGTACCATTGTTCGCTATGAAAAACGATTACTCTATTATTGAAGTTCTTTTACGCGTTTAAGCACTCATTAGCTTTGAAGGTCAATATGCGTTTTTTGACAATTTCGTTAACCTATTGAAAGTTTTTTGCGCAGATATTTTGCAAATAGCCATAATATGACCTCAGGATTCATCCACGAAAATATAGGCCATTTTTATTACTTAGCGATTTTCGGTGAAAAACGGTGGATTATACACTTCGTTTTTCGCGGAATTTGACCGATTTTTGGAAAGTTGTTAAAATTTCTCAAACTTTCACCGTGGATATCCTTGGTGTAGTTTTGATACATATGAGAAACGATTCATCTTTTGTTGAAGGTCTTTAAACCGTTTTAACAATTTTTACATAGTGACGGGCATGCATATGCGTGTTTGGCAATTTTGTGCACCTAATGAAGGTTTTTGACACTAGTATTTTTCGTAGCGCCATAATATGACCTCTAGATTCATCCACTAAAATCTAGGCAATTTTTATTACGTCGCGATTTTCGTTCAAAACCGTGGATTATACACTTCGTTTTGTCCCGATTTTTACCAATTTTTGGAAAGTTGTTAAAATTTATCAAAACTTTATCATGGACATCCTTGGTGTACTTTTGTTAGCTATGAATAACGATTACTCTATTATTGAAGATCTTTAACGCGGTTTAGCACTCATTAGCTTTGTATGTCAATATGCGTTTTTTGACAATTTCGTTCACCTATTGAAATTTTTGTGCGCGGATATTTTGCAAATAGCCATAATATGTCCTCAGGATTCATCCACGAAAATCTGGGCAATTTTTATTACTTAGCGATTTTCGGTGAAAAACGGTGGATTATACACTTCGTTTTTTGCGCATTTTGACCAATTTTTGGAAAGTTGTTAAAATTTCTCAAACTTTCATCTTTGGTGTAGTTTTGATAGATATGAGAAACGATTCATCTTTTGTTGAAGGTCATTAACACGTTTTAACACTTTTCACCTATTGACGGGCATTTGCGTGTTTTGTCAATTTTGTGCACCTATTGAAGGTTTTTGGAACTAGTATTTTTCGTAACGCCATAATATGACCTCTAAATTCATCCACTAAAATCAAGGCAATTTTTATTACGTCGCGATTTTCGGTCAAAAATAGTGGATCATACACTTCATTTTGTCCCCATTTTTACCATTTTTTTGAAAGTTGTTAAAATTTATCAAAATTTTATCGTGGACATCCTTGGTGTACCTTTGTTAGCTATGAAAAACGATTACTCTATTATTGAAGTTCTTTTCCGCGTTTAACCACTCATTAGCTTTGAAGGTCAATATGCGTTTTTTGACAATTTCGTTAGACTATTGAAAGTTTTTTGCGCAGATATTTTGCAAATAGCTATAATATGACCTCAGGATTCATTCACGAAAATATAGGCCATTTTTATTACTTAGCGATTTTCGGTGAAAAACGGTGGATTATACACTTCGTTTTTCGCGGAATTTGACCAATTTTTGGAAAGTTGTTAAAATTTCTCAAACTTTCACCGTGTATATCCTTGGTGTAGTTTTGATACATATGACAAACGATTCATCTTTTGTTGAAGGTCTTTAAAACGTTTTAACACTTTTTACATAGTGACGGGCATGCATATGCGTGTTTTGTCAATTTTGTGCACCTAATGAAGGTTTTTGACACTAGTATTTTTCGTAGCGCCATAATATGACCTCTAGATTCATCCACTAAAATCTAGGCAATTTTTATTACGTCGCGATTTTCGTTCAAAACCGTGGATTATACACTTCGTTTTGTCCCGATTTTTTACCAATTTTTGGAAAGTTGTTAAAATTTATCAAAACTTTATCATGGACATCCTTGGTGTACTTTTGTTAGCTATGAATAACGATTACTCTATTATTGAAGATCTTTTACGCGGTTTAGCACTCATTAGCTTTGTATGTCAATATGCGTTTTTTGACAATTTCGTTCACCTATTGAAATTTTTGTGCGTGGATATTTTGCAAATAGCCATAATATGTCCTCAGGATTCATCCACGAAAATCTGGGCAATTTTTATTACTTAGCGATTTTCGGTGAAAAACGGTGGATTATACACTTCGTTTTTTGCGCATTTTGACCAATTTTTGGAAAGTTGTTAAAATTTCTCAAACTTTCATCTTTGGTGTAGTTTTGATAGATATGAGAAACGATTCATCTTTTGTTGAAAATCATTAACACTTTTTAACACTTTTCACCTATTGACGGGCATATGCGTGTTTTGTCAATTTTGTGCACCTACTAAAGGTTTTTGGCACTAGTATTTTTCGTAACGCCATAATATGTCCTCTAAATTCATCCACTAAAATCAAGGCAATTTTTATTACGTCGCGATTTTCGGTCAAAAATAGTGGATCATACACTTTGTTTTGTCCCCATTTTTACCATTTTTTTGAAAGTTGTTAAAATTTATAAAAATTTTATCGTGGACATCCTTGCTGTACCTTTGTTAGCTATGAAAAACGATTACTCTATTATTGAAGTTCTTTTACGCGTTTAAGCACTCATTAGCTTTGAAGGTCAATATGCGTTTTTTGACAATTTCGTTAACCTAGTGAAAGTTTTTTCCGCAGATATTTTGCAAATATCCATAATATGACCTCGGGATTCATCCACAAAAATCTGGACCTATTTAATTACTTAGCGATTTTTGGTGAAAAACGGTGGATTATACACTTCGTTTTTTGCGGAATTTGACCAATTTTTGGAAAGTTGTTAAAATTTCTCAAACTTTCACCATGGATATCCTTGGTGTAGTTTTGATAGATATTGGAAACGATTCATCTTTTGTTGAAGGTCGTTAAAACGTTTTAACACATTTTACCTAGTGACGGGCATATGCGTGTTTTGTCAACTTTGTGCACCTACTGAAGGTTTTTGGCACTACTATTTTTCGTAGCGCCATAATATGACCTCTAGATTCATCCACTAAAATCTAGGCTATTTTTATTACGTCGCGATTTTCGTTCAAAAACCGTAGATCATACACTTCGTTTTGTCCCGATTTTTACCAATTTTTTGAAAGTTGTTAAAATTTATCAAAACTTTATCGTGGACATCCTTGGTGTACTTTTGTTAGCTATGAATAACGATTTTTCTATTATTGAAGATCTTTTACGCGGTTTAGCACTCACTAGCTTTGAAGGTCAATATGCGTTTTTTGACGATTTCGTTAACCTATTGAAATTTTTGTGCGCAGATATTTTGCAAATAGCCATAATATGACCTCAGGATTCATCCACGAAAATCTGGGCAAATTTTATTACTTAGCTATTTTCGGTGAAAAACGATGGATTATACACTTCGTTTTTCGCGGAATTTGACCAATTTTTGGAAAGTTGTTAAAATTTCTCAAACTTTCACCGTGGATATCCTTGGTGTAGTTTTGATACATATGAGAAACGATTCATCTTTTGTTGAAGGTCTTTAAAACGTTTTATCACTTTTTACATAGTGACGGGCATGCATATGCGTGTTTTGTCAATTTTGTGCACCTAATGAAGGTTTTTGACACTAGTATTTTTCGTAGCGCCATAATATGACCTCTAAATTCATCCACTAAAATCTAGGATATTTTTATTACGTCGCGATTTTCGTTCAAAAACCGTGGATTATACACTTCGTTTTGTCCCGATTTTTACCAATTTTTGGAAAGTTGTTAAAATTTATCAAAACTTTATCATGGACATCCTTGGTGTACTTTTGTTAGCTATGAATAACGATTACTCTATTATTGAAGATCTTTTACGCGGTTTAGCATTCATTAGCTTTGAAGGTCAATATGCGTTTTTTGACAATTTCGTTCACCTATTGAAATTTTTGTGCGCAGATATTTTGCAAATAGCCATAATATGTCCTCAGGATTCATCCACGAAAATGTGGGCAATTTTTATAACTTAGCGATTTTCGGTGAAAAACGGTGGATTATACACTTCGTTTTTTGCGCATTTTGACCAATTTTTGGAAAGTTGTTAAAATTTCTCAAACTTTCATCTTTGGTGTAGTTTTGATAGATATATGAAACGATTCATCTTTTGTTGAAAATCATTAACACTTTTTAACACTTTTCACCTATTGACGGGCATATGCGTGTTTTGTCAATTTTGTGCACCTACTAAAGGTTTTTGGCACTAGTATTTTTCGTAACGCCATAATATGTCCTCTAAATTCATCCACTAAAATCAAGGCAATTTTTATTACGTCGCGATTTTCGGTCAAGAATAGTGGATCATACACTTCGTTTTGTCCCCATTTTTACCATTTTTTTGAAAGTTGTTAAAATTTATAAAATTTTTATCGTGGACATCCTTGGTGTACCTTTGTTAGCTATGAAAAACGATTACTCTATTATTGAAGTTCTTTTACGCGTTTAAGCACTCATTAGCTTTGAAGGTCAATATGCGTTTTTTGACAATTTCGTTAACCTAGTGAAAGTTTTTTCCGCAGATATTTTGCAAATATCCATAATATGACCTCGGGATTCATCCACAAAAATTTGGACCATTTTTATTACTTAGCGATTTTTGGTGAAAAACGGTGGATTATACACTTCGTTTTTTGCGGAATTTGAACAATTTTTGGAAAGTTGTTAAAATTTCTCAAACTTTCACCATGGATATCCTTGGTGTAGTTTTGATAGATATTGGAAACGATTCATCTTTTGTTGAAGGTCGTTAAAACGTTTTAACACATTTTACCTAGTGACGGGCATATGCGTGTTTTGTCAACTTTGTGCACCTACTGAAGGTTTTTGGCACTACTATTTTTCGTAGCGCCATAATATGACCTCTAGATTCATCCACTAAAATCTAGGCTATTTTTATTACGTCGCGATTTTCGTTCAAAAACCGTAGATCATACACTTCGTTTTGTCCCGATTTTTACCAATTTTTTGAAAGTTGTTAAAATTTATCAAAACTTTATCGTGGACATCCTTGGTGTACTTTTGTTAGCTATGAATAACGATTTTTCTATTATTGAAGATCTTTTACGCGGTTTAGCACTCACTAGCTTTGAAGGTCAATATGCGTTTTTTGACGATTTCGTTAACCTATTGAAATTTTTGTGCGCAGATATTTTGCAAATAGCCATAATATGACCTCAGCATTCATCCACGAAAATCTGGGCAAATTTTATTACTTAGCTATTTTCGGTGAAAAACGGTGGATTATACACTTCGTTTTTCGCGGAATTTGACCAATTTTTTGAAAGTTGTTAAAATTTCTCAAACTTTCACCATGGATATCCTTGGTGTAGTTTTGATACATATGAGAAACGATTCATCTTTTGTTGAAGGTCTTTAAAACGTTTTAACACTTTTTACATAGTGACGGGCATGCATATGCGTGTTTTGTCAATTTTGTGCACCTAATGAAGGTTTTTGACACTAGTATTTTTCGTAGCGCCATAATATGACCTCTAAATTCATCCACTAAAATCTAGGCAATTTTTATTACGTCGCGATTTTCGTTCAAAAACCGTGGATTATACACTTCGTTTTGTCCCGATTTTTACCAATTTTTGGAAAGTTGTTAAAATTTATCAAAACTTTATCATGGACATCCTTGGTGTACTTTTGTTAGCTATGAATAACGATTACTCTATTATTGAAGATCTTTTACGCGGTTTAGCACTCATTAGCTTTGAAGGTCAATATGCGTTTTTTGACAATTTCGTTCACCTATTGAAATTTTTGTGCGCAGATATTTTGCAAATAGCCATAATATGTCCTCAGGATTCATCCACGAAAATCTGGGCAATTTTTATTACTTAGCGATTTTCTGTGAAAAACGGTGGATTATACACTTCGTTTTTTGCGCATTTTGACCAATTTTTGGAAAGTTGTTAAAATTTCTCAAACTTTCATCTTTGGTGTAGTTTTGATAGATATGAGAAACGATTCATCTTTTGTTGAAGGTCATTAACACGTTTTAACACTTTTCACCTATTGACGGGCATATGCGTGTTTTCTCAATTTTGTGCACCTACTGAAGGTTTTTGGCACTAGTATTTTTCGTGACGCCATAATATGACCTCTAAATTCATCCACTAAAATCAAGGCAATTTTTATTACGTCGCGATTTTCGGTCAAAAATAGTGGATCATACACTTCGTTTTGTCCCCATTTTTACCATTTTTTTGAAAGTTGTTAAAATTTATCAAAATTTTATCGTGGACATCCTTGGTGTACCTTTGTTAGCTATGAAAAACGATTACTCTATTATTGAAGTTCTTTTACGCGCTTAAGCACTCATTAGCTTTGAAGGTCAATATGCGTTTTTTGACAATTTCGTTAACCTATTGAAAGTTTTTTCCGCAGATATTTTGCAAATATCCATAATATGACCTCGGGATTCATCCACAAAAACCTGGACCATTTTTATTACTTAGCGATTTTCGGTGAAAAATGGTGGATTATACACTTCAATTTTTCGGATTTTGACCAATATTTGGAAAGTTGTTAAAATTTCTCAAACTTTCACCATGGATATCCTTGGTGTAGTTATGGTAGATATGAGAAACGATTTATCTTTTTTTTAAGGTCGTTAACACGTTTTAACACATTTTACCTATTGACGGGCATATGCGTGTTTTGTCAATTTTGTGCACCTACTGAAGGTTTTTGGCACTAGTATTTTTTGTAGCGCCATTATATGACCTCTAGATTCATCCACTAAAATATAGGCAATTTTTCTAACGTCGCGATTTTCGTTCAAAAACCGTAGATTATACACTTCGTTTTGTCCCGATTTTTACCAATTTTTTGAAAGTTGTTAAAATTTATCAAAATTTTATCGTGGAAATACTTGGTGCACTTTTGTTAGCTATGAATAACGATTTTTCTATTATTGAAGATCTGTTACGCGGTTTAGCACTCATTAGCTTTGAAGGTCAATATGCGTTTTTTGACGATTTTGTTAACCTATTGAAAGTTTCTTGCTCATATATTTTGCAAATCTGGGCCATTTTTTTTACTTAGCGATTTTCGGTGAAAAACGGTGGATTCTACACTCCATTTTTTGCAAATTTTGACCAATTTTTGGAAAGTTGTTAAAATTTCTCAAACTTTCACCATGGATATCCCTTGGTCTTGTTTTGATAGATATGAGAAACGATTCATCTTTTGTTGAAGGTCATTAAAAGGTTTTAATACTTTTGACTTAGTGACGGGCATATGCGTGTTTTGTCAATTTTGTGCACCTACTTAAGGTTGTTGGCACTAGTATTTTTCGTAAGGCCATAATATGACCTCTAGATTCATCCACTAAAATCTAGGCAATTTTTATTACGTCGCGATTTTCTGTCAAAAACCGTGGATTTATACACTTCGTGTTGTCCTGATTTTTACCAATTTTTTGAAAGTTGTTAAAATTTATCAAAATTTTATCGTGGAAATACTTGGTGCACTTTTGTTAGCTATGAATAACGATTACTCTGTTATTAAAGTTCTGTGACGCGGTTTAGCACTCATTAGCTTTGAAGGTCAATATGCGTTTTTTGACGATTTTGTTAACCTATTGAAAGTTTTTTGCTCATATATTTTGCAAATAGCATAATATGGCCTCAAGATTGATCCACGAAAATATGGGCCATTTTTAATACTTAGCGATTTTCGGTGAAAAACGATAGATTATACACTTCGTTTTTTTGCGCATTTTGACCATTTTTTGGAAAGTTGTTAAAGTTTCTCAAACTTTCACCGTGAATATCCTTGGTGTAGTTTTGATAGATATGAAAAAACGATTCATCTTTTGTTGAAGGTTATTAAAACATTTTAATACTTTTTACCTAGTGACGGGCATATGCGTGTTTTGTCAATTTTGTGCACCCACTGAAGGTTGTTGGCACTAATATTTTTCGTAGGGCCATAATATGACCCCTAGATTCATCCACTAAAATCTAGGCAATTTTTATTACGTCGCGATTTTCGGTCAAAAACTGTGGATTTATACACTTCGTTTTGTCCCGATTTTTACCAATTTTTTGAAAGTTGTTAAAATTTATCAAAATTTTATCGTGGAAATACTTGGTGTACTTTTGTTAGCTACGAATAACGATTACCCTATTATTGAAGTTCTTTTACGCGGTTTAGCACTCATTAGCTTTGAATCTCAATATGCGTTTTTTGACGATTTTCTAAACCTATTGAAAGTTTTTTGCTCAGATATTTTGCAAATACCATAATATGACCTCAGGATTCATCCACGAAAATCTGACCATTTTTATTACTTAGCGATGTTTTTCGCTCAGGTATTTTCCAAATAGCCATAATATAACCTCAGGATTCATCCACGAAAATATGGGCCATTTTTATTACTTTGCAATTTTCGGTGAAAAACGGTGAATTATACACTTCGTTTTTTGCGGATTTTGACCAATTTTTGGAAAGTTGTTAAAGTTTCTCAAACTTTCACCATGGATATCCTTGGTGTAGTTTTGATATATATGAGAAACGATTCATCTTCAACTTGTTGAAGGTCATTAACAGGTTTTAACACTTTTCACCTGGTGACGGGCATATGCGTTTTTCTTATCAATTTTGTGCACCTACTGAAGGTTTTTGGCACTAGTATTTTTCGTAGCGTCATAATATGACCTCTAGATTCATCCACTCTAATATAGGTAATTTTTATACGTCGCGATTTTTGGTAAAAAACAGTGGATTATACACTTCGTTTTGTCCAGATTTTTACCAATTTTTTGAAAGTTGTTAAAATTTATTAAAATTTTATCGTGGACATCCTTGGTTTACTTTTGTTAGCTATGAATAACGATTACTCTATTATTGAAGTTATTTTACGCGTTTAAGCACTCATTAGCTTTGAAGGTCAATATGCGTTTTTTGACGATTTTGTTAACCTATTGAAAGTTTTTTGCTCAGATATTTTGCAAATAGCCATAAGATGACCTCAGGATTCATCCACGAAAATCTGGGCCATTTTTATTACTTAGCGATTTTCGGTGAAAAACGGTGGATTATACACTTCGTTTTTTGCAGATTTTGACCAATTTTTGGAAAGTTGTTAAAGTTTCTCAAACTTTCACCATGGATATTCTTGGTGTAGTTTTGATAGATATGAGAAACGATTCATCTTTTGTCGAAGGTTATTAACACGTTTTAACATTTTTCGCCTATTAACGGGCATATGCGTGTTTTGTCAATTTTGTGCACCTACTGAAGGTTTTCGGCACTACTATTTTTCGTAGCGCCATAATATGACCTCTGGATTCATCCAATAAAATCTAGGCAATATTTATTACGTTGCGATTTTCGGTCAAAAACAGTGGATTATACACTTCGTTTTGTCCCGATTTTTACCAATTTTTTAAAAGTTGTTAAAATTTATCAAAATTTTATCGTGGACATCCTTGGTGTACTTTTGTTAGTTATGAATACTCTATAATTGAAGTTCTTTTACGCGTTTGAGCACTCTTTAGCTTTGAAGGTCAATATGCGTTTTTTGACGATTTTGTTAACGTCGCGTTTTCGTTCAAATATATTGGGTTATACACTTCGTTTTGTCCCTATTATTACCAATTTTTTTGAAAGTTGTTAAAATTGATCAAAAAAATTCCCGGACTTTCTTTGCTTACTTTTGTTAGCTATGAGAAACGATTACTCTGTCATTGTAGCTCTTTTATGCGTTTTAGCAATCATTCGCTTTGAAGGTCAATATGCATTTTTTTGTTGATTTTGTTAACCTATTGATACTTTTTTGCTATGATATTTTTCAAATAGCCATAATATGAGCTCTGGGTTCATCCATGTAAATCAAGCCTATTTTTATTATTTAGTAATTTTCGGTCAAAAACGGTAGATTATACACTTCGATTTTTGCGGAGTTTGACCAATTTTTTGAACTTTTTGGTCGATTTTATCCACCTACCGAAGATTTTATGTTGATAACCACCATAATATGACTTCTATATTCATTCACGGAAATTTGAGATTTTTTTATTACGTAGCAATTTTCGGCATAAAACAGTGGACTATCCATTGACATGGTTTAAAGAAAGAACCAACACCCATATGGCCGAATATTTGATCCATCCAAAATGGGCCTGGCCCAACAGAGTGAGAGTACTTACCAGTTACCATTGAGTCAACCCGATCCGAAACTCTAACGGACTGAACCGACCCGAGTACTTGACCCGTTTAACAAAACATCCTTAAACTCCCAGTGTCCTCGACATCCAAGTCTCTCCCTTTTATCGCGTCTCTGATTTCCCCTCCCAACGCCGCCGTCACTGCCGGAAATAGTATTCGTTCAGGTAAACAAATTTCCCCTTTCTAATAAAATAATCCCTGATTACTGCAAAACTCATGTTTCTATTCTTATGAATTACGCTTTTGGTAAGTTGGGTTTTCACTTGAATTAGTTGAAACCCTAGAATTCCTAATTAATATTAATTTGATTTCGGATTGACCAGAAGTTGAACTGGCTGTTGAAGGGTGGTTATGCTGTAATGATTTCTGGGTTCTATATAATTAATGGGGAACTTGTAGTTGGTTGTTGCTTGAACAATACACTTTGTGGCTTGACATTCTTCTCTTTTCCTTGATTGCATGATTTTTAACGATTATTGAAATGGACGTGTTTCTATATTGTGAAGTATCAATCAGCTGGTGCGATTTTCAACGTAATTTTCATTTTGGGCCATCCGTGCATATTGACCTATGTTTCAAAAGGGGTAAAGCTTGCGTACATCTTCCCCCCTTACCCTGCCTTATGACGGGAGCTTTAAGGCGCTGGGGTAATGATGTTGTTATTGTATTCAAACAGACACGCTCTAGTGTAGTAGTGGTGGTGGTGCTTAACTCCGGATTGTATGTTTTAGAGGGGAGAAACTTCCCTATTGTCCAATATCGGCTTATTGTCGAGAGACAACTTCCCTGTTGGCTATTGTCTAATGGTGCGGGGGAGAGACTAACAAGTTCCCTATTCTCTTGAGTAATTTGTCCGGTTTGTATGTTTTGGAATGGGATAGTTCCTTATTGTCTTAGGTTGTATATGAGTTGATACGTATAGTTCGTACAGCAAGCAAGGACCTTTTTGTGCATTTGTCGATGATCATGGTTTCATAGACTTGAGTCTTTTGACTGGATAGCTAATCAAGAACTGAAAATCGAGAATGGGATTGTTAGGTTCAATTGCTATTGTTACTTTAGAGGTGAGGGAATGCTATCGTCTGGTTCCTCACCTTTAAATCTATTGGCGTGTTTGTTTCTTAAATTAGAAAAGCAGTCACTTTTGAAGTTTCCAGTTGTTATTCTGGGGCCGTATCGTGCGATGAAACTGGTTTGTGCGATTATGAGTACTTATTGAGTTATTGTAATGACTAATGTGATAGTCTAGAGGAAAACGCACTGTAAGTAGACGGAGGTTAGTTTGAAGTGTATTCTGTTTGTTCAGGGTCTTACATAGTTCAACAACAGTTGCTTTTAACTCTAGTAATCGTTTTAGTGTTCTCGACCTTCTGAGATCGCAGTGAACACTGAACTGGAATTTTAAAGGTCAAGTAATGTGGTCCTTTATTGTTTTATCAATGTTGGCTAAGGAAAGATAGACCTGATGAATACAGACCAGATCTCGAGGTGAATGTTAGACTGTTTCCATATAACAAATTTCATTGTTGAGGCTGAGTTTTATATCGTGCTTGTTTTAGCAGGTTAATGCCCAAATTATCTACAGGCGTTTTTCAAAATTGTTAATTGTTGATATTACCTGGCCGTTTTAGACCATCTCATATAGTTGCGTGATGTGCCTAACCTGCTGATCTTTTTATTTGCTTGTAGTAGAATGCCTGAAGATAAGCCAATCATCGGCTTGACATGGGAGCCGAAGCTCCCAACTTTTGGCAAGCCCTCATCATCGACACTAAATAAAGCCAGCCTCACTCAGGAGAGAAGCATGCTGTATAACCCCACTTCAGAGCTCATAGATGGTTTGTATGTTCTCCCAAATGATCCTAGAAAGGTCAACAAATTGCTCCTAAAACAAATTAAAGACACCACTGGCAAAAATTGGTATGTATTGTGAATTCACAATGCCTTGATATTCTTGATTGGATCTTTTATTCTTTCAGTCGCTTTGTATTTTAATGGGGATTTGTTGTGGCTTAAAAATAGGTTTGACATGCCTGCCCCAGAAATGACACCACAATTGAAACAAGATTTACAGATATTGCAGGTAAAATTTTCTGTGTTGATGCTTGAGATAGTTCCATTGCATTGGAATTGTTTCTCGTTTAATTATCTTATTTATGCTTATTTGAAATTTTAGAACTAGAAATTAGAATTGACGAGTAAATATTTTAAAGGGCAGACCAATTGATGTAGTATTGACATAGCTTTCTTATCCTTGCAGCTGAGGAGTGTCATGGATCCAAAAAGACACTACAAGAGGGGTGATACTAGGTCGAAGGAGTTGCCTAGATATGTCCAAGTAATGTCGCCTTCCCCTGAACGCACTCTCCGTTAAGCTTGTTCTGTTTCTGTCCAGAGACCTGATTCCATATGTTTTTGTTTTAGGTGGGCACTGTAGTGGCACATGCTTCAGAGTATTACGATAGGATCCCTAAAAAGCAGAGGAAGAGCAATCTGGCAGCTGAGCTTCTCAATGATCGTCCCCTTACTGAGTACAGGTACATTACTAGAGTGTAACTTATGTGTTGCATTGAGTATCCCTTGCATATATTTATACATAGGTTATTTGCAGGAAGCGCAAGGTAAGAGAAATTGAAGAGAAAAACCGCCCTGTTGGAAATGAAAAGTGGAAGATAAAAGGCAAGCAAACTCTAAAACGGGCCAGGGAAAAGAGACGTCCCACAAAGTAACTATATGCCATCAAGGAGTAAAAGAAGCATTTCCAAGGAATCTGAAACGGCTTGCATTGACGACTGAGAGAAACAGTCTTGTTGTGGGCTGCTTATATTGATGGAGTAACGGTGAAGCAGAGAAGCCGCGAGTAAATTTTGATATAGTATGTAGTCCTAGAGTGTGGACACTGAATGTTTTTGTTAACAGTCAGTCATTTATGTAAGTTCATGTCTACATAGACCAAACACCGCTGCTGGGTTGTTGCGACTATTGTGGTGATGGAGAGGTCAGATAATGTATTGCCTCAATTGCTAAACTTGTGACAAATTCAGATGCTAAGAAGTTATTCTGTTTAGTTCTCTCTTTCAAAAACTTTGGTATTTACATGAGCAAATGCCAAATAGTGTTGTCTTTTAGAAGCTTTCGATGTGTATGAAACTATGAATTGACGTAAGAGATACTAAGAAATCGATTCACGGCATGAATGAGCTTCAACTCATTCGAAATAAAAACATTTTAAACTTTGGTATTTACGTGAGCAAATGCCATTTACGGGTCTTTCATTTTGTCTACAAATAGTCCCCAACATGGCAACTCAAAACTGCAAAAAGAAACAGGAAAATATCTTTGGGTAGGAGTAGTATGGTGTACGAAGATAATAGAGATATAAATTAACTAGTATGAATATAAGTTCTGATCATTCTATCAACAAAGATGCTATGGTGTAGTGGTTATCACGTCTGCTTTACACGCAGAAGGTCCCCAGTTCGATCCTGGGTAGCATCATTTTTTCTTTTTTTTCCTCATTTTTACTAATGTACCAGTTTCTTGCGACACATGAGATCAAATATAGCCCCTAATGGCCATAAAGCCCAACATTTGTCGTAAATAACACATCAAAAAAGTTTAAAAAGTTTTTTCAAGTGATTCTAATGTAGTGTCGGGCAACCATTTCAAGTTTCAACCTTCTGTTTCAATCCGTTACATTAAATGACTATGTACAATCAGATGTCTTTTAATAATCGATAAGATTACCACCTAGAATCGTTACATATCATTGAGAGATGTGTGTCCCGACATCGCACCAATCTTCATCAACATTTGTATACGTAGTTTCAATCACATACATCAGAAATGGTGCAAGTGAGCAACTACTTGGCGGTGCAACATTCGTGTACGATGAAATAGTGTGCGATTTATATTCTCTGCGTGTGCATTTCGACATCTTTAGGACAACCAAAAACAGGGCTGACAATTGTGAAATCTAACCAACAGTAAGATGAATACTTGTTGGCCTATCTATCATATCATGTTGTGTACTACACGAGGTGGACTTTGGTGAAGATAACCTATACGACAAGAATTGGGGAGAAATCGTAGGAAATTAAGTTATTAAACTGAGGTTAAATTTAACGCAAAAAATTGTTTACGCTCTTTATTCTACACGAAATATGATGATGCTTTAAGAAAAAGAAGAAAAAAAAGTCGATGTAGCCATGTATCGGGATGACTCCTTGAGTCTCGACTTTGGAAGAATCAACGAAAAGGGTGTCGGAATAGCCGCACTCGGACCAACCATGATGAAGTATATATGACCTAGAATGTCCCTATGAAAAGTGCAATCAAATTATCTGAAAAATTGAGCTTTGGTGGTGAGTGTAGTGAGTGAGTGAGTGAGTGCTCTGAGAAGTGTGAAATAGAGAGGAGTGTGAGAGTGAGTGTGCGACATTGACAGGCCATCATCAGGGACCCTGGGCTTGTGACCTTTTGATGCAATGAGATCACCCGTGAACTTTAATCCGTGCTACTAAGTTTTTGTCCCTATTGTTTTGCATGGGACACCTGGTAAATTGGTAGAGCAAACCTCTCAAAACATGTCATAAAATACTTACCACATTCAACAATAATTAGCATTTGTTTCAAGCTACAAGTTATACTTCCTTTTCACACAATCTCCTCTGTTTTTTTTCCAAGTAAAATGATCACATGGAAGTGTATAATAGGATCTAGAAGTAAGTCAATAATGATGTACATGAGAAAAGGCTTTCCCGAAAAATTTGATTGATCCAACTGCGTGGTCTGCAATTATCACTCATATTCAGATGTTGAAAAGTTTTCTCATTACATGGGGTACATAAATTTATATTGTGCTCGCATCTTAATATACAGATTAATATTTGTTCGATGATAGCCTATACAGACCGATGCCATATCTTACTTAATTAAATCATGATTCAGTAGCATATAATAATGTTGATTCATTAGCATATAAGTTATGTTGTGTTTATATCATTAAAATACAAATTAATATTGATTCAAGTACTGGTATGTCTTATACGGATCAGTGCCATATCTTACTTGGTTAAGACATAATTCATTACTCATTAGCATATAAACATGTTAGTCAAGTGTGGTATTTATAACCAAAATGTACCAAATCAAGTACATTATTGTCCTTAAATTCTAACATTCTATATCTTTCCATACAGAGCTTAATAACAAGGTTACTACTTTCTCACAAGTACACCCCCTCGATCATCTTATGATCAAAAGCTTTATAATATTCTTTATTAGGAGGAACCTCATTTATTTGTTATATGAATCATTATTATTGATATATATTTGGTGTGTCCTTATTACCAAGCTATTTATGTCGATTTTGATCAAGACCAATATCATTTAATTAATTAGGTATCCTGTACCAAAGATAACTAAATAGCAAAGAGCAAAACACTACTTATTAAGTTTATATGTTCATGAACAATGGCATTGACTAATTCGAGTTTTTCCAACTTGGTACCAAAGCGAAGTAAATAGCAAAGCGTAAGACTTTTGTAAGTTTATATGTTCGTGAACAATGTGGGAGGAATTGACTAGTCGGAGTTTGGAGAGTATTAACACCTCAGAACACAATAATTAATGCTAAACTACAGAGAGAACGCTCAATAATGCCTGAGTTATGACGTGAATTTATACATGATTGAAATTCGAGATAAATAAAACTCGATTGATCTGTTCCGACCTTCAATTTGTTTCTAAAGGATTATATAGCTAGGTTGGTTAGAACCACCTTAGTTACCAACTCTATCTTATGGTTTTGGACATGGATTGAAATAGAGTGAAAGACATGTCAAACATATATATTTGGCACACATACGTTTTCAAAGTAGGTACCCTAACCAAATAAATACTTGCCACTTTGATTTTTCAGACCCCTTATCAACCCCAACATGTGCCCAAAAGTAGACAAATTGAAAGGTACATACAACTTTGTTCCCACTGTTAATTAACTATTTAGTAATTACAACTTGGCTAATATGGGTTACTTATACTATGACGCAAAGTATATGTAGACTGTGATATACCAAATTTTTTAGAACAGTCAACCTTATTAACGAATAATGAACCTAATTATATAGTTAAAAGAAATAATATATATGTATTGCATGAAAGTCCAATATATAACAATGAAATTTGCCTAAGTTTTATCATTTCCAAATTCTCACCATTATATAAGGAAAAAATGCATGCAAACATTGTACATAAAAGTGGACTAGCCAAGTTCTATATCCTCTGCTTCAATAGTTTGCTTCTCTTCCCCATCAACCCTATTCTTCTATCAGAAGTCATCATACATTATACACCAATTAGATAAATTAGCTACATCATTTTCGTTGCTCGATCGTATTTTCATCGAAATTGTTTGGAGACTTGGAGTCACCAGTTCCCGGTAACCCCTCCGTAATTTTTATAATTAATTACTTCTTCCGTTATCTTAAATTGTTAACGTTAGCAATCCAAAATTAAATAATGTAGGGAGAATTGCATTGTGCGAAATTAAGCATTACTTTAAATGTTACTTTTCTAAAGGACATGATTACATGAATGTATACTCCGTATGTATACTTTACATGCAGGGTGGAAATTTGAGAAGATGAAGTTTTGTAGGAGGAAAGAGAAATTTGTTGGAGAAGCTTTGCTGATCATCACATTGGCTGTTGAGCTTCTATCCTTACTCTCTTATGCTTCCGCTGATAACACCCCGTAAGTTCTTCTTTTTTGCTTCAGACATTTTCTGTTGTTATTATTCCTATATGCAATTAAATATTATTATATGTTGTTGTTGCAATATAATAATAATAATAATAATAATTCCATACATATTATCAACATTGGGCTTAAAATTTCATGTTTTTTTGGGAGTTTATGGTGGTGTTCGAATACAAAGTTCACGGGAAGAGAAAAGAATGAGACAGACGAAAGAGAGAGAGAGTGAAGAAAGTAAAGTTGAGGCTGAGTGTGAGTTTTGTTATGATGATGAGAGAGTTATATAATATCATTCTCTGCATAATACAAAAGTTTCATCACGTCCTAAAAGTACATACTATACCCTATATGACATCCTACAAACTTGTCTACTTATAAGTGATTCGAGTCTGAAATAATCGAGTGATTAATAATAACGCTAGTTAAACATATGTGATGAATTTCACTATTTCAGGACATCCCATGTATACATTTGAGCTCGAACTTATAACTTGTAATGTACTATAGGATTTAGAGTGTCATTTTGATGCCCATGGGAAATGGACCTTTTCTTTTTGCAATTTGGTATCTTCTTTGTAAGGAGTAAAAAGATAAAGCATACAAATTGCCAAAGCGCTTTATTGACCCATTTACGTGGAGTATTTGTTTCCATTATTACTCGATCATCATATTTATGGTTTTTAATTATTGTTTGTTTCGTTTGCTTGATCGTTCATCCTATACGAGTATACTCCCGAGGTAAAAATTCAGATAGGACGGTATTATCCCAAAACGATCCATATAATATACCTATAAGGCAATAGGGATCATATTTGTGTCACTATAAACCAATGTAAAATGGAAATCGTACGAATAATGAGCACATTATTTGGGTGTTGTCTTAGGGAAGACTACAATTTTCGGACTAGTTACATTTTTGGCTGTTTTTATTATTAGTTGTGCAGTCAAATTCATCTTTTTGATGGAGAGTCGTATATTTTACACAATTACTAGCTGATAGTGGTAATTTTAGGAATGCAGGATTCTGACATAAATATTACTGTTACAACTAATTTTAGAAGTTGATTTTGACCACTTAATTACATCAGCATTATTAGCATATATTAATGCCCAAAATGAGCGAGGTTGACTATCTAGTACTTGATAACTAGGCATAACAACTACTCCTTGGCATAATTTCCAATAATCTCTTGCTATTTCCCTTGGTAGGTGTAACTTGCAAGTAGTACATTGCAATTAAGTGTGACGGTTCTTGGTGCAAGTAATTTTCAGCCATAGTGCCTAATGAATATATATATATAGTGCAATTCGTTTGCTCAATTCTTTGAAACCCGATCATTCAGTCGTTTAAACAGATGTTTGACTCAATTCAAACACGACATGAATCACGTGATAGAAGTGCGTGCTAGCTAGACATGTAATAATGTACAAACACGTCAAATTACAAGAGAAACACTTGCTAGTATTTCCTAAGAAGTTGAACAACCACATCTGGACCAAAAAAATTGTTGGCTAAAGTCCGCAAATTATGAAAAACTTTAGGGTATGTCACCAGTCACCATATTAGTGATATCACCATATGCATAATTTCTGGCAATGATGTGGGGGCAGACTAATGTTAATGTTAGTATGTTATTACAAGTTCAAGCTTTATGGTGTAAATTGGGTTAAAAAGTGTTGAAATATTTAGGTAATCAATGAACTTTGATTAAATTTATTCAAAGGCATATGCGACCAACTAAGCCGGTTACACATTTGTCATTTTCTTCGAAAGTGTTTGTGTGCTATGGGCTGGCAGAATAGTACTAGTGTTACTAGCTAGCCTGCTTTTTTTTTTTTTTTTTTTTTTTTTTTTTACCGAAAGAGGCCGCCTAGTTCAAGTTAAAAATACAAGTCCAATAAGAAAGTGGGGCGGAATTAGAATTTGTTTTGTGCGTACACTTCAAGTCACCCATCCACTATGTATAAAGCCTGTTAAAACTTAAAATACATTCCATTAACCCATACGTCCACGTATTCCTCCCCGTATAGTATCCCAACTTTATTGCTAGGTCACATAGACTCATACATATATTTCCGTTTCTCGTGGACAGGTGTTTTTTTTTTTGTTTTTTTGTTTTTTTTTTTTTGTTTTTTTTTTTTTTGTTTTTTTTTGTTTTTGTTTTTGTTTTTGTAGAGAACCACCTATTATGAAAAATGGCAAATTGGCTTGAATCTGTCGATTCCGTGGTTTATGTGAGAAGAAACGAACTTTACTTGAAGGACAATTGAAAGGAACATGTTGTAAAATCAACTTCTAAAAACGAGCCTACCATGTATGGACTACACGTAAAAAACACATGATACATGTATGATACCCATCTCTCGACTCTCGAGATAGGGTCATATCCATTACTTTGACTCAATTGATGTCAATTTGTTGAACTTGGATCATTTTACTAAGTTCTTTTTTCTTAGGAGAAAATGGGTATAAAAGGGGGATTTAGAAAGAAACTGATCGTAAGCCCTAGAGGTCCATAGTCAAGGTTAAACGAATTAACCATTTGTAGTTAGAACATCTGAAATGCCCTCAGAAAGTTACCCAGATATTTTCACTGGGGAGTAATCATGGGCAAAGTTTGAACTCATTTACTTCTACAATAAAAAAAAAAAAGTTATTTTTTGCTTAGGGCTAATTTGTGATTAATCAACGGATTGACAACTCTGATCTAATTAGGTCTGTCAAAATTAGTGTTCAATTTGATTATTTGTACGACTTTATTGATTCAGATTTATAATCAAAGAATTTGACTTTTTTTTTTTACTAAATTTCTAATAAGAAAAGTCATGGTAAATTTTCTGATGATAATTTGGGTTGACATGCAGGGCAGGCGCGCCTGCTGTGACATTGGATGTCAGGGACAAAGAAGTAAGTCACCTTTTTTTTTTTTTTTTTTGTGTGTGTGTAATAATAACCTTTTTTTATTTCACATGACGGTTCATGTTAGTTGATCTCAAATCACTGTAGGAGTAAGGCTTTGTCGTACACACTTCCTTTCATTAGGCTCTTTACACTTTGTTAAAGTATGTACGGTGAAATAAGACCAAGTGTAAAGAACCTAATGAGACTGAAGGAGTACAATGTTGTATGCATTGTTCTGTAATATGTATATAGTGATTAGTGAAAGCTGCCTTGCCAGCAACAGGTTTTGTAAAATGCAAATTTTCTAAGTTTCAGGTGGTAATAGACAATGGCATTGTCCAACTAACAATTGCAAATCCGGAGGGCTATCTCACTGGAGTTTGTTATGGCGGAGTTGACAATTTACTTGAAACTCGAAACAAAGGATCAAATAGAGGGTAACGCACATTTTTGTTCATGTCTTCTTCACATCTGTTGGGTTGTCTCTTTTCTAATGAGTAGTAGTAGTAGACGGCATTTCAGTGACAATTTGCTCCTTACTGTCTGTTAGTATACAAGGGAAGGTAGTAATTGAAATTCTGAATCTTTAGCATAGTAATAGCGTGACGCAGATGTTTGTTAGTTGCTTACAGTTGCTATTTGCTCTTCCTTTACGATATTGGTAGTTCTAGGATAGAAGTTTTTAAACCCTACAAACTGCATAAGCAGTTGCATTGCTGTCAGGCTTGTCACCAACAGACATTCCCTAGACTATATTTTTCGTCAGGATATTAGGCCACCTTCTAAACATGCATTTTAAATCCAGGTACTGGGACGTGGTCTATGGCAACGACAGTGCAACCGACTGGTATGTTGCAATCCTTTTCTTTCCTTGGCTTGGCTTTTATAAAAGATTAATTAGGAAGCGCGTTATTTGAATTTCATAATTATGCAGGATACTCGGTTCAAAAGCTACTATCATAGTAGAAAATGAGGATCAAGTGGAGGTTTCGTTTACTAATAAATGGGATTCAGCCCATGGTGATGGCAGACTTCCTGTAAATGTAGATAGAAGGTAATATTATTTCATCCCTACGACAGTATTCTTCTGCTTTTTTTTTTTTTTTTTTTTTTTTTTTGCTGTCAAATGTACCCCTGCTAGACATAACTCTGATTGGTATATATATCAGGTATATAGTGCTTCGTGGATCATCTGGGTTCTATGCCTACGCAACATTAGAGCGTGAGGAGGGTTATCCTGCATCAAATATCTACCAAATCAGAACTGTTTATAAACTTGATCAAAAGAGGTATGGTTCGGATGCATCAAGTTTATCTTACTGATCACTTAGATAGTGGTGTTAGATGATGTTGATAAATTCTTTTCTGTAAATGTTGGCCAGATTTCACTACATGGCTATTTCAGATGACCGGCAAAGGATTATGCCTATGCCAGAAGATCGGGAGTCTGGTTTACCTCTTGCTTATAAAGAAGCTGTTCTTCTGGTTGATCCAATTAATCCAGACCTCAGAGGAGAGGTAGTTTTAAGCCGAAACTGTACTAATCTGTACTGTCCTGTGTGTATTTCCTAATTCTGTCAGTCTCGCTCCTCTTAAAAGATGCTTCACTGGCACATTAGCTAAGGCTTTCTTCCTGTTCTGGACTTGTGGTCTGCCAGGTGGATGACAAATACGAGTACTCCTGCGAGGATAAAGACAATAAAGTGCATGGGTGGATATCATTTGAACCACAGATTGGCTTCTGGATTATAACACCCAGCAATGAGTTCCGATCTGCTGGACCTGTGAAACAAGATCTCACATCCCATGTTGGCCCAACCGTATTAGCTGTGAGTGACTTTGAGCTAAATCCCATTCATGTGTATGAGTTACATCTCTACTTAAATTTTTGTTCTTTCTTGAACAGATGTTCCATAGTGCTCACTATGCTGGTTTGGATGTGACCATGAAATTTCAAGATGGTGAACCATGGAAAAAAGTGTTTGGGCCTTATTTCGTTTACCTGAATTCAGTTTCTCCGGACATGGATTTGCACACACTCTGGGATGACGCAAAACACCAGGTATATATACACTGCAATATGTCTCTATCACACTGGAAACTTTGATTTACCATTCCCTCGACTGACCACTGAAAGTTGAAGCAGATGGTGCAAGAAGTTAGAAGCTGGCCTTATGAATTCCCATTGTCAGAGGACTTCCCTAAGTCTCTTCAGCGTGGATTTGTATATGGTCGGCTGATAGTTCGTGATAGGTATCTTCAAGCAAACTCACTATATAACATTGAATTTCATATGCATGGATCTAATACCATTTTCTTATCTGCTGTTCGCGTTTTGATTTCTTTAGGTATAGGTGGAAGACACTAAGATCTGCTACTTCTGCTTGGGTTGGACTGGCAGCACCAGGTGATGCAGGGTCTTGGCAAACCGAAACCAAGGTTAGTTATGAAGTAATGAGCAAGGAAATATCCACGTTAGCTGTTGGTTGATGTATACATGTAACATGCGTAAGAAAAAACAGTGGTAGTAAACTGGTAACTAATAAGCTTTGATTTTCCATCCTCGTGTTGCCAGGGATATCAATTTTGGACTCGAGCAGACCGTAATGGACGTTTCATGATAAAAGAAATAAGTGAAGGTGTTTACAACTTGTATGCTTGGGTTCCAGGCGTTATTGGTGATTATGTATATGCCGAAAACATTACAATCACTCCAGGTTTGGACTCGTTTTTCCTAGGTAGAATTGATGCAAATCATTTTAGGTTCTGATCAATAACCACCTGATTGAGTTCCTTGTGTTCCTGCTAGGCGCTGCAATCAATTTGGCTGATCTTATTTTTGAGCCTCTTAGAAACGGGCCAACATTATGGCAAATCGGTTTCCCAGACCGCACTGCTCTGGAGTTCTATGTGCCTACACCAAGTAGGTTGTTCGTTAATAAACTATATGAAGATAATGATCTGAACAAGTAAGCAGTTTCATGCCAAAATTCCAAGCTTATTCACACTGATTCATTAATGAGTTCATTACTATACAATCTACATTCTGAAACTGCTGTTATTTGGTAAACAGGTTTAGACAATATGGTCTTTGGGAACGGTATGCTGAGCTATATCCTGTCGAAGATCTCATATACACCGTTGGTGTTAGTGACTCTCACAGAGACTGGTTTTTCGCCCATGTTACTCGGTATGTAACACGCTTTTTCAGAAGAATGTGACTGCAAGTTAACATTTTGGTCATTAAAACTCGATTCACACTGATCACCATCTTATCGAACATCTTCAACTTGCAGGAAGGTAGACAATGATACTTTCAAACCAACTACATGGCAGATTAGATTTTCACTCCTTAATGTATTACCGTCTACCAATTATACTCTGCGGATTACCTTGGCATCTGCTTCTAGGGCAGAATTGCAGGTAATTAAGGACATTACATACTTTCATCAGCTTATTTAATGTATGTGTGTCACTACATTCTTATGAACAATCTGAATAATGAATGCTTAAATGTATGCAATTCTTAGGTCCGATTCAACGATCCAGAGAAGAACGTCCCCCATTTTACTACAATGTTGATAGGAACAGATAACGCGATTGCAAGACATGGGATTCATGGATTATACAGGCTGTTCAACATTGATGTTCCTAGTGAATGGCTTACTGTTGGAAACAACACCATTTATCTCAAGCAAGCAAGGCATATAGGTCCATTTGAGGGAATTATGTATGATTATATCCGATTTGAAGGACCGCCACGATTAAGATAATTATTTGGAGATCAAGTCTCAAGTTAGGGTCTAGATATTAGATCAGGGACGATACTTATTCATCAACTGTCGTCGATCAGAGTTCAGAGAAATGTATGATTCTTCACTTTACCTTAGCATCTATACTGTATATAAGAGCATTGAAATTTCTTAGCTCAGGGGATATGATTTAGGGCTGCATTCTTATATGTATGCATGCCATTTTGTAATTAGCTTGAATGCTGGTGAGAAGATATACACAAGTCGGGAAGAGTTTTTTTGTTTTGTTTTGTTTTACATGTTACTCTAGCTGTTTTTGAATGGAGATCGGCCCTGTTAAGGGCTATGAGACGGTTTCACGCTAACTTACCATGAGACTAACACAATGCAAATATAAGGTTGCGTATTGCATCCAAATGCCAATTGAGGAATCAATCATTCAATCATAAGCCATAATCGGGAACGATAATTGGCAAAGGGGAAAAGGATAAATAAAATGATTACAGGACTAATAATTAATGAAAGAGAATCGGTTAATGATCCACCAAATGGAACAGGTGGATTAACTTCTTCCACCAGTTTCTGAATAATGCTTATTACTGTACATTTCTAATGTCAAATCTTTAATCATCTGGTAAATCCACTAGTTATTTAACACAATTTTATAATTTTGATGACGCCATCTCATTTTCTTATATATGTTTGTGTCACGTAGACCTTAAGACTACATACACTGCTCGATTTCAGAATATATACTCGTTCAAGTCCTAAGACAATAGTGGTGAAAACACAGAGCTAATCAATGTCAAATGGTAAGGTTGGAGAAGATTACGGCCAGGAGCACCCAGTAAAGACTTTCGGATGGGCGGCTCGAGACTCCTCCGGTGTTCTTTCTCCCTTCTACTTCTCCCGGAGGTGCCAATTCATTATTCTCTCACTTTTACAGCATCATTATTAGTCCATCACACAAACTTAGCTTGCTAATGACGTGACATGCATAGGGCAACACAAGATGATGACGTGAGATTTAAGGTATTGTATTGCGGAATATGTCACACCGATATTCACTTCCTCAAGAACCATTGGGGTCTTTCTTTCTACCCACTTGTTCCCGGGTAATTATAATAATTTCATACTTTTATTGTCGATCTTTAGCTAAAATTTATTTCACCGAAACATGTACTCCCTCCTACATATCCAAAGAGATTAACCTGTTTCTTTTTGCAGTTTTGAGTTGCCATGTTGGAAGCTATATTTAGACCAAATGAATCGTTCACTTGCTTTAAAATTTAGTAAGTATTTCATTCTGCATTGCAGTTAACCAACTCTACTTGATTTCAAGGTAAACGGGTCTTTCATTTAGTCTACAAATAGTCCCATCATGGCAACTCAAAACTGCAAAAAAAAAAAACAGGAAAATCTCTTTGAGTAGGAGTAGTATATAATAGAACATACAGACATTGTTAGAGTTTCGTCATATAAGTAGTAATAGTAGGAATTAATTCAATTTTTCTAATTGATTTAACATATGGTTAATTGGTTACTATATGATGCAAAAATAAAGGCACGAGATAGTGGGAGTGGTGACAGAAGTTGGGTCGAACGTGACAAAATATAAACAAGGAGACAGAGTTGGCGTAGGTTGCATGATTGGGTCGTGTCGCACTTGCGAATCATGTACCAAAGACCTCGAAAACTACTGCCCTGAAATGATGCTAACTTATTGTGCCAAATATTATGATGGAACCACCACTTATGGTGGCTACTCTAGTGACATGGTGGTGAACCAACACTATGTCGTCGGAATTTCGGATAAACTTCCGTTGGACGCTGCTGCGCCGCTGCTTTGTGGCGGGATCACGGTGTATAGTGCCCTAAGACATTTTGGGCTTGATGAACAAGGAAAGCATGTTGGGGTGGTTGGGTTTGGAGGACTTGGTCATTTGGCTGTGAAATTCGCTAAAGCTTTTGGTTTAAAGGTGACCGTAATTAGTAGTTCTCCTAGTAAGCGTGAAGAGGCTATGGAACGTTTTGGGGCCCACTCATTTTTGCATAGTGGTGATCTTCACCTAATGCAGGTATATATACGTACGTATTGTACTGTTTTCAATTTTCAAGTATAAGAGGATTTAATATCTCGAAATTTTAAGATCCGTTACGTAAATACGAGTAATTCAAATTTTTCATGTTGTTTTGCATGAATTTGGTAGTGTAGGCTGCAATGAATAGTATGGATGGTCTAATTGACACGGTATCGGCCGATCACGCAATCACGGCCTTGCTCGGCTTATTGAAGTCTGATGGGAAGCTTGTAGTGGTGGGTGCACCACAAAAACCGCTCGAAGTACCAGTCTTCTCCTTGCTTTCAGGTATATATGTAATTAAGCTTTGCTTTATAATACAATATAAGAAGTGCAAACAGTTTAATTTAATAACGACACATTTTGCTTTGCTTAATAATACTAATGATTTATTGTCAATATATATGATAGGAAGGAAGGTGATAGGAGGGAGTGGAATCGGAGGGATGAAAGAGAGTCAAGAGATGTTGGAATTCGCAGCGAAGCATGGCATAACAGCTGATGTTGAAGTGATTCCGATGGAATATGTGAACACAGCAATGGACCGTCTTGTTAAAAATGATGTTAGATATCGATTTGTCATTGATGTTGGCAACACATTGGAGAATACCATACCTTAATAATAATAATGTCAAATGCTAGAAGTCTATATTGGATCATCAATATACAAGGACAACTATATTTGTATGCACGTACGAACGCACTTAATATGTTGATTAAGAATCCGCATGTATCAATTAAGCACCTACTCTAAGTAAATTGCAAAGTGGGGTTTTTTTTTTTTTGTAACAAAGACGAGAATACTAGAATTAGTTACTATCTATTACATCCTCCAAAGGATGCAAAAGAATAAGTACAAAGACGAGAATACTTTTATGCATATGATAAACTAGAATTGCGTATGCGTACATTATCGTCTCTTAATTATAATCAAAATGATCAAATAATTATCGTCGTATATCTTGTAAATAATTACCAAGAACAAACTTCTACCTTAGCTTGGAAAGGTTGATCGGATGTTATCATGTTAATTTCAAACACATACATCATCTCATTGTGTACATACACTTCATATTTAATTTATACGTTCATGAAGACTGCAAGCATCTTAATTAGAAAATATAAATAAATGACTGATGATGAAAATAAATTGATGTTTGAAAAGGACAAAGAAAAGAACGATTAAGGCAAGCTAACTGAAATTTATAAATTCACAATGATTAATATACTCTTTACAGAAACATCTAATAAATGTGTTCGATTTGCGATAGAGATCAAATGGAAAATTTGTTTACGTGCAAGATTTACTGATAGTTAATTTTAGTCATTTGCCCAATTAACACTGAAACCATGGAAAATCAATGGACTTTCCCTCCCAAAATTAACATAATCCAGCTAATTCAAACAAGGAAAATATAGAGTATATATGCATATTAGTGGTTCAAGCATGACAAATTCTCCCAAGTCGAAATTTCAAGGTAATTCTCTTCTTTCTCATTGGGTTTAGTAACTTATCGCTAATTCGCTATGTATGTCATGTCTTTTTTTTTTTTTACTTTAATTTACGGTCTTGCATTTTACGTTGAAAAACCAACGAACTTTTCGATGTCTAAACAGTTCATTCCTTAATGTTTTGACGAAATTAATTTCCCTCGTAAATTTTCTAACTAGGTGATTAGTTTTTGCAATTGATTAAAGTGCAAAATAACTTTCATGTAATCAAGATGTTATCTTCAACCTCTTCGTGTTCTCAACATGAAAGCTTTGCTGCGTCAAAATTTTTTTTCTTCTTCTATATTCTCCAAGATATTAGATATATATATATATATATATATATATATATATATATATATATATGTTGGAACTCATTAAAGGTTCCAATGGTGAGAAAAAATACACGAGAACTCAACTATCACGGATGATCAATTTACATATATGCATGCATGACAATTTGCATAAAGAAACACAGAATTAAAATGTTGCATATATGTAGAGATTAAACCAAGAAATTATCATATTATGAAATAATTTGATATATGTTCATCTTGAATAGGCATAATTTTTGCATGCCTAGGCACATAACTATATCTACAAATGCATGCTGCATCAATCAAATAAATAAGCTAGAAATATACTCATATAAATATATAATACACCAACATTTTCATTATTTGTTGAGAAATTGTTATTCTTCTATAAGTATATATATATATATATATATATATATGTTCGGTGGGTGAATCCAAAATTCGACACTATATCATATATTATACCAAATTATGTGTGAATAATTGATATTCTTCCATACCCGTAATTAAAAGTCAAATTTGTTTATAGAATTTCATCATTCTTAACCACTAATATATATGGACATATGGTTATGTATTGATAACATTTGCATGCACAAAGTCGTACCTGCTCGTATATAAAGATTTTCCCCAAACTTGCTTGATTTAATTCTATTGTTGAATATCCACATTAAGAAAGTTGGAATAAATCAAATTAAATTTTAGTTGGAAATCATAAAAGATTCGATCATACAAGATTTTCATCCTAAGCTAGACAATTTTTTAGTTCTGACTACCCCCTTTCCATTAAATGCATGCTATTTTACTACATTTGTTTTGTCTTTAATTCATTTTGAGTAGGAGAGTTGTTCATATATACCTCACTTGTCACCTCCCTTCAATTTTACCATCCCCTAAACAATTTTATTTTCTTTTAATCTATAATAATATAATATAGGTTCATATGATAAAGAATACAATGGGGACGAAAAAAGAGTTTAGTAATTGGAGAAGTCTCACTACCTTGCTCTTGATTGCATACCAAGTTCAACTTTTATATATTGGGGGTTGTTACGGAATAAACAGGTTAGTAATATATCTTATTGTTTCAATTCTTAAACTTGGCCGATAAAGGTCGCTGAGTTTTACATTTTCAGATCACGACCATCTTAGTAATAGTACACTTTCAATCCTCAATTCATTTCCTCTCGGAATAGAGTTTTTAACAATTTTCGCGAAACAAAGACGTAGAATAGCTACTCGTAGACTCGTAGTTACGGATTCTGGTTTTTATAATGATGTTTACCAAACATGGTAAGAATTATTGGAAATGATAATTTTGGATGTAAATTGGCAGCAGGGCACAAGATGAAGAGATCGTCGTACCCGATCCTACGACTTCCCAATCGGGTCAGGCGGCCCCGGTTCGGCTCAATGCAACTTTCGAACAAGTTTGTCACTCCCCTACATACACCTCGCTCTAATAACGTACATATTATATTTATATATATACCAGAATTATCGTCTAAGCTAATACTTCCTCCATTTTATTAGGTTCTTTGCATTTGGTTTGAATCTATGAGAGGAATTCAAACCAAATGCAAAGAACCTAACGAAATGGAGGGAGTAATATTATACTGTTAATGAAAAGTTTGTTTCCGAGTATGTGTTTATAGATGCCCAACAAAAGAATCCATTCAAAAAGGAAACAAATTATGATAAAATGGCACAAAAGTACACCATATAAACTTTTGATTATAATACCTTTTTGATTGATTGATTAGTATATTCCACTATGATAAACTTAATTCACATATACATACATCAAGGTTTTAGCATTTGGCGTGAATAACAAAAGACGGGTAATTTCAGGTTGTGTTGGACAATGGCATCCTCCAAGTCATCTTCGCAGTTCCAGAGGGTTATGTTACCGGAATACGTTTTGGTGGGATAAAAAATGTCCTTGATGTATCAAACAAAGAATCCCAAAGAGGGTACAACTATTTTCTTAGTTGTAAAAACCTCACTATTAAACAAGTTTAATTGCTCGCAAGTACGTACTCAAATATTTCATGGTATAATGTTACAGGTACTGGGACATTGCATCAAGCGTAAACCTAGACAACGATAATACAGATGAACTATTGTACGTGCTTTAATTAGCTAGCTACCGAAATTTTCTTTCAACTTGTTCTAGATAGACTACCTCTATGGCTCTAACCTAAATCGAGCTACTGTTTTGTTTGACTTTACCCTAATATCGTTTTTGCTATATATAAATGATAAAACGTTAGTTTTGGGTTATACTACCCCAAAGTGAGCAAGACAATAATTGCTCTTAAATGGGATAATAACGCGCCTACTCGAGAAAATATTTGAAAATTGGTTGTATGAAATGCAGATTGGTAGGTGCAAACTTTAAAATCATAAGCCAGACTGAAGATCAGGTGGAAATTTCGTTTGTGTATCCTCCAAGTCCAAATGTTCAATTACAAGCAGATCTCAGGTAATACTAGCGTAAGTGTGACGTGCAACATCAGTGATGATATCAAAGTTAATGTTAGACTACCGCAATCGTAAATGCATGCTAATAATCGTAAATGCATGCATCATGTTAATTAAATAATCGACAATTTTAAGTGTTTACATATACAGAATTAGAGATCAGAAGTAATATTGGACGTTCTGGTACGAATCTGTTAGGTACGTAATGCTTCGCGGCAGCTCTGGGTTCTACTCTTATGCTATATTGGAGCGCAAACAAGGGTGGCCTGCACTGCAGGTTGATCAAATACGAGCAGTGTATAAGCTCGAAAACGAGAAGTAAGATCATTTTTTTCTGAATTCTTTACACAGAAGCTTCTTCGGACAAAATTAAAAACATCGTGTTACATTGTAGTAACAATCTTGAGAGGGAATTTATTATCAGGTTTCATTACATGGCCGTATCAGACAAGATACAACGGGTAATGCCAACGCTACAAGACCGTACAACTGGTCAGCCCTTGGCCTATAAAGAAGCTGTTCTCTTAACTAATCCAACTGATCATAAGCTAAAAGGCGAGGTAATACGCGCCTATTATTAAAGGATACCTGGTCACCTCTATATATGTTTACTATCGTTTTTAACAAATTAATACAGTCGATCTACTAGTACACAATATTTGGTCACGAGCGTGTCTGGAACAGATATCTTAGCTTGTTATCGATCGATGTGTTTATTATAGTCATTGTAAAAGTGAAATACACAATGTGGAATATGCATGTAGGTGGACGATAAGTACCAATATTCTTGCGAAGACAAGGATAACAAGGTACATGGGTGGATTTCATTCGATCCTCCGGTGGGAGTTTGGGTTATAACACCTAGTGATGAGTTTCGGCTTGGTGGCCCGCATAAACAAGACCTTACTGCTCATGTTGGCCCGAATCTACTCGCTGTATGTACCTCAAGACTCGTAAAATTGTAAATTGGTAGTGGTTTAGCAACCAATTTACGCTACCAATTTACTGTTGGTCGCAAAATGTCTTTTTCCTTAATAGTAGTACAATAATGCATGATCTGGTAACTAATAATCTACTGGTTTTTCCAGATGTTTCATAGTACTCATTACGCTGGTAGCAACCTGACCATGAGTTTCACAAATGGTGAGCCATGGAAGAAGGTGTTTGGCCCATACTTTCTGCATATGAACTCTGCTCCTGGTAAGGGAGATGCTGATACACTCTGGCAAAGCGCGAAAAATCAGGTATATGAAATACCATCACTTCATTTACATCCCTTGTGATGAGAAAATCAGATCAGCAGTATTTCTAAGTTGACAGTGTATCAGATGGTTGAGGAAGTTAAAAAATGGCCTTATAATTTCCCATTATCAAAAGATTTTCCCAAGGCTAACGAACGTGGATCAGTTGTGGGTAGATTGCTGGTTAAGGATGGGTAAGTGCTTGAATCATTTTGATTAAAACTCGAGTACTATACATGCCTCACCCGCGCCCAGAAAAGATATTTGAGTTCACCTGAAAGATGTTACGTAAAAAAGTTTACTGACAGTACGAGTAACTCGTCTGACATGTGATGTGTTGCTAAGCTACGTATTGTTGATGATTATAGCTCAGAAGCACCAGTACCCGCAGCTTCTGCTTGGGTTGGTTTGGCTGCACCTGGAGAGGCTGGCTCATGGCAAACGGAAGTCAAGGTTCTTAAGGATTCAATAATTTTTACTAAGATCCAAAAATATATCGGTGATGACCTGAAAAGCTGACTTTCAGGCTCTTTTCTATTTTGACAGGGTTATCAGTTCTGGACTCAAGCTGATTCTGAGGGGAAATTTCTGATTAATAATGTTCATGGAGGTGATTACAGTCTGTATGCGTGGGCTCCTGGTTTTATAGGGGACTTCAAACATTCGCAAGACGTTACCATCACACCAGGTTCTTTACCTGTTTTGATTTCTTTACAGAAACAGGCATCTAATTCTTATGCAGGAATTTATGCTGATTTGGAACTGGTTTTGGGGTCTGCATGCAGGGAAGCAAATTAATATGGGTGATGTTGTGTATACGCCTCCCCGAAATGGACCTACATTGTGGGAAATTGGTGTTCCTGACCGCACTGCTGCAGAGTTCTTCATCCCTGATCCAAATCCACGCCTCGTAAATCGACTTTATGTACATGATAAACAGGATAAGTAGGTTCATCCCCCATGCCTCTCTTCTGCATTTCCTGGTAGACCTTTTGGTTTCCATGAAATGACCGCGCTGCTTGGTTGATTAACAGGTACAGGCAATACGGTCTGTGGGATCGATACACTGATCTTTACCCCAAAGATGATCTCATTTACACAGTAGGTGCGAGTGATTTTCACAAGGATTGGTTCTACGCTCATGTGTCTAGGTATCTCAATATTCCAGCTACTTACTGTACCTCAAATTTCTTATGTCATGTAATTTCCTGATCCGATGTCTTAAGGATCACGTTTACTGGTTGTAGGAAATCCGGAGATACTTACCTGCCAACCACATGGCAGATCAAATTCCCCTTAACTGGAGTTGCTCCCAACAGCATATACACTCTACAAATCGCGCTTGCCTCTGCTACTCAGGCCGAGTTACAGGTCAGAAGTCACCCTAAGCCCTTAATTAAGATACACTTGATCAAGTTCTAACTACTCAAAGCTGACATTTCTAGCAAATACTAATCAATGTCACTGCACTACGTGATTCTCAGATTAGGATAAACAACCCGGGCTTGAGAGCTCGTCCTTTATTTACGACATTGTTGATAGGAAGGGACAATGCAATTGCAAGACATGGGATTCATGGTTTGTACAAGTTGTACAGCATTAGTGTACCAAGTTCATTACTTAAGAATGGAGAAAACACAATTTTCCTCACACAAGCTAGAGGCAAGCAATTTCACCGTGGAGTCATGTATGACTACTTACGGCTAGAAGGACCATCGTCTCATACAAAATCGACATAAACAAGTACTTGAGCAGTGACAGGCATTGTGCTTGTTTAAAGTTTTGTTTACAAATGTACAAGCGATTTGCCATTTAACGACACAGGCCTTGTGTGTTTATGTTCAATCTATATGTGATAGGTCAGGATAGAATAGGAAGATTCTAGAGTCTAGGGTTAGGTTATTCCGAGTCAGTTTGTATTACAAATACCAACTATGTTATCAATGATACTAAAGGATTATTCCCCATCCTACATATGCCAGCATGCCAATCTCTAATCAAGGTAACAAGAGTACGAAACAGGTCAGACTATACAAATGCATCATAATCTCGCGATAAATTTTGATGTATTGAGAGTTAATTCCTAATAATCACAAGGTGTAACTATTATCCTAATTCCTAACTCTGTCGTATAAAGTAACACTAAATATGATATATACCCTAAGTAGTCGGACCCTCTAATCGTATGTAATCATACATTACACCACAAAATGCATTTCCAGCTACTGATTGCGTCAAGTAAAGGGTGTTCATTCCATTCTGAAGTGACGAACCTGGTACGACAAAGCTGAACAGCCAGTGCAACCCATGAATGCCATGTCTTGCAATCGCGTTATCAACACCTATCCTGTTCGTTGTATATGTTCTAGACCGAGACCCAACTTTGTTGAACTGCACCTGCATAATTGTCATCATCTTTGGTAAGTTCTACACGCATGAAAATGTGCAAATTGTAATTCCAAACACTTCTCAAAAGCTGAAGTGTAAATATGATGAGAAGGCTTACTCGAACAATAGCATTGGATGCAGATGCAAGTGCTAGTCTTAATGTGTATGTTCCATAAGGATTGACATCTTGGAGTCGAAATCGTATTTGCCATGTTGCTGGTTGATATTCTTTACTACCGATTCGCCTGCATTGTGTATATACGTATCACTGTATTAGATTACAGATACATGAAACATCCCATGCTTTTGGAGATTTCGATTGAAAAAAGCAGAGCAAATTCAACAGAGTAAAAATATAATGTATCCACCTTGGTACATGAGCGAAATACCAATCCTTTCTATAGTCACTGACACCAACTGTGTAAATCAAATCTCGGTCAGGATAAACCTCAGAGTACCGATCCCATAATCCATATTGTCTGAACCTGTTGATGATGAACATGCAAGTTGAAATCATTGAATCTGAAAAAATTAGGATGTTTATTGATTATTATGCGTTTAAACATTAACTCTTAAGTATTTGATGTACAGAAAGTGTAGAGAGATTTACTTGTTCTTCTCACTGCCAAGAAAGACCGGGTTTATAAACTCCGGTCTAGGATTAGGCACAAAGAACTCAGCTGCAGTGCGATCAGGAATGCCTATCTCCCAAAGGGTAGGGCCCTTTCTCGGCGCAACATAAACAATCTCACCTAGCTCAATCTGATATCCTACATTGACAATAAAGCATTACATTATAAGTTTACTGTGTATTGTTGACTGTATGCACGTTAGGTATGATGAGCAAAGCAACCAACCTGGCCGAACTAAAATGTTTGAGCTGTACTTATAGTCTCCTATGAAACCCGGAACCCATGCATAAAGACTGTATTCACCCGGATGAACTCCTCTGATGTCAAAGTTTCCATGACTATCTGCCTGAGTCCAATACTGATAGCCCTGTACAAACCACAAACATAGATCATTCAGTGGGAGGCCCAGACTAGGGGACAAACTTTTTCTTTACATGACTTGTTCAAATTTTATGCCAATTATACTTGAATGTGTAAATTTTACAACAATGGTTTCTCTTTGCCAGGATCCCTCTTCACCAGGCGCGGCCAAACCCACCCAAGCAGAACTTGCAGGAATTAGCCTCCTGTTCATTTGCCTGCATGATTAGGAGATGTATGTATTTGATTGAAAAATAAAAACTGTCTACCAGAAGAGGTAACAGATGAAAAGAGCTAAAGACACTGTCAGCTGTACCCATCACGGATTAGTAATCGGCCTCCTACTGATCCTCGTTGATTAGCCTTAGCATAAACTTGGGATGATGGGAAATCATAAGGCCATTTTCCAGTTTCCTGTTGTAGCTGTCTCATACAAAGAAAAAAGATGTCAAGATGCGCAACTGTCTGAACTGTTATCATGATTTTACTGTCCATGTAGAGATCTCTCACCTGGTTCTTTGCCATACTCCAAAGTAGTCTATAGGGGTTTGGATACTCATTCAGAGAAGCTTGGTTCAGGTACACAAAATAAGGTCCTATGACCTTTTGCCAGGGCTCTCCATTCTTAAGTGACATTTTCAAATTTTCACCAGCATAATGTCCTGCGAAAAAGTCCTGCAAGAGCAGAACAAGTCCAAAGTTATCAGGAGTAAAACCAATCAGCACAGATATGCAAGAAAGGAAAATTAAGAGATTTTCGGATTAAGATACATACAATTAGGCTGACAGGCCCAATGTGGGAGGTCAGCTCTTGCTTGAAAGGGCCAGCTGAGTAGTACTCAGTAGTTGGTTTTATGAGCCAAAATCCGACTGAAGGGCTTCCTGAGGATATCCATCCATGGACTTGTTGATCTTTCATGTCTTGTGAGTACTGATATTTGTCCTCAACCTTCACATGCCATGTCAATCAGAAACATGAATAATAGTGCTTAAGACTCGAAATCAGGGGCACCTCAAAAACAAGTCAAAAATTCACCGCGCCTGTCCACAATGAAGAAGTCGACCAGCTCACAGCACAGAACATGCTGAGAAACCGATACAAAAAGCTGAAGTAATATCAATACCTCAGTTCTGAGCATTGGATCAGTGTGATTTGTCCATTGAACAGCTTCTTTGTAAGCCAGGGGCTGACCATGATCGATATCCTGCTGCGTTGGCATGATCTTTTGGATGTCGTCAGAGACAACCATGTAATGGAACCTATATAGAAACCAGTTACATTTGTGATAAGCTAAAGAAAGCAATGAACAAACGACTGCTAGTATTAGTATCTGAGCAACATATCAGTCTTACTTGTCCACATTTAGTCTGTAGGCCACTCTTATTTGTGAAAGACTTATTGCTGGCCAACCTTGTTTGTGATCTAATACGAGATAATTGTAGAAGCCGGATGACCCTCGTAGCATAACAAACCTAAAATAATGCAATCAAGCCGAAAATGATTAGCTTCAATAACATCAGTCGAGGCCTCTTGACGCTCTAATTAGAACTTTGCAAGTTAATTATACCTCTTGTCTACATTCAATGGAATTTCATTTGGATCTCCATGCCATTCTCTTGAAAAAGAAAGCTCTACTTGACCCTCATCTTCTCTAATCACTCTGAACTGATCCATAGATAACCTGCATTAGGAAATAATGGACTCGGGTTAAAAAATCAAGGTGCATATCTGTCTAATTCGTCAATAGGTATAAATAACCTGCATTAGCAAATAATAAACTCGAGTTTAAAGTCAAGGCCATATAGACTAGAACCAATGTGATGAGGTAGTACAATGTTACTGCATAATAAACTCGGGTATTTTTTTTCTTTCAAGAGGAGACACAAGGGCAGTTTTCATGCAGAAGGCTTTGAGCTTAGTCATGGCTATGAGCTGAACTAGGCTGATTTCTGGAACAAAAAAAAAAATGGGTCGAAATGAAAGCATAATGCAAGCAAAAGTGAATCACATACCAGTCCAATGGTTCATCATTCCAACCAATATCCCAGTACCTAGATGAAAGATTTCATGAGATTATTAGTTATTGTACTAGAGGATCAACCAAAGTACGTAGCGTATGTGTAAAAACCAAACCAAACCAAACATGAACTACTTAGTGCTAAAAACTGAAGTGAATAAAGCTATACTATCACAGTATCGAGACTTGGAAGATTTTCGAGTCATTTTTTAACTCGAAATTTTAAGAACTCATCTAAAACCTCGAACCTAGTCATGTTAAGAGTGATAAAATTCATCAAAAGAGAGAAAATTTACCCTCTACTCTGCTCTTTGTGAGTAGTATCAAGTACATTATTGATTCCACCATACTGTATTCTGGAAACATGACCGCCTGGAATTGCAAGAGTGACTTGGAGAATTCCATTGTCCAAAATTGCCTAAACCAAGAAATTAATTAATTTGGGATCATATATTATATATTGCTGATCATAATAAGAAAAGTAACGTACGAATATGACATGCATGCATACATACATATTGGCCACTCAAACTTAATGTAACTGGAGGACTGATATCTTCTGACCCTTCTCCGACATGCGGCTTCTTCCGTATCCCTCTGCAATTATTCAAACCGGAAACTGTTACATGAGTTCTCTTCGGATCGAAACAGGTAATAAAAATTGTTATCGGGTCAAAAAGTTTTCAACTTTGAAACTTCAGACGTTTTGCCGAGCCTTTCAATCTGCAGCAGAGTCCATCACATCCCTGAATTCGGCTGTGATACTTGTAGCTCAAGTAGTAAAGAAAATTACCTTAAATTCCTGGCGCCACACGGGTGAAAATTTGCAAGGCAGAATATAATGTACAGGAAGATTGCCTTCTTCTTAAGCTTCATGCTGAAATATTAGTTCTGTAATAACTGAACCCTGCTCAACAATCTTCCCATCTACTATACGTATTATGACATACTATATTTTTTTTTTTTTATTCTATAGCAGTGTATTAGGATTGGACATAAAATCTTTTTATTACTAAAAGTAGGACTCTGAAATGTCTTTCAACCATAATAATAAATAACTTTCGATAAGTCGATAATAAAAAATAAAAATAAATAAAAAGTAAGTTTTTGACGTAAGTCACAGGGACCCTAAATAGTAAAAACCTTGCCAGTTGACCTAAAAATCGTATTGTGTTATGATATGTCATTGGACAAATAGACAGATGCATTAGGTATAAATGAAGTTTCACAAACAAGTAAACCTAGTTTTATTAGGATCGCAGTTTCATAATTGGTCAAATAGACCTTTTTTTACATATTTTAATAGACCTTGATATATACAACATTTGCATAATTTGGTCTATTACTCTCCACTCTATATACAATAGCAACCGACTCCACAACGGAAACATAATTTAACAACACAATTATACCTTTGTACTGATTATTTACCCTATCAAAATTATAGTGAGCCAAAATTATTTACTCCACTTAACTTAGGTGCATAACATCCCCCATTTTGCAGGAATTTTGGTGACATCTTGACCTTCAGAGTTTCATGTTGGAGATGCAGGGGACGTGAAGCTGAAGCTGTCTGAGAGCTTTGTACGCATCGATGACAGAGGAGGGAGAAGCTCCATTTGATGGATGAATTGGACATCATGAATGAGAGGATTATCGGTTCTCCTAGGAGGGGATCCTACGTAGGATGCAGGGGAGCACACAGTACAACCAGGTTCATAACCATCACAGAAAATCTGCAGAGCATAGCTCTTAGACTTTAGTCCATTCTTCATCATTTCATGGTTAATAACTTCATACTAGTAGAAAGTAGTAAATTATGACATAGGTGGAGATCTATACGCTTCTTGTTGTGGTTTTGACATAGGAAATTGTGTTCATAAGAAGTGAAAATTGATTCTCAACTGTAAGATTTACCACCAGTAATAATAAAATCAGAGAATGACAAACCTTTTCATCGATAACACCTGGAATCACACCTTTGCCATCATTATTTGGTTGATAAGAGCACCTACACGAAACACATATGTATATATTGTCAAAGAAAAACTGCTATCAGTTAATTACATGGGCTTCCATATAGCAGAACAACCTAATTAAGACAACTATTGACCAAAAGCGAGACTCATACAATCGTACTGATAGTCTGGTATCAGATACCTTCACGTACAAATACATACATAGAAGCAATTTGATTTCAGGCTAACCAAGAATGTCAAATTGTAACTCTGTAAGACCTATACAACATTAACCCAAACCTCAATACGCTCTCTGTTTATGGTGAATTATAGGTGGTCAAATGTATCATATATGGAGTATTACCCCTAAGTTGAATAATATAAGATCTATGCCAGAAGAGAAACAGAGACAAACCTGTGTTTGGTGCATCTACAAGGCCTGAGCACTTCAGGGATAGAAGGAGCAGGGCGGCAAGGCTTAGGACAGACAGGCTGATTTCTGCTTGCCGCAGCCTCTAGCTTGCCTGCCTCTGAACTCAAGGAACGCGCAAGATTGCTCTTCATAACTTTAGCACGCATTATAACTCTGACCAGTTAAATAAATGTGAGAGAGCTCAAGAAACTCAACAAATATAGCTCAACTTGTTCATAGTAATTTTCCACATTTCATGTGGCAAATAAAAACAGCAGAGTGTAGTTTCAAGATCAACCACATTTTCAGAGAGATTGGAGGGGAGGTAAGAGAAAGACAGTTATGTGGATTTAGTACTAATAAGACCCCCTTAAGCTTTACAAGAGCTTACAAAAATAAAAATATGTTTGGCTGAGAGTTCTTTCAGGAGATTATTTTGACTTGTGTTCCTTGAGTTAGATCTCCTCATTTTTCTCCACTTCCAGTTTTCACTAGGAAACCTTTCTATTTTTGTTGGTTGTTACAAGCTGAGGTAAAAGAAGAGTATCGAGACGTAAAATATATATCCAACCTTTAGATGTGAAATAAAATCATTAGAGATGATCCAACAGGAGGGGGGGGGGGGGGGGAAGTCGCTTGTACATGAATGTCTATTTCACCAAAATAATTTGGGATCAGCAAACATAAATTGTCATACAGTTAGCCAAACATCAGAAATAAGTACTAACCGCGGAAAAACAAGTGTTTCTACAGAAAGTGAATGATTCAGGAACAACAATCTACAGCATTTCCATTGATAGAAAAGTGGGAGATTAAATAACCAACAAATATAGAAAAAAAAAGATGATCCAAGTCGAGGCTTGTCAACCAAGGAAAAAGAACACCAAGAAGTGAAGTAAATAAGAAACAGAATCTGTGCACAACAGTAATAATGAATTGATGATAACTTCTCTTGATATCCTGGAATATAAACTATGTACAGGAATAACAGAAGACGTGGAAATTTTCGAACAAAAAAAGATTGAACCTGGTGGTATCAACTATAAGTATCCCAGTCAAATTTAGGTTGTGATAACACCTCATAGTCAATTGGACCTTCCACGACACGATCAATAGTCTGCATACCCTGTAAGATAGCTGGCTGAAACCCATCACTTCCGGTAGGCAACAATTTATACATGACTAATAATCCGAGAGTGAAGATGGCTTGTAGCTTCATTGAGTCGCCGTGAATTGAAAAAAACAGAAGCATTGCTATGAGATATAGGTCCACACAGAAGCGCATGATTGACAATACAGTATCCATCAGCCTCCCATCATTTCCAGCAGGAAATCCACGCACTCGGTACACAAATAAGAAGTTGTACTTATCGACCATGTACCGATAACCAAAGTATATAGCACCAACTGGAACAACCAGAGGGGCAAAGGAGGAGTATATCAATGTAAGGGCGAATATTGTCAGGTTAAATGCATAATACTGAGCAAAGTCAAATTTCTGTTTCGGAATAGGTGCAGTTCTGCTGCTGACTGGATAAACAGAGAGATCATGTCCCTGAAGATCAATCACATTCAGCCTGCCACCGTTTCCAACTCCAGGCTCGAAAGCTTCCTCAGAGATCAGGGGTCTTCGGAGACTTTCAAATGTGTCACCGTCTAGCGGGTAGTCCTCAGTCTGTTCAGGCACCAGCTGAAGCATGTCATTCTTCCGGAACTTCTGAAGGTTCCTTTTGATCCAGGGAATAGGGGTCAGCAGATCAAACGAAATGCCTAAGAAAGTGCAAGTAATGAGAAAAGCAAGAGATGAAAGGCATGATTTTGCCAAGAACGAGGCGCTCATATATTGCTCTATCCTTTTACAATCTTCCCCATCCAAGTAACACCGCCCCATGCTCAGGATCGTGTTCTCGAGAGAAGACTCAACCAAACCCCTTAAGACAATCAAATTCACCAGAAAAAAGCAAACCATCTTGATGAGTGCTGCCCTTTGTTCTCCTGACACTGTAATGTGGCGCTCAAACTTCGAGAGATAGGACAAAGCTGCTGGAATGAGTATGTACATGCTCACAAACACAAGCACATTGGGCAAGAACTGAAGAAAAATGGCAGCAAACCAACTCGAGCTTTGCAGCCAAGATAACCACGACTCAGCATTGTCCATGGCCTCGGCATTAATGATCCTCACTGCCCTTTGTAAAGCAGATATCACAGCTAAAGGAGAACTAAAGAAGAGGAGCATCAACAAAAGAAGGGTATTTACTAAAACCCTCCGCAATTTCAACGAAAGTTTAGACGAACCCAAATGATTCCAGTAAATATCAGCAGCCAACGGTGCACGCTCAACCTTCCACTGATTCCTCTCCAATTGCAGCTCAGTAAGCGAAAAGAACCTTCCAATCCGCATTCTCTTCTCTGTTCTAAAATCCTTAACAGCCTTATTAGCCGTATCCACATCCTTAAATACCACGAAAGCAACCCCGGCCCCCGGCCCCCTCTCTTCCTTATACGCAGCCACTTGAGACTCAAGATCAGCTCTCAATTCCTGCAACTTCCTCAACCTATTATCATCAGTACAACCAAATCTCCCGCGCACCTCATCCCAAACACGCTTCACATTGCGCCAAAATCGCCCCACCCTACTACCGTTCCTCAACCCCAACCCCAACCCCGCTCCCACAGAATAACCTTCCTCCTCATCACCATTGTCATCATCATCAACATCATACACCAAATGTGCATCCATTTTCGCAACTAACCGCGAAATATCGTCCCTAACCTTTACCAAATCCTCAACTAAATCATCTAAATTGCACAAATCCATAGGAACAATAATTCGATAAAGTTTGCCAGGATACTTGAGTTCAAAATACTCTTCCAAGGGGGACTTATCATTAGATAGCTTCTTCGGCACGCCTTGAACAAGAATGGTAAAAACAGCACTAGAATTAGCACTAGGATCGCTAGGGTTACCGAGGCCGTCTCGAAACCGAGTAATTCGAAGCCACTCCTCGATCTTGCAAATACCTTTATGAACTAAATACACTAGACCCAAGGCGAAAAGGAGATGAATCCACAATAGGAGCGAACCTTTGGGGATGTGACTCACGGTGGTTTTCGAGAACTGGTCGTCCATGGCGGCGGTGCCAGCGTAGAGGTTGAGAGGGAGGAGAGCGACGACGGCGATCAAGGAGGCGGCGGAGAGGACGGCGAAGGAGCCGCCTTCGATGACGAGGAACTGTGCTGCATCGGCGCCGCAGTGGAGGGCGATCTCGCGGGCGGTGGCGTGCCAGACGGCGAGGAGCTTGGTGGCGAGGGCGGTGGGGCCGGGAATGCGGCGGTGGTCGCTGCGAAGCTTGACGACGAGGAAGATGAATAGGCAGGAGAGTGCTCCGACGGCGGAGATGTTGATTAGGTATTGGATGTTGCCGTACCAAGTTAAATCGAAGTCGTCCGGCGGTGGCGGGAAGGTGGCGGGCGATGGTGAGGTTGGTTGCGCCATCGCCCCACGGCGTTAACAATTAGGGTTTTCAATTGAATGGAGTGGTGGTGGTGTTCATCAATTGGGATTCCAGATTGTGGAGGAAGAGTGTAGGAGAAGACGTGAGATGTGGAGATTTTGGGAGTATCTGTATCTGGGTAAAGTAAGTTTCTGGGTTTGATAATGATACGTCTTTCTTTAGTAATTTTACGGTTTACCCAATTTGATACGTGTATGCCTTATTGGTTACGCTTAGATACACGGTGAAAACGTGATAGATAGAATCGTGTGAACGATATTTTGTGTTTCACCTGTAAATCTTTTGCATCTGCAAGTTACTACTATTCAACCTTATTTCCAATGAGTCCAAGCGATGCCGATCAGATTGGCATTGCTCATGGTTGATGAATGATGAGCGTAGAATGCTTATACTCGTCTGTCAAGAGTGATTGCCAAAGTGTCGTGAATGCAATCGAGGAAGGGTGGTCCATATGATATGAGACTATGGGGGTAAGTATGTTTCTCATTGTGTCTCACCATGACATTCTTCGTGGTTTATATCGTAAGAGACTTATGAGTTACGCTGCCTTACAAATTTGTTTTGTGTCCAAAGGTTGTAATCTTCTTATTAAAATTAGTGTCAACTTTAATAGGATATATGTACTACATTCGGTTAGATGAGCTTTTGGGGAATTACCTAGTCATACATGAAGTTCAAGTGGGGGTATGAAAAGATAGCTTAGCAAAATGCATAATGGCACACTTAAAACTAAATAGACTCCTTCATCCAGGCCAATTATATCGTGTGTATATATCATTCGATTAGTTCAATCAATAACGAGAAAAGAAACGAGAAAATTAACCAATTAATTGGTCTCATATGATGAGAGGATCTCACAATAGTACTATAATTTTCTTGTTTGCTTGTGTTCTTTCTGCTTCATATGTTTTATTGTCGATTGGCTAAGTTCTATTGTGCATGTGAGATTGGTCTTATTTACCAACAAGTATTTGTATAACCCATAGTAGAATACTAGAATGTATAACCTATAGTAGAATGTATAGGATAGATTAACAAAATGTGTAATGCACACTTAAAAATAAAAGATTCATTCACCCAATTGTATCGTGTGAGCATATCATTCGATTATTTCAATTAATAATGAGGAAATAAATGAGATACAAAAAAAAAAAGGAGATTATTCCCAAGGTTTGACTCATCACGAGAAGCGGCAGGTCTATTAGGTAATCTCACGTTTTTTCCAGATGTTCACACGTGAACGACCACGCGAAAAAATAAAATAAATTAGATAATAAATGGTAAAAGATATTTATTTAACTAAAATGTTTGTGGATACTTTTCTTGCTTGCTTGCATGCTTTATAATTTTATTGTCGATTGGTTAACTTGCACGTGTGTGATTGGTTTTATTTCCTAATGTATATAACCCATGTCTATATGAGAAGATAGATTAACAAGAAAAATGCACAGTGTACACTTGAAACTACAAGACTCCTTCATCCAATTGTATCATGTGAACATATTATCGGATTATTTCCCATCAATAACGAGGAGAGAAACGAGATACCAAATAGATCAAAGAAGATTTTCCCCCAAAAATTTGACCAATCACGAGAAGCGACACCTGTATTAAGTAAACTCACAGTTTTTTCACAATTACACACGCAAACGATCATGCTAAAAATGCAAATCAGATATTAATGGTAAATATTACTAGATCGAAGGAGATTTTCCCTGAAAAGTTTGACCTATTACGAGAAGTGACACCTGTATTAAGTAAACTCACGGTTATTTCACAACTGCAGACACGACCGATCACACTGAAATTGCGAATCAAACAATAATGGTAAAAGATATTAATCTACCTTAATTGGTTTTCTGGCTGATGTGGAGCCCATAGATGATCATCTGCATTGCTGGCTTTCAGCCATCAATTTGTTCAATTTTTTCCATTTCTTAATAGGGTTTCTCTGATTAGGAGGAGAGAGAGAGAGAGAGAAAGGGAAAGCCGCAGGAAGAGAAGAGTAAAGAGGAAGACTCTCTCTGAAGTTGAGTTGAGTTGAGTTGGTTCAATCACACTGAATGAGAGAGAAAACAAAAGAAAAATAGAAGAGCCCCCCACCCTTTATTTTTTTTGAGAGTTTTACCCCTTTTTCTTCTTCTCCTCTTTTTCAACTGTCTCCTCCCCTCCTCATCCACCCCTCCTCATCTTCAACCAAAAACCAAGTACCAGTACTTTTTTTTCCTTTAAAAAATAGTAAAGTAAGGAAGAAGAAACTACCTGGTACTCAACTTTGATGGGTTTTTAATGGATCTGCAGATCTAACCCTTTACATTTTAACCCATAAATCTTTGTTGAATTTTCTTCTTTGTAGATCTTTTGCAGCTTTCATTTCTCCATTTGATCAGATTCTCAACTGTCAAGCCTAGTCACACTGTGAGTCAATGACCTTCCTTTTCTGCTACCAAGATTGAAACTTGTTGGTTACTCTTCTGTTTTTATTAGTTTCCTTGTACTCTTGCTTTATAAAGTTTCGTGCTTTATGTACTTTGATTAATTTGAAGTTTGTGGGTCATTTGAATTGTTGATTGTTGTTTGAATTTCTATGGTGGGTTGTCTTTTGTTTGTGTAAATTTGACTGAATTTGCTGGTGATTATGTTTTTTTTTTTTGTGTGTTGAATTTGACTTAATTTGTGCTTGTGTTGTTGTGTGGAATTTCTATGTGCTGAAGTTGTGATTTGGTAATTGTAACAGTGAATAAATCTGGTGGTGAAATTGTGGTAAAAAAGTGGGTTACTTGCATCCATTGTGGATGTGGAGGAATTGAAGGTTGGCCCAGGTGAAATGAGGGATGTTATCGAGGTTGATATCATTCCTAAAGGCCTGTTGGCGGCCGTCTTCAGACCGGTCACACTCGGGTTCAGATGCAGCAGGGCGACAGGATGGGCTTCTTTGGTATAAGGATACCGGGCAGCATATTTGTGGTGAATTTTCCATGGCTGTTGTTCAGGCCAATAATTTGCTCGAGGATCAGTGCCAGATAGAGTCTGGCTGTTTGAGCTTGCTTGATTCCGGCCCATATGGAACATTTGTTGGGGTCTATGATGGCCATGGCGGCCCTGAGACATCACGTTATGTCAATGATAATCTCTTCCAAAATCTTAAGAGTAAGTGCAAGGACCTTCTTTGCTAAATGCTTGTAATGCTGCTTATATTCGGATAGAAATTATCTAACTGCTGAAATGGGAAGGGGGATTACTATTGGTGAAACAAGGGTATGGGACTATGGGGCGGGAGAGAGACGGGGTAGTGAAGGCTAGTACGAACAGGGATCTCATATATTAGATGGAGAACTTCAATAATCTTATTATTTTACAGTTTTATGACACTCTGGACTGCCCGGGTGGATTGTGGGGTCCCATTGTAATGGAATTCATGGCTCTGCTTTCCTATTCTAGTTAAGAATTCGGGTGCTTCTTTTCGAAGTTTCTACTTCATAATCAATTTTGCTTGGTAGTTTGTTATCCTTGTGAAATTAGATAAGGTTTATAGTTGAGACGCCCACTTCTGATTCGTAAGCCGGCTATGCTGTTTTGCAGGATTTGCCGCTGAGCAACAGTCCATGTCAGTCGATGTCATAAGGAAAGCATTCCAAGCAACCGAGGAGGGATTTTTTTCTGTCGTTGCTAAGCAGTGGCCTATGAAGCCCCAGATCGCGGCAGTTGGGTCTTGTTGTTTGGTTGGTGTCGTATGCAATGGCATCCTTTACATTGCCAGCCTTGGCGATTCCCGTGCTGTTCTTGGGAGGTCAGTCAAGGCAACTGGTGAAGTTATTGCAATCCAGCTATCTGCTGAACATAATGTTAGCATTGAGTCTGTCAGACAGGAAATGCATGCAATGCATCCAGAAGTCTCAGACATTGTAGTGTTGAAGCATAATGTATGGCGTGTCAAAGGCTTAATACAAGTATGTTTTCTACACTTTCTGATCACCATTTCCTAAGGCACATGGCCTTTTTTTTTTTTTTTTTTTTTTTTTTTTTTTTTTTTTTTTTTTAAATTCCCATGTGTTTATCTGGTTTCTGGCTCATATCAGTTTGTGAGATTGGTTTCTGCTGGCTGTTAACTGAAACTGGAAACACTAAAAATTTGGAGCTAGTCAATATCGTTTCGGGAAAGCCAGTAAGGTTAGGATGAATAATAGATGATGGCATCTAAGCACTTATTGGCATTTAGAAAAGGATCATATACCCAACTGGGTCATGAAAAATACCACTGTTGCCAACTTTGAGCGTCAAGGATAAGTATATTCACTTATGGCCTTTTTGGCTTTTGCTAGGGTCATGTCAATTTGAATTCTGGGATTGGCCCAATTGTCATTATTGGGATTCCAAAGATTTTGGACAATTTCCATTGACTTTCTTGTAAGTTTCAAAGAGCAAGATTTCAAATAGCAACTAATAGTCTAATAGATTGTCAGTCCGAATTCATTGCACATGTTATTTCACTTGTCCTTAATGATACCATTCCTTCTCTCTACTATCTCCACCACATAGAAAATTGGTGGCCAAGGAATCTGTGTTCCCCCCCCCCCCCCCCCGTTATCTGTATCTCCCTCTTCTTGGCCTTGGCGCACCGGTAAAGGTGTTGCTGTGTGATCGATAGGTCACGGGTTCAAGTCCTGGGAGCAGCCTCTTGTCCAAAAAGTGACAAGGGAAGGCTTGCCCTCTATACACCTTGTGGTGGGACCCTTCCACGGACCCTCGCTTTGCGGGGATGCCAATGTGCGACCGGACTGCCCTCCATCTCCCTCTTCTTCTTCTTCTTCTTCTTTTTTTTTTTTTTGGGTAGTTGTACTCTTACTAAAGATGGATATACCACATGAATATTCATTGGCCTCTTTAATAGTACATGTGACTATGTGAAGCAAGGTAAATAATGGTTTGATCGCCCTATACATCCTAGGTTTTAATATAGTCTGAGACTTGAGATTCATCTCTTAGACTTCCAAATTGCTAGGATGTTGATTGTTTGGTCCATAAAGATGTGTTGCAGACATCCTTTCATTTGACTTTGGGCTTGTATAGGTAGCTGTGACTTTTAGGCTGAGTATAAAGGATTTTTCAAAACCTGAGAATTGTGTACTGTGGTTGTATCTTTGTAGGGTTTTGTTTACATCAAAAGGTCATGAACTCTCCGTGGTGTTATTTTTGAGATATTACCTTTTGGGAAATGCCTTGTGAGAGTTGGAATTGGAAGGCCCCCCTCGTTACCAGAGGACTTACCAATGTTCATGGCTGTTTTAGAGACTAAAAATATTTGCAGTCTCATCCAATATTGAAGATGTAATCTGTGTATTTTGGGGTCGTATGAGTTTCTTGCTTGGAAGCTGTGCATGTTGTTAATAAACATTTAGTGAAGAAGCAGGGAGTCTTTAAAGGCTTGGGGTGTTGTCCAATAGCTGCATATGATGGGGATACTGTAGTGGTTAGTTGTTCTAGAGAGGGAAATTCAAGGTGAATACATTTTTTTTTCTTTTAAATATTTTTAGAAATCGACTTTTGGATGCTGTCAAAATTTCTTGAATATTCTCAGTTTCAGCTGCTACATAATTGGCACTTACAGAATAACAGTGACTCTAGATCCAAATTTCAAGATTTTATGTTGATTTAGGTTTCTAGAAAAGGGGAAGTTTCTAGTAATGCTTCAGGTAAAAACCATGTAGAAAAGTAAGTATCAAGTGTTATATGAGAAACTTGGCAGCCTTTTGCATGTAGTTTATCATAGCATCATTAACTCTTTTTTTTTAATCACTTAGTGCCTCTAAATAGGCTCCTCAACTACACCAAACGAGGTGGAAGGCGGGGTTTGGGTTGGATTGACACAGCTTTTTCCACTGTGAGTGAGGTGTTCTTAGAGCCTTTTTCTTTTTCTTTTTCTTTTAATACCATTGCCGCAGACCCTGAGTCATTAGCAGTTGTATACTTGTATCTATTTGGTACAACGTGATGGAGTCCAGCATAAGGATTTTACCTTACTAGTTGTTTCTACTTTGCAGTTCTTAGTTAGTCAAGTTAACTAGTATGGCCCTGAACATTCAGTCCAAATTTTTTGTGGACGCTAATAGTATGCACAACATAGTGTCCCCAAAACATCGTAATGACGATTCTATACTGGGGTCTTGAGTCCGTTGACACTGTTGTTCTTTGTTGACGTTTGTTCTTACATTTATGTTCTTAGTAGTTAGTATTTCTTATCCTTATCTCTTCTCTAGAATTCACTTGATTGGAATCAGGGTGGTTTTTAGCATTAGTGCCTTTTAAATGATGAAGAATCGATCCCGTGTATCATTCAGCTACGTAAAATGCGTAGAACTACTGAATAGGCATAATTGAATTTTTAACTTTGTTAGGCAAATGTTTTGTTCATTCCAAAATCTCCTCTTGTGCACAATTTTTGACAGTGGCATTGAACCTGCAGATTTCTAGATCTATTGGTGATATATATCTGAAAAAGCCAGAGTACAACAGGGAGCCCTTATATGCCAAGTTTCGTCTGCGTGAGCCTTTTAAAAAGCCGATCTTGAGTTCTGACCCTGCAATTTCTGTGCATGAGCTTCAGCCACATGATCAGTTTGTTATATATGCTTCTGATGGTCTCTGGGAACACCTGACCAATCAAGAAGCAGTTGATCTGGTCCAAAACAATCCACGAACTGTAAGAACACTGTTTTCCCCTACTGACAAATGATTTGCATGCTAGACATACTTTGATCTATACTTTAGGCTTATTAAAGGGTTGGTTGTATCTAAAACATATAGTGATGGTGATGCAGGGAAGTGCCAAAAGACTGGTAAAAACTGCATTGCAGGAAGCTGCTAAGAAAAGGGAGATGAGGTACTCAGATTTGAAAAAGATAGACCGTGGAGTACGTCGACATTTCCATGATGATATCACTGTGGTTGTCGTATTTCTTGACTCGAATCTAGTGAGTCGAGCCAGCTCAGCGAGGGGTCCTACCTTGTCCCTCAGAGGCGGTGGCATCACCCTCCCTGCGAAAACACTGGCTCCTTGTGCCACCCCAATGGAAGCCGGTAATAGCTGATGAAAGCTCTCCTCGTCGTTATAATCTTGTTGTACCTAATGTCAAGAACCCTTTTTCCAGACTCTCATCATCATCAGGTTGATAATCTGTTAGATAGATAAAAGTGAAGGTGCAAATCTTTTTTTTTTTTCTTTTTAATTTAAATTCTTTAAAATGTAAAATGTTAACATTTTAACTCTGGGACAGCATGTTAAATTAATTTGTGAGCAGAATGAAAAAAAAAAAAAAAAATCAGATCGAGGCAGTGCTCTGCTCCCAAGAGGTGATATGAACGATTCTTTCTTCTGGACTCGTACTAACTTGATTATCCTCCTGAATCTTATGTTGTTAGAAACTTATGTGTTACTCTTGTATTTCTGGTGCGTTGAAGTTCCGAGTTTGGGCGTGTGCGTACATGATGATGCACATGAATGAGCAGGCAAACAACTTTGTGATGAGAAAATAAAGTGATAAAATGCAAAGTCGTGTAAAGATGATTGTGATTTCATTGATGATAATAATGACTTCATTGAACAATATGTTTATTTGGCTATCTATTATTTGTATCCCACATTTCTAGGCCACCTATCGCACTTGATGCTATTGTTATAGAGGATGCCCGTGTGTATGTTTGTCTGTTTAGTGTAGTCATCTTTACGCTCTTCAATCAAAGTCACTTTTGTTATATACACCGTTTTAGTAAGTGTCAAGTAAACTTGTTTTTTTTTTTTTTTCCACCCCTTTTGCTTTGTTTCACCATTGTTTATAATGTGCTCGTAGTGAGGCAATTGTAGTCTGTTGAGTTTGCGACCTAAACCGAAAAAAAAAAAGACATGGTCGAATTCTACAAGATTCGGACGCAAGATTATTTCATTGCCGAAATATAATAAAAGACGGTCTTACACAAAACTTGGTCTAGTAATAACCGCCTCATTGTCGCCCAAAGTAGAAAGGCGGTAAAGTTAGCTGCCAAAATAACTATTGTGGGCCCAACAAAGGATACATGAATGAGTAGGTAGCAACAAAATATTATTGGGGATTATCAATTATGTCAGTCAGCACTCAGTGTGAGTACTGCTGCTAAGTGCTAACAGAGAGGAGAGAGGAGAGAGAAAATGGGGTGCACATTGTCATCATCATCATCAATGGTGACGTGGAAGAACAAGGGCGAGAGGCGATATCTTTTGAAGGGGACCCACGGCGGAGGAAACGAGGCGGTGACGGTGTGTAGGGAGAGGAAAAGGGTGGTGAAGAAGGCGGTTAAGGAGAGACAGGCGTTTGCGGAAGCTCATTACAATTATTATCAATCTCTCTCCTCCGTTTCCTCCGCTTTATCCCTCTTCATTTCCCGCCATAATAATACTCAACGGTTTCTGCTGCCTCCTCCTTCTGTTGGCCCGGACCCGGTTGAGGATGGTAATGATGGGTATGAGAGTGAGAGTGAGGGGTGGGATTTCTTCAATTTGTTAGGTGGGGATCATCAATTTGACAAGGAGGAGGAGGTTGTTGTTGTTGGTAACAATAATAATAATAATGGGAATAAACAAAGGGAATTGTGGGAAGCATTGAAGGAGGTTGAGTCTTATTTTGTGACGCCGTCTAACTCTGGCCGTCATCTTACTACCATGTTGGAACTTGCTTTTCACCCTGCTGGTTTGTTTCCCTTTTTTTTTTTTTTTTTACCCTCAATTATTACGGAGTACTTCATTTACAATAATGTTGCTGCTGTTTCACCTTGTAATGTTTTGTAATCCTCACGTTTCATGTCTTTGTGTCTCAATTTCTGGACTTGTTGTATACTTGTATGCTGTTGTTGGATAATTTTATTGATCAAGTCAATTTTATGAATCAAGGGATTTCTAGAATGATGGATTCATAAGTCATCCGAATTAGTATCTTTATGTACCTTCCCATCACATATCTGCACTGCTTCTTTATTTAGTTCATTTTGCATCAGCATCAGGTTTATGTTTTAATGTCACTGGTGCAGAAACTCCTAGTAAGAAAATACTAGTTTCATCTCAACCGGAATCTTGGAAGAGCTCGCTTTCAACTTGCTCAGCAACTACTTCTTCAACCTCATCAGACAGTGCAAGTGAGCGCAAGAGTTTGCTGTCATTTACTTCTCATATGGAAAACACAAGTGGTCTTCTTGTTGACGCTCATTGGGGGATGGTATCTGGTAGCCACTCCTTCACACTTGGAAGGTTGTATGCTTGGGAGAAGAAGCTCTATCATGAGGTCAAGGTAAACTCCTTCAGATTTTTGTTTATATTGTCAAGTGTCTCCGGGACGTTTCTTTACAGCTGAGATAGATTATTACAGACCTCAATTGCTTGAGCATATGAGTCTGATTTTCTTTTCTCCAGTGTATAATATGGTTGGTAACGTAAATGTTTGTGTGTTGGATGTTTAGGCTGGAGACCAAGCACTTAAGACTTATAAGCAAAGATGCTCACAATTACGGCAGAAAGATGTGGAAGGAGATGTTCTGTGCCCTTCAAAAGCCACTGTCGCAGTTAAGGATCTGTACCATGTCATGCTGGTTGCTCTGCAACGTGCTGATTCCATCTCTAAAAAGATAGCAAAACTAATAGATGAAGAGCTCCAACCGCAACTGCTTGAGCTTCTGCAAGGGTAAGTATTATGAAAATAATTGTTATGCAAAACCTTTGTCATACAGCAGCGAAAATTATATCCTGGCTGTAGATTACGTTTCTTAGGCCAGTGTTCATGTCTTTTGCAGCCTAATGATGACTTGGAAGTCCATGTTTGAAACACACGAGATGCAGAGGAAGATTATGCAAGAAATCAAATCTTTTAGCTGTCCTGATCTTGGTAACAACTCTCACTTCCTAGCTACACTTCAGCTAGAAGCTGTAATTCGAGACTGGCGTGCTTGCTTTTCAGACTATGTTTCTGCACAGAAAGCATATGTCAAATCTCTCCAGGGATGGCTGTCAAAGTACGTCGAAGCAGAAGCTGAATATCATCATTACTACTATGCTGGTAGCTCATCACTGCCTCCAATTCCATTCAATGGGCCGCCCTTGTTGATTACTTGTAACAACTGGTTTGCTGCATTAGAGAGGTTGCCCGATGAAGCAGTGAAATATGCTATGAAAAGCTTGGCAGAAAATCTTCAGACATTGTGGGCTCAGCAGGGCATTCAGCGTAAACAGATCAGGAAAGTTAATGGGCTTGCCAAGGAAATGGATAGGAAAATTCAGACATTCGAGAAAGCCGAGGAAACTCTTCTTGTGAGTGATATATCACACTGCAGCATCAAGGATCACCGTGAGTCTTTCGACACAAAGTATCAGATGGCCATTTGCAGGAAAAAGCTTGAAGTGGAGCGCGAAAAATACCATAGAAGCTTGCAGGATACAGAACTACTAACCATGAACAGGCTGAAGACGGGTTTTCACTCAGTTTTCGAGTCTTTGGCAGATTTTTCCCGAGCTTCTGTCAAAGTTTATGCAGACCTGGTAACACTCTCTCAGAATGTCAAGGCTTAGGGTGCTGCTAACCCTGCTCATGGTAATGCAATCTTGCAAAGAAAACAAGTACAGATACTACTCATGTTAATTTTGATATGGTTTTGTAGTCAATTAATTAGATATAGGCGTATAGGTGGGATATATTTCATTTTTGGTACATATTCGACTAGCTAATGCCGCAGGAGAATGAGTTATGACATATGAGTATTCAAACACGGGAGAACCCTCGCCAGTTTAATCCAATAACGCGTGTGACTTAAAACAATAGAAAAACCGTTCATATTATAGGCTTTGATTCTAGTACCTTTGACTTGTATCATACGAGTAACATTTTCTAGGCACCAAAACGGTCGTGCCAGGTTAGGAGGTATAAAGTGTAACGGGTAAGCCAACAAAATTGACACGGCTTTGAATTGGTTTAGTTTTCCTTCTCTTATAAAAAAAAACTCCCAACCCCGAACCTAAATCCGATCAGAATTAATGGTGGCGGTGATGACGTCAACAACAAGATACAGTTGTAAGGAGTGCGGAACGAGCCTGAACCTGAGCAGCAGCCACCTGTACCCACCCGATACATACTTCGAAGCGGGCAACAAGAAGACCCTGTCGTTCTCATGGGTCGACCCGCAGAAAATAAAGTTGGAGGATCAAGACAAAATCCGACCCTTTATCGAGACGGTCAACTACTGGGGCTTACAGAGGAAGGAACCCAAGATAAAGTGCGCCAACTGCGGGAAACTTTTGGGTTGGGTATACGGTGATGGGCCTCCGATGACAAATAGTCCGGGTCAATTCCATTTTGGGCCAAGCCAGGTTATCCCCAGACATCCCAGGTTAAGGTTCAAGATTAAAGCTCTCCTCTCTTGGCCTGCACCTTGATCATTTTTTAATTTTTTTTTGGGACGTGTTGCTTGTACAGTACAAATAGTTGTGGTGCAGTTCTGTGCTGATTTTGAAATCACTGTATACAATATTAATAAAGGTTTTTTTCGTCAATTGATATGGGATTGCTTATTGAGGCTATTATTTTGTGTATTCTCTTCAGTTAATGTACAGTACATGTACTCCTTCCGTAGCATTTATTTCGTTACAATTCTTATCAAGTGATATCGACTTTGATATTGACTTTCCATTAACCCGAAGTGGCATTCTGATTTGCTGTATTCCGCCCTAATCATAAAACGGATGAATTGGACTGCCAAGTATTCGAAACAACTCAAGACTTCTCTCAAAAGAATTTTGATAGTGTCGTTCAGAGGGTTGAAGCGAGAAATTGAGGTGCTTGGATTTCTTCTGAGAAATGCCCTAGTTTTAGAGGAATTGATTATAAGTCACTGTTCTGCAGAACAGATGCTGATACATGATCTTCCAAGGGCATCAACTACAACAGCGCTCAGGGTTGATTAGGCACACATACAACCTTGTATAGGATGGTCAAATCTATTCATTTTACCTCGTAGTCTTGTAATTTACTGCGCCTGATTTTTACTAGGTTGCCGTTAGCTTTAGTTTTATATACGATAAAAAAATGAGATGTTCATCAATTAATTAATACAATTATTTGTTGAGAGTTGAAACTACTATTTGTGCATCTCTTTCAATCAAGACGGAAAGTAATATCCCTTACAAGCCTTGGTCATCCGTAAACACCCCAAAAATTGGCGAACAATGCACGCTAGCCTCAACAAGTCACAAAGGGATTCAAACATTCACAATTGGCATGAACTTACCAGTCTTCCAGAATTTTCGCTGAACATACGCTACTGCTGTACTTATCACTCATGACTTTGATGAATAGAAAGCTTGTGGTAGCTTGTGATAAGCTGACAGTTGAAAATGCAAAATCACAGGCTTACACCCTAAGCAAAGCTCTTAAAAGACTTTGGCCAACAACATTAATGCGAATTTTCCAACTCTTTTGATGTGATTTCAGATTTGTACTTGGCCTTGTATTTCTCTAAAAAAATTCACATGCCATTAATTTTGTTCACATATTAATTTGAGGAGTTATGTAGAAGGATCCCCTCACTCTCCTTTGAAAATTGGCTAATCAATGAATAGTACTCCGTGTGTGTTACTTTACTCCATACATGACCTGATTAAGACTTGATTTCATTCACTTTGCTTTAATGCTTAGCATGGATTGCTCATATTGTACATGTCATATCCCTTCTTAAATTGATTCATCGAGGACACCTGTGATTATGTTGTTATTCGGAAACATAACACATATCTAGTGGTGAGGATGGAAACTCGCATATTTCACCATCGACTATTGTAATGATATAATGAACATATGATGAAACTTCATTGAGCTTGTACGCAATTTAACGACATACTCGTGACTAAGACTCATGGATGACATTAAAGGGAGGAAGAGAACCAATGAATGAATTAAAGGTTAGATTGGGAGATGATCGAGTCCAGTGGAGGCCAAAACATTGATCAAGTACGTGACCTTTACATTACATTCATTCATAAATACACAAATCCGCCGACATTCAACACCAAAGAAATTACTGTACTAGTGAATCTAGGCAAGCCATGCCTTCCTTCAGATGAGAATGAATGATTCACCAACCATATATTATCAGAAGAAAAAAAATTAAATTTGGTCTTTCTGACACTAAATTTCATATGCAGTGGACCCACCTCATTTCTAGCTCACCAATCTTTGTTTCTATATTCAGGGACCTAAGATATTTTTCCTGACTTTTTTTGTGTACGGTGTATGATAAAATCCCACACTTTTTCCTTTTTTTTCCTTTTTCCCTTTGCTTAAGAAGATATGGCTGAAACTCATGTGTTAGATACAGTCACTCCTATCGTACTGAGCCTTGGTTTCTTGGATACTAAGCTGCTACTTCCCATGGTTAGTAAGGGATTCCGGGTATTCGAGGGCGGTACACCGTACACCATACAGTGGTATCTGAGGCCAGAGTTCGAAAGCATGTCCATCAAAATTGCCTTTGTGTCTTTAATGTACCAAAAAACAGTGCTGCTATTTTCATTAACCAAAACAAATCAAAAGTCTATACCAACTCCCTTCCTTGCAACTCTCTTTCAGAGACAAGGAGGTGTTAGCCTATTAGGGCTCGGTAACAATTATCTCGATTCAAGAACCTCGAGCATCAGTGGTTGAGAGTTGAGACGTCTCTTGGCACATTTACAAATCAAAAGAGAAAGACATCACAGAAGTGTTTTTGGATAAGAGACAAGGCAAACTGAAGAGCATGATCGACTCAACCTTTTATACATGATGATCACCAATCCAAGTACAATAGTGTCAATCTAGTGTAAACAAGCTATAGACTAATCTACATGAGGCTGTTATAGAAGTATAATGAACAGAAACAGCACCTCGATGAGTAAAGTAATGAGATTTGGGTCAAAATTGTACAGGGGATGATTACTACATTACAGGTCACGCCTGCATAGCGGGCAGGAACCATGCCTCATGAGCCATTTGTCGATGCAAGGAAGGTGAAACATATGGTGGCAATGGGGCAAACTTCGAACTGCTTCCCCAATTTGAAAGTCCTGAACACATCCCAAGGTAAAATAGCAATGGTTATGCCCACTGCACAGTCTGGTCACAGAACTAAGAAGTATACCAAGAAAGTAACATATGATCAGAATAAGTTATAAGCAAACCTGCAGGCAAACAGAACAAGAAACTTTCTCTCCTGAAGCATCCATGTTGTTCTTTGTAGTGATTTTAATCTTGGGTATCTTCTCAACTAAATCACACGATAAACCTTTCGCACTACTCGTGTCAAAGATATTGGTAACTTCATCAAAATTTGTTTCCACAGCGCCCATCTAATCCATTCAATAAAGAGATACAACAAACAAGTCAGGGTCAGCACGCATCCAGCTATATGAATTCCTACTTCCATGACTAGCAAACATAATTTACAAAGCAACAGCAAACATCGGAAACATCGGAAACAAACAGTACCTGACTCTGTACTGCACTGAGCATTGCAGGGCCAATTCGCTCGCGCACAAGTCTACCACTCAGAAGGCTTGCAATGACATCAATCTGCAATGTTGATGACAGCAAATAAGCACACACAGTGATTGACATTTTCTACAATTTAGCCTAAATTTTCCAAAAGCACAGCTTTATAAAAGGCATTCAGACAAAGTTCACCAAAGCAAAGAATATGATCATACTAATGTTAATCTTGTTCCCTTCCCTCTAGATAGGTGACATAAATTTGACCAAAACATCTACATACATATTCATAAAATCAAACAAGTGTTAGAATGCAATACCAGGTAGAGAAGACAGCCAATGCCGGATTCATCGGACCGCCAGAGAACAACAGAAGATTCAAAGACCTCAATGGAGAAAACAGCACCAGAGATAGCTCCAATGGCTGCTCCTCTCACAAACCCACTCTCTGTCTCTTGCCCTATCAATGCCCCTGTCATTGCTCCTAATAATGTCCCAACTGCATTTTCACAATTCCTTCCTCTTAATAATCACCATAATTTTACTTTAAGCAAGCAAAGATGACAACTTTATATCAAGCTCAACGTATGAACAATTATTATATGCTCCAAAATCAAACAAATTTCATCATGGACCAAAATACCCACTAATTTATCAACACTAAGAAAATGAAATTCAAAGAAATGGTTGAAACTTTCTCTACTCATTATGATAATTACATTGACTAATCCCATTTCCAAATTCCAACCCTAACCCCCAAATCAATTAGGTGAGAATTAAAACTGATACAAACATGTTCATCATCATACCATAATATACTAATCTACAAGTAACAATGGGAAAAATTGAGCAAAACCCAGATCAAATTATGATGCAAAGAAGTAAAAAAATGACATAAAAATGAAAACTTGAGAAAGAAGGAACAAACCTAAAGCAAAGCAGAATGTGAAGAAGGCAGAGAAGAGATTTCCAAGTATTGCTGAAACAGCAAAATTAAGGGTAGCTCTAATTTTATCCCCCAAATTTGATAAAATTGAAGGGTTTGCTGCAATTGATTGAGATGGGTATGTATAAAACTCCATAATTTAACAAACCCAGGAAAAAATCTCCCCCCAAATAAATAAACAAAATTGAATAAAACAAAAAGGTGGGATCTTTTTTTTTTCTATTTGAAATTGGGGGAATATTGAAAATGGGAGAGATTTATAAGAGGAAGAAGAAGAAGAAGAAGAAGAAGAAATCTTAGTAGCTAAGAGAAACGTACGTCCACCAAACAGGAATTAATATGAGGGGGAGTACTTTTATTTCTGAGAAAATAGTTATTATTTTTATTATTAATATGATTTGATTAAATCAGAGAAGAACAAGCTAAGAAATCTACAGAGAGAGAGAGAGAGAGGGGGGTCTCTTTTATGGGTTCATCTTCCAAACATTCAATTTCGCTGTCAATTGACACGAGAGAAAGAGATGAGAAGTTAATGTTTTGTTTGTTTGGACGAGTCTTTTGAAGTTAAAATTAGTTGGTGTGCTGATGACGCCTCTGTTTTTTTGTTTAATTTTCAGAGTGGTTTGGATCTCTATCCTGCTTTTGTTTCTTCTTCTACTCTGCTCTTATATAAGTAAAGACTAATGAAGTAGTGGTACTCCGTAAAGAGTATCAATTTGATTGATTTGATTAAATAAAACAAGTTCTTTGCCCATTTTGTGTCTTTTGCTTTTGTATTTTACTATACCTGAAAGTCGGCATAAGTAATGGTGTATGGCCTATTAGAAATAGAGATATTTTGTGAGGTTACAATAAGTTGATAAGTTATGTAATTGTATTAGGACTATAAGTCTATAAGCGTTGATGATTAGATATTTCGTTGTGTACAACACAATAGAGTATTATCCTACATCAATTGATGTAAACTAGGTGAAGAAACTAACTTAGAAGTTAGTAAATTACTTCTCTTAGTACTATTATTATCGGATGATTTAGGTAGAAACATATTGAATCTCTAAACAACAGAATTTATGAGTCTGTCATATAATAGGGCGATTCAAATTATTCCATAATAAAATTGATACTCCGTATATGTACATTTATGTTTAGGCTATCGATCGTCAATCAATGTCTCAAGTGTGTTTCAAGCAGTGGAAACTAAATATGGTTTCTTAATACAAAATACAAGTATATTTATTTTCCCATGGGCCATATTGCCACAAGTCGTCCCATGACAAATGCCCATCAAGGCCATCATACATTTTTTTTCAAGATCAGGAAACACAAGCTAAGGCCTACGGGTGACGTATTTAGAACGACTAACACATGTACATGGCTACATAAGTACACCATCCACTAGTATTATGGAGTAGTATACAAATAATATACTAGTACATAAATTCCGAGTATCCCCAAAAAAAATAATATCTAGTGTAGTATATGTAGAGCTTAAACTTAGGACTTATCCAACAATAATTACATACACTTATATACCGTCAGCTTACCTAAAACACATTTGTAGGCTTATTATAATTAGCACACCTCTTTCTGTATTATACTAACAAATACTAGTAAACTATCTAGGACTACGTAGCTTACTTTACGTAACTAACATGCTCCATTATAATGTATAATTTGCTTCTACGTTATGCTACATCTATCATACTTCTACATGTAGCGTTTGATAAACGATTCGTTTCTCTCTATGACTCTATTGTTAACGTTTTTTTTTTCTTGTAAATATCTTTGATATGTTAATCCAGTTTTAAGAAATTACTAGTTTGCATATATTTATATTGTTTATTATACTCATTCGATAAGGAAAAATGTTGGTTTATCGCTTTGTACAAAGAGTCAAAGACCTAACCGATTTTTTTTTTTTTTTTTTTGGTTGGCAAATTGATGATTTGGTATGTATATATTACATTGGACATTGAATTAAGGCATACAAGTGGTGAAGGCGTTGCATTCGTGTGCCAACACATACATGATACATCGTGTTAGATACAATGTGCTGAAAAAGAAGGAATGAAGGTGACTATTATCTGATCCCCCCAAAACCGAATTTTTTTTCGAAATAGGGCTCAAAAAATAAATATTGAACAAAATGGGTTGGATTGAAAAATGTTCAATCTTATGGGGTGCACGTCACCCCATTTCAAGTTCGGGACAAAACCGCCAGTGCCCCTGGCGGTTTTAAGTGTCTTGAACAGTAGCTATGAGGTTGTAAGTGATACTTTGGCTAGGGTAAAACCGCCATGGGGGGTGGCGGTTTCAATTTTTTTTTTTTTTTTTTTTTGGATTGACGTTATATCGGGGTGATATTTTGGCCAAGGGTAAAACCGCCATGGGGGGTGGGGGTTTCACTTAAGTGAAACCGCCACCCCCCATGGAGGTTTCACGCTCGGCCAAAATATGGGTGAAACCTCCATGGGGGGTGGCGGTTTCACCCTCGGCCAAAATATCACCCACTCGATTTGTATACTCATTTTTGTGAAGAAACCGCCATGGAGGGTGGCGATTTCTCTTCACTTAAAACCGCCAGGGGCACTGGCGGTTTTGTCCCGGACCTGAAATGGGGTGACGTGCACCCCATAAGATTGAACATTTTTCAATCCAACCCATTTTGTTTAATATTTATTTTTTGAGCCCTATTTCGGAAAAAAATTTCCCAAAACCAGCAGACAGAAAGAAAAAAAGGATTTAATTAATTAAGCTGAATAATGTGATGTTTGACTATCTAATTGCAATAATCAAGTTGTTAATATTGAAGGTTGACATATATATACACACGGAACTACATATACTAAATTGAAGCGTCTACTTGTTGCCTTAATTTTGAGGCGTAACTTGGACCTAAAGTATAAATGTAGTAGTATAGATTTGTATTAATTCATACAGTATCTTTTTGTTAAATTGGTGTCGTTTTCTTGAATTCGCGATTAAAAAAATTAAATTTAAATACATAATTCTTGGCTATAGATCATTTTGGCAAAATGTGCTCGCTCGATCACACGCTTATCGTGTTTGTGACGAGTTTTTTCGTCTCAATGACTTAATAGGTAATTGATCAGCTGATCGACACGCTACATACTCGAAACTGCTCCCTTACGACGACCCATGACCTAGCAGGGTGTCGTTGAAGTACATACGCTATCATATATTGCAGATAATAAAGCAAGGCAACTTTGTATCAGATCCGGATGGATGAGCAGTGATCCAAAAGTATACGTACTGTTATTATGAATCGAATCCTGATCTGAATCGCATGTATCTGATCTCATTCAGCCGCTTCTAGTAGTTACGTAAACTTGCTAATTAAGTTACTTGTCAGCCTAAAAACATCACAGGATCAGATGAGATTTCTACCACTTAATAAGGTTGTTTTCAGCACCTAAAACAAACTGTACTTGTGCTTAGAATTAGGGTAATTGAATTTCAGATTTCTCGAGTAGATTCGATTTTGACATGATGGCTAACTTGATTAGAAATTGATTATTTTTTTTTGAGGGTCGATTAGAAATTGATTATTGGTAGGCTGTATTGTCAATTTACGAAAATCAGATCAGATTTACACCAATACAAACGCAATATTGCTAACGACATTTTTACATACATTTGATGAAGTATACTTTTGAGGCCGGGTGTATAACATGTTGTCATGCATACGCGAATATATACCATGTATTAACGCAACAAACTTGAAGGGAGTGATGAAGTAAAGCCGTTGTTCGTGTATTTACACTGAGATGAAATGTTACCTTGCGTTGAAATTGTTTTGTTTCTGGCTACTCATTAACGTTCTTTTAATACTCTGAAAGTCGCAAAATAGGACTTGTAGGGAAGATTGCTTGATATTTAAAATTAAAAAAAAAACATGGGACTAAGTGAGATTGTGAGATTCTACTCGAATGGTGTAAGGTGGTGATGTAAGCGGTTTCGTAGGCTAAACTACAATGTTTTTATCACCATTGGAAATGCTCTAATACTCTAAAAGTCGCAAAATAGGACTTGTAGGGAAGAATGCTTGATATTTAAAAAAAAACATGGGACTAAGTGAGATCTCACCAAACCATTGATCATGTCTGCCAAAAGCAGAGATCTTTCTTTGTTTAGAGACTTGGGTTAGCAACAAATAGCCAATCAATTTACAAGTTGACATTTCTCAAGTACTATATTCCATTTTTTTCGCAGGTGGGTGAACGACCAAATCAAAACTTTTTTGAATCTTAAGACACAGAATAATCAAACTCGCCTGAAAAGTATCTGGTGTTAGGACAGTTCAGTATCTGGTGCAGTTCAACAATGCCCCCTAGGGGCAAGCATGAATTCGATTCTCATCGGTCATCACCCGTCTCCCAAAAATCCTAAGGTCATGCACAACAGAAGTCGAGAGCACATTTCTCCAAATCGATCCAATTTACATACAACTCAACAGGGCCAAAACGTGGGACTGAAACTTTGACATATGTAACAACTTCAGTTCCAGGGAATGAACCATCAATAGTAAGGATTTAAGGAAAGAACTCAGAGTACAGTGCACACAAAAGCAGAGTGACATAAACATATGAACATATATATTCTTATTGTTGATAAGATGTTAGTTAAATTTTCTACATTAAAAATCTTGTGACTTCAGGAGTTCAGGTTCATTCTATATAAGTGGAAGCTATTGAAGGTTTGAGTATCCCATTAAAAAGAAAAAGGTTGAATACATAAAAAAAAAAAATCAAAATTTTACTCTCTTCTATGTGGTCACCCCGCAGCTCCTCATGGTTCAGTACACACTGACAATCTCTTCGGTGGTTGTTGTGACTTACAATGGGTAATTACTGATTAGTGGATACAGTAGCTAACGGATTTCACCTGCAAGCAACACGAACAATGATGACATAAAATCAACAGAAGGTAGTGCCCCCAAAACAAGTGACCCGATTATCTGTGTTGTTTATGTTCAATAACATAGTAGTAATGTGCCAAAAAAGAAGAAAAAAAAAAGGGAGATAAAGAGAAGAAGAGAAGGAGAATATTGGTTTTAAAATCACTTCACTTTGTTAGTCATAATTAAGATGGCAAAGATCATAAGACCATAACAAAATGCCAGTGGGAAAGAAGACAGTGGCAAGTTGGCAACCCACTTCAGTCAGAGTAATTACCTAAGTACAAAAATCTGATCTTCAAGTTTGGTATTCGTTTACACGGATCCATTTAGTCGCCGACCATTTATTCCCCTTAACTACAGGGCAACCACCTGTAAGAAAGACATAAGGACTTACTCAAACCAAGGAAGATAATCAGAGTTCAGTAATATTCTAAATTCCCAAACAATGTCATGTAATAGTAGGACTACATCCATTTCTCCAACAGAGGCATAAAGACATCTAAGCGAAATTTACAGTATGCAGATTACTAACCATGCAAGCTTGATGAATCCAGAGAAGCATCAGGCTTCATGCTCCAGAATAGTAAGGCATCACCCATCTTTGGTTTGACTGAAAGCCCTTCTTTACCACATTCAGATAACTCATTCCAATAAGGTACAGCACTTATGTTTCCTTTAGCATTTGGGAATACCGTCTCTCCCCCATGTTCAACATCAGAGCTATAACAGAGAGAAACCAACATATGTTTCAAAAGAAAAGGTTACATAATAAGCAGAAACTTCAACACAACGGTAAGCTATTGGTGCAGAAACATCAGCTTTAAAATGAAACGAATCGCAACAAGAAACAAAAAGGTGCTGTGAAAGAGAAGGAAACTTACAGGTACATAAGAACTGTGGCTATGCGTTGGCCACCATTGACAGTATTGAATTCGTCTAGGAAGTAATCAAAGTGTGGTTCATACTTTTGTCCAACTTCGTAGTGAAGAACTTGAAGACCTTCCCCATGCTCTGAAAACAGTATCATCACATAACAAAAGGTTAATAATCCATCTGGCAGAAGCCAGAATTAAATTTTAGGCAAAAATAATAACAAAGCCTTAGTCCCTTAATGTTGATATGTCGGCTAACATGAATCGTTATGTGGATCTGCCAATGTAAAGTGCAAGAAAAAAAGCAGCTAATAAAACGTGGATTATACATTGATTGCTCAAGTATTCAAATGTTCACACACATTTTTCCGGCAATACCCAAGAAAAGGAAATAGGAGACATGCAGTAGAAATCCATAGGCCAATAATGATAATAGCCTGATAGATTATTGTTTCCATAGCTAGTATTTTTTTGGGCTGGGTTAGAGGACCACGAAACTCAATCTTCACTGCCTTGGGAAAAGAGTAAGATTATAGAGCTGCACCAGTACGACCAGTTGTCAGATATGGTGGTGTCCTCGGACCAGAATGAAGGGGTTTTCAGCTATCTCTAACTGAGCTAGAGGCTTTGCTGCACTATTAGCAAGAAACACAGATTTTTTTTTTTTTTTTTTTTTTTTTGGGGTAATGAATTCTACAAGACTGAGCTCCCGCTATAGCACACAATTCAACCAACCACACCTGATATCATCAAGGGCTAATGGCTAATTGGCTGACAAATAAAGTCAAGGACCTTCAACTTTAAAAACACCCTTTGATAAATTCCCTCACCTAAACTAAAACAAATTTCTTAGCAGTAAGAGGTGCCTATGTGTAATATTGTCTTATAGACCATGTCTTCGACACTAGGTGAGTAGGTGATGGTCAAATACAAATTACTGGCTCTTTTGCCAATTTCAAAAGCTGCCTCCAGCAAAATGTTTCTTTTTCAGTCCCACTAAGATTTCCATCACAGATAACCGCCAGCAGACAGAGATTCTTCGTATATCCAATTTATCATAGCTGACTTTCTAAAATCCAGGGAAATACAATATATGAGTGGGATTTACCTAATGAGAAACCTTAGTTTAAAAAAGCGCGCCTTGAGGCGCAGCTGCAATCGCCTCAGAAGCTTGAGGCGCACTGGTGTGCATGAGGCGCACTGAGGCGCAGGCCTTGAGGCGCACTGAGGCGCACGCGAGGCACACAAGTGTGCAATTTTCAATTTCTTTCTCTTGTAACCTTATTTATACAGTTCCCTTTGCCCCTTAATCCCTTGTTTATACTTATTTACCCATTGTCCCTCTTTAAATACCAAAAAAAAATGTTTTTTTTCAAAATATGGTTTCGTAAAATATAATTTTATTCGCTAAATGAGTGCGCTTCGTGTGCATGAGGCGTGCGCCTTCGCCTTGCGCCTCGTCGCAACGGCCCCCCAGCGCCTCGGTGCGCCTCGCGCCTCCTTAAACTAAGTGAGAAACGAGTAACATGATGATCATTATTGGGCGAGTCTGCATACTTTATACAAACACGACAAGGCAACCTAAACTAGAAATTGTGAACATTTCAATTAGACATGGAGAGTGTATGCTACATAAGCTACTTCAAATAGACGTGAATGTAATCAACATACTTCTTCCAGAATATTCTTGCTATATCAGCCAGGGAGGCATAGCCACAAGAGCAGAATTGAATGAAATGCTAGGTTTCAGCGATTACATGAATACAGATCCCTGAGACTCTGACTAACGCAATCACATTCCTACGAGAATTACCATACTTTATTGTCCACACTAGAACCCCAAATCACCACAACCTCTGGCCCTTTTTTTAAGAATTTGTACTATATTAACGTCAAAGGTGGCAAAACAGTGATGTCAGTTGTTTTGTTCACTTCGAGCTCATTTTGACATACTAAGATCCCTAACCAGGCAGTTCCACTCCTTAAAGTCAACAGCTTGCACAAAAATGACTTGAGCATTCACGGTTCATAACGAGGTTCTTTTGAAACTTGTAAGCATAAAAGAACATTGGTGTAGAATGCACATATGACATTTACTTATGTAATTGCATTGTGTAGAAGATAGGTCTAGAAAAGAAACTATCTGGAGTTTGTCACACACATGACACAACTAACTCAAATTCGACACAAATTGATCTTATGAGGAGATAATGATTCTGCTAGATCTCATAGATTAGATAACTACAGAGGCACTTTAGTTGTGACAAGCAAGTAAGTGCGCAAGGAGATAACCACTCGAAAATAACCCCAAACCATGCAAACTAAACCACCCTTTTATCATTCTCAATAATGTCAAAGACGGGTAAGAGTCAGTAGGTTCTAAGAACTTTCTAAACCACGTACCTACAGGTAAGAAAGTAAAATCTGCAATTCTTTTCTCAATATTTCTGATCATCTTATCCCGCCCTCGGGGAAGGAAAGTTCCTGAGCTAGTGCGAACCCTAAAAGACAAGGCAAAAGAAAGATTCAATAAAAACAGTAGGGTACATCATAAGGATATTTGTAAGCAAAGGATTTTAATGCATTACCAAAAAGGTTGGCACAATTGAATATACACACACATACGTACCGGCTATCTCTACTCTTGCCTGTTTTCTCATCAACAACAGTTGACTTTGCCATATGAGGCTTAGCGAGATCAATGAGGTACTCACATTCATCTTTGGACTGCCAATATCAAAGAATGAGACAGGTATCAATAACTTTCCACCAGTAGCACAGAGTATTCATAGTTCAAATTATCTCGTTTCATCAAGTACATTTTTTTTTTCTTTCTTTTCAAAGTTATAATAACATCGTATCTCAATTAAACCTTAATTAATTGGCATTCTAAAAGTTTTAGCAATAACAAGGAGAATAACACAACGAGATGAATGTACACCCAAACAGCCAGTTGCCTCCAGCCCTCCACAAAAGCAACACCCGTATTCGTCTGTCCAAAAGTACTTACACAATGATTCTGGACACCGCGACAAAGCTTATTGATATATTATCCTCATACCCCCCCAAAAAGACATCCATTTTCAATTGAGTCGAATTTTATTGAAACAAAGGTGAATACTGCAAATGCCAATGTACTAAAATCAACTCTATTGTACTCCCATTTGACCCCATCATCAAAATCACAAATTTCACTGCCACCGGAAAAGGTCCGACATTTAACCGAAAATTAGATTAGTTTGGAAATGCAGGCTACAAAATATGTAAAGCCTGAGATTGTAATTCCCAAAAATTCCAACTTGGGAAATGCATTGGTATATATATACATTGCCTAATTTCGGAATTCCCAGAAACGTGACAAAAAAGTTAAACTTGCATCTGACAAATGGGGAATCGAAGTCGAAAAATACCAGGAAATTGTGATAAACAACAGCTCTAGGCTCCCAAGAAAGCACTTCAACCCACTGATCACTAACATCCTTACCCGCCTCAACTCTGCCAAAATCAATCATCAATCTTTTTTTATCAATCGTAAAAAAGAAGCAATCAGATTGCAACAGCAAATCATCAATTACAGATTAAAAAAAAAAAAAAAAGAGAGAGAGAGAAAGGAAGATACTTGTGGTGAGTGGTGCGTATGAGGGAAGTCAGATCATTGACTTTGTGAGACGAATCACCGCCGGCGACGGTGGTGCTCGGAATTGACACGATACCCAATGCGAGTAGGATTAATACGAGGAATGAGAAGATGAGCAGTAATGTCAACACCAGCGTTGACGTCGACATTGTTCCCGATTTTCGCGCCGTCGTTCGCCCGTACTTGCCTTTCGCCATTTCGTGAATTTTAGGTTTGTCGCAAAGTCGTCTCACAGAGAAAGAGAAATAGAAATAGAAAGAGAAGAAGGTGGAGTGTACTCGTACTGTCCTGTGTCCTGTGTCGGGTTTGTTTGGTGTCGTTTTTTTTTTCTCCTTAATTTGCATTTTCTAAATAAATAACTATTACTAAAATTCTGAAACAATTCGCTTATTGTTTGTTTCTATTTTTATTTTTTTGGAAATGGAAATAGTAATGTGTTTAATGTGAGCTGAATACAAATACAGTAATCCGTATATACAATAATAACTAAACTAGGCTACTACTAGAAACCTGAAACTCTCTTCTCTCTCAAGTCTCAATAGTCATACCCTAACTCAGGTATAGTCCACGAATCATTATCATTAGCCAACGCACAAATAACCTCTTGGCGTAGATCACTACCATTAAATGGGAAGGCATCAACACCCATACGCATTAGCAAGTGATCTGCTTTAAACGAGCGTACTCGACCATCTTCACCAAAAGCAACTATTATTGGACGATCTATCCTAAGCGTTTCATAGACGTAGTCGTAGTGATCAGGTTGGGGAGGGCACACCAACCAGGGAGGCAATTTAGACACATCAACATTATCCAGCTTCTCATTTACACTTCTAATCGTAGAAACAGATACAGCTTCAAAACTAGGATGTGCACTCTTAATCTTATCGTAATACCTGGCCAACAGTCCATGTATCCCTGACCCTGTGCCTTTTGTCCAGCCACAGTCAAAGCAAACGAGAATAACCCTCCCGTGAAGTTGTTTTACTGGGACCTTCTTTAAGAAGCCGCCATTGATGTCCTTGCCCACTACAAAGTCGCGACTCCCATGAACCAACAATGACTCTAACGTCACTGATCTTACTTTTTCTAATTTCCACTCGATAAGGCGCTCACAAGTAAAGGGATACACGTCTACCCCGTATTTCCTCAAGAACTCACCTGCATATGGATCGAAATATTTTCCATTCGGCCCAACAATTAACAGTCTATCGTCATCCTCTCCGCTAAAGGTGCAGGATGGGATCAAACGCCAAAGTCTGCGGCTAACAGAGTCAATGTAGTGCATAACCCACCAAGATCGAGTATTGGGCAGCTTGTACAATACATCAATGATAGACTCCATCAGCGTGTTTGTGTTGCATAGATAGTGGAAGGGCATGTATACTAAAACAACCTCAAACTCGAGCCCCCGTTCCCTACATTCCCTAGAGACTTGATCTAGCTTCAACATCAAAGAGCCGTCAATAAACAAGTAGAAACCCACAACTTTCCCTTCAAGTTCTGACAATGGCACAGATTCACCCCCACTAGATGGCGGAAATCTAGAGACGTGTATATCACAAGGTTTACGACCAAAAATCTCGTCAAATTGGAAAGGATCTTGAGTGAAATCTTGTCCATATTTAGGGCTAGAAATTTCTTCAGTGAAGGGGAAAAGATCTGCTCCTTTATGATCAAAAATATAATCAATATAGCTGTGATTCAAAACTGTATAAGTGGGAGTAGATTCAGAGGAGGAACGTTCAAGGAGGAGAAACATAGGGTGAGAGCCTTTCAAATCCAAAAGCTTGCAGATGTGATCACGAGTGTTGACGTGAGAAAAGGGAATGACCCTACAAAAGGGTGGAAACCCGGAGAAGAAGTGGTCGAAACTAGGCTTGTGGTTGAGCCACCCCTGTCTCATCTTAGCTACTAAAACCATCTCAAAATCGGAACCGTATAAATCACGCAACTCTGAAGCAACGGAAATTAGATGATTGGTATTATTCCCGTCATTGCTGTCATGGAGTAGAGGCACAAGAAAAGAAGAGACCATAATGTATTTGGATTTGGATAAGTGGAATCTCAAGTGAGTGTGAGCATCCAAAAGCATGCCTTGTGGGAGTTGTGGGTTGGCCTTTAAGGGTGTCAATGCATTGTTAATAGTTTTAGGATATTTGGGTTTGTCCATCTGAAATCGCAAAAATAAATGTTGTTGTAGCTTACGAAATGGAAATGGGTAAGTTGGTACCTGCTCATATCCAAATCTTAGCACTGAAAGCTTCCAATTCAAGGCGCATTTCATGGCATCACGACCAGACCTAGAAACATCTGGAAAGAAGCCAGCTTGTGAAGGCAACAACCTTCTCAGCCGTGATAACCTCATCTTCCCAACTGCACCTTAGCAATATAATATAAGAAAACAAAAGTTAGAGAATGTACGACATGATTCTCAATACTCTGGATATGTAAAAAGTATGGACGATGGTAGTAGAAGGAAACAAGAACAACCTTCCCGTAAAGTTGTTTCACTGGCACCTTCTTTAAGAAGCCAACACATGATGATTATTGTTATTGATTGACTCCATGAGCGTATTTACGTTGCATAGAAAACTCAAGGGCATGATGTAGACTACAACAACCTCAAACTCAAATAATCTCACTATATTACAGGATTGTTTGATTAAATGCTACCATAAAAATATATATAATTATTTTTCATTGCATAATATCAATTGAAAGAATGAGAGAAAGCAGACAAGAACTCACATGAGAGAGAGAGAAAGGCGGCGTTTCTGGGTGAAGCGGCGACGGCGGCGTTTCTGGGAATGAGTGAGTTTGGGTGAAGAAACATAACAAAGTCTGAAACAAGGCTTCCCCTTTAAGTGAGTTAAAGTGGGTTTTTTTGTCCCCCCGAGTCAGCCCAACAATTTGACTAGTATCATATGGTATCCATTTTATAAAGTAATCGGGTTCGGGTTATATGGTATCCATTTAGTAAAGTAATTGAAGTGAATTTTGGGTATGATACTATGAGGAGAATCTGGTGGATAAGAGCAATCTCCTTAGGGAAGAGATTCTTGTAAAAACTTTGGTAGACCAAGATTAACTGATCCGACAATTGAGAAGGACTTGGTACAGCGAAATGCAGGAATATCTGATTAAGAAACGCATAGTCCGGGTGTCTGAAAAAGCTAATGAATGATAAATCTGATACTTATAGCAAGATACTAGTATATAATAATGTGAGCTGAAACACAATATCTAAATTAGTCTGCTAGGAACTTGATACACACCACACCTGTGTTAAATATAAGCTATCATCTCTGTCGTCCTAAGCCCCGGAATACCCTAACTCAGGTATAGTCCACAAACCATTATCCACACCCAATTTATCAATAACTTCTTGGCGAAGATCACCGCCATTAAATGGGTAGGCGTCAACACCCATTTCCATTAGCAAGTAATCTGCTCCAAATGAGCATACTCGCCCATCTTCACCAAAAGCTATGATTGTTGGAATATCTGTCATAGAGTTGAAAATCGAGTTAAACATTTATTACATTCTCTTTTTTCTTAGAAAATACGCCGTATAGATTTGAGGGTTTGATAGGTGTAGGTAAATCTCACCCTCCCATCTAAATTTCTCTCTCCTTCCTTTTGGTCACTCATTTCAACTCTTATCCTCCTCTTCATTTAACTTTATCTCCCCTTCATCAGTGAGATCGCTCACTTCTCAGGCAAGCTTCTCATAGATATACGGCATACGAGATTATCGATGAGGTATGCTCTACTTTTCCTTTTCTGGTTAATCTCTAGCAGAATGTTGGATATAATTGGTCTTTTTGTGTTCGTTTGTTGATTTGTTGTGATCCTTGATCAAAACATTAAAACTTTATTCATCTGTTTTCATTTTAATTGATGGTTTGATGTACATATGCCTAAGGGGTGAATGTTTTTTCATGAATTTGATATGGGTATCAGTAAATTTTGATCTGGGTTGTGGTAAAAATTGATTCTTTTCCATAGTTTGATCTAAGTTTTGGTAAAGATTTGATATTTTTCATTGAGTTGATGTGGGTTGTGGTAAAGATTGCATCTTTTTCGTTAATTTGATGTCTTTTATAAAAAGATTCAATCTTTTAAATTATTTTGATGTGGGTTCTACTCTAGTAAATACGGAGTACTGAATTTTGTTCATTACTTTGACGTGGGTTATGATAAAGATTAATTTTTTTTAACTTAAAACTTGAATCTTAATGGAGGTTGTTTGGATGATTAAAATCATCAACACAGGTGCATAGTTCCTCAACATGTGCTAATTCAATATGGTGGAGATGGGATCTCAGATCCATCCTATTTTATGTCAATGATGGCTGGCTGAGGTATGTTAAAATTATCTTCACATCTGTTGTAGCACTATGTTTTCATATGTTTTTGTGGTTCGTAGCTTGATTTCGTTTTACTGAACTGCTGCCGTGATTTCATATTCCCAATATTTCTTTTAAGTTGGTAAAAGATTGGATATTAATGTTTTTTGTTTGGGTGTTCGTGGAATGGTGGATAAGTAATTTGTTATATTTTTGTTAGTTGGTGTCTGATACTATATATATTAAAATCTGAAACTAAGTCATTCCTAGAAGAACATTTGACATTCATTAATTGGATAGCATTAAGTAATTACATAATATGAAAATTATTAGCTAATTTATGGAAAATAATAAAATTTATGGTGAGTATGGTGGTAAACTAATTTATGGAAAATAATAGTGTTGCTAATAATATTATAACAAAGATAAACCGACAATTTCATAAAATGAGTATAACAATATAGATATACAGCTCGGGCGCGGGCCGGGCATGCAGACTAGTTATTGATGAATTTCGCATCATAGCTAGGCTTGAGGAGTGTGTGCTACAGCGGACCTTAAGCGTTCAGTTATTTAATTGTCATTCCGATGTCTTGGGATTGAATGGCTGCCCTGGCGGTAGGGTGCTGCAGTATGGGCTGGGATAGAGCTATTTGGTCATGTCGTTTTTGGCCCAAAAAATTTTCTATCTGTTCTGGGATTCAACTATTGTTATGTGAGTATGCCTGTTGTTCAGTCGCCCATCTCTGTGATGTCTCCTCCACCGTTTAGTCCGATTCCTATACAGTCACCCACCGTTTAGTCCGATTCCTATACAGTCACCTTTCAATAATGCCCAGTTTTCACCTTACGCTGCTGGAATCTCATCTGGTCCTCTGTCCCCTTACAGCCCTGGATCGACTTATCATAGCCCAAGCTCTCCAATTTACAGTCCTCTTTCTCCGGTCTATAATCCTGTTTCTCCGGCCTACACTTCAGGAAGTGGTACAACCTATAATCCCATGTCTCCACATTACAACCCTGTTTCTCCAATCTACAGTATGTCAACTGGGAAAAGCTATACCCCCACTTCTCCGGACTACACTTTATCAACTGTAGAAGGCTACAACCCCATTTCACCCAGTTATAGCCCTATATCTCCTATCTACAGCCCGTCTTCCCAGTCTTACACCCCTACATCGCCCTACTACAGCCCAACTCCTCCTTCATACAGCCCTTCATCCCCTGTCTACAGTCCTACTTCTCCTGTATACAGTCCCACTTCACATGTATACAATCCCACTTCACCTTTATATAGTCCTAGCTCACCTAGTTACAGCCCATCAGCCACGGACAGTCGATCACTGGCATATTCTCCAAGCAATCCAATGATACTGACGTCTCCTACTTACAGGTATGTCAGATACATTTTATTCGGCTAGTGTTTATGCTGACTGTCATACATGTTATGGTAGAAAGAGCTTTGACATTGATTCCGATAATATTTGAATGATCTATTGTAGCTAGTCCTATATATATGTGAATTCTGACTCATTTACCTTCTTGTTTCAGCCCGACATCTCCATCTTACTCGCCAACATCACCATCTTATTCACCTTCAAGTCCGAGTTACTCGCCAACATCACCATCTTATTCACCTTCAAGCCCAAGTTACTCTCCAACATCCCCATCGTATTCACCTTCAAGCCCAAGTTACTCTCCAACATCACCATCATATTCACCTTCAAGCCCAAGTTACTCTCCAAAAACAGTCAAAGCAGGTATTAACTTGTCTCATTTATTTTCATCTCAGTTTGATGGAGTTGTAAGGTCTATCAAATCCTACAACTGATTGTGTTACGTAATGACAGGTTAACATGAAGGCATCCAACAGAAGAAGGCATCAGAAGGTGTAGAAATTCCGACGACGACATTGCTGGTGCCTTTGAGTGTATCCAAGGAAATACAGTAGAGAGGCATAGAGCTTGCCGCAATAATCTAGTAGTCTAGTTAATGTCTGTACATGATCTGATACAGTTTCATTATAGCATGTGTACTTGTCTCGTACGCGAGTTCATGAATTCAGTGGGAAAAACAAGGTTTACTGAAACTTGCTCAACATTTCTACACTGTCACAACTTGTTCATTTCCTTTAAATTCTATAGATTTGATTGTATACTAATTAGTACTCCATACTTCCGTATATCATTCAGGAGGGGGGTATGGCCTAGTTGGTCTAATCGTAATATTAAAGTTCACAATATTTCCTGCTGAGCAGCCATCAAATGAAAACCATCATGTGATTTACAGCCGGTAACAGCGGCCTGGTTCATTTCTCCCACCACATTGATTAGCAGAACTCTTGCTGACCCAGCAGCAGACTTAACACATAAGTCTATCGTCATACACTCCATGGTGGGTGAGAGACGGGGTCCGAATTTATCAGTCTATCGTCATCCTCTCCCTGTACTCGATTAAAATCCTAGTATGTATATACATATCATAGTTGAGAAGCGCCTTTGGGAATGAAAAAGCTCATCCAATTATCAGTTTTTCATCCTCTCCATCAAAGACAATTATAAATCTGATACAAATACCAAGATATAGAATAATGTGAGCTGAAAGACAATATCTAAATTAGTCTACTAGGAACTTGATACACACCACACCTGTGTTGGATATAAGCTATCATCTCTGTCCTAAGCCCCGAAATACCCTAACTCAGGTATAGTCCACGAATCATTATCCACAGCCAATTTATCAATAACTTCTTGGCGAAGATCACCACCATTAAATGGGTAGGCGTCAACACCCATTTCCATTAGCAAGTAATCTGCTCCAAATGAGCATACTCGCCCGTCTTCACCAAAAGCTATGATTGTTGGAATATCTATCCTAAGCATATCGTAGACGTAGTTGCAGTGATCAGATTGAGGAGGGCACACCAACCACGGAGGGAATTCAGACGCAGCAACATTATGCAGCTTCTCAATTGCACTTTTATTATTCAAAGAAACAAAGACAGCTTCAAAACTAGGATGTGCACTCTTAATCTGATGGTAATACTCCGCCAACAGTCCATATATCCCAGATCCTGTGCTGCCTTTTGTCCAGCCGTAGTCAAAGCAAACAAGAATAACCCTCCCGTAAAGTTGTTTTACCGGCACCTTCTTTAAGAAACCACCACTACCATTATTGCCAAGTACAAAGTCGCGGTTGCCATGAACTAACAATGACTCTAACGTCACTGACCTTACCTTTTCTAATTTCCAGTCGATAAGGCGCTCACAAGTAAATGGATACACGTCCACCCCATACTTGTCTAAGAATGCACCGGCATATGGATCGACATATTTTCCATGGGGTCCGACAATTATGAGCCTATCCTCATCGTCTCCATGGTGTGTGCAAGATGGGCTCCAACACCAAAGTTTTCGGCTAATAGAGTCAATGTAGGGCATAATCCACCAAGATTTATTAGTATCGCACAGTTTGTACAAGACATCATTGATGGCCTCAGCCAGCGTGTTTCCGCTGCATAAAAAATTGAAGGGCATGTAAACTAAGACAGCCTCAAACTCAAGGCCTCTCTCCCTACAATCCCTGGAGACTTGATCCAGCTTCAACATCAAAGTGCCAGTAAAGCACAAGTACAAACCCACAACTTTCCCTTCAAGTTGTGACAGTGACACAGATTTGGTACCACAAGCACTAGAGACTTGTATATCTGAGGATTTACGACCCAAAATGAGGTCAAGCTTATTATTATTATTATTATTATTATTATCAAGGAATTGTTGATGATATGTAGTAGTAGCATTACAAGTTTGTTTGGAGTAGGGGATCTTATCTGCTCCATTGTAGCTAAACCAACCAATGTAGCCATCGGTCAAAACTGTATAAGTGGGAGTAGTAGATTCAGAGGAGTAACGTTCAAGGATGAGATACATAGGGTCAGAGCCTTCCAAACCCAAAATCTGGCATATGTTATCACGAGTGTTGACGTGAGAAAAAGGAATGACCCTACAAAAGGGTGGAAACCCGGAGAAGAAGTGGTCGAAACTAGGCTTGTGGTTGACCCACCCCTGTCTCATCTTAGCTACTAAGACCATCTCAAAATCGGATCCGTATAATTCACGCAACTCTGAAGCTACGTTAATTAAAGAATTGGTATCCGTTCCCTCTTGGCTGTCATGGATTATAGGCACAAAAAAACAACAGACCATAATGTATTTGGAGTTCTTGTTGTTGTGTATCTTGATCCACAAGTCAGGTGGGAAATTGTTAACGATAGGTTTAGGTCTAGGTTTAGGAGGGTATTTGGGTATCTCCTTATGAAATCGAGACAATAAGTGGTCGCATACTTTAAGCAATAGAGATGGAGGAGGAGAGTAAGATGGAGATACCTCCTGATGTATTCCATGGAAATCATAAATTGTGTGTTTGAGAGCATCAACACCATAATTAGAAACATCTGGAAAGAAGCCAACTTGTGAAGGCAACAACCTTCTTAGCCGTGATAACCTCATTTAGCAACCAACCTAACAACAATACAATTTAATGAATTAAAGTTTCCAACTTGTGTTTGATAAATTGTATGTTGTAAATTGCAAATTAAAATAAAAAATTACTCACAAATATAGAGGTCAGAGGCGGCGTCGGCATTGATAAGTTGTGGATGAAGATGAAGAGAGATGAAAGTCAGGTTAGAGTTGAATGTCGAGTTAAACATTTAGATTCTTTTTTTTTTCTGAATTGATTTGATTTAAATTTAAACTGATCTGATTTGGATAATTCTGATTTGATTTGACAACAATGTTAAATAAGTTGAATCACACGGGACCTCACTGGTTTCCTGTCTCATAAACGGGTCGGGTTATCGGGTCGGGTCGGAGGGTTTTGATAGGTGTAGGTAAATCTCACCCTCCCATCTAAATTTCTCTCTCCTTCGTTGTGGTCCACTCATTTCAACTCTTATCCTCCTCTTCATCTAACTTATGTCTCCTTCATCTGTTCCCTTCGTGTTCCCTTGCGTCTCATTTTCTCTCTCCTCTTCCTTAGACTGAAATCATTGAGATCGCTCACTTCTCAGGCAAGCTTCTCATAGATCTACGGCATACGAGATTGATCGATGAGCTCTGCATGCCTCTTTTTGTGTTCGTTTGTTGATTTGTTGTGATCCTGCATCAAAAGATTAAAACTTTATTCATCTGTTTTCATTTTAATTGATTTAGAGATAAAAGTGTATGGTTTGATGTACATATGCTTAAGGGGTGAATGTTTTTTCATGATTTTTTGTTTGGTTTGGTTGGTTTTGTTTCTGAGTATGATGTTGAATCGTGTGTAATAAGTTAAATGTTATGTGTTTGAAATATTTTGATGTTTAGATGTTGAATTTGTGTGGAATAAGTTGTGGGTTTTTGGTTTGATTTTGTTTTTATTGTTTAATTTCTGGGTTTGAAATGTTGACTTGTGTGAAAAAGTTGGGGTTTTGTTGGGTTTAGATTTGTGGGTGATGAAACGATGAATTGTGTAAAGAAAGTTTCGGTCTTTACGTTTGTGACGTTTTTCATTTGGATTTGGGTTACATAGTTTGGGAATCTTGTTTGAGAAGGTTTAGGGTTTATGTTTACGAGGATTTTGTGGGTGAATTTTGGATTTGAAGTTACTTGATCTTGGTGATTGGTTGTTTATTGGAAGATAAATTGTTACTGTTGACTATATGATTTGTATGAGTTTTGATTGATGTTGGTTAGTTTGGTGTTGATAATTTGGGTTGGAGTATGTTGGGAAATGAATGGATTTGAGGTAATCGTTTGTTTATTAGATGCTGATGTTTGAAATCGTTCTGGTGTTAGAGTTTTGGTAGATGCTGGAAAAAATTAAGATTCCTTTCGGATTACTCCCTCCGTCCCAATTCAAACGTCTCGGACGTTTTTTGTAGTGGAATAAGAAAAATTGATATAATAAGTTGAGTGAGATAATATTAGGAAAAAATGAGGAGAGAGAATGTGAAAATTGATATAATAAGTTGAGTGATGTAATATTAGGAAAAATGAGGAGAGAGAATGTGAGGATTAATAAAAGTAGGAGAGATAGTGTGAGAGATTATTTGATAATTTAATAAAAGTAGGAGAGAGAAATATGTCCCAAAATAGATGGGGTGTTTGAAGTGGGACGTCCAAAAATGAAATATGGGGCGTTTGAAATGGGACGGAGGGAGTAGTCTGTTTAATCCATGGTTATGGTTGTGGTAGATGCCTATGAATGTTTATTTTTGGTTCTCTCAGAGCTGGTAGTAGTTTGTGATTTGTTATACGTGTTTGAAATGCTTAGGTTAGGTTCTCTTTTTTTCTTTTTTTGAAAAAGAAAAAAAAAAAAAAAAAACACAGAGGTTTCCTGTCTCATAAACGGGTCGGGTTATTGGGTCGGGCCGGAGGGTTTGATAGGTGTAGGTAAATCTCACCCTCCCATCTAAATTTCTTTTGGTCCACTCATTTCAACTCTTATCCTCTCCATCTCACTTTATCTCTCTTTCATCCTGTTCCCTCACTTTATCTTCATCCTGTTCCCCTTCTTCTCACTTTATCTCTCCTTCATCCTGTTCCCCTGCTTCTCACATAATTTCTCCCTCCTTCATCCTGTTCCCTTGCGTCTAACTTGATCTCTCCTTCATCCTGTGAGATCGCTCACTTCTCAGGCAGGTTTCTCATAGATCTACGGCATACGAGATTATCGATGAGGTATCAGTGAGATCGCTTACTTCTCAGGCAAGTTTCTCATAGATCTACGGCATACGAGATTATCGATGAGGTATGCTCTACTTTTACTTTTCTGGTTAATCTCTAGTAGAATGTTGGATATAATTGCTCGTTTTGTGTTCGTTTGTTGATTTGTTGTGATCCTTGATCAAAACATTAAAACTTTATTCATCTGTTTTCATTTTATTGTGGTTTGATGTACATATGCCTAAGGGGTAAATGTTTATTCATCTGTTTTTTCAGTAAATATTGATTTTTTTTCCATTAATCGGATCTGGGTTGTGGTAAAAATTGATTCTTTTCCATAGTTTGATCTAAGTTTTGGTAAAGATTCGATAATTTTCATTGAGTTGATGTGGGTTGTGGTAAAGATTGCATCTTTTTCATTAATTTGGTGTCTTTTATAAAAAGATTCAATCTTTTAAATTATTTTGATGTGGGTTCTACTCTAGTAAATCCTGAATACGTGGGTTATGGTAAAGATTAATTTTTTTAACTTAAAACTTGAATCTTAATGGAGGTTGTTTGGATGATTAAAATCATCAACACAGGTGCATAGTTCCTCAACATGTGCCAACTCAATATGGTGGAGATGGGATCTCAGATCCATCCTATCATATTTGTGACACTTTGTCCACATTCCACAATGTTGCTGTTGATGATGGACTGAATGGTGTGGATCGAAACTGTTGTACATGGATTCTATAGCATTTCTTGTATGTATTTTTTACGACGTATAAGTTGTTAATGTTCGACAGTGAAGGGTGAAAGGCTCTACACTATGCAGTATAAAGAACAGCTTTTGATATGTAGTAGTTTTAGAAAAACGAAAGTATAGTCCACTGAAGTCCAAAGGCAGAGTTTTTTTTTTTTTTTTTTTTTTGCGGGTCTGTATTGCTCAATTTTCGGCTTATGCTATGCAGTGCAGGAGGTGCTGTTTATTTCAATTGCATTTGGAGTAATGATGTTGTCCTTGTTGTTTTGGCCGGGATGGCCTTTGTAATGCATTGGACTGATGATGTTGCTTTTTGTTGTTAATGTTCTCAATCGTATCTGGCTGTTCATGTGTTCAAATTTGCTGAAGTTCTGGAGCGGAAACTGATGTTCCTGGTATTCATTCTGTGTTCAGGACAACCATAAATTTACAGAGGCACTGAAAGTCAGAAATCCAAAAAACAGGCTAAGAGTACTTTCAGAAATCTGCAAGAAGAAAAAGATTTGTGGAGGAAATGACGACACAGAAGTACAAGGTGATGATACAGAGGGATTACTTAACAAGAGCCATAGTGGCTGTGGTGCGCAACAGCCAAATATCACTATTGATGGCTTGAAAATGATTGCTGAGTACAAGATCAGTAGGAAGAAAAATGACGAGCAGGAACAAATCCCTGAGCCTGTTGAGAGGAAGCAGCAGCTCTCTGCTGAAGAAGTTAGTGTTTTGGTCTTGTACTTGAGCTTTGCTAATTTGTTACTCCACTACATAGATGCTTATGCTACTGACTTATGTTTTTCAGGTGCTTCATGTTCTAAAGAGGATAAGCGACGATGACTGCCAATTACTTGGTTTTAATCCAAAATATGCTCGTCCTGATTGGATGATACTTCAAGTTCTCCCCATTCCTCCACCTCATGTGAGACCGTCTGTCATGATGGATACTTCCTTGAGGAGTGAGGCAAGTGTCACAGATTACATTCTGTAGTTTAAACCTACGCGAGACACACTGGGTTTTTGACGCAATTGGTTTCTTTGTTGCAATGCTTTTCTATAGGATGATTTGACTCATCAACTGGCCACAATCATACGGTGTAATGACAATCTGAAGAGACAAGAAAGGAATGGGGCACCTGCTCATATCCTTTCAGAGTTTGCATTATTGCTTCAGTTTCATATTGCCACGTACTTTGACAATGAGCTACCGGGACAGCCAAGGGTATGAGCTTTACTATTATGTCCCCTTCTGACCCCATTTTTGCTGTTGGTCTGTTTAATCGTCTGGAACTGGCTGACATCTGATGTTTATGTTCAGGCTACACAACGATCTGGTAGATCGATTAAGTCAATATGTTGTAGGCTGAAAGGTAAAGCAGGCCGTGTAAGGGGCAATTTGATGGGGAAACGAGTGGACTTCTCTGCACGCACGGTCATTACACCAGATCCAAATATTAACATTGATGAACCTGGAGTCCCCTGGAGTATAGCTCTGAATCTCACATTTCCTGAGACTGACTCGTTACAATCTCGAAAGGTTTGTAATTCTCTGCGCCTTGCAGCTTTGTTAAACTAAGCTATGAAACTTTGATATATACTGTTTCAAAAGCTTTAATCTAGTCAACTGAAGTCCAAATACATAAACAATATTGTGTTTTCAATCAAAAGGGGGGAGGGTGGTAGTTGCTCAATTCTGGCTTATGCTTCGCTATGGAAAGCTTAAGAGGTGCTGTTGGTGTCAATTGGTAATAATACTTGGGCGTTACTTAAGAAGAGCCATGATTGCTCTGGTGCGCAAGAGCCAGATTTTTCAATATTGATTGTTTGAACATGATGGTTGAGTACAAGATCAGAAGGAACAAAAATAACGAGCATTAAATCTTAAAAGAGTGATTGCAAGAAAAATGACGAGCATGAACAAATTTCTGAGCCTTCTGAGAGGAAGCAGCTGCTCTCTGCTGAAAAAGTAAGTCTCTAGGTGTAGCTATAAATCTTGCATATCCTGAGACTGACTCCTTGCAATATTGAAAGATTCATAATTGTCTGCAAAAGTCTAGTGAGTTGGCCGTTGAACTCTTTGTAACTCCAGTCTTTTGTACAGGTTGAAAGAGCTTGTTGCCACTGTTGTGAACCATGTAATGTGAGACGTGCTGTACACATCGAACAGGACTGTACCAAGAAGAAAAATGATGAGCAGGAACAAATTTGTGAGCCTTCTGACAGGAAGCAGCAGCTCCTTGGTGAAAAGCAAATGTCTAGGTGTAGCTTTAAATCTTACATATCCTGATACGGTGACTCCTTGCAATATCGAAAGATTAATAATTCTCTGCAAACGTCTAGTTAGTTGCCTGCTGTTGAACTCTTTGTAACTCCAGTCCTTTGTACAGGTTGAAAGAGCTTGTTGCCGATGTAGTGAACAATGTAACGTGGGACGTGCTGTACACATTGAACAGGACTACAACTACAGCAACATCTGATTTGTTGGTTGATTACGTTTATGGAGTTTCATCAGCTGCTTTGCTGTCCATGGATCAAGTGTTGTATTGCCGGTGCTGGGATCGACACTAAACCTTAAGAAGATTTGGTTGAGAAAACCATAGGGCGCATGATTCGGGGGATATCTGATTTGAAGATGCGGTTCAGTCCCGAAAGCACTGTCTATCTCCTTCAAGTCTTGAAATTCACACAGGATCCATGTATATGCACCCAATTTGACTTTCTTTGCCTTTTGAGAAGACAGTAAACTTTGAATCACTTTTTTAACCTTGGTATTTATATCCCATTGGGCATCCAGATCGATGACCTTTGGTAAATACCTAGATTGGTTGAAAACGTGATTTCTCCTCCCATGCTTTTCCCACTGTTTTTCTGCTGCACTTCGTTTGGGTTGTTGGATGGACCTCCATCTCGTCATAAGTTTTGCTTCTAGTCTGTTGAATTCCTGTAATTCAATAATAATTAGACGAATTAATAATTAGAAATAAACTAGATTTGATTCAGTAATTCAATTAATTCAGATCAAATCAAATTAAGTTTATTCTAATCAGATCAGTTAAATTTAAATCAAATCACAAAAATGCAGTGCAATTGCACAGGGTTTTAGTCGGTAGCTACTGCTTTTGCTGTTGTGCTAACCACCACAGCCACTCACTGGTGAGCCCATCACCGCTGCTGGCAGCCTGCTGCATACTCTCATTTTTCGATTTTACCTTATGATTGTACACACGGTCTCCAACATCGACCGCCATGGATTTTTCTCTCTTCAAATCCATGATTATTGTTTGAAAGATGATTAACTTATTTCATACAATTGGTGGCCATTCATATTCAAGTCAATTTGTTTACATTTTTTTATAATGAATTCCGATAAATCTATGAGTAATAACAAAAGATCCATGAATCCTAGTGGCAATGTCGCATGACTAATCGTAGTAAAATTGATCAAGTTTAATAGTGGAGATTGGTTTTTATTCTTTTGATGCGTGTTCATGGATTTCAAAACTATGAATGTGGTGGTGGAAGCCGTGTTATTGGTGAAGCTTAATGTTGGCGTCGGTGGGCTGGGGCGATTGCGTGGTGGTAGGTGGTGAGGAGAGAGAGTGAATGAAGGTCAGGGAACGGGGTCCCGGGACGTGGTCACCCTCGGGCGACAGTCCATCGCCCTAGTGGTAGGGTCAGGGTGCTTATGGTAGTAGTTAGAGCCGGCAAAATTTGACACGACACGAACCCGACACGATAATAGCGGGTTAGTGTTGAGGGTTTTCGACCCGTTTAAACACGTCTAGCACGATTGATTAAATGGGTTGGGTTAGTGTTGAGAAATTGAACACGAATCTAACACGAATTTACCCGTTTAGTTATACGGGTTACACGGGTAGTGTCAACCTGCATAACCCCTTAACCCGTTAAATTCTACTCAGCCCAAGTTTCACCCTATATTGGCCCAAACTCTTAAAAAGTTGTTATTTATAAGTTTTAACCCTAGTAACTCATTTACTCACCTCCCTTTATATACTCATTTTCACGTTATGTTTTTTTACCCTAGCTATGTTTTTTATCTTACTTTAGGATAAGAACATTAAGTATGGCAGTGGCATTATGCCATTATAATTAGTAGTCGTACGTCTATGATAATTGTTAAGCAACATATGCATTATAGCCTTATTTTCTAGATAAAACTTTAACATTTCAAAGCTCTTTATTAGGCGGGTTCTCAGCATGTTACCGGTTTAATAAACGTGTCGGGTTAGTGTCAAGGGTTTTCGACACGTTTAATAAACAGGTCGGGGTAGTGTCAAGGATTTTTCAACCCGTTTATCTATGACACGACACGAACACAAACTTTTGCCAGCTCTTTGGTGGTGGTTGGTGGCGTCATAGTGGCAAGTCTGAGTTGGGCAAAGGAAGGAGAGTGAAATGGGGATTTGACGGGGTTTTTTAGTGTTTAGGCGGTTAAATGTTAGTTCTTTGTGCCCAAACAATGACACGATGGCACAACCACGGACCCCATATAACTTTCAAACAAGAACACGTAAAATCAGAAGAAAAGTTCACTAAAAAATAACATTTCCATTGACCAAAAATAGTTGTCTTCCTTACAAAAATTATGCTCGGCTAAGTAACCTAATGTAATTGTGTAATTTATGACAGATTAGGCTTGTATAAGGTCATTCGAAACAAAAATAAATCCGAAGAAAGCTTCACTAGAAAAATATATTTACCTTAGTGTTCTTAAGCCAGTCGGCTTGTACATTGGCGTTCTGTTCAGGATCTTCCCAGAAGCCATGGATGACATAGACGTCGGCACTCCCAGTCCAACGTTTATTCCCCTTTCGGCTCTGTTTCTCCAGAAAGAGTGTGGTTTTGACTAACTGCAAAAACAAAATAAAATAAGGATGTGTGAGCAAACCTTTTATTTATCGTGAGAGGAGACTTTAATAAAAATAAAAAAAAATGTTGAAAGATAAGGTGAAGCGTAAGCCCTACCTGCCATGACATTTTGAAATGATATCGACGAGTACGGCCTACGGAGAATGCTCGAAGCTGCGTAATAACAATTTTTTATTTATAATACATTCACATTGACATTAAAAGATTACAAAATGCAAAGGGTGGTGCAAACATACCCAGGAAGGAGTTAAGTTGTTTACAACTCCATTGACCATCTCTCCCAATCTTCGAACAGCTGAAGTAACAGAAGAAGTCAACTGGGATCGAGGGGCAGTAAAGATCAAGCTAGAGATAGCTTCTTTGAGATCATTTAGACAATCCCTTTGCCTTGCAATAATAGAGTCTGCTAACAAGACGCTCACAGAAGAGGTCCAAGATCCCATTAGCAGTCATAATTGTCTGCTCTCTCATAACATATTCAGCCTAATCACAACAGAAAACATAATACACATGATTGGAATGGAGATTGATACTCAATTTGATTGCTAAACATACAAATCAAATAAAATACTACTGATGGGCAAACATTGACTACTAAAGGTATCTAGGGTTCAATGACGGTTAAGAACCCATTATTTGTGCACATTGCAAAAGATACGCCAATGCTAGAAGCAAAGGGCAAGCAGCGATGCTCCATTATTGCTGAATTGCTTACAAAAGAGCACAAAAGTAGAAGGGCTACATATATAAAAATCTTCCAGAGACCGTCACTCATTAGTTGAAGATATTGTCGATGTTGAGTTGGACGTTGATTTAAAGTCCAAGCATAAGAGTGAATGCTGAAATCTAAGGGTGGTCTAAGTTCATAGCAAAGCAAAAATGCTTCATTTAGTTTTTTTACACCATAGAAATATACGGAACAAAGAGGTTGTTTATCATGGTCTTGAAGCTAGTCTGTGTTGCTTAAACAGAGTCGCATAACAAAAACATATAAGGTGTGTAAAACAATGAGGTACGAAAAGGAAAACATACGATGCGGCCTTCAGGAGGCTTAAGAAGCTCGGCCTCGGTATCAGCTGTATCCCATACAACTTGATATTCTTTGGCCATTTTCTTCAAGACTTTCAGTTTCAACTCCGCAGGAGGATTCAGAGCTGAGAGCTTTTCAACAAGTTGACGACAAAAGCATAATCTTAGTGTGTGAAGAGTAAAAAGGAAGGTAGTTTGAGGGTGGGAAAGAAGAGAAGGAAGATACCAAGCTGTTGACACCGGAGTCAGGGTGTAGATCAAAGGCAGCTGACACAAAGTCCATTCCATATTTGTTGAGAATGACATCGCCCATGGCGAGGATAGCAGGAATGTCAGAGCATCGAGGGGCAACAAAGATCAAACTAGAGATAGCTTCATTCAGATCATCAGGACATTGCCTGTTATTGTTAAGTAACCCCCAATTTTAGTTAATCAATTAAAGGACTTGATGGATGAAATATTTAAAGGGTTGATGAAGGCACAATAAGTTATTAAGTAAGACGATGGAGAGAGAATCAGACCTTTGCTTGGAGATTATATAGAATCTGGTGGCAAAACGTTCACAGAAGATGTCCAGAATCTCATTAGCAGCCATCATACTCTTCTTTCTTATCACATGCTCAACCTAATATTATAGTACACAGGAGTCCAAACACATTACACAAGGAGATCAAAACTCAATTCAAATGTTGAACATACGAATCTATCAAATCAGATACTGTAATATGAATTAACAAAATTGACAAAACCCCAGGCTGCAACAGGAATGGAAAATGTTCTCTTACTTCTTGCCAGACAGCAGCTATTGTTACGGGTACAGGGAAACGATGCGAGAACATGACTACGAGTACAAATCACGTTAAAACTCAAGTATGTTGGACGCTTTCACCATCACTAGTGGTCAATGCTAGCCATACCACCTCTCCCTAAGGGCCAAAAAGCATGATAATCTTACTTTTCTACCTCGCAGAAAAAGAAAAAACGAAGAGCCTTTCGAACGTTAAAATGAATCCTATGTTATTCTTATCCACACATCAGCCTACGTGTCACTCCCTTATTAATTCAGGTGAATACAATATTTTGAGTTACCTTTCTCGAACGTTGAGAAACACTTAACTTCTTTTCAATAAATTGCCATGATTTTTATTATTCAAATCATAATTTATAACCATTATTCATCTTAATAATTTATAGCCATTTCCCTCCCCTATTCTCTCTTCTTTCCAATAACCGATCAGCTTTTACAAATTAGCTAACTAAGACCCTACTGTAATAGTTTCACCAATACCAGTCAAATTTTTTGGATGTATGGAAAAAGAAGAACAAGGTTGCGATACACATGGAGTAAGCTAAGGTGAGGGTTTCTGGGCGGAGAAAACGGGTATTAGGAGCTATGTGATGATTTCAGAGGCTATGGTGGGGTTTTTTTTTGGAGGGGGGGATCATTAGATGCGACGGGAGAAAGAAGAGTGGAGACTAAATGAGGCATACTCGCTAATTCTTCCATCCAAATGAAATGAGTCTCATACATATTTTAGGGCACATAGAGTACAATCATTATTCGTTCATTTCATCACTTCATTCATACACTTACTGGCGTCATACACACAAGTTAAGGAGGGACAAAACAAAGCAGCTTTTTTAGAATCCAGGATACGGGACACATCATTTCAGGCCAAAATACATGACCATTTATCAGAAAACAACCTAGTGTGAGACCAAGACGTATGCCCCTAGTAACTTACGGTGGAAGGTTCAAGAGTCAATAACAACGGCCAAACAACTCTGAGGGTATCTCTTTCATAGCCTAAAGAGACTAGTGATCAATCCAAACAGTAAAGCTTAATCCTTACTGAGAGCTAATTTTAAAGTTCAAATATCTCAACGGAGTAGTCAGCAGGTATGGTCGCCTCGACTCTAAGCAGGGCTTCAAAAGGGGACATATCTTTTTCGCAGTCAGATAAGGAAAAACAAATACTTACCTGTATGAGTAAGAACCAATCAAGCACAGGCAAATATTCAGAAAACCCTACGTCAGTAAGACCTAATATCCTCTGTTGAAGTCCCCCCCCCCAACTACGAAATCAATTAGCAAATCCTTAGAAACTTGGAACACTATGTGCTATAGCCTATACCTCATGATCGAACATTTGCACAACCTGTAAAATATGAACCAACAAATCCCTACCAACAAATCCAAAATTTAACAGCTACCTCATGATCAAACATTTGCACAACCTCATGATTGAACATTTGCACAACTACTCTATGTAACAGTTGATAACAACCCATTTTAGAGGAAAAGGGACAACACATTTCGTAATAAACAGCTACATAATGTAGCCATAACATGGAAAGCTACATATGATATGCATAACATCACAAGATCTCAAGGTACAGACCTCTCGTGGATCCTCAAGTGATGTGTCACGCAAACCAAATCTCTCTTTTTGCCGGAATGGAGCACTGTCATCAACGGTGAGCTTTGTATCAGCTGCCACCAGTTGGTTGTCAGAAATTTTAGCAAGAAGAGTTTGCTTCATGACCATTATCTGCCCAAGCATTTTTTCTGAAAATGGTACACAGTAGTTAAGTTCATGACGTGAATAGGGAGCAACAAGACAAACAATGGAACTCAATGCATGAGTGTTTTCCGTACAGCTCTTCAAAGTTTGTCAAAATATCGCATATGTTCAGCTGACTAGATAATCATATAAGCATCAGTCATGAAGTGTGACTACACATTAATGCCAAAATTATAAATATTTCAAGAAAATAGCAACCTGCCAACTAGGACTACATAATTTAATAATTCAAAAACCATTATCCCCATCGGGGTACACCCCTTTGTGGTACTACTGCTCGTGTCCACACCAGAAAAGGGAAGAAAGTTGCAATAGTTGTGTCGACACCAGTAGAGTGCATAAACCCATAATGGAAATGAACAAAGATTAGTCTTCTGAGAAAGAGGTTCATGTAAGCCGACCCAAAGACTATTGAGGCTAAGGCTGCTGTTGACTTTTACTAGTCTTACAAAAGTTCTACGGTGCCAAACAATTGAATTACACTGTCAAAACAACATATTAAACAGCAAGATTAGCACCAACGTATACCAGTAATATTTACAGGAGGCTTCTCTCCCCTCCTTGACGCCTCAATGATTTCTCCAAATCGTTTAGGAGGCTTCTCTCCCCTCCTTAACGCCCCAACAAATTCTCCAACTCGTTTGGGAGTATCGGCCTGCATTTGACAAACATATCCCAAAAATAAATGTCCTACCTGTGGAGAGTAGTACGTTTGCAAACACATATCCTAGAATATATTTTCCAAACTTCACAATAATCATGTGAACGTCCTGGATAAGATGGTAAAACTAATGGTCAAACATAAAACTGAACCATCAGCCAAGACAAAGGCAAAAGAAGTGCTACCGGATATGGCAAAGGAGATCACATAAATGGAGTAACGTAAAAGTCATAGATGATATAAAGATTAGCAACGGTATTTAAATCACAGCAGAAACCTGAAGGGTGAATATAAAGGCTCAAATCACAACTACAAATACTCAGATTTGACGGCAGGTAAGCATGTAGGAAGGCAAACAGTTCCGAAAGCACCTAAATGAGCACCTAAGAGTAGTTAAATGCAAACTGTGATGAGTCACAAAAGGGCAACTTCAGCGATGAAAGCAGAAGACTACCAAATCAATTAGCAAATCCTTAGAAACTTGGAACACAGTGTGCTATAGCCTATACCTCATGATAGAACATTTGCACAGCCTGTTAAATATGAACCAACAAATCACTGCTCACTACCCATCATACAAGGAGCATATCACCTAGAAACATCATCAACATAACATTCAAGAAGCTCTCTAAACCTTGAATCAACCCATTTCCCCCCGAACATGTTTTGACTACAATGTAAGGGAACAAAAAACAAAAAGGCAAAGAAGTTTTATGTACACCCTCGACCAAGGATTAAATTGCCATCTCTAGATTCTGACGAACATGGTTATAAAATCATAAACACCTGAGCACAAACTACACTTTCATCCAGCTTCTTTCGCATTACAATCGAACCGCGAATTTCCGAAATTCTCAACAAAACTTAATCCTCCAATAAACTCCCCCAGAATCAATCGAACCGCAAACTTCCGAAATTCTCAACAAAACTTAATCCTCCAAGAAACTCCCCCAAAATCAATCGAACCGCGAATTTCCGAAATTTTCAACAAAACATACTCCTCCAAGAAACTCCGCCAAAATCAAACTCCATTTTGTTTAACAATTGAGATCATCACAAGTATTTTCAACCCATCATCAAACAAATATCACTTAAAAACCAAATAATAAAGCTAAAACAAGTAAAAATACAGCAATCTATACAATACCACCAACACAAATGCAATTATCACAAGAATTACCAGGTTAAAATATAATCAAAACTTACATTTCTCATATCCAAAACACACATTTCCGAAACAACAACAACAATAACAACAAGATCGAAATGATAGCGGTGTGACGGAAGATTGAATTACGGAAAAAAAAGAGGAGAGAGAGAAAATATAGAGGTGGAGACTAACGTTTCCCCGCAGAAACTGGCGGAAGAGCTGCCCGAGCCGACGGCCAGCCATGGCGAGGAGAGAGGAAACGTGAGCTCGGAATCGCCGGGTGAGGAGAGAGAAACCTCCGTTTTACTCCTTGTTTTTTTTCTTTTTTTTTATTCCTATAGAAAATGAAGACTGACAAATCAAAACTGAAAATCACTTTTTGATGATATTTGTATCGTTACAATTCAGTGCCGTTTGGCAACGATATTAATGAAATTCCGTTTTATTTCAAAAAAAAAAAAAGGGACTTTGGTTTAAAAAAAAAAAAAAAAAATAGAAAATAGAAAACGATACCAAACATACGCTCAATAAATTGTATAGTTCATTTGGTGTTTTGGTTCATTTCCAAATGATATTCCATAAGACAATCACATTTCAATTGGTGTTTTGGTTTTTAGTTTTTAGTAGTTTGCGTTTCTAACGATAAAACTTGAACTCGATTTAAAGCGGGTTCGGGTAACGGGCTAACGGCGGGGCAATTAGGGAATTGTCAATGATGTGATCGTGCGTGTTGAGGAGAATCATATCATAGTCGGTTTCACAGAAGGGCATTTTGGTAAAAGAGAAGCAAACCTCACCCTCTCCTCCGTCTATAAAAAGCTTATATCTGATCGCAATGAAATCCAATTAGAGCTTGAACCTGGAAGCACAGTGATAAAATCATTTGAAAGCAAAGTCAATCAGGTACTTTGGACCTCTCCTTTTTCTTTTTTTCTTTTTTTTTTTTTTTTTTTTTTTTGACAATGCATAATTTTTGTTCCTTGCTCTCTTACTTTTGTGGTTACTGATCGGGACTAAAAGCATCTTCAATGCTAAACTACAAGCATTGTAGTTTGAGGTTGCCAAATAGGATCCACATAGGAGAGAGAGGGTGGATAAACGACTTAACCAAACTACACAAATTATTGTGCAATGCTAAACTACAACTAAAATGTAGTTTCAAGAAAATAATTTTATGTTTAATTTTAATTAAAAAATAATTAAAAATGTAAAGAAAAGTAGTTTTCACTAATTTTTATTAATTTTGTTTTTTTGTCTAAAATCCCAAGCAACGTTGCTTGGTGGAGCTACATTGCTTGCCAGGCTACAAGTATGAAAAGAAAAATAATGGGTAAGCTGCTGATGTCATTTGCCCACAAAGCTAAACTACAATAAAAATTTTAGCATTGGAGATGCTCTAACACGAGTAACACTCAGGTTTTGAACAAAGCTCGTGATGATGCTGGAAAATTTGCAGAGAAGAGTTTATCTGAGAGCAACAACCCGAAGGCTATGGTGAATGCATGGTCCAAAGGAAGTTTTATTAATATATCCCAAATGACTGCTTGTGTGGGTCAGTAGAATGTTGAGGGCAAGCGTATACCTTGTCATTTTAACGGTCGAACCTTGCCTCATTTCAAGAAGTTTGATGATGGGCCAGAAAGTCGTGGGTTTGTGGAGAACTCTTATTTAAGAGGTATTGACTATTACATAACTAAGCTATTTTGAAGTTAATTTTGTAACTTATTCAACTAAAATTTTTACGAAAAAAAAAAATCATAAACGATAGTGATGTCGAACGGACCCGAAATTATGTGTGTTTTCTTTGGTACACCGATGAAATTATGGGCTTTTAAAGGCACAAGGATGGACTAGAATTAACCGTAGCATAGGTGACGGGCTTGTGAGATCAGAGATTTGGAAGGAGGTGAGTTGAAGTCGGTTATTCGAGGGCAATTATGTCAATTTAGCACCGAGAATGGCGGTTTGCAAACTATCCCTTTCCCTATAAATACAACACCATCGCCTCCAGTTCCATCTTTTTCTCATTCATTCATCCTCAGCTCTTCCACCTCCAAAGAGAGAAAGTGAGGAGAGAGAAATCTAACCCGCGCGAAATTTGACAATCTTGTACTATAAGATTCAAGAACACTTGTGTAATAATTTGAAAAAAAAAATAAAAATAAAAGCAAAGTCGGATTTAATTTTGAAAACGCCTAAATTGGATTAAACTTCGAAACCCTAGATTGATTGATTTGGTACAATTTCCGGCAATGGACGGCCGGTTTTCGCATTCTCCGGCGGAAGTCGCCAGAGTAAACTTGCTCCAGTTCGGAATTCTCAGCCCCGACGAAATCGTAATCCCCTAATTTTGACCTAATTTGAACTTGAATTGTAAAAAAAAAAAAAAGTTGAGTAAAGAACAAGTTATGTTTGATTGATTGTTTGAACTCTGTGTGTGATTGCATGCAGCGCCAGATGTCGGCGGCGGCAATTGAGTACAGTGAGACGAAGGAGAGAGGGGTGGCCAAGCGCGGCGGTTTGGCGGACCCGCGGCTCGGCACGGCTGACCGGAAATCGAGGTGTGAGACGTGCGACGCGGGCATGGCGGAGTGTCCCGGCCACTTCGGACACCTTGAGTTGGCTAAGCCGATGTATCACATTGGTTTTATGAAGAGTGTGCTTCGCGTTATGCGTTGTGTTTGCTTCAATTGCTCAAAGATTTTAGCTGATCAGGTTTCTATCTTTGATGCACAAATTACAGTTGTTGTTTCAACTGTTTTCTGCTACTACATACTGCCTATGTTTCTAGTTGTAGTAGTAGTACTAATTCAGCTTCTTTGGTAAGTTTCATGAGGCTAATTCTGCTTCTTTGGTACCTGATTATCTTTACGAAATTTCGCTGGACTTATGTGGTATGACGAATGATATTTGATGAGTAGTAACATTCTACATTATGTTTGAGAAGTTTAAGGTACCGAAATTTGAGGTCTTGGTGTAATAATGTTGTTGTTGTTGTTGTGTTTGTTACGCTCGAATTCTCAAGCAGTTCTTGTATATTTGCTTGCTATGTTTGTAGTAGGACAGTAGGAGTACTTAATTCTGCGTGTAGTAGTCAAGTTTCGGTTGTGATTGGAGTGTTCAAGTGCTATTTGCTATGTTTGTAGTACTAATTCTGCTTCTTAGGTGAGTTTTGATGATTCTAAACTTATCTTCTTGATTTATGTCGTTTTTAGTATTCATTTTGCTTCTTATGTCAGTCGCAGAGGCTAATTTAACCTGATGATTTTTATCAGCTTTTGCGTTTTTTTGTGGAACGGAAATGAGCAGTGTTATAAGATTACTTTCTATGTTAAGCTACGGTATTTGATAAGTAATGAACTAATGACGTTGTAAATTATGTTTGAGAAATTTAAGGTATCGAAATTTGAGGCATTGGGGTAATGTTGTTGTGTTGTTAGGCTTGAATCCTGAAGCACTCTTTGTATATTCACAGTTGAAACTGTTCCTGTACTGTTTGCTATGTCTTTAGTAGTAGTAGTTGTAGCAATTCTGCTTCTTTATTTGTGTGTGTGTGCGCGCGCGCGCTCAATTCTTAGTTGAGTTTTGGTGATACCAAACGTCTCTTTTCGATTTATGTGATCGAATCTCTTTACTTAGATATGCATTGCATTTATATTATGTCCTGTGGCATTAGATGTCACTAATAACTACGGAGAATCATATTTGAGACACTTTGTCCACATTCCACAATGTTGCTGTTGATGATGGACTGAATGGTGTGGATCGAAACTGTTGTACATGGATTCTATAGCAATTCTTATATGTATTTTACAATGTATAAGTGGTTAATGTTCGACAGTGAAGGGTGAAAGGCTCTACACTATGCAGTATAAAGAAAAGCTTTTGATATGTAGTAATTTCAGAAAAACAAAAGTATAGTCCACTGCAGTCCAAAGGCAGAGGTTTTTTTTTTTTTTTTTTGCAGGTCCGTATTGCTCAATTTTCGGCTTATGCTATGCAGTACAGGAGGTGCTGTTTGTTTCAATTGCATATGTTTGTGTTCACTGACTCTTGTTACCTATCCTAGGAAGGAGTCTCTTCAAATGCATTTGGAGTAATGATGTCTTTGTTGTTCTAGCCGGGATGCCCTTTTTAATGCATTGGACTGATGATGTTGCCTTTTGTTGTTATTGTTCTCGATTGTATTTGGTTGTTCATATGTTTAAATTTGCTGAGGTTCTGGAGCGGAAACTGATGTTCCTGTTATTCATTCTGTGTTCAGGACAACCATAAATTTACAGAGGCACTGAAAGTCAGAAATCCTAAAAACAGGCTAAGAGTACTTTCAGAAATCTGCAAGAAGAAAAGGATTTGTGGAGGAAATGATGACACAAAAGTACAAGGTGATGATACAGAGGGATTACTTAACAAGAGCCATAGTGGCTGTGGTGCGCAACAGCCAAATATCACTATTGATTGCTTGAAAATGATTGCTGAGTATAAGATCAGTAGGAAGAAAAATGACGAGCAGGAACAAATCCCTGAGCCTGTTGAGAGGAAGCAGCAGCTCTCTGCTGAAAAAGTTGGTGTTTTGGTCTTGTACTTTAGCTTTGCTAATTTATTACTCCACTACATCGATGCTTATGCTACTGACTTATGTTTTCCAGGTGCTTCATGTTCTAAAGAGGATAAGCGACGATGACTGCCAATTACTTGGTTTTAATCCAAAATATGCTCGTCCTGATTGGATGATACTTCAAGTTCTCCCTATTCCTCCACCTCACGTGAGACCGTCTGTTATGATGGATACTTCCTTGAGGAGTGAGGCAAGTGTCACATACTACATTCTGTAGTTTAAACCTACGCGAGACACTCTGGGTTTTTGACGCAATTGGTTTCTTTGTTGCAATGCTTTTCTATAGGATGATTTGACTCATCAACTGGCCACAATCATACGGTATAATGACAATCTGAAGAGACAAGAAAGGAATGGGGCACCTGCTCATATCCTTTCAGAGTTTGCATCATTGCTTCAGTTTCATATTGCCACGTACTTTGACAATGAGCTACCGGGACAGCCAAGGGTATGAGCTTTACTATTATGTCCCCTCCTGCCCCTATTTTTGCTGTTGGTGTGTTTAGTCGTCTGGAACTGGCTGACATCTGATGTTTATGCTCAGGCTACACAACGATCTGGTAGATCGATTAAGTCAATATGTTGTAGGCTGAAAGGTAAAGCAGGCCGTGTAAGGGGCAATTTGATGGGGAAACGAGTGGACTTCTCTGCACGCACGGTCATTACACCAGATCCAAATATTAACATTGATGAACTGGGAGTTCCCTGGAGTATAGCTCTGAATCTCACATTTCCTGAGACTGTGACTCCTTACAATATCGAAAGGTTTGTAATTCTCTGCAAAAGTCTAGCTGGTTGCCTGTTTTTGAAGTCTTTGTAACTCCAGTTCTTCTTCGTGCAGGTTGAAAGAGCTTGTTGCCAATGGTCCTCATCCTCCTCCCGGTAAAACTGGTGCCAAGTTTATTATCAGGGATGATGGTCAGAGGCTTGATCTCCGGTACTTGAAGAAAACTAGTGACTGTCATTTGGAGACTGGATACAAGGTGCAGGCCTATATCTTGTAGGAATCATGTTGATATTCTCATTGCTTTTTACATGTGTTTGAGATTTACCAGCTCTTCTTTACATTAACAGGTTGAACGACATTTGAATGACGGGGACGTTGTGCTTTTTAACCGTCAGCCCAGTCTACATAAAATGTCCATTATGGGTCATAGAATAAAGATTATGCCCTATTCGACATTCCGTTTGAACTTGTCTGTCACCACACCTTACAATGCTGATTTTGATGGCGATGAGATGAACATGCACGTACCCCAGTCCTATGAGTCCCGTGCAGAAGCTATGGAGCTAATGATGGTCCCTAAATGTATCGTTTCTCCACAATCCAACAGGCCTGTCATGGGTATTGTGCAGGATACTCTTCTGGGTTGTCGAAAAATTTCTAAGAGGGATACATTTATTGAAAAGGTAATCGCATGACAATAACTACCATGTCTTTTTTTTTGTATCTTAACAACTTTTGTAGAATGTCTGTGGAGCATAGAGTGGCTCAGAATGTTGATTCACTTCCCTATTTTGTGTGCTTATTTGCTGACAGGATGACTTCATGAATATTCTTATGTGGTGGGAGGATTTCGATGGGAAAGTGCCTCAGCCTGCTATCTTGAAACCCAGGCCTCTTTGGACAGGAAAGCAAGTGTTCAGTCTAATCATACCAAAGCAAATAAATCTCATCAGGTTTGCAGCTTGGCACCAGGATTCAGAAAGAGGATTTCTTACTCCTGGTGATACTCGAGTCCTAGTGCAGAAAGGGGAGCTGCTGTCTGGTACATTGTGCAAGCGGACGCTAGGGGCATCGAGTGGGAGTCTGATCCATGTCATTTGGTATGCCCTCGCCCCTTGCCTTGTCTATACAAGAGAACATTTCCTCCCATTTTTGTTAGCATATTGTATCTATGTTTACTTCACTTGTCAACGTTAGATTCTGCTTCCTTAAGGGATCTGATTTAACTTAACCAAGCACTTATCATAATCCTTGTTTTTCTTTCTTTGTTTGCTGGGGTGTGGTGGATACAGGGAAGAAGTTGGTCCGGATGCAGCTCGCTTGTTTTTGGGGCACACACAGTGGCTTGTCAATTATTGGCTATTACAGAATGGTTTCTCCATTGGGATTGGAGATACGATTGCTGATGCTGCTACAATGGAAATTATTAATGAAACTATAACTACAGCCAAGTCTGAAGTGAAAAAACTTATATCTGATCGCAATGAAAACCAGTTAGAGCTTGAACCTGGAAGCACAATGATAAAATCATTTGAAAGCAAAGTCAATCAGGTACTTTGGACATCTCCTTTTTCTTTTTCTTTGGACAATGCATAATTTTTGTTCCTTGGTTGCTCTCATACTTTTGTGGTTACTGATCGGGACTAACACAACTAACACGCAGGTTTTGAACAAAGCTCGTGATGATGCTGGAAAATTTGCAGAGAAGAGTTTATCTGAGAGTAACAACCTGAAGGCTATGGTGAATGCAGGGTCCAAAGGAAGTTTTATTAATATATCCCAAATGACTGCTTGTGTGGGTCAGCAGAATGTTGAGGGCAAGCGTATACCTTGTCATTTTAACGGTCGAACCTTGCCTCATTTCAATAAGTTTGATGATGAGCCAGCAAGTCGTGGGTTTGTGGAGAACTCATATCTCAGAGGACTATCCCCACAAGAGTTCTTTTTCCATGCCATGGGTGGTAGGGAAGGTCTAATTGACACTGCTGTCAAAACTTCAGAGACAGGCTACATACAGCGCAGATTGGTTAAAGCCATGGAGGACATTATGGTCCAATATGATGGGACCGTAAGGAACTCTGCTGGAGCTGTTGTTCAGTTTCTTTATGGTGACGATGGTATGGATGCTGTTTGGATAGAATCCCAGAAGTTGGATTCTCTGAAAATGAACAAGTCGGAATTTGATGCAACATACAGATTTGAGTTCGATGCTGAAAAGTGGGTGCCGGATTATATGTCTGAAGATTATGCGAGTGATATCCAAACTTGTCGTGAGTTCCAAGATGTGTTTAATGCTGAAGTGGAGCAACTTCAAATTGACAGACATGAACTCGCAACTAAGATTGCAACTTCAGGTGACAACTCTGTGCAACTGCCTGTTAATCTTAAAAGGATCATCTGGAATGCACAGAAGACCTTCAAGGTTGATACGCGGGAAAGGTCTAACTTACACCCGATGGAAATAGTGGAAGCTTTAGATAAGCTTGAGGAGAGGCTAAAAGTTGTTCCTGGTGATGATGTTATGAGCAAGGAGGCTCAGAAGAATGCCACCCGCTTTTTCTGTATTTTTCTTCGAAGTACTCTGGCCAGCAAACGTGTCTTGAAGGAGTACAAACTGAACAAAGAAGCATTTGAGTGGGTTGTTGCTGAGATAGAGTCTCGATTTTTGCAGTCTCTAGTAGCGCCTGGGGAAATGATTGGATGTGTTGCTGCGCAGTCTATTGGCGAGCCTGCCACTCAAATGACTCTTAATACTTTCCACTTTGCTGGTGTCAGTGCTAAGAATGTCACTTTGGGTGTTCCGAGGTTGAAGGAGATCGTCAACGTAGCCAAGAACATTCGAACTCCTTCTCTGTCGGTCTACTTGAAGCCCGAAGTTAGCAGAACGAAGGAGAGGGCCAAAAACGTCCAATGTGCTCTGGAATATACTGATTTGCGTAGCGCGACACATTCCATGGAAGTGTGGTACGATCCAGATCCTATGAACACTATAATTGACGAGGACGTGGAATTTGTCAGGTCCTACTATGAGATGCCAGATGATGAGGTTTCGCCTGATAAAATGTCTCCCTGGTTGCTCCGTATAGAGCTGAACCGTGAGATGATGGTGGATAAAAAGTTAAGCATGGCTGATATTGCAGAGAAGATAAACTCTGAATTCAGTGACGACCTGAATTGTATTTTCAATGACGACAATGCTGAAAAGCTCATCCTTCGTATACGTATTATGAATGATGAAGCTGCAAAGGAAGAGATCCTGGACGAGGCTTCTGAGGATGATGTGTTCCTGAAAAAGGTTGCTGCTAACATGCTGACAGATATGGCGCTGAAAGGCACTCTTAATATCAACAAGGTCTTCATCAAACAGGAGAAAGTCAATAAATTTGATGAGCAGAAAGGTTTCTATAATGAGACTGAGTGGGTGCTGGATACTGAGGGTATCAATCTTCTGGCGGTTATGTGCCATGAAGATGTTGATGCCTCAAGAACGAGGAGCAATCATTTGACTGAAGTAATGGAAGTTCTCGGTATTGAGGCTGCTCGCAACGCCTTGCTTAGTGAGCTGCGCGATGTTATCTCATTTGATGGGTCATATGTCAACTATCGTCACTTGGCCATCTTGTGTGATACGATGACATACCGTGGGTATCTGATGTCTATCACTCGCCATGGAATTAACCGGACTGACACTGGACCGTTGATGAAATGCTCATTTGAAGAAACCGTGGATATGCTTCTGGATGCTGCTGCACATGCGGAATCAGATTACTTGAAGGGTGTGGTTGAGAACATCATGTTAGGGCAACTTGCTCCAATCGGGGCTGCTGGCTGTGATTTGTTTCTCAATGAGGACATGTTAAAGCGTGCTCTCGAAGTTGAGCTTCCAAGTTATGCTGAAGGTTTGGAGTTCAGTATGCCTGCTGTTCAGTCGCCCATCTCTGTGATGTCTCCTCCACCGTTTAGTCCGATTCCTATACAGTCACCTTTCAATAATGCCCAGTTTTCACCTTACGCTGCTGGAATCTCATCTGGTTCTCTGTCCCCTTACAGCCCTGGATCGACTTATCATAGCCCAAGCTCTCCAATTTACAGTCCTCTTTCTCCGGTCTATAATCCTGTTTCTCCGGCCTACACTTCAGGAAGTGGTACAACCTATAATCCCTTGTCTCCACATTACAACCCTGTTTCTCCAATCTACAGTATGGCAACTGGGAAAAGCTATACCCCCACTTCTCCGGACTACACTTTATCAACTGTAGAAGGCTACAACCCCATTTCACCCAGTTATAGCCCTATATCTCCTATCTACAGCCCGTCTTCCCAGTCTTACACCCCTACATCGCCCGACTACAGCCCAACCCCTCCTTCATACAGCCCTTCATCCCCTGTCTACAGTCCTACTTCTCCTGTATACAGTCCCACTTCACCTGTGTACAGTCCCACTTCACCTGTATACAGTCCTACTTCACCTTTATATAGTCCTAGCTCGCCTAGTTACAGTCCATCAGCCACGGACAGTCGATCACTGGCATATTCTCCAAGCAATCCAATGATACTGACGTCTCCAACTTACAGGTATATATCTTAATTCTGCTGGACTTATGTCACATACATTTTATTTGGCTAGTGTTTATGCTGACTGTCATACATGTTATGGTAGAAAGAGCTTTGACATTGATTCTGATAATATTTGAATGATCTATTGTAGCTAGTCCTATATATACGTGAATTCTGACTCATTTACCTTGTTGTTTCAGCCCGACATCGCCATTTTACTCGCCAACATCACCATCTTATTCACCTTCAAGCCCAAGTTACTCGCCAGCATCACCATCTTATTCACCTTCAAGCCCAAGTTACTCTCCAAAAACAGTCGAAGCAGGTATTGACTTGTCTCATTTTCACCTCAGTTTGATGGAGTTGTAAGATCTATCAAATCCGACAACTGATTGTGTTACGTAATGACAGGTTAACATGAGGGCACCCAACAGGAGAAGGCATCAGAAGGTGTAGAAATTCCGATGACATTGCTGGTGCCTTTGGGTGTATCCAAGGAAATACAGTAGAGAGGCATAGAGCTTGCCGCAATCTAGTAGTCTAGTTAATGACTGTACATGATCTTATAGGTTTATTGAAACTTGTCTCGTACGCGAGTTCATGAATTCAGTGGGAAAAGCAAGGTTTATTGAAACTTGCTCAACATTTCTACAGTGTCACAACTTGTTCATTTCCTTTAAATTCTATAGATTTGATTGTATACTAATTAGTACCCCATACTTCCGTATATCATTCAGGAGGGGTATGGACTGGTTGGTCTAATCGTAATATTAGAGTTCACAATATTTCCTGCTGAGCAGCCATCAAATGAAAACCATGCTGTGATTTACAGCCGGTAACAGCGGCCTGGTTCATTTCTCCCACCACATTGATTAGCAGAACTCTTGCTGACCCAGCAGCAGACTTAACACATAAGTCTATCGTCATACACTCCATGGTGGGTGAGAGACGGGGTCCGAAATTATCAGTCTATCGTCATCCTCTCCCTGTACTCGATTAAAATCCTAGTATGTATATACATATCATAGTTATAGTTACAACGTGCATGACCCCTCCATTGAGAAGCGCCTTTGGGAATGAAAAAGCTCATCCATTCACAACTAATAGTTAAGTGATTTGGAGAATACAATTATCAGTTTTTCATCCTCTCCATGAAAGACAATTATAAATCTGATACAAATACCAAGATATAGAATAATGTGAGCTGAAAGACAATATCTAAATTAGTCTACTAGGAACTTGATACACACCACACCTGTGTTGGATATAAGCTATCATCTCTGTCCTAAGCCCCGAAATACCCTAACTCAGGTATAGTCCACGAACCATTATCCACAGCCAAGCTATCAATAACTTCTTGGCGAAGATCACCACCATTAAATGGGTAGGCGTCAACACCCATTTCCATTAGCAGGGAATCTGCTCCAAATGAGCATACTCGCCCGTCTTCACCAAAAGCTATGATTGTTGGAATATCTATCCTAAGCATATCGTAGACGTAGTTGCAGTGATCAGATTGAGGAGGGCACACCAACCAGGGAGGCAATTCAGACGCAGCAACATTATGCAGCTTCTCAATTGCACTTTTATTATTCAAAGAAACAAAGACAGCTTCAAAACTAGGATGTGCACTCTTAATCTGATGGTAATACTCGGCCAACAGTCCATGTGTCCCGGACCCTGTGTCTTTTGTCCAGCCACAGTCAAAGCAAACGAGAATAACCCTCCCGTGAAGTTGTTTTACCGGCACCCTCTCTAAGCCACCATTGATGTCCTTGCCAAGTACAAAGTCGCGACTGCCATGAACTAACAATGACTCTAACGTCACTGACCTTACCTTTTCTAATTTCCAGTCGATAAGGCGCTCACAAGTAAATGGATACACGTCTACCCCATACTTGTCTAAGAATGCACCGGCATATGGATCGACATATTTTCCATTGGGTCCAACAATTATGAGCCTATCTTCATCCTCTCCATGGTGTGTGCAAGATGGGCTCCAAAACCAAAGTTTTCGGCTAATAGAGTCAATGTAGGGCATAATCCACCAAGATTTAGTATCGCACAGTTTGTACAAGACATCATTGATGGCCTCCGCCAGCGTGTTTGCGCTGCATAAAAAATTGAAGGGCATGTAAACTAAGACAGCCTCAAACTCGAGGCCTCTCTCCCTACAATCCCTGGAGACTTGATCCAGCTTCAACATCAAAGTGCCAGTAAAGCACAAGTACAAACCCACAACTTTCCCTTCAAGTTGTGACAGTGACACGGATTCACCCGAAATCCTAGAGACTTGTATATCTGAGGATTTACGACCCAAAATGACGTCAAGCTGGGAGGGATTACTATTATATGTAGCATTAGAAGTTTGTTTGGAGTAGGGGATCTTATCTGCTCCGTTGTACCTAAACCAACCAATGTAGTCATGTGTCAAAACTCTATAAGTGGCGGTACATTCAGAAGAACGTTCAAGGAGAAGGAACATAGGGTCAGAGTCTTCCAAACCCAAAAGCTGGCAGATGTGATCACGAGCCTTGACGTCACAAAAGGGAATGACCCTACAAAAGGGTGGAAACCCGGAGAAGAAGTGGTCGAAAGTAGGCTTGTGGTTGAGCCAGCCTCGTCTCATCTTAGCTACCAACACCATCTCAAAATCAGAACCGTATAAATCACGCAACTCTGAAGCTACGTTAATTAAAGAATTGGTTTCCGATCCGACTCCGCTGTAATGGAGTATAGGCACAAAGAAACAACAGACCATAATGTATTTGGAGTTGGAGTTGGAGTTGTGTATCTTCATCCACAAGTCAGGTGGGAATAAGATGGAGTGATGATGAGCATTATCCAACTCTAAGTTGTTAATGATAGGTTTAGGAGGGTATTTGGGTATCTCCTTATGAAATCGAGACAATAATTGGTCGCGTACTTTAAGCAATAGAGATGGAGGAGAGTAAGATGGTACCTTCTGATGAAATCCATGGCAATCATAAATTGTGTGTTTGACGGCATCAACACCATATTCAGAAACATCTGGAAAGAAGCCAACTTGTGAAGGCAACAACCTTCTTAGCCGTGATAACCTCATTTAGCAAACCTCCTAACAACAATACAACCTTATTAATGAATTAAAGTTTCCAACTTGTGTTTGATAAACATGGAGGGTACTATAATAGACTAATAGCCATAAGGAATGAAAACTTTTCAAAAAAGTGACTTTCGTTTTCAAAAAATCAGGAAACTGAAAACTGAAAACAGAAAATTTTGCACCGTGCAACTAGTTTTCTGGAGGCCTATAGGGCGGCGGTGGGGGTCAAGGAGGGCGGTACTACTCGTGGTTTATCAAGGTGAACACGGATGGGGCTTGCTTGGGTGAGGCGGCTCGGGCCTTGGTGTTGTCATTATTTCCTCGGTACGGAGGGAAAGATTGCGCTTATTTGCGCGTGTGGCTGTTAGACAGGTTAGAGATCGCTAGGAGCCGGAGAAGGTGGAGGCCCAGGCGGCAGCGTTGGAGCTTCAGAGGGTGTGACAACACCAGATAGTTTTAGTAGAGTATTAAATCAATAATTATAATAATAAAATATATCCACAATATAAAACTCATATTTTGTTTAATTTAAAGTAAACATGTTCGTATCCTACCATTTTCAGAGTGAGGTTTCTCGTATCCGTTTCATTCCAGTGTTACCAAGGTTTCCGTACCCCTGTTATGCACGGACCTTGTATATCAGGTTTTAACAAATTAGTTAAAATTGAATGCTAACATTTTTTTATTATTTTATATCTACTCCCTCTTACCCAAAGATACTTTCCTCTTTCTTTTCGCAGTTTTGAGGTGTCATGTTAAGCGCTACTGATTATGGACCAAAATGAATCATTAACTTATTGCAAAAAATACGTATTTTATTTTGCATAATAGTCTAGACACAAATAGTTTCTAACATGCCAACTCGAAACTACAAAAAAGAAATAGAAAAATGTCTTCGAATCGAAGAGAGTAATGCTTAGGAAGAATATGTTAATAATATTTTTCTTCATTAAGATTTAGTAAAATATTATTCACATAATCCTCGATCTACCATGTGCATTCTAATGTTGTACCATTCCCCCCTTAGTTATAAATATATTAAATGATCGATTAATTAACGAATGTAGGGCTTAGTGTTTAGAAGGTTGTATGGCGGCGATAGGTTGAGGACGACGAGAGACGAAAGTCAGGTTAGACTTAGTATGTCGAGTTAAACATTTGAGGGTTGAGTGTTTGGATTCTTTTTTTTTCTTAGAAAACTAGTTTGCATGCCCGTGCCACGCTCGGGCTTATTTCATTATCATTATCATTATCATCTATTTCTACCCACTTATCGTGAAAATCACCTTTCTCTGATTTTCAAAAACGGGATTTTGGTTTAAAAAAAAAAAAAACAGAAAATAGAAAAACGATACCAAACAGACCCTCGAGAATTCTATAGTTCACTGGTGTTTTGGTTCATTTCCAAATGATATTCCATAAGACAATCACAATTCAATTGGTGTTTTGGTTTTTAGTTTTTAGTAATTTGCGTTTCTCACAATTCGGTTTAAAGCGGGTTCGGGGAACGGGCTGACGGCGGGGCAATTGGGGAATTGTCAATGATGTAATCGTGTGGAGGAGAATCATATCATAGTCGGTTTCACAGAAGGGGCATTTTGGTAAAAGAGAAGGAAACCTCAGCCTCTCCTCCGTCTATAAATATAAGGGCAGGCCTCCTCTTTTTCTCTTTAGATTCATTTTTCTCCTCATCCGCCGCAGAGAGGAGAGAGAGGGAGAGAGAGAGAGAGAGAAAAAAAAAAAAAAAAACACAGAGATCTTTATCTTTCGATTAAAGTTTCACAAATTTTCATTTCAATTAAACTGACAGTTATAGTGATATTATAGTGACCCACTGTTTTATAATTTGGGGATTAATTTTGGACGACAATCTTTGTTTTTTTTTTTGTTTTGAATTGAAATTGATCGAGTTGAGTGATGGATACGCGATTCCCGTTTTCGCCGGCGGAGGTGGCCAAAGTGCATATGATCCAGTTCGGAATTCTCAGCCCCGACGAAATTGTAATCATCATCATCATTCTTCTCCAAACCCTAGTTTTTTTTTTTTAATTTGAAATTGAATTGAATATGAAATTGAATGATGTTGGAAAATGCAGCGGCAAATGTCGGTGGTGCAAATCGAGTATTCGGAGACGACGGAGAGGGGGAAGCTGAAGCCAGGTGGACTGAGTGACCTTCGACTGGGTACAATTGACAGGAAACTTAAGTGTGAGACATGTACGGCAAATATGGCTGAGTGTCCCGGTCATTTTGGTCACCTTGAGCTCGCTAAACCCATGTTTCACATTGGCTTCCTCAAGACTGTTCTTAGTATCATGCGTTGCGTCTGCTTCAATTGCTCCAAGATTTTAGCCGACGAGGTTTATTATCCTCTTTTTAATCCTTTTATTTATACTGTTATTGTTATTATTATTCAGTCCCAAAACCTCAATATGACCCTAGTAGTTTAAGGATGAATTGGAACTTTCGATTTTTCGACGTTATCACTAGTGTCATGAACCATTACAACAGTTATTGATTGATAATTGATTCTGGGTATGTTTGTATGCAACTGTGAGATGAGGGTAAGTGGTAAGGCCTAATGAACGTGATGTTTCTATTTCTGGTCGGTTCGATAAACTATGATTTGTGTAGAATGTGTTTTCGCCAAATAACCATGATGGTTACTATGGTTTATTATGCTGCTGTGGTTGATTAGGGTTGTTGGCCGAAAGTACTTGGTTGTGAAAGATTGACATCATGTCACATTCTAGACCGATTCTTTTGATTAGAAACATTGATGATTAATAATAACTTCCGGTTCATTGCCCGGTTGTGCAAAGGATGCTTAGTTTATCTAGTTGATGATGTCGTAGGATTTTGTTTGCTTAGTGGGTATGTTAGGGGTCTCTTCTGTTGGTAGAATCTGAAGGTGCGGCTTATTGAACTTGACTTAGTGACTAAGTAAGGGATATATTGGAACTTTTGGCGAAAACACTAGTGATGATTTATTACAACTTTGGTTTTGTATCGTAGTCATGTTCTCGTCAGTGCCTCTTTGATGAAAGATTTGATGATTGATGGATGAATGTCCATCTTTGTGTGTGCAATGCACAGTTATTGATTCTGGGTATGTATGCAAGCAATTGCGAGTTGAGGTTTGACTATTAAGGCCTATTGAGGGGGATGTTTCTACTTTTGTATGCTGTTTAGGATAAGTTTTTGCCGATGAACAATGATGATTACTGTGGTATATTGTACGACTGTAGTTCAGCAGTTGGTTTTTTTCCCTGGGGGGGGTGGGGGTTGCTAATTGGATGGATACTAGCTTGAGAATGGTCACTGTTCTTGGTAGAATCTGTAGGTGCAACGAATTGAGCTTGTCTTGTTGACTTTGGCAGGATGAACATAAATTCAAGACTGCACAGAAAGTAAGAAATCCAAAAAATAGGCTGAAGAAAATTTTGGAGGCCTCCAAAAGTAAAAGGAAATGTGAAGGAGGTGATGATATAAATGTGGAAGGTGAGGATACTGAAGAGCCTGTAAAGAAAAGCCGTGGTGGCTGTGGTGCACAGCAACCAACCTTCACTATCGAAGGTATGAAAATTATAGCCGAATACAAGATGACCAAGAAGAAGAGTGATGACCAGGATCAGATGCCTGAGCCTGTTGAGAGAAAGCAGCAGCTTACAGCTGAAAAGGTTTTCGGAGTTTATGTTTCTCACTATTCATGTTGTTTCATGCTAACATAATGCACACACTTACCGTGATGTGGACTTGTGCATACCAGGTTCTTAGTGTTCTGAAGAGGATCAGTGATGAAGACTGCCAATTGCTCGGCTTTAACCCCAAGTATGCACGCCCTGATTGGATGATTCTCCAAGTTCTCCCTATTCCTCCTCCTCCAGTTAGACCATCTGTAATGATGGACACTTCTTCAAGGAGTGAGGCAAGTGTTAACATGTTTTTTCGATTTTCATGTGGTCAGTGGATCTGATGGGATCCCTTAAATAGGGTTCAAGTCTTTCCCTTTCTTTTGGTGCCAGTATTATGGAATGATTGTTTCTTGTTTGGAATTCTTTGTCTAGGATGATCTGACTCACCAGTTGGCTATGATTATTCGGCATAATGATAACTTGAGAAGACAAGAGAGGAATGGGGCTCCTGCGCACATTATTTCCGAGTTTGCACAGTTGCTGCAGTTTCATATTGCTACATACTTTGATAATGAGCTGCCTGGGCAGCCGAGGGTAGGTTCTTTCGGCTTGTGCTTATTTCTGTCACTATTTGTAATCCAATAGGCTCCTGGGCTAATTTTGTTAATTTTCAGGCGACACAACGATCAGGCAGGCCAATCAAGTCAATTTGTAGTAGGCTGAAAGCCAAAGAAGGGCGTATAAGAGGCAATTTAATGGGGAAACGAGTGGATTTCTCAGCTCGTACTGTCATTACGCCTGATCCAAATATAAACATCGACCAGTTGGGTGTGCCATGGAGTATAGCCTTGAATCTCACATATCCTGAGACAGTGACGCCATATAATATCGAAAGGTTCCATCTTTTTCAAATGTATGTTTGTAGTCACGTTGTTTCTTTTGGATCTCTTTCTTATGGTTTTCCCTCTCCAATAGGTTGAAGGAGCTTGTCGACTATGGCCCTCATCCACCACCTGGTAAAACTGGTGCCAGATATATCATTAGGGATGATGGCCAGAGGCTTGATCTTCGCTATTTGAAGAAGAGTAGTGATCATCATTTAGAGCTTGGATACAAGGTGCAGTTTTTATGCTTGTAGTTATGCCTGGTATTGGTTGGCTAAGTTTGTATAAGTGCTTGGGGTTTACTTCTCCGTTTGATGTTAATTGTAGGTGGAGCGTCATTTGAATGACGGGGACTTTGTGCTTTTCAACCGGCAGCCCAGTCTTCATAAGATGTCTATCATGGGGCACAGGATAAAGATTATGCCCTATTCTACGTTCCGTTTGAATCTGTCTGTTACCTCACCATACAATGCTGATTTTGATGGTGATGAAATGAACATGCATGTTCCCCAATCTTTTGAGACTCGGGCAGAAGTTCTTGAGCTTATGATGGTTCCTAAATGTATTGTGTCCCCACAAGCCAACAAGCCTGTCATGGGAATTGTGCAGGATACCCTCTTGGGTTGCCGTAAGATCACAAAAAGAGATACGTTTATAGAAAAGGTTATATCTGGTTCATTCTCTTAATCCAAACACTCGTGACCAAAATCTAATTATCTCACTGTGTTATGTCCTGTTTGGTGTGCTTCTTGGGTTGCAGGATGTCTTCATGAATATTCTTATGTGGTGGGAAGATTTTGATGGTAAAGTTCCTCAGCCAACAATTTTGAAGCCCAGGCCTATCTGGACAGGAAAGCAAGTGTTCAATCTTATTATACCAAAGCAGATAAATCTGGTCAGATTTGCAGCATGGCACCAGGAAACAGAAACAGGGTTCCTGACTCCTGGTGATACTCGAGTTCTGATTGAGAGAGGTGAGTTGCTTGCGGGTACATTGTGCAAGAAGACTCTAGGGACTGGAGGAGGGAGTTTGATCCATGTCATCTGGTATGTAACACCTGTTCCCAGTCTTGTTTGATTATTGCTTACAAGTAAAAATCATGCTTTTACTTTCAACCAATGGGGCTTTGTAGTGGGACTGTGCATCTGACATGCTGGATGTTTGATACTTTTTGTCATTGTGTGAAGTAGTCATTTAAGAAGAGAGCTCCCTTTATCTACTTAAGCTTTATTTATTACTTGTATATTTTCCCACTAATTGATATTTAATGACCTGGTAAGGTATTGAAGTTTTTACTCATCATCTGTAGCTTGTGATCATTTGGAACAGGGAAGAAGTTGGACCAGATGCTGCTCGCAAATTTTTGGGTCACACTCAGTGGCTTGTGAATTATTGGCTGTTACAGAATGGTTTCAGTATTGGAATAGGAGATACAATTGCCGATGCTTCTACAATGGAAATTATTAATGAAACTATATCCAAGGCCAAGAACGAAGTTAAAACTCTTATCAGAAATTTCCAGGAAAAACAGTTAGAGCCTGAACCTGGGCGTACAATGAAGGAATCTTTTGAGAACAGAGTCAATCAGGTATGCATTACATCTTTTTGTGTCTGTGTTTTGCTTGCATTTTTCTTTCTTTGATTTGCCCTGCTTATCCAAATACTGAGCGATTTAATTTTGTAGGTCTTGAACAAAGCTCGTGATGATGCTGGAAGTTTTGCTCAGAAGAGTTTATCTGAGAGCAACAACCTGAAGGCTATGGTGACTGCAGGGTCCAAAGGAAGTTTTATCAATATATCCCAAATGACTGCTTGTGTGGGTCAGCAGAATGTTGAAGGCAAGCGTATACCTTTTCACTTTAACGGTCGATCGTTGCCTCATTTCACGAAGGATGACTATGGGCCAGAGAGTCGTGGGTTTGTGGAGAACTCTTATTTAAGAGGTCTAACACCGCAGGAGTTCTTTTTCCATGCAATGGGTGGTAGAGAAGGTCTGATTGACACTGCTGTCAAAACTTCTGAGACTGGTTACATTCAGCGGAGACTGGTGAAGGCTATGGAGGATATCATGGTCAAATATGATGGAACTGTTAGGAATTCTCTTGGGGATGTCATTCAGTTTCTTTATGGTGAAGATGGCATGGATGCTGTGTGGATAGAATCGCAGAAGTTGGATTCATTGAAAATGAAGAAGACGGAATTCGATGCGATGTATAGGTATGAGTTTGATGCTGAGAACTGGGAGCCCGATTACATGTTGAAAGAACATGTCGACGATCTGAAAACTATTCGTGAGTTCCGCAATGTGTTTGATGCTGAAGTCCAAAAGCTTGAAGCGGATAGGCGTCAACTTGCCACTGAGATTGCAGCTACTGGCGAAAACTCTTGGCCAATGCCTGTTAATCTTAAAAGGCTCCTATGGAATGCTCAGAAAACCTTCAAGGTTGATCAGCGTGAAAAGTCTGATATGCACCCTATGGAAATTGTTGAAGCCGTAGATAAGCTTCAGGAGAGGTTAAAAGTTGTTCCTGGTGATGATTTTCTGAGTATGGAGGCTCAAAAGAACGCCACCCTGTTTTTCAACATCCTACTCCGAAGTACTCTGGCCAGCAAACGTGTCTTGAAGGAGTTTAAGCTCAATCGTGAAGCATTCGAGTGGGTTGTGGGTGAGATTGAGTCTAGGTTCTTACAGTCTCTGGTAGCACCTGGAGAGATGATTGGATGTGTTGCTGCTCAATCCATTGGTGAACCTGCCACTCAAATGACTCTTAACACTTTCCATTATGCTGGTGTTAGTGCCAAGAATGTGACTTTGGGTGTTCCACGGTTGAGGGAGATTATCAATGTGGCCAAGAAGATTAAAACCCCTTCTCTGTCGGTCTACTTGAAGCCTGAAGTTAGCAGAACGAAGGAGAGGGCCAAAAATGTCCAATGTGCTTTGGAATATACGACGTTGCGTTGCGTGACACATGCCACTGAAGTGTGGTATGATCCAGATCCTATGAGCACAATAATTGACGAGGATGTGGAATTTGTCAAGTCTTATTATGAGATGCCTGATGATGAGGTTTCACCTGATAAAATTTCTCCCTGGTTGCTCCGTATAGAGCTGAACCGTGAGATGATGGTGGATAAAAAGTTGAGTATGGCTGATATTGCAGAAAAGATAAACTTGGAATTCAGTGATGACTTGACTTGTATATTCAATGATGATAATGCTGAGAAGCTTATCCTTCGTATTCGGATTATGAATGATGAAGCATCAAAGGGTGAGATTGTGGACGAGGCTTCGGAGGATGATGTGTTCCTAAAAAAGGTTGCTGGTAATATGCTGACAGAGATGGCACTGAAAGGCACTCTAAATATCAACAAGGTGTTCATCAAACAAGCCAAAGTCAATAAGTTTGATGAGCAGATAGGGTTCAAGTCCGAGACTGAGTGGATGCTGGACACTGAAGGTGTTAATCTTTTGTCTGTTATGTGTCATGAAGATGTTGATGCCTCGCGGACAACAAGCAATCACTTGATCGAAGTTATGGAAGTCCTGGGAATTGAGGCCGTCCGGAAGGCTTTGCTAGATGAATTGCGGGTTGTCATATCATTTGATGGTTCATATGTAAACTATCGCCATTTGGCCATATTGTGTGATACGATGACATATCGGGGTCATTTGATGGCTATTACTCGTCATGGGATCAATCGGAATGATACTGGGCCCTTGATGCGGTGCTCCTTTGAAGAAACTGTGGACATCCTTCTTGACGCTGCTGTTTATGCGGAGTCCGATTATTTGAGGGGCGTGACTGAAAATATCATGTTGGGGCAGCTTGCACCTATTGGGACTGGTGGCTGTTCATTATATCTGAACGAGGAGATGTTGCGGCATGCTATCGAACTCCAGCTCCCAAGTTATGTGGAAGGTTTAGAGTTTGGCATGACACCTGCTCGGTCGCCCATCTCTGGGACTCCTTATCATGACAGTATGATGTCTCCTGGCTACATGTATAGTCCAAATCTCCGTCTCTCGCCAAACTCAGACGCCCAGTTTTCTCCATATGTTGGTGGGATTGGTTTCTCCCCTGCTCCATCTCCAGGTTATATTCCACATGCACCTGCTGGGTATAATCCAGGCTCCCCTAGCTATAGTCCCTCTTCACCTGAATATAGCCCGGCTTCACCCAATTATAGCCCGGCATCCCCCTCTTATAGTCCTAGCTCGCCCAGCTATAGTCCCTCAAGTCCAGCATATTCTCCAACAAGTCCATCTTACAGCCCTACTTCACCGAGCTACAGCCCTACATCTCCAAGCTACAGCCCTACATCACCAAGTTATAGCCCCACTTCGCCGAGCTATAGCCCAACCTCACCAGCATACAGCCCCACCTCTCCTGCTTACAGCCCCACATCCCCATCTTACAGTCCAACGTCTCCGTCTTATAGCCCGACTTCCCCTTCATACAGCCCTACATCACCCTCCTACAGCCCCACATCGCCCTCCTACAGCCCTACATCACCGTCATACAGTCCCACATCACCTGCTTACAGCCCGACATCTCCTGGATATAGTCCCACGTCACCTAGTTATAGTCCCACCTCACCGAGTTACAGCCCTACATCTCCGAGCTATAACCCATCAGCCAAGTACAGTCCCTCAATTGCATACTCCCCAAGTAGTCCAAGAATATCACCTTCCAGTCCCTACAGTCCAACCTCCCCAAATTACAGGTAAATCTCAATATTTTGGTTATATCCGTTTGGGTTTGTTGTGGCAATTTGATTGATCTCTTACTTGCTCGAGGCTCAATCAAATATTGTTTTAGTGCCATCAAGGTTATCTCCTGGTTACCTGTATCTAATTGTGACTTGTTTCCTCTTCTTCTTCTTCAGCCCAACATCACCATCATACTCACCTACGTCACCGTCTTATTCACCTTCAAGCCCAAGTTACAGTCCAAGCAGGTATTATTTGTTTGATTTTTGGTTTCTTTAGAACCGGTCCTCAGTTAGACTGAAGCATTTGTGCATGTTTCCTGTTTTTGAGCTTTGCTCCTTTGAAGTCTATATGGTCACGTTGTTTGCCAATTCTACTGGTGGTAATGATTGTTTATAACCTGTGCACATGTTTGCATATTATGGGGCTATTGTGGTGGGTGTTGGAGACCCAGATGAGAGTTTCTTTGCTCTATTGTTAGAGTTTCTCTGTAGTTATATATACAATTTTCATTGCAGTAATATTGGTACATGGTTCAGTTGTAAAATATAAGAAGGGCATGTATGTACTGCATTAACGTAATTACTCGCAGGAATATGCTTGTGTATGTTTTTTTTTTTGACGATTCATGTTAGCCGACCCCAAATCATTTTGGGAATAAGGCTTGGTTGTTGTTGTTGTTGTTGTTGTTTTTTTGGACAATTTATGGAGCATTGTTTATATTTGTTTTCAAGTTTTTATAAATTTTTGTTTGTTAAAGTTTTTGACATGTTCTTCTTCCTTCAGCCCATACAATTCCGGTCCAAGTCCGGATTATAGCCCCAGTTCTCCACAGTACAGGTAAGAACGAGTTGATCTAGATGTTTTATTTGTTATTGGACAAGTAAAAGTGCACTTTTTTGGAGTATTCTTGTAGAAATTAGGTTAATGACTGGTGATATTTCTGACTTGTGTAGTCCAAGTGCTGGCTATTCTCCTAGTGCTCCCGGTTACTCACCATCATCAACCAGCCAATACACTCCAAAGACGAGTGACAAGGATGATCAGAGCAACCAGTGAAGTTTTCAAATGTCAAGGTCGGGTGGGTTTGGCTTCTGAGGATTGCTTGATGTTGGCAAGGCATGGTGAGCGTGAGCCGATAAAGATGTTAGCACAGCTGGTGGAATTGTAAAATGCGCAGTCAACCAGCAGAAGGTTGATGTTTGTAATTATGGGCCTTCCAAAAGTAGCTTGGTAAAGCAAAGCGTCAAGAAGATGCGCTACCTGGGGAAAGCTTGTGCTAGTCTCTCTTTTGTTACCGAAAATGTAATGAAGACTTGTACTATTTTCTACCGAACCCAGGGACTTGTTTTTGTCAAGTTTGTAGAATTTTGCTGTTTAGGGATATTTCCAGCCACTCATACGTACCGTTATTTCGAAGCTGTTTAGAACTTGAATAAGTAATCTATAGTCCTTGGAACATTATTGTTTTCATTTTCTAATGGAACTGATGTGGTCGGAGCTGCAATTAGCATACTTTTGCGAAACAGTTAACGCAAAAAAGCTTGAAAATTTATTACGTTGATTAGTCTGATCTGGTAATTGTGTTGAATGATATCCGAAATGCAGTAATTGTTGGTGGAGTGAGTGAATGATGCAGTAGCAGTACGTGTGTATTTGCTGCCACAAGGCTCGTCGTTATTACAGGACCTTTGGTGAGTTTGTCCGTCTCTATCATTGCCAAACGCTTGTACTTTGTCTAAGTACCACGTTGTACTCTCTTTACACTTCTTTCCGTATGAGACTCGTTTAATTAGTTACACATTTAATAGTCTTTTGCCAACAATGACCCTAATCTTGGTAAGAACATGTTGAGCACGGAATGTCTTTGTACAATACAATGAGTTGGGGACGAATTTTTAAGCACACATTTACACATACTATCTTAATTGAGGCCGGCATAAATTGGATACACGTTATGATCAAAATATCGAACTTTTATAAACCGTTTTCGTTTTTAAAAGTTTTATTATAATAGTCTTTTGCATCTAATTAGTTATCAAGCTTGTGTTTAATTAGTTACACATTTAATAGTCTATTAAAATAAAATGGTATGTTGTGAATTGGGATGTGATTGTAACTTTGTGTGGTGGTCCTTGGTGTGCATCTAATGGTGTTGGGTTGGGTGGTGTCATTCTGGGTTTGGGTTGTTGGTGGTCAACACTTGAATTGTTGTGGTGGAGAGAGAGGTTTAGGTTGGTGGTGTGGAGTAGAGCGGAGTGAGAGTGGGACTGTGGGAGTTGGGAGGCGGCGGAACTTGTGGCGTAATGGTATATTGGAAAATTGAAATGGTATTGGAAAACCCCACCCACGTGTTACTTTTGTTTGAGAAATGGGATTTCTTGTCTTTTTGTGCGGTGATTAGAATTGGTGCTCTAATCACCGTGATTGGCCTACCCTCCCTCGGATTATTGTAACAAGGCGCGTATCTTGTAGATGACGATACACGAATAATACAGAGATATATACAGATCTTGAGTCTCTCTGTCACGAGCAAAGCCGGGGGTCCTTGACCTTGTAACTTCTCTCAACCGCCCCCACTAGAAAGTAGAAACCTCTCCCCTCCTCCTTCAACAACCACTCCACTCTCTCTCTTCACTCCCATTTTCTCTTTCTCTCTCTAAATAGCTTCACTGAGAAGACACATACAGACAGACAGTTTCAGTGAGTAAAAATGGCGGAAGAATCGGAGAAGATTGTGTATCTGCACGGAGATCTAGAACTCAAGATACACGAAGCCCGTTCCTTACCAAACATGGACCTGACCACCGAGCGATTCCGGCGCTGCTTCTCCGCCTGCGGAACCACCTGCAACTCCACCCCACGCGACTCCAAGGTCAAGCACCGCCACCGCGCCGTCATCACCAGCGACCCTTACGTCGCCGTCGTAGTCCCTCAGTCCACCGTCGCCCGCACTCGCGTCATCGCCAACTCACAGAACCCTAATTGGCAGGAAAACTTCCGCATTCCAATGGCCCACCCTGTCGCCAACCTCGAGTTCCAGGTCAAAGACAACGACCTCTTCGGCGCTCAACTCATCGGCACCGTCTCCATCCCCGCCGCCCGTGTCGCCACCGGCGAGACCATCTCCGGCTGGTTTCCGATCATATCCCCGTACGGCAAGCCGCCGAAGCCGGACACAGCCCTCAACCTAGAGCTCACCTTCACCCCGTGCGACAATAACCCTAACTACCGGAGCGGACTGACCGAGGTGAGCGGGGCCTACTTCCCGCTTCGGAAGGGCAGTATGGTAAAACTTTACCAGGACGCGCACGGGAAAGACGGTTACCTGCCTGAGATAAAGTTGGAAGGGGGGCAGAGTTTTGAGCATGGGAAATGTTGGGAGGATATTTGTTACGCGGTTTCTGAGGCGCATCATTTGATATATATTGTGGGTTGGTCTGTGTTTCACAAGGTTAGGCTGGTGAGGGAGCCGACACGGCCGCTGCCACGTGGCGGTGATTTGACGTTGGGGGATTTGCTCAAGTATAAGTCCGAGGAAGGTGTTAGAGTTTTGTTGTTGGTCTGGGATGATAAGACTTCTCACAATAAGTATTTCATCAACACGGTAATGATATATCTATTGGCTTTCTTCTCCTTGAAGTTTTTATTGTTTACAAAGATGGGAATTGACTTGACTTGAGTCAGTTTATTATGATGATATGCTGCTATCTGAATAGAGTTAATGGAATCTGTCCTTTTTGGCGGAGAAAAGAATAATAATATGTAAAAGAGTGAATAGTATTTGTGGGTTCTAAAGAATCCCTTTTAAGCATTGCTTTCGTGTGATTGATCAAGTTTAGTAAAAACGAGAGTGCGAAAGTGTTCTTTTGGGGATCTAGAGTTTGTTTGCTTTATTTATTTATTTATTTTGGATGATATGGTTAATGTTGCTTCACACTAATGGATGGGAATGAACTAAAGAAAGGGGTTGTGCATTAATGTTTGTTGAATGCTGACTTGGATTGTAATGGAGAATTCTGGCTGGTGTAAAGATGTCATGTTACTTGGTGTAGGAAGGGGTTATGGCAACTCACGATGAAGAAACACGCAAATTCTTTAAGCATTCATCCGTAACGTGCGTGCTTTCACCTCGTTATGCCAGCAGCAAGCTTAGCTACTTCAAGCAGCAGGTACGACGAGGGTACTAAATAGGCTTTATGATGATGCTTGGACTGGAATCTTCTGGATGGATAGCTGCTGAATTTTTATCTTTGTTTTACGTATTTTCCTACAGGTTGTTGGAACCTTGTTTACGCATCATCAGAAATGTGTCCTTGTAGATACACAGGCATATGGTAACAACAGGAAGATTACTGCCTTCATGGGAGGTATAGATCTTTGTGATGGCCGCTATGACACTCCTGAGCATAGACTCTTTCATGACCTTGACACAGTATTCAAGGATGATTTTCACAATCCCACATTTCCTGTGAGTATATATACAAGTTTCTTTCACTGATTGTATGTGCTGGGTTCTTTCACTAATAGGTTCTATGTTACTCCTATTTTGCCTTTCTATTACTTAAATGTGCTCTAAAACTGTGCCAACTTTCCGTATCAACTGCAGCTGGTAGGTAGAATGGACCTAGTCTTGTGTCCTTCATTTCTCTTCTTAGTCTGTCCATTCAAATCCATTTTGTCAATAAATGCAACAGTGAACAATACCCAAAAACTCTTCATTCGATCTCTGCCACTCTCGTATGGTCCGATTTCATGTCCTTAGTCCCCATCTCTCTTGGGCTTCTAAATCTGACGCCCTTGGCTGTATATTTTGTCCGTCACTTCTATTCTTCGTGTGCTTCTGCCTGTCATTGCCATGTGATTTCGGCGAATTTGGAGATGAGCTGATATCTTTGTTAGGGGCTTGTTTATAGAATTTAGGCCTTACAGATAACCTTCTGTTTTGTTCTGGAATTACCAGGCTGGCACCAAAGCTCCAAGGCAACCATGGCATGACTTGCATTGTAGAATTGATGGTCCTGCTGCATATGATGTCCTCATAAATTTTGAGCAGAGGTGGAAGAAAGCAACAAAATGGAGAGAATTTGGGTTGCGCAAAAAAATGGCTCGCTGGCATGACGATGCCTTGATAAAGATAGATCGTATTTCTTGGATAGTCAGTCCTCAACATTCAGCTGGAGATGATGAAGTCACTGTAATTCCGGGGGAGGATCGTACAGTATGGGTTTCAAAGGAAGAGCATCCAGAGAATTGGCATGTTCAGGTATATGAGGACCAATATAACAGAACATTGTTGTGTGTCTGTAAACTGCGATGGGGCTGACTAGTTTATGTAACAGATATTTCGTTCAATCGACTCAGGATCTCTGAAAGGGTTCCCTAAAACTGTCCACCATGCTGAGGCTCAGGTTTGTGTCCTCTTCAACCCTCTTTACTTTGATCAGGTCTTATATAGGATAGCAAATGGTTTTCAGGTTTAGCTGCCGCAAGTCTCATCTGTGTGGCATATCATTTAGTTACTTACATTCGCGTTACTTTATTGACCTTACCTTCTGCAGAATCTGGATTGTTCCAAAGATTTGGTGATAGAGAAAAGTATACAGACAGCATATATCCAAGCAATCAGGTCGGCACAGCGTTTTGTATACATTGAAAACCAATATTTCATTGGATCTTCATATGCATGGCCTTCGTACAAAAATGCAGGTCAGTTCATTATGTTCTTTTTAGTCATCAGAATCTTATCTGATCGGATTTCAACATTCTTCATTTATATATAAGTCCATGATCAACAATCTCAAGGAAATACTCGTATGATGATATGGTATATTGCACTGGAGAAGACAACATAGAATTAAGCGCTGGTAGGATTTAGGAGCTGCTATAGTTTCATTAATTGTGAATAAACGAGGCTGATCAAGTGCTACTATTACTCCTGTACTTGTGAAAACATGTTCTGGCTATACCAGTGGTCATGAGGAGGATTACTTGAACTATGCTTTGTACATGCATTGTTTTTCATGTGCTTTGAGTGCTCTTATGAAGCTCGGTAGATTGTACCTCTTTGACCTGTTACCTGAAATGTTGCGCTGATAGTAAAATCATCTTGTTGTTATAGGAGCTGATAATCTTATCCCCATGGAGTTGGCGTTGAAAATTGCCAGTAAAATTAGAGCCCAGGAAAGATTTGCAGTGTATGTTGTTATGCCATTGTGGCCAGAAGGTGATCCAAAATCTGGTGCCGTGCAAGAGATTCTGTATTGGCAGGTTAACTTATGAAGCCTATACTAGATCTAATTACACTTACTTTCTTATCTGCTTACTTCAGTTTTGTTTCTTTTTCCTGCTGTAGTTTCTATAACATCTGCTTTATTGTTGGTTTTCCTTATGGGATGTGGAGTGGGAGAGAGTGAGGGTGAAGTGAAGCGTGGTATCACTGATTATAAATAGTACATTTTTAAGATTCTTTTTTTACAAAGGGAGTTGTGGGCCCTTTTCTTTCTTTCTTTCTTTGTGGTGTTTTCTTCTTTGCAGTTTATCTGTTTTATTTTAGCTCAAAAAAAAAAAAAAAAAATTCAGCTTTGCACGTGGTTCCACTGAATGAAAATTTTATTGTGTAGTTTTACTTTTCAGTTATAGTATTATTAGTATTACACGACATATTGTTATACCATCCTTAATCTCACATAACTTTAACCTACCAGTCTTTAGCTATGTAGAACGTGAGTTTCAGCTGGCTTAGGTGTAGTGGGTTATGCTGGTTAATTCTTGTCTTAACCATGCATTGATAGAGATCTTATGTACTTTGTGTGCATACATGTATGTTAAAATTAGGGTGTTTCAATTTCTCAGGGGCAGACAATGCAAGCGATGTATGAGGTTGTTGCACATGAACTCAAATCAATGCAACTCACAGATTTGAATCCCCAGGACTATCTAAATTTCTATTGTCTTGGTAATCGGGAAGAACTCCCTGAGGAGTCATTGAAGGAAATGAATCAATCTAATGGCAATGACAAGGTAGGTTCATTTCTAACAAGCTTTACCAGCCACACATACATTTTTTTGCTTTGTTCATCAAGCTTAGAAGAATGATTTTTTTTTTTTGTGTGTGTGTGTGTGTGTGTGGTCAGACATACTATCGTTAAGAGTTTAAGACTGAATGTTCCTAGGTCATGTTGGATGAAGTGCCATGCACAATCTACTCTTTATGTTTCATTTTCCAGCAGGAGGTTAAAGTGTTGGTTTATCTAAATGCTGTGTGCACTGATTCTTATTGAAGTCTCAGATTGTGGGATTCAACAACTTTTTATGGGGTGCGTGTTGACGTTTATGCTAATTTGACTATTTTTATCAATCTTTTTATTCTGAAATTTGGTTTAGGTCCCTAATCAGTGGGGTTATTATAGTTTGTGGCTTGCCTTTGTCACTCTCGCACAATTTAGGAGCCCAATGTCTATGACAATGTGTAATTTGTCAATTCTTTTTACCATGTGGATGCCAATTTATGTTTGATCTTTATCATCCTACATTTTGTTAGGAGTAAGGCAGCTGAGGTAGAAGGATTAGCTTATTTTCCTGTATTATATGGTACTTGTGTAGCACAGTTGGGTGTTTCTGTTGTAACATGTTGATTTCATCAGGTTTCAGATTCGTACAATTATGGGCGGTTCATGATTTATGTGCATGCTAAGGGAATGATAGTTGACGATGAGTACGTTTTAATGGGTTCTGCGAACATCAACCAGAGGTCCTTAGCTGGCACTAAAGATACAGAAATCGCAATGGGTGCTTATCAACCTCATCACACAGCGACATCACGAAAGAGACATCCTAGAGGCCAGGTATACTTGCCTTTCTCATTCGGTTGCGGTTACAATTAGAGATCTCTTAGTCATAGAGCTTTGAACAATTGTACATTTTTTGTCTAGCTAATATGTAAGTGTGTATTATATGTCTTCATGGTGAACCTACTCACTGTGTGAAATTGGTGATGGTTTCTGCAGATTTATGGATATAGAAATTCTTTGTGGGCTGAGCATCTGGGGATGTTAGATGAGAGCTTTGATCTACCAGAGAGTTTAGAATGCGTGCGAAAGGTGAATGAAATTGCTGGAGATAACTGGAAGAAGTTCACGGCTGAAAGTTTCTCAACCTTGCAGGGGCATCTTCTCAAGTATCCATTGCAGGTTGATGCTGATGGTAAAGTTGATTCGTTGCCCGATTATGATTCTTTCCCTGATGTTGGAGGTAAAATCATTGGTGCTCCTTCCCCCACACTCCCTGACGTCCTAACAACATAAATTTCGGGTGCCTGGAGAGAAAAAAAAGAAGGGCGCTTGGATCCACGGCTGTGCGAGTGGCAGTATGGTTATCTTATCTCTTGAAATCATTGGTGCTCCTTCCCCCACACTCCCTGACGTCCTAACAACATAAATTTCGGGTGCCTAGAGAAAAAAAAAAGAAGGGCGCTTGGAATCCACGGCTGTGCGAGTGGCAGTTTGGTTATGTTATCTCTTGAAATCCCCTTTTCTCAAATTTTGGGTCGATTTTTCATTTGGGAGCTTGGGTTTTGTGTATTGCAACTTGTAAATACTAAATGCTGCACAGGTGAAGTTTGAAAATGCTTTGGTAAATCGAATTGTGCATAACTGCATATACTTTGTGACGTGTGAGTGGAATTATGGGAGGGTTATTCATGTACCTTGAATATTTCCTTGTGTTCTACGTTGGGTAATGATCAATTGTGAAGGTTCGATGTCGTATATTTGGGGGAGCTGTCTGCTTTTTGTGCCATTTTGTTGCTTCTCTCTTCCCTCTTGATACCTTGCAAATCCGTGTTCATTAATAACGTAATGAGCGTTCTTGATGTCCAGTACTGCTATACCTTTTTACGACCATTGCAGGCAGTTGCATTTCGCTAACCCTCCGAATCCTCTTTATCTTTTGCACAAACAAATGGCTACATTGTTTTTTTACTCACACCTATGTAATGTCCTCTTTCTATCTATGAATAAGATAACAACGATAACTATTTTTTTTGGTTCTTTACGTTTTATTTGAGTTCCTCTCGCATATTCAAACGAAACGTAAAGAACAAGAAAAAACAACGGAGGGACATTTATTTGTTTTTGAGTAAATAAATCAAAAAGAGAGTGTTTGCGCAAAACCAAAGATAAGAGCTTTCTTGTTGTTCTTCTCCGGCAAAAGCAGGACGAAATGTTGGCGGCAGTTGTCGGAGCAGCACCTCCATCTCCACCATCAATATTCTCTCCTCCTCCTCATCATTCTCTCTCTACAACACCCCGCCAATTTCTCAGTTTCACACTCCACTCTCTCTCCTCGTATGCATATTCCCACAACACCCGCCTTCTATCAACAATAACATCATTATCATTATCATCATCTAATTATAATGATGAAGAAGAAGATTCAGAAGAAGAAGAAGAAGAAGAAGAACAGGTGATTGGAGATTGTCTTGTCTTTGAAGATGGCGTTTTTGAAGACCCTTTTCTCCAACCAACAAACCCTCCTCTTGCTTCTCCATCACCACCTCCCAGGAAAGCTACCGGCAGAACCCCGGCTTCCGCAGCCGCAATCGAACCCGAGAACTTGGTCCCTGAAGAGTGGAATCAAGTTGTGGAAGAAATTAACTTGAGTAAGAAGGATAGGCGCAAAATTGCACAGCAAACTGAGTTTGGGCAGCGCATTTTTAACAAGAAGAAGGCTAATAGTGTCAACTTGGATGAGTATTTGAGGTTTAAAGAATACAAATTGTCCCAATTGAAGCCTGTTGTTCTTGATAATCCACCTCAGTTCCCTCCCAAAAAACTTGAAGATGACGCTCCTTCTTCTTCTTCTTCAAGGGTTGAGCCCAAAAATCCGAGGTGGGCTGTTTATGGCCGTGGTTTGGATGATATTACTGACTTCTTCAACAATGGGAGTTATCAACCCAGTGATGATAATAAACCCCAAGGTATTTCTACCCCAATTCCTCAGTTTTAATAAATTTGTATTCAATTTCATATGAATTGTTGGTATGAGTGGTGTTTAATGTTTATGTTGTGTCTTCTATGCTGTTAAAGATTCTAACTTTGGGTGGAAGGGGATTAGTGAGGCTACTTTCTACTGCCTTTATTATGAGAATTATTGGTGTCACTGCCTAAAATTTCTGAGTTGGGTAAGCTCAAAATTTCATGGAAATCTTTAGGGGTCATATTATAAGCTTTAGCAAAATATTAGAGCTTAAAAATTTATGATAAGTCCGAAAGTCGACAAAAAATGTACGCCAGCCTCAACGAGTGACGTGTACTGAAAGGGCTTAAAGAACTTCCATAATGGAGGAACAAACCCTCATACCTAACAAGGGTACTCCTAGGCTTGCCTTGGTAATTTGAGAACATTTGGCTACTTTGACAAAAGTGATCAAATTGGCCAAAACTGTAGTACATACTTATGAAACATGATTTTCACTTAAACTGGCACCGTAATTAAAATGACTCAAATTCTCATGAAAGTCCTTAGGGGTTATATTATGGGTTTTGGAAAATTATTTTGGCCCAAAAACACATCGGAAGTCCTAAAATTGGCAAGAAAATGCTCGCTAGCCTCAGTGAGTAACATGTGCTCAAGGACTTAAAGAACTTCCCTAATGGAGGACTCAACCCTCATATCTAACAATGGTACTCCAAGGCTTGCCTTGGTAAATGTTTGAGAAAATTTGGCTACTTTGGAAAGGTGGCCAAAATTAGCCAAATCTGTAGTGTATAATCCACGATTTTTGCCTAAAATGATTCCGTAACGAAAACGGCTCAAATTCTCGTGGGAGTCCTTAGAGGTTATATTATGGGTTTTGGAAAAATATTAAGGCCCAAAAACCTATAGTAAGTCCTCAAATCGGCAAGAAGATGCACGCTACCCTAAACGAGAAACGTGTGCTTAGAGGGCTTAAAGAATTTCCCTAATAAAGGAACCAACCCTCATATCTAACAAGCGTACTCCAAGGCTTGCCTTGGTAAATTTTTTAGAACATCTCGCTACTTTGACAAAAATGGTCAAAATTGGCTGAAACTGTAGTGTATAATCCACGATTTTCGCCTAAAATGGCACCGTAACGAAAATTGCTTAAATTCTCGTGGAAGTCCTTAGAAATTAAATTATGCGTCCTCGAACAAAATTAAGGCCCAAAAACCTATGATAAGTCCTAAAATCGGCAAGAAAATGCATGCTATCCTCAATAAGTGACGTGTGCTCAAAGGGATTAAAGAACTTCTGTATTGGTGGACTCAACCCTCATATCTAAAGAGGGTACTCCAAGGCTTGCCTTGATAAATGTTTGTGAACATCTGGCTACTTTGACAAAAGTGGTCAAAATTGGCCAAAACTGTAGTGTATAATCCACGATTTTTGCCTTAAATGGATCCATAATGAAAACGGCTCAAATTCTCGTGGGAGTCCTTAGGGGTTCTATTTTGGGTTTTGGAAAAATATAAAGGCCCAAAAACCTATAGTAAGTCCTAAAATCGGCAAGAAGATACACGTTAGCCTCAACGAGTAACTTGTGCTCAAAGAGCTTAAAGAATTTCTCTAATAAAGGAACCAACCCTCATATCTAACAAGGGTACTCCAAGGCTTGCCTTGGTAAATTTTTGAGATCATCTGGCTACTTTGACAAAATTGGTCAAAATTGGCTAAACTGTAGTGTATTATCCACGATTTTTGCCTAAAATGGATCCGTAATGAAAACGGCTCGAATTCTCGTGGGAGTCCTTAGGGGTTATATTTTGGGTTTTGGAAAAATATTAAGGCCCAAAAACCTATAGTAAGTCCTAAAATCGGCAAGAAGATACACTTTAGCCTCAACGAGTACCTTGTGCTTAAAGAATTTCCCTAATAAAGGAACCAACCCTCATATCTAACAAGGGTACTCCAAGGCTTGCCTTGGTAAATTTTTGAGAACATCTGGCTACTTTGACAAAAGTGGTCAAAATTGGCCAAAACTGTAGTGTATAATCCACGACTTTTGCCTAAAATGGATCCGTAATGAAAACGGCTCAAATTCTCGTGGGAGTCCTTAGGGGTTATATTTTGGGTTTTGGAAAAATATTAAGGCCCAAATACCTACAGTAAGTCCTAAAATCGGCAAGAAGATACACGTTAGCCTCAACAAGTAACTTGTGCTCAAAGATCTTAAAGAATTTCCCTAATAAAGGAACCAACCCTCATATCTAACAAGGGTAGTCCAACGCTTGCCTTGGTATATTTTTGAGAACATCTGGCGACTTTGACAAAAGTGGTTAAAATTGGTCAAAACTGTAGTGTAGAATCCACGATTTTTGCCTAAAATGTATCCATAATGAAAACGGCTCAAATTCTCGTGGGAGTCTTTAGGGGTTATATTTTGGGTTTTGGAAAAATATAAAGGCCCAAAAACCTATAGTAAGTCCTAAAATCGGCAAGAAGATACACGTTAGCCTCAACGAGTAACTTGTGCTCAAAGAGCTTAAAGAATTTCTCTAATAAAGGAACCAACCCTCATATCTAACAAGGGTACTCCAAGGCTTGCCTTGGTAAATATTTGAGATCATCTGGCTACTTTGACAAAATTGGTCAAAATTGGCTAACCTGTAGTGTATTATCCACGATTTTTGCCTAAAATGGATCCGTAATGAAAACGGCTCAAATTCTCGTGAGAGTCCTTAGGGGTTATATTTTGGGTTTTGGAAAAATATTAAGGCCCAAAAACCTATAGTAAGTCCTAAAATCGGCAAGAAGATACACGTTAGCCTCAACGAGTAACTTGTGCTCAAAGAGCTTAAAGAATTTCTCTAATAAAGGAACCAACCCTCATATCTAACAAGGGTACTCCAAGGCTTGCCTTGGTAAATTTTTGAGATCATCTGGCTACTTTGACAAAATTGGTCAAAATTGGCTAAACTGTAGTGTATTATCCACGATTTTTGCCTAAAATAGATCCGTAATGAAAACGACTCAAATTCTCGTAGGAGTCCTTAGGGGTTATATTTTGGGTTTTGGAAAAATATTAAGGCCCAAATACCTACAGTAAGTCCTAAAATCGGCAAGAAGATACACGTTAGCCTCAACGAGTAACTTATGCTCAAAGATCTTAAAGAATTTCCCTAATAAAGGAACCAACCCTTATATCTAACAAGGGTAGTCCAACGCTTGCCTTGGTATATTTTTGAGAACATCTTGCGACTTTGACAAAAGTGGTTAAAATTGGTCAAAACTGTAGTGTAGAATCCACGATTTTTGCCTAAAATGGATCCATAATGAAAACGGCTCAAATTCTCGTGGGAGTCTTTAGGGGTTATATTTTGGGTTTTGGAAAAATATAAAGGCCCAAAAACCTATAGTAAGTGCTAAAATCGGCAAGAAGATACACGTTAGCCTCAACGAGTAACTTGTGCTCAAAGAGCTTAAAGAATTTCTCTAATAAAGGAACCAACCCTCATATCTAACAAGGGTACTCCAAGGCTTGCCTTGGTAAATTTTTGAGATCATCTGGCTACTTTGACAAAATTGGTCAAATTGGCTAAACTCTAGTGTATTATCCACGATTTTTGCCTAAAATGGATCCGTAATGAAAACGGCTCAAATTCTCGTGGGAGTCCTTAGGGGTTATATTTTGGGTTTTGGAAAAATATTAAGGCCCAAAAACCTATATTAAGTCCTAAAATCGGCAAGAAGATACACGTTAGCCTCAACGAGTACCTTGTGCTTAAAGAATTTCCCTAATAAAGGAACCAACCCTCATATCTAACAAGGGTACTCCAAGGCTTGCCTTGGTAAATTTTTGAGAACATCTGGCTACTTTGACAAAAGTGGTCAAAATTGGCCAAAACTGTAGTGTAGAATCCACGATTTTTGCCTAAAATGTATCCGTAATGAAAACGGCTCAAATTCTCGTGGGAGTCCTTAGGGGTTATATTTTGGGTTTTGGAAAAATATTAAGGCCCAAAAACCTATAGTAAGTCCTAAAATCGGCAAGACGATACACGTTAGCCTCAACGAGTAACTTGTGCTCAAAGATCTTAAAGAATTTCCCTAATAAAGGAACCAACCCTCATATCTAACAAGGGTACTCCAAGGCTTGCCTTGGTAAATTTTTGAGAACATCTGGCTACTTTGACAAAAGTGGTCAAAATTGGCCAAAACTGTAGTGTAGAATCCACGATTTTTGCCTAAAATGTATCCGTAATGAAAACGGCTCAAATTCTCGTGGGAGTCCTTAGGGGTTATATTTTGGGTTTTGGAAAAATATTAAGGCCCAAATACCTACAGTAAGTCCTAAAATCGGCAAGAAGATACACGTTAGCCTCAACGAGTAACTTGTGCTCAAAGATCTTAAAGAATTTCCCTAATAAAGGAACCAACCTTCATATCATAACAAGGTACTCCAACGCATATCTAACAAGGGTACTCCAATGCTTGCCTTGGTATATTTTTGAGAACATCTGGCGACTTTGACAAAAGTGGTTAAAATTGGCCAAAACTGTAGTGTAGAATCCACGATTGTTGCCTAAAATGGATCCATAATGAAAACGGCTCAAATTCTCGTGGGAGTCTTTAGGGGTTATATTATGGGTTTTGGAAAAATATAAAGGCCCAAAAACCTATAGTAAGAATTTCTCTAATAAAGGAACCAACCCTCATATCTATCAAGGGTGCTCCGAGGCTTGCCTTGGTAAATTTTTGAGATCATCTGGCTACTTTGACAAAATTGGTCAAATTGGCTAAACTCTAGTGTATTATCCACGATTTTTGCCTAAAATGGATCCGTAATGAAAACGGCTCAAATTCTCGTGGGAGTCCTTAGGGGTTATATTTTGGGTTTTGGAAAAATATTAAGGCCAAAAAACCTATAGTAAGTCCTAAAATCAGCAAGAAGATACACTTTAGCCTCAACGAGTACCTTGTGCTTAAAGAATTTCCCTAATAAAGGAACCAACCCTCATATCTAACAAGGGTACTCCAAGGCTTGCCTTGGTAAATTTTTGAGAACATCTGGCTACTTTGACAAAAGTGGTCAAAATTTGCCAAAAATGTAGTGTATAATCCACGACTTTTGCCTAAAATGGATCCGTAATGAAAACGGCTCAAATTCTCGTGGGAGTCCTTAGGGGTTATATTTTGGGTTTTGGAAAAATATTAAGGCCCAAATACCTACAGTAAGTCCTAAAATCGGCAAGAAGATACACGTTAGCCTCAACGAGTAACTTATGCTCAAAGATCTTAAAGAATTTCCCTAATAAAGGAACCAACCCTCATATCTAACAAGGGTACTCCAACGCTTGCCTTGGTATATTTTTGAGAACATCTGGCGACTTTGACAAAAGTGGTTAAAATTGGTCAAAACTGTAGTGTAGAATCCACGATTTTTGCCTAAAATGTATCCATAATGAAAACGGCTCAAATTCTCGTGGGAGTCTTTAGGGGTTATATTTTGGGTTTTGGAAAAATATAAAGGCCCAAAAACCTATAGTAAGTCCTAAAATCGGCAAGAAGATACACGTTAGCCTCAACGAGTAACTTGTGCTCAAAGAGCTTAAAGAATTTCTCTAATAAAGGAACCAACCCTCATATCTAACAAGGGTACTCCAAGGCTTGCCTTGGTAAATATTTGAGATCATCTGGCTACTTTGACAAAATTGGTCAAAATTGGCTAACCTGTAGTGTATTATCCACGATTTTTGCCTAAAATGGATCCGTAATGAAAACGGCTCAAATTCTCGTGAGAGTCCTTAGGGGTTATATTTTGGGTTTTGGAAAAATATTAAGGCCCAAAAACCTATAGTAAGTCCTAAAATCGGCAAGAAGATACACGTTAGCCTCAACGAGTAACTTGTGCTCAAAGAGCTTAAAGAATTTCTCTAATAAAGGAACCAACCCTCATATCTAACAAGGGTACTCCAAGGCTTGCCTTGGTAAATTTTTGAGATCATCTGGCTACTTTGACAAAATTGGTCAAAATTGGCTAAACTGTAGTGTATTATCCACGATTTTTGCCTAAAATAGATCCGTAATGAAAACGACTCAAATTCTCGTAGGAGTCCTTAGGGGTTATATTTTGGGTTTTGGAAAAATATTAAGGCCCAAATACCTACAGTAAGTCCTAAAATCGGCAAGAAGATACACGTTAGCCTCAACGAGTAACTTGTGCTCAAAGAGCTTAAAGAATTTCTCTAATAAAGGAACCAACCCTCATATCTAACAAGGGTACTCCAAGGCTTGCCTTGGTAAATTTTTGAGATCATCTGGCTACTTTGACAAAATTGGTCAAATTGGCTAAACTCTAGTGTATTATCCACGATTTTTGCCTAAAATGGATCCGTAATGAAAACGGCTCAAATTCTCGTGGGAGTCCTTAGGGGTTATATTTTGGGTTTTGGAAAAATATTAAGGCCCAAAAACCTATATTAAGTCCTAAAATCGGCAAGAAGATACACGTTAGCCTCAACGAGTACCTTGTGCTTAAAGAATTTCCCTAATAAAGGAACCAACCCTCATATCTAACAAGGGTACTCCAAGGCTTGCCTTGGTAAATTTTTGAGAACATCTGGCTAGTTTGACAAAAGTGGTCAAAATTGGCCAAAACTGTAGTGTAGAATCCACGATTTTTGCCTAAAATGTATCCGTAATGAAAACGGCTCAAATTCTCGTGGGAGTCCTTAGGGGTTATATTTTGGGTTTTGGAAAAATATTAAGGCCCAAATACCTACAGTAAGTCCTAAAATCGGCAAGAAGATACACGTTAGCCTCAACGAGTAACTTGTGCTCAAAGATCTTAAAGAATTTCCCTAATAAAGGAACCAACCTTCATATCATAACAAGGTACTCCAACGCATATCTAACAAGGGTACTCCAATGCTTGCCTTGGTATATTTTTGAGAACATCTGGCGACTTTGACAAAAGTGGTTAAAATTGGCCAAAACTGTAGTGTAGAATCCACGATTGTTGCCTAAAATGGATCCATAATGAAAACGGCTCAAATTCTCGTGGGAGTCTTTAGGGGTTATATTATGGGTTTTGGAAAAATATAAAGGCCCAAAAACCTATAGTAAGAATTTCTCTAATAAAGGAACCAACCCTCATATCTATCAAGGGTGCTCCGAGGCTTGCCTTGGTAAATTTTTGAGATCATCTGGCTACTTTGACAAAATTGGTCAAAATTGGCTAAACTGTAGTGTATTATCCACGATTTTTGCCTAAAATGGATCCGTAATGAAAACGGCTCAAATTCTCGTGGGAGTCCTTAGGGGTTATATTTTGGGTTTTGGAAAAATATTAAGGCCCAAAAACCTATAGTAAGTCCTAAAATCGGCAAGAAGATACACGTTAGCCTCAACGAGTAACTTGTGCTCAAAGAGCTTAAAGAATTTCTCTAATAAAGGAACCAACCCTCATATCTAACAAGGGTACTCCAAGGCTTGCCTTGGTAAATTTTCGAGATCATCTGGCTACTTTGACAAAATTGGTCAAAATTGGCTAAACTGTAGTGTATTATCCACGATTTTTGCCTAAAATGGATCCGTAATGAAAACGGCTCAAATTCTCGTGGGAGTCCTTAGGGGTTATATTTTGGGTTTTGGAAAAATATTAAGGCCCAAAAACCTATAGTAAGGCCTAAAATCGGCAAGAAGATACACGTTAGCCTCAACGAGTTACTTGTGCTCAAAGAGCTTAAAGAATTTCTCTAATAATGGAACCAACCCTCATATCTAACAAGGGTACTCCAAGGCTTGCCTTGGTAAATTTTTGAGATCATCTGGCTACTTTGACAAAATTGGTCAAAATTGGCTAAACTGTAGTGTATTATCCACGATTTTTTCCTAAAATGGATCCGTAATGAAAACGGCTCAAATTCTCGTGGGAGTCCTTAGGGGTTAGAAGGCCCAAAAACCTATAGTAAGTCCTAAAATCGGCAAGAAGATACACGTTAGCCTCAACGAGTAACTTGTGCTCAAAGAGCTTAAAGAATTTCACTAATAAAGGAACCAACCCTCATATCTAACAAGGGTACTCCAAGGCTTGCCTTGGTAAATTTTTGAGATCATCTGGCTACTTTGACAAAATTGGTCAAAATTGGCTAAACTGTAGTGTATTATCCACGATTTTTGCCTAAAATGGATCCGTAATGAAAACGGCTCAAATTCTCGTGGGAGTCCTTAGGGGTTAGAAGGCCCAAAAACCTATAGTAAGTCCTAAAATCGGCAAGAAGATACACGTTAGCCTCAACGAGTAACTTGTGCTCAAAGAGCTTAAAGAATTTCACTAATAAAGGAACCAACCCTCATATCTAACAAGGGTATTCCAAGGCTTGCCTTGGTAAATTTTTGAGATCATCTGGCTACTTTGACAAAATTGGTCAAAATTGGCTAAACTGTAGTGTATTATCCACGATTTTTGCCTAGAATGGATCCGTAATAAAACGGCTCAAATTCTCGTGGGAGTCCTTAGGGGTTATATTTTGGGTTTTGGAAAAATATTAAGGCCCAAAAACCTATAGTAAGTCCTAAAATCAGCAAGAAGATACACTTTAGCCTCAACGAGTACCTTGTGCTTAAAGAATTTCCCTAATAAAGGAACTAACCCTCATATCTAACAAGGGTACTCCAAGGCTTGCCTTGGTAAATTTTTTAGAACATCTGGCTACTTTGACAAAAGTGGTCAAAATTGGCCAAAACTGTAGTGTATAATCCACGTCTTTTGCCTAAAATGGATCCGTAATGAAAACGGCTCAAATTCTCGTGGGAGTCCTTAGGGGTTATATTTTGGGTTTTGGAAAAATATTAAGGCCCAAAAACCTATAGTAAGTCCTAAAATCGGCAAGAAGATACACGTTAGCCTCAACGAGTAACTTGTGCTCAAAGATCTTAATGAATTTCCCTAATAAAGGAACCAACCCTCATATCTAACAAGGGTACTCCAAGGCTTGCCTTGGTAAATTTTTGAGAACATCTGGCGACTTTGACAAAAGTGGTCAAAATTGGCCAAAACTGTAGTGTAGATTCCACGATTTTTGCCTAAAATGTAACCGTAATGACAACGGCTCAAATTCTCGTGGGAGTCCTTAGGGGTTATATTTTGGGTTTTGGAAAAATATTAAGGCCCAAATACCTACAGTAAGTCCTAAAATCGGCAAGAAGATACACGTTAGCCTCAACGAGTAACTTGTGCTCAAAGATCTTAAAGAATTTCCCTAATAAAGGAACCAACCTTCATATCTAACAAGGTACTCCAACGCATATCTAACAAGGGTACTCCAACGCTTGCCTTGGTATATTTTTGAGAACATCTGGCGACTTTGACAAAAGTGGTTAAAATTGGCCAAAACTGTAGTGTAGAATCCACGATTGTTGCCTAAAATGGATCCATAATGAAAACGGCTCAAATTCTCTTGGGAGTCTTTAGGGGTTATATTTTGGGTTTTGGAAAAATATAAAGGCCCAAAAACCTATAGTAAGAATTTCTCTAATAAAGGAAACAACCCTCATATCTAACAAGGGTGCTCCGTGGCTTGCCTTGGTAAATTTTTGAGATCATCTGGCTACTTTGACAAAATTGGTCAAAATTGGCTAAACTATAGTGTATTATCCACGATTTTTGCCTAAAATGGATCCGTAATGAAAACGGCTCAAATTCTCGTGGGAGTCCTTAGGGGTTATATTTTGGGTTTTGGAAAAATATTAAGGCCCAAAAACCTATAGTAAGTCTTAAAATCGGCAAGAAGATACACGTTAGCCTCAACGAGTAACTTGTGCTCAAAGAGCTTAAAGAATTTCTCTAATAAAGGAACCAACCCTCATATCTAACAAGGGTACTCCAAGGCTTGCCTTGGTAAATTTTTGAGATCATCTGGCTACTTTGACAAAATTGGTCAAAATTGGCTAAACTGTAGTGTATTATCCACGATTTTTGCCTAAAATGGATCCGTAATGAAAACGGCTCAAATTCTCGAGGGAGTCCTTAGGGGTTATATTTTGGATTTTGGAAAAATAGCAAGGCCCAAAAACCTATAGTAAGTCCTAAAATCGGCAAGAAGATGCACATTAGCCTCAACGAGTAACTATTGCTCAAAGGGCTTGAAGAATTTCCCTAATTAAGGAACCAACGCTCACATGTAACAAGGGTACTCCAAGGCTTGTCTTAGTAAATTTTTGATAACATCTAGCTACTTTGACAAAAGTTGTCAAAATTGGCTAAACTGTAGTGTGTATCCACGATTTTCGCCCAAAATGCCACCATAACGAAAAGGCTCAAATTCTCGTGGAAGTCCTTAGGAATTATATTGTGGGTTTCGGAAAAATATCAAGGCCCAAAAACCTATCTTAAGTCCTAAAATCGGCAAGAAAATGCATGCTAGCCTCAATAAGTGACGTGTGCTCAAAGGGCTTAAAGAACTGTTGTATTGGTGGACTCAACCCTCACATCTATAAAGGGTACTCCAATGCTTGCCTTGGTAAATGTTTGAGAACATCTGGTTACTTTGGCAAAAGTGGTCATAATTGGCCAAAAATTAAGTGTGCCAATCCACGATTTTCGCCTAAAATTGATCCGTAACGTAAACGGCTCAAATTCCCGTGGGAGTCCTTAGGGGTTATGTTATGGGTTTTGGAAAAATATTAAGGCCATAAAACCAATAGTAAGTCTTAAATCCAGCAAGAAGATTCACGCTAGCCTCAACGAGATGCTCAAAGGGCTTAAAATATTTCCCTAATAAAGGAACTAATCCTCATATCTAACAAGGTTACTCTGAAGCCCGCCTTGCTAAATTTTTTAGAACATCTGGCTACTTTGACAAAAGTGGTCAAATTTGGCTAAAATTCTAGTGCATAATCCACGATTTTCGTCTAAAATGGCACCGTTACAGAAATGGCTCAAATTCCCAGGGAAGTCCTTAGGGATTGTAAATATTGTATTATGGGTTTTGGAAAAATTTAAGGCCCAAAAACCTATGGTAAGTCCTAAAATCGGCAAGAAAATGCATGCTAGCCTCAATAAGTGACGTGTGCTCAAAGGGCTTAAAGAACTTCTCTATTGGTGACTCAACCCTCATATGTAAAGAGTGTACTCTAAGGCTTGCCTTGGTATATGTTTGAAAACATGTGGCTACTTTGACAAAAGTGGTCAAAATTGGCCAAAACTGTAGTGTATAATCCACAATTTTTGTCTAAAATGACACCGTAATGAAAACGGCTCATATTTTCGTGCGAGTCCTTTGGGGTTATATTATGGGTTTTGGAAAAGTATTAAGAACCAAAAACCTATAGTTAGTCCCAAAATCGGCAAAAAATTGCATGTAGTGTAGTGTGTGCAGTGTGCTCAAAGGGCTTAAAGAACTTCCCTATTAAAGGAATCAACCTCATATCTAACAACGGTACTCCAAGGCTTGTCTTTGTTAAAATTTTGAGAAGGTCTGGCTACTTTTACAAAAGTGGTCAAAATTGTAGTATACAATCAACGATTTTTCGCCTAAGATGGCACCGTAACGATAACAACTCAAATTCTTGTGGAATTACTTGGGGTTATATTATGGATTTTGGAAAAGTTTTCGGGCCCAAAAACCTATGGTAAGTCCCACAATCGGGAAGGAATTGCACATTAGCCTCTACGAGTGACGGTTGCTAAAAGGGTTTGAAGATTTCCCTATTGAAGGAACCAATCTTCATATCTAACAAGTGTACCCGAACATCGAAACATATAATCCTCGATTTTTGGCCTAAAAAGGCCGAGGAAAAGAACTACTTAAAATTTGGCCTATAGTAATATGTGTTTTGGAAAAATATTAGAGCTAACCATCGATGATAGGTGCTCCAAAACGACCAAAAGCACACTCTCACCTAAACTGGTGACATGAGGTGGAGGGTGTAAGTAACTTCGAGATGGGGAACCGGTATAACCAAGAGTACTCCTGGGTCATCTATGGTAATGTTTTGAGAACATTTAAATACTTTGAAAAGTCAATAACGGCGGACTCGTTAGAAAACTTCGGCTTATAATCCATGCGTTTGGGTCCAAAAAAGCTCCAGAACAAAAACGACTCAAATTTTGTTGAAGCCCTAGTGGTAATAATATGGGTTTTACATAAATATCTCCCCCAAAAATCTAGGATAGGTTCCCAAAATAGGCAAAAAGTGCATGTTTCTCAACAAGTGAAGTGTGCAAAGGGGCTTGAAGAGCTTCCCAAAAAGACGAATCAACTCTGATATCTAACAATGGTACTCAAGGATGCCCATGTTAAAGTTCTGAGGACATTTGGCAGCATTAAAAAGGTGGTTCTTTGAGAAAATCTTACATTAAAAATGTTTAGAAACATGATCTCACTAAGCCTTTATTTTCGTTTTTGTGGGGAAGTAGGACGTCAAAAGTTTTTCACAAAGGAGGAGAAAGTTCTGATGAATGCGAGGATACCAAAACTTGGAATTGCTACCTCAGTAAGTTATTTGATGGCAGTGATTTCATTTCTTTACATCTGTGCATACTTGACTCCATATTGGCATTGCTCGGGAATTTCTTGGAATCTACTGATGATGGTTGACTTTATTGAAACTGCTTGGTCGTTATTGACTCTATATAACTCTTTTGCAGCAAAAGTGGCTGCCGCTGCATACTCTGACTGCATCTGGTGAATTTTACCTCGTGAACAACTTGTTGAAGTATGAAGTTGATATCAATGCAGCTGATCAGGTTCATATTGTAGTTGCAGACTTTCAGGCTTACATTTGGCTTTATCACTCAAGTTTTGCCATGAAATTAGTACCTTTTCCTATTTTAACTTGGATTGATTTATGGTTTCTGTTTATGTTTCTTCAGGATGGTTTAACTGCACTTCATAAAGCTATAACTTGCAAAAAACAGGCTATTACAGATTATTTATTGAGAGAGTCGGCCAATCCCTTTGTTCGCGATAAGGTGAGAAGAATCGTGTACTCTGATATGAAAGTAGTCTTCTTTTACTGATAACCCTAAATCCCTAAACAACATTGTTAATATTTTTGCCTTTGCCAAAGCTGCTCGTAGGATACAATGGCCCTTGAATGGTAAATCTGGAGTCAGCACTTTGAATATGTTGGTTCCATGCATATTCAATAGCTGTAGCACCTGTTGTACACTATTTATTATGGCTATTGTTGAGTTAGTTGTTGTGTAAAGGCCATTTTGAATGGGATGCTAATTTTGCAGCTTAATTGATGTCTTGTATGTTTACCAAATGCTTTACTAGGATGGGGCAACATTAATGCATTATGCTGTCCAAACCGCATCAAGCCAAGCAATCAAAACACTCTTGTTACACAATGCTGATATCAACCTTCAGGACAATGTATGAAACCATGCCTAGTGTTGTTTTGATATCGTGATTATTGAAGTGCTAAAATTTAAGAAGTGTTATTTCGTTTTTAGGATGGGTGGACACCACTGCATCTTGCAGTTCAAGCACGAAGAAACGATGTTGTGAGGCTCCTACTAATGAAAGGAGCCAATAAGACGTTGAAGAATCAGGCAAGTCTCATTGCATATACCCATATAGATTAACGTCAGTAGAATCACCTGTGCACTTGTGCGAGTGATTTCAATTGTTCACCTGTTTCTTTCTTTTTATTTCATGTCGACCACCGTTTTATCATATTGATTTGTTCTTAGTGGAGTTAGATTCATACCTGCAAATTAGGACATGGCAAAGCACAATGTATATATTTGCCATTTTGCTGAGCTTTATTTCACTCCCCTTCAAGAGCCTAAGCCTGTTGAGTACAGATGATATCCTGGTCAGAGTGGTGAGACTACCAGGGGATAAGTGCTATATATGAGCCCTATTTCTCCACTTGTAGACAATAGTCTCAAGGGAGAGCTGCACAAAAGTCTTATTTTTGGAATTGGCAAGTCGAAGTGTTTTCTCATAATTATCATGACATAGTCGGATGTTTGTTATAGATATAAAACTAGCTTACAGGGATCCAATCGTGTCTCTACAATCCCATGTCTTTTATATAGCTACATTGATTCTCTTTGGGGGATTGATTTTATTGGAGTAGTGTGAGCCTCCTGTAGTCAATGAAATTAGCTTGTGAACGGCCTTTTTTTTTTAATCGCTGGAGCACACACCATCTGGCCTTGTATTGAAATTCTTTTGCATTGCAGGATGGTCTAACTCCCTTGGAGCTTTGCCTGCATTTTGGTAGAGACACCAAGACCTACGAGCTCATCAAGCTGTTGAAATATCTACCTAGGCAACGCCGTTGATTGTATGTATAGCAGATGATAAGAGCATTCATGCTACTGGATCCGTGGTGGTTCAGATACACAGATCCGCTGAATTCAGGACTTGATCAGGATGTGATGGTTGATACTAAGAGCATTAGCTCTCATTCTTTGGCACAAACGGAATGATAGTCATGCAGAATACCAAATACTAGCCGCTCCCAATAGAAGATCAGTGAATTGTAAAGCATCGGAGCAGTTTGGTTTCCTATAGCCTGGGAATAGATTTGTTATACTTTTCTGTACTAATTAAACAAGAATGTAACTCCGTCACTTCACTTGGTATCTACGTGAATAATAATACGACTATGCAAGAGGTAGTCTTGTAGTCGTTTCGAGCTCTTGTCGACATTGTCTTATCTTGTACCCTTTGATCTTTTCGTAAGCTTCCCTTGCCAATTCAATTTGTACTTTGTAGATTTGCGTCTAGTGGTAAACAGTGAGATTTTGCTAGTGCGAGTAGCGAATTTGATAATGAGATAAGCAAAGTAAACGTGTCCCCAGCATTGGAGACAGGCAAGTGGGAACTGACTTGTGCAAATCATACAAGTTTTTCAATGTCCCAATTCGCAAAGTAGTAGGGACTAGGGAGTATAAAAATATCATGAATCATGAAATAATGAAATATCCCAAATCATCATCATCATCATCATCATTATCTGCAGAGCCAACTTCTTCTTCAATCTCTCTCCTCCAAATTGAAAATGCTGAGGACTGAGTTATGGTCGCCCATTTTTCAAGGGGTTGCGTCATCTTCTTCTTCTGCAGATCACTCAAACTTGTTCATGACCCCATTATCTTCATCGTCTTCAATCACTCATTGTTGTTGTAAATTATCATTCAGATTATTATTATTAACCCCTAAATTACTCATTTCTACTAATAAATCTTCTTCTTCCATTTCTTGTAAAAACAACTCTCATGACAGTTTTTATCCCAAATCACATCATCATCAACCCCACGATGATTTTCTGGAAGCTTCCCTCTTACTCTCAGGTTTTCCTTTAATTGCCTTTCATTTTATATATTTTCTTTTAGCTCTTTGTGTAATTTCAATCAGGGGTTATTGTTTATTCAACAGTGAATTTGTTTGCCAATTTGTGATCTGAATGTTGAGCTTCTTGCCTTATCAGTGTTTCCACGCGCTTCATAAGATTAAAGTTTCCAGCTTTCTTAGTGTTTCCAATTTTAGTGAGACGAAAGTTTCAATCTTTGGATCAAAATGATTTATGGGTTTGTCCAATTTTGGCTTGAATGTGGTCCTATTCTATTGGGTGTGTCTGATCTTTGGTTGAATGCTGTCCTATTCTAGCTGAAGATATCTTGTGGTTTTTTGTTTTTGTTTTTGTTTTATTATTGTCTAAATGTAGCTAGTGTCATTATACAAAAACAAATTCGCAATTTGATTGCAAACTTGAAATGTAGTGATGATATGTAGTAATACAAACGTAGATGTTTAGGTAGTGGAGTTTGATGTTGGTGATGGGTTGATGCAGAAACTGTACAGCATTACCAATTGCGAAAGCAAGGATTTCAAGGAGAGGTTAAACAGTTACCTGGCCAATTTGGTCCCCTGTCTACTCAAGTAAGAGGTCTTAGAGATACTGTCAACTCCATAGGGCTAAGCATTCTTAGTCGCTTTCGGCATCCCACCATGTTTCTTAAGATATCTTGTGAAGGGGATTACCTGCTACCCATTGTTGTAGGTACTTTTTCTGGTTCCTTCAGGGTATTGGTGTTTGACATTGTGACTGTCATTGTGCTGAAGTGTTTATCTGCCATTCACGAGTAACAATTGATCACATTGCAGGAGAGTTTGCTATCGAGAGACTTCTTGATTCTGTCGACGAGGATGACCACGGGGTAAGTGAAGACGTGAAGTCTCTCCCTTTCTTTCCTCATTTGGCAATAGGGTGTTGGAGGTCAATGCTTTTCTGTCTTACAATTTTTTTTGATCATAGGTCTGAGATTAGTTATTGTAACAGGATTACTTAAACCAGTTCGAATTTGCCAGGAATCTTGTTGTTGAACTTGGATATGAGGTATGTACCTATATTTCTTGTTGTGTCCAGTGGCATCAGATGTCCTGCCATCGATCACTTATCCCCTGCAAATCACACTTCGGGCTGTCTGTTCCTAAAAGTCCATTGATATCTGTGCATCTTCACCTAACTCTGCTATCTATCTTGGCTTTCGTTCTGTCTACCTTTTGTACCTTTAGAATAGATAGTGAAGCTGGTGACTCCATATACTTGAAGAGCAAAGTTTTGTTACCTCATTCTGCTGAAATATATCTCCATGAGCCTGTCTTCTAACCTCTAATTCCTGTCAGTCTAATAGTCTATGGTATTTGTGGGATTTATTGATCGATTCTCAAATTAATCTTGTTCTTCTTTCATTACATCTCTGTGTTCTTGTTTACTTCTGGAGTTGTAGTAGAATGAGGGTACAAAAATGGTCAAGTATTAGAAAGCGGTATTAGTTCCTTATCTCATAACTCTTCACTGCCTCACATGTCAGGTGAAGATGGTGAAAATTACAAAAAGAGTGGCCAGTACATACTTTGCTAGAGTGTACTTTGGCAAGGTAATTTGTGTTGCCTTATCCCTAAATTCTGTTAGAAAGTCTTATTAAGCCAATTCCATTGGTATAATTTTCACTTAGCGTGATTTTCTACATTGTAGGCGGGTGAAAGGGAGACTTTCAGTGTCGATGCACGTCCATCAGATGCCATCAATGTGGCTAAAAGATGTAAGGTACATTATCCTTTCCTTGAGTAGCTGCTTAAAGTCATTTTAGGTGAACATTAGATAACTTTTTAAAATTCTCATGTGAAAAAATTACTCTGTTCCAAAAATGGGCATTTATGCAATCTGGCCGCTGTGTGAAAATAGGTCATCTTGGATAAGGGAGTAGTTGGAATATAGGGAGCTTTTCTTCCATTGGTAATTGACTGAAATGAACTTTACAACAGAGTGTACAAATTAATGAAAATAATTGCATGTTCTAAAAAGTTCAATCATTTATTTACTCTCTATGAATTTTGGTGTGTTCGTAGTTGTTACTTGTCCCATTGTGACTTATGGTGAATAAATATTCTTGCACAGGCCCCAATTTATGTAAATAAAGATATTGTCTCAGCAGATGCTATCAGGATTGCTTATGGCACGGGCAAACGTCTTGACACAAAACCTATTTACGATGTATTATTAGACAGGTATTACTTAGTTGATTTTGGAGCGTATCCTTTAATGCATGGACGAATGATGCTTATTGTAGCATGCATTTTAAGCAAGGATACTGCAGACTGTAGTTATACGTAATTTACTTGTGTTTCAATCCAATTCTATTTCCTAAGCAGTCCTGTTGAAGGCCCGGATTTACTGGTAAAGGAACTCAATCTTCTGTGGAGCATGAGGTTGGCTGTCGAAGAGGAGAGGTATTCTGATGCAGGTAAGCACTGAGACAATGGACAAAAGTCGCTGCATGTTCTTCCTCTTAGATTTTGAAACATAAGCTTTATCAACATTTGTATGAAAATTGATATTTGCAGCCAAATGGAGAGATGAACTTGCAAAGCTTCGTGACCGAGCACCGTGAACATGTAACCAGGCGAAAGTGGCATGACACTAAAGATAAAAACAACAGGAAGAGGGCGGTTAGTGTAACCTGTAAGAGCCATTTTCACAGGGAGTTGATCAGTAGAGTGGTATTGTGGCTTGACATTGCAGCACCGACCTGATATATCGGTCTCAGGTTGAATGATTTAAATCGACATGTATAGGATATCTCATAATTGCTGTTATATAAGGCACATACAGACCTATTGGAATGTTATGTACAGTATCATGTGTCAGCTATCTGTATATAATTCAAATAATTTGTATAGTAACTTGGGAAGTTTGGGTGATAGATCAAATCATATTTTAGTTGTCAACCGAGTGAGAGCTCTCAACAGACCATAGGTTTCTTACAGAACATACTGATGTATTTAGTATAGGACTACTGTCAAGCTTATGAAACTATGCCAATTGCTAGTGTGCTTTCAAGAATGAGTATGCTGATAATATGGTAAATGTTGTTATTGAGTACTCGTAATATTCAGTCGTCGAATCACAGCCTATTCTTCTCCCATCAGCTAAATGGAAGTTGGAAAGAGGCAGAACCCAAAGAGTTGAAATCCGATGAAAAGGTGCAAATCAGCAAAAGGTATATTTACATTTACAGCAGGATCTGTGGGATGCCAGCAGATAAGAGTTATTTAAGGAATTAATAAGGCTTTCCGAGCTGTGATACAAAGCAGCGTCTAACATTCTAACTATCTATATACGAGTACATCAGACTTGTGCTGGAAGCTCACTCTGAATCCAAGCAGCATAACCACCTGCAATTTCCATGACGCCGGTATAACCCTGTAACATTATATATAAAGAAGCATTAGGGCTGATTAAAGGGGCAACAGAAACAGGTGAGAGAGTGAGAAAAGGTTATACTAACAGCGGCTAGAAGATCATTTGCAGCCATCAGTGATCTCTTACCAGTCTGACAAGCCTGTATATGGAAGTTGGTGGAGTGAGTGAGGGCTCCAAAAGAAAAACGTAAAGTAGAAGTAGTTAGGAAGATTATAAAAGTTGAAACTCACAATTAAAATTTCATCATCTTTGTTAAAACGTGAGGACATTTGTGCAATGAAATCTGTGTTCTTTGTCATTCCTGAAACAGTGAAGCGCAAACCCAAAATCAATACTCGTATATATTATGATTATCGATTTTGACAATTTTGACATGAATAACAGATAATTAATTACCAGAACCAAGTATGTGCAAGTAAGGGATATTGATTGCCCCATCAACATGTCCTGCACTGAACTCTTCTTCACTCGTACATTTTCATCTTAATAACTTTACTACTTTAATGCATGCAAAAACATAACATGAATCTCGTAAGTAAACAATTCACGCATGCAACAACAAATACAAACCATTACTTACCGGACATCCAGGTACTGATGACCAGCTTGAACAAGTTCGTGAGCCACACGCACCGGCACCGACGTAGGACCTCCAACTACTGTCGCCTCCAAACTGCCCGCCTTCCCGGACCTCCTCCAACCGCCACTGGAATTATGCATAATATTCTCCTCAGAAAAATCAAAATATAATATAATATAAAAATGACGATGCATGTACGTGTATAAGAATTAAGTACCCGTGGTTTGGAGTTGTGCCTGGACGGGTGAAACGGCATCGTATAGTCTTAGTCTTGTTGTTAATTATTGGTGATGCCGAAACAGAGGATCTATTATTACCCTCATTGTTAACCACAACCTCAGTCTTGATGAGGTTTTGACTGTAACGTGAACAACAAGGAGACACGACACATATTGCCATCTCTTTCTTTTTCTTTTCTTTTGATTTCTGTGTGAGAATTGAGAGAAATGGATGTTCTCCTACTCTGTATTTATAATTATCTACAAGTAAAATTTTTAGATAATTATAAATAATAATAATTAAATGTGACGCGTAATCGTGTGTAAAATTCTCTAATATCAATAATAATTAATTAAATGGAGTAGAGTATGGGGATTAATAATGCATGTGAAAGAAAGAAGGATAGGGACAAATAATGATGGAAGTGAATCACGGCCACGTACGCAACTAGTGTGAGTAAGTAGAACCATATTTTTGGATAAATGGTTGCAGAAATTTGGGATATGGGTTGTGGACTCACACCTAAGCCGGTGTCTTTGGATAAAATTATAGTCACACTCAACGTTTGCCACAACTTGTCTCTTACGCCTCTTCCCATCAACAACTATGGACCTCTATCAACTAGCCTTAAATCGTCCTTTAACCAATTACTATTACTTATATACTGGAAATAATTTGCTCACTTTGAAAATTAATCGATCAATTAACCAGCAAAATGCGAATAGTTTTTGGGAGTATGGGTTCTTTGTGGGCCAAGGCACACTCTCTTGATCAATACGAAAGCCCACCAAACAGAGTTGGGCTTGTAATCATGTGTTATTCTAAGCCACCCACTGGAAAAGCGAAACATCCCACCACGTTGTCAGTTGTCGCAAACAAAACATACTAACATGCAACGCATCACTCTTTAAAATTCTTCATTACATGCCTCGCTCACGCTAATCTTTGTTACTCCATTCAAACAAACAAACAAACCAAAAAAAAGTCATCCCCCTATTAAAAACATAATACTCCGTACTAACTTGATCATCAATTCATCAATCAATGAACATTAAAAAGCTCAAAGTGCCCAAAAAGATGAGGGTCACTAGCTTGGGTGGCAGCAAATTTAAGGGCATGAAGGTGGCCAAAGGTTTCAAGAGCATCAAAAAAATCAATGTTGCTAAGAGGTTCAAAAGTTTCAGGAAGCTCAAAAAGGCCCCTAGTGCAGGTGCAGGTGCAGGTGCAGGTGATGTTGTTGCGGGCGCCACGGGTGGTGGACGTGGTAGTAGGATGGGCATTCGCCGGAACAGTACCAAGTTGATTGCCATTGTGAAGAAGAATATAATGATGAGGCCAAAGTTTGGTCATCACAAAGGTGGTAGCAAAGGCAACAGCAAGAACATCATTATCATTCATAATAACACAAGTATTGTGAGCAATGAGGAAGACAACAGGAGCAGCTGTGTTGAGGTCAAGGAGATTATTCCTAACTTCAAAGAAGAGGAGGATGTCACCTCCATTGACTCTGCACCCCCTACCTCCATTGACTCCGCCGTCCCACCCCCTCACGATGATGAGACGGCCGAGGAAGAACCCGAGGATGAAGATGACGATGAGGAGGAGGAAGAGGAGCAACAAGATTTTGGGATCATCAGCTTCAGGGAGGACAAAGCTGCCATCCACATTCAATCTGTTTTCAGGGGTCATTTGGTACCTACCTTTTTCATTCATTACTACTAGTATTTACTAATTACTACTAGCTAGGGCATAATGGCATATACAGAGGTGGATCCTATATATATACGAGTAACAATATGTGTTGTGTGTGTGTGTGTGTGCAGGCAAGGAGGGCATTCAGAGCATTGAAGAGCCTGGTCAAGTTACAAGCAGTGGTTCGCGGAGTATGTGTGAGAAGACAGGCTCGCATAGCGTTGCACTGTATGAACACCATGGTTAGATTGCAGGTTAAGGTTCGAGCCAGGCAACTCCTCTCTAGACCAAGTAACGCCGTGGCTGCTTAGCTTCTACATCTTGTATGTATGTGTATTGGATCATCATCATCATCATATGGAATATGTCAATTCATCTTGTAGACCAATCTGCATCACTAGCTCAGATGCAGATGAATTTGTAACTCTTAACATTTGGTCTCCCCTGCTTGCATTGTTCTTATTATCAATAGTCCTCTTTTCAAACAGACCACTAGGGGAGAACGGCGCCGGCCTAATTCTTCTCATTCTTACGCTTACTTGTATGTTGTTCGGCTTGTTAGATGCTAGAATTACTACTACTTGATCATTGTTTCGATTGCGGTTTCCGAATTAACTAAAAACAAAATACTTCACGTTTGTGTCCTTGCGGGCATAAGCTCAACGGAACAACTCTGGTTAAGAGGAGCTCAAACAGTGTTTGTCTGCAAAGTGATAGAATCTCGACAATCTTGAGGCATATACGCCTATATTGTCAAAGACGGCGAGATGGACATGGCTGAGCCTGGATCTCATCTCCAAACATTTGCATACATCATTCATTAACTTTAACTTGTACTATAAGCCTCTAGCAATGGGTTATGCATGCAAACATTGGCAACAGAGAGAACACAATGCTCAAAGAACTTACTCACGCTTTAATATACACCATTTGTTCACAACAATTCATTTTACAAACTCTCTCTCTCTCTCTCTCTCTCTCTTCCTTTCAGTTGCTAGGCTGGAGGAGGTTTTGTAACAGTTAGGATATCCTCGGAGCGGAGCAGTTAGTCTGACGAATTGTACATGTCGTATGAGATAGACCTGCAGCAGTAGTATGCGTCCATTGAATGTCCTTCACCAAAATATTAGTCTTGGCAGCTACCAGGTTCCTCTTTTACAGCCCTCGCCTACAGTGGAAAAACCAGGACATGGGAGAAAAAGTAAGCACAGGACGTGATTTGCATAAAACAAAATCTCTGCTTAGCCAATGCATACCTCATTGCTTATTTCCTGTAGGATGCTGATGATTTCTGAAAACTCGGGTCTAAGATTCGGCTCTTGGTGCCAGCATCTATTTAGCAAAACGACTAGCTTTGGATGAGTCTGATCGGGGATGGCAGGTCGAAGACCCTGCAGTTACATTAAAGACACCGATCTACCATAAACATCATCAGAATACCCAAAATGGTTGGGGTGGGGGGGGGGGGGGGCAGAAAAAAGAGCACCACCTTTTGGAACACCCCAATAGCTGCTTGCAACGGGCTCATGTTTGAATATGGTAGCTGAGATTTTAAGATCACAAACATGTTAGGATGATCCCCATGTGACAAAAATGACCATTTAAAAGGGAATTGAAACTTCTCACAGGGAACAAAACCTTAAAATACATAGAAATATGAGAAGCTTGTTCTTACTTCACCAGTAAGAAGCTCCCAAAGCACGATTCCGAAACTAAAGACATCAGCTTTATGGTCGTATGGTTTATGACCGATGACCTGTAGATCATACAACCTCATTAACAAAAAAAGATTGGCATACGACATATGATGCAAAGAACCTCAAGGCCAAAATAAGAAAATGTGAGGGTCAGAACCATTCTCTCCAACATCATTAATGTCAAAGATCGAGAAACATATTATGGGTAATGATAAAACTTCTCTCTCTACAGTATACATTCTATGCCCATCCCTCACACTCTTCAGCTTACCAAAAATCAAATCTTCCAAAGTATAACTTACAGAGACCAACCTTGGGAGGGAAGACAACAATACAACACAGGAGACCGTAACTAGCAAGAAAATATCTATCTGCATCACATGTGCTCCTTCAAGATCTAAGCAACTAAATCCTCTTTTCTTAGCATTTGGTATGTCACTTTGGTCTCTAATCATAGCAAACACTTGTTCAAGGATTACATATTAATCGTGTATACGTTAGTCTTTATCTGTCCTCTTTATTTCTCAAGAAACATAATATGATTGCGAAAGTATATGAAGCCAACAACGTGGTTTGGTCCATTTGGAGCAGCAATTCACAAATCAGTAGTACGATAATTACTCCAGGAAGTTACTTGGAAAGAACTCTTGTTTGGTTTTAAAAAACTGTAGCTACGGAATATCTTAAAGCTTCTTGGACGATAAATACCTCTGGAGCCATCCATCTGTATGTTCCTGTTTCAGCAGTCATCACTCCAGGTTGGACCTGTACTCTAGCTACTCCGAAGTCAGCAACCTTAACAACCTGTCAGAAACCATATCAAAAACAGATAAATTACATCAAAAAACTCACCTTCCATAAACCATAATGTTCAGATATGCACGTGCAATATGCAAAGGAATAAAACTACGCATAATCAAAGCAGAATAAAGCACCCTTAGACAGCACATCACCAAAGACGGCTTCAGTTCTGTAGTAGCATGCTAACATCTCACGTTTTCACGACTAAGATGAACAACTTAATCATCATGAAATCTCATCTGTAACATATGGAGTACTAAATTAGGGACACTCAGAATCAACAGATAAATTCCAGATCAGACATCTGATAATTCTGATGACAGACAAATTTCTACTATATTCAATGACCACCTTTTAGAACCAGAACTTAATGACGATTTGTAGTACTCAATACTCAATACAAACTATCTTGGGACAAAAGTTTTTGTTGTTGTAGTTGCTATAATCAAATTAACTAAAACAGAAATGACTTGCAGAATTCTCCAACAGTTTATCCTCTCTTTTCAATCTCTCTGTTCTCCCTTATCCCCAAGTCCCCAACATAAACAATACTGAGGAAAAGGTGCACAGAGAGGGAGTTCACTTACTCCATCCTCGCCCATGAGCAAATTCGCTGTTTTGAGGTCCCTGTGGATGATATCATTTTGGTGCAGGTAATCCATTCCCATTGAGATATCAAGTGCTGCTCTTAGTAGCAACTGAAATGTGAACACACACTTTCTCTTATGCATAAAATCGTATAAGTTTCCTTTTGGCATAAACTCTGAAAAGAATGAACACAGGTACATCAGACAGCCGCTGGCTTTCAGAGTGGGCAGAAGTATACCAATATTACAAATTCAATCCAACTTCAACAGTTCAAGTCAAAGCACTCGTATATCAACATAGCGCAGATTTCATGTTGGCAACCAGACAGCTAAAATTGGAGAAGCGCATGGCTTAAAAATTAGACAATAGACGTCATTGCTTTGATAATAACTGAGACAGCGAGCGGGCAGTATCCCCCAGATCTATTCGGTAAACCAACACCCAGTTGTCACGAAATCGGCATGAGTTACTAGTGCATGAAAACCTCAGATAACAATCAGGTGATCTGAAGCAGGATACCAAGACTGATGAGTAAATGAAGCATTTGCCTCTGTTTTAACCAGCAAGATGAAGATATATAATGGTGAATGGTGGCTGACATACGCTTCAGCAAATACAAAATATCTAAGCCATTTCAGTAGGACAAATTTACCTGTCAGGAGGAACATGTTAGGATGTTTTGTGTAAGCGCCTACATATTGCACAATGTTTTTGTGCTGAAGTCTCCTACAGGGATAAACAAGATTTCATCAGAAAAGATGAGTCTAGCATGGACAGGGACAGCATTCACGCATAAGGTCAGACAGGTTCATAAAACATGAGGATATTTTGGAATTAGGGGAACTCTGGCGACACAGAGGGAGTGGGGTTTGGTGACGTATGGAAAGCTAAGAGAAAGGTAAAATGAGATGTCGACAGAGAGTACAACCTCATAATATTAACTTCTTGAAAGAACTCTTTAACCACATCAGCACTAACACGCTCGGGCTTCACGACCTTGATTGCAACTTCCTGACCACAGTACGTTCCTCTGTAGCTGAAACGTTTTAACCAGTTTATTTAGAAGTTTTACCACAAATCACTAACATCAGCGGCAAGTTTACATTGGGAAGAAACTTACAGATCACCATGTGAGCCAGAAGCAACCCTGCACCCAGTTTTCAGGAGACTCTGATCTATATCAATGTCACCATTTCTGCTTATGTCCTCGACATTCTTATGCAAGCTAGTTGCTTTCTGCTGCTTACCAGCACCAGCTGATGAAAGATCTTGTGATAGTGGTTGCTTCAGGAAGGACAAGTTTCAAGATTAGCATAGAGAGACATGGAGGTAAAGCAGATAGGACGACTGTAAGCTTCCAATTCCCGAACATACTGTCAACATCATAATCGATAAGTATTCAATCAAGCTACTAAGAAAGAAGGCACCTAACATAAGACGCGACAAAATACGCAAGCATCTTCAGACAAGGGTGAAGTAAGCCTAAGAACTTTAACCACTATGAATAGCAGTTCAGCAAAATTTAAGTATTGTGTTCAGTTATTCACAACCTTTAAATGAGCAAATGCTAACATGACATAAAAGTGGCGTCAAGGTTGTTTGAGAAGCCACTAGTCTGTACATCATGCATCATGCCCCCTGTTTGGGTATCTCTAAATAAGACTCTTAAGAAGGAACGTCCAATATATTGAAGGCTGGTTAGGTTCAAACACCAAAGCGAACACAAATAGAATTAAAAGAAAAATACATGACCCTTTTTTGTTACTTTCTTTTGTCCATGTTACACTAACTTTTTTGTTACTGTCATGTAATCAAGGTCCTGACTAACAATCATTCAACTCAACAGTTAGTACTTAGTAAAGTTCCACAGTAACTAGTCCTCTAGTCATGAAGTTTTTCTGTCAGCAAAGGTACAAACCTAGACTAATGCACATAGGTCAGAAACACGTGACAACGTAATTGTTGAACAAAAGCCAGAATTAACAATAACATGCACAATAAGACACCTACACATTGAAGTAACAGCAGAATCCAAAAGAGAAACAGGTTTTAAGGTACCTTCATGTTTTCTATTTCTTTTCCGAGTAAACTTCTAAGGGCCTCAGTTTCCTGACAAGAAAAAAACACTTTTTAAACAGCTGAGCCAAGAAAAAGAAGTCTTCTTTTCTGAGTGTATTGAACATAATTCAAGATATTAAAACGTAAAAAAAAAAAAAAAAAAAAAAAAAAAAAAAACAGATTGAACAACCCAAAAAAACCCGCATGAGAACAAAAGTTCACAGACTCGTCCTACAACAATTCAGTGGGCCCTATTTTCCATGAAGAGATGGACAAAATCATACCTCATGAGGCCAGCCATCAACAACGAAAACATCTAACGAGAAGCCATCAGTCGTGGAAAAGGCATGAGCCTCTTGAATGTTCAAGCTCATCTCAGACAGAAGTGAAGTCAGCTGGAGAAAAGCCAAACAATTAATTGTTTTTTTTTTTTTTTTACTAACAGTACACAATTCAAAATGCTGTAAAGATATCTGGTAATTGCATTTTCTATGAGTAACATTGCAGCAGATATTACTTCAGAATCACAAGTCCTTCTTCAGTGAAGTTTAAACCGCCAGAGATATTCTTTAGAACGAAGCCCCAAGAGATAAATTGAGGTCCATGATTCTACAATCAAATGGGAATGAACAACTGAAAGCAAGACGAGCTGGCTAGTGACATCAATTTGCAATTGATAAACAACGTCTTTGGTCAGTGAAGTAAAAACATCTAGTTAGGTCTGCATCTAATATCACCATTCACCCATTTGCAAATCATAGGGAGTACAAACAGTAATCTCAGAATCCAAAATAATTGTTTTTGTTCTTAATACATTTCCCAATATGGCAATATGTACTTGACCTCAATCAGTTTCAGCATAACAGTAAGGAGTATTACATGAAACGAGTGGGCAATTACCTGGGTCAGAAGTTTGGGCTTGTCAATGGTTGAAAAGGTAATTTCATGCATCGCCCTAATTAGTAGCAGGATAAAACAGAAGTGAGAAAGATACTTAAAATAGGTGCCAAGACATTATGAGCTCCTTGGCCTGATAAGCACTAAACTCAAAGGACATACTACCTCGACAAAGATGAGGTGTGGTTATTTACAAAGCTATCTTTGTCTTCAAGATTGGATTTTACACAAAGAGCCTCGGGATTTTGAGACGAACCGAAGGCCGGTGGCAGATGCAGGCTTAGTGCGATACTGGAAGAGCAAAACAAGGGGGAAAAGAGCTTAAAAGAGCTACAGAAAGCACATAAATTTGGAAGGATAACATGAGTTTTTAGGGTTGAAAGCTTGAGGAAGAATGAGATGAAGAGAAATACCCCACACCAACAGAGTTTTTTACAGAACCCTGGCTTCCTTCATCCATAGAGGAATGTGAATTAGCAGTGTCTGCAGTGAGCCCGTTCATGGTGGAATTGACCTGAAGAAATTGACAGAGATGTCAGCTGCGGTTGCGAATCAGGTAAATACATATCCATCTGATCCACATATATTCTATCATTATGGTCTAAGAATTCTTTTACAAACATGTTTTAAGGAAGAAAGACTAGAACATTTGTCGAATTCGGGTTTTAGCTGTTCCGAATGTCTTTCAGCTTGCTGAATTGGTGATGTGTCTAACTGTAGTTGTTGAACGTCAGCAATGGAATCCACAAAGAAGGATTTGAAGTAAAAAAGATGGTATGTATTTGGTTGAATAGGTCAAGTTATGTTGAGATAAACATCCACTAATTAAGAGTGAGTGACATCATATTCATATGAGAAGAAGACAAACTATTAAAAGAAAAAAAAAAAAAAAAAAAAAAAAAAAGCAAACAAGTCCATCCATACATGATTAGAAAAGAATCCCACTACCCAAAAAAGGAAAAAGGCCAATGCTTACGAAATCACAACATTACAACAAGATGCAGTTGAATCCCTGTCCCTTTAATTGAATTATCTTCATTCGATATTTGGTCGGAAAACCAATTAAAACCCCAAAACATGAGTCCAATTCAACAGTTGATCAATCAACTTAAGTCAACCATCAAAAAAAGGTTAACAATTTCAGGAAACGTGTAAACGATATCAATTTCAATCAACAAGAGAACAATACGAATTACTCCAGTAGTAAAGAGAAGAAGAGATGATGAAATAAAGTACCTGAACAATACGGACGTCAAAAGCAACAAAGGGAAGAGGATCGAGCTGAGCTTGTCGAAGAAGCTTCATGTGAGTCAGCACATCTTCGGCTCTCTCCACATTAACATCCAATGCATATCTGCCCACATTACATTTCCATTTCATTAACATTCAAACAACAACCACAACAATTAATTAATTTAATTTAATTTAATTTAATAAACCTAGCAGGGAGGCGATTGAAGTGGAGCCAAAGGTGGTCCTCGAAGCCAGGGAGGGTGACGTCAGGGGCATCGGAGTCGTGTTGGAGACGGCGGAGTACGTCTTGGAAGACCTCCAACTTAAGACGTTGGTGATTCCTTGATGTCGGCGACGCCTTGGCGGCTGAAGAATCTAACCCCGGCAGAGGTCTGCTGCTGCAACTCTCAGTGTCCTCGTCTATCCCCATTTTTGTTTCTTACTACTCAAATCTCAGGTGATAATTCCTTATTAATATTATTAGGAATGCAACCAACAATTTGAAAACCTAATTAACGTAATCTAAGCATAAAAACTATCAATTAATTAATAATTAATTAATAATTAATAATAAAAAAAAAAAGGAAGATTATAGATGCTGGAATCATTAGGGAGAGATTCTGGAGAGAATCTGGGAGGAGGATTTATTTGTGTGTAAGTAAACTAATAACTAATAAGCTAAGAGAGAGAGAGGAAGGAAAGGCAACACCACTTTGTGTTGTACTACCTACTACTACTACTACTACTAGTACTAGTCTACTAGTAACAACACTGCTTGTGGACCCCTCCTTCACATGCCACCTAGCTTCACCCTTGGGCCCCTCCCCTGCCGTGTCAACTCCCTAGATTTTTTTGCCAAACTCCATCACCTTGTTTCGCGACATCAGAGACTACTCGGTAAACGGTTCATCTGAGATTAATTGAGAAATGAATTCTAGTCGTAGAGCACACGTTAGAAAAGACGTTATAATTTTCATTTTAATTCTATTTGGATCTAACACTTTGGTGTCTATTTACGCAGCAAGTTAATCAGATTTATCCACAAACAGTTTCTTTTTACTGATTGTTTGCATTTTGTTGAAATTCCTCTTACATATATCAAATTAAAATGTAAAGACTACCTCCTCGACTAACTCATAGGAGTAAGTCTTTAAGATATTCGGAAGTGGAACATGAAGTCACTCAAAATGAGATCCCTTTCAAATTTACCCAATCTGAAAAGCCTGAGCTGAGGTGTATTCCATTTTTACAACCTAAAAGATGGAATGGTAGTATGTTACCCAGAGGGTATACACGGTATTGATTAATTAATTATCATCTGATTCATCTCTGTGGCCGACGATAGGATACTAATTGCTAACCAGTCCACGCTAGCTCCATTTGCAGTTAGTTTAGTGCTAATCCTTGTTATCTCATCACTAGTTGATTGGTTTCATTTTGTAACGTATTATATAAGCAGACCTAAACTACTTTTGATGACATCAAATCTATAACATTGTTCAAGTCTTTGAGAAACTCCCAATTGGTATTCTAAATTTATTTAACACACTCCAATTGTTGGCTGGATCCTTTATTTGGTTGTTACCAGCTCTATCATGATTCATGACAATACTATATTGTAAAGGATTTCAGATTTTAAAGCATATAGCTTGATCACTTTGATGACCCCGAATTTTATTTGGCCTGTACAAATGGAAGTAATGTTAAAATAATCTATCGTTGTGTTTATTTTACACACAAGTAGTGTTGCATATACATTGAATGTTTCGGAGAAGTTGATCACTCCATAAACCAAGAAATTATTCTTTTCTTTGTTGATTGGTTTTGAGATATAACAACATCACGTACGCTTATATATGTAAACTCGGTGTACTCGTATAGTAGATCGGTTCTTTAATTTTCAAGGTAAGGTGTCATTGTCTACATAACGAACATCTAGTTCTATATCTAATAGTCACAATAATAATCATACAACAATTTAATTTGCAATTGGGTTTAGAAAGGAAAGAATAAAAAACGGATCCAAAAAATGTCAGTTGGGATTCGTGGTGATCACCATTCGCCAACGAATTGGGAATGTGAAATGGGCGTATATCTATCTATGTGATTCCAGTCCTTGTCATAGACGAGCACATCAGGAGCACGAATGCAATGACGAAATATGCTAGCCCGCGAGTATATAATACTAGTATTATGGGTTTGTTGAAGCTTTGAGTAAGGTACCCAATTGTAAACAAAGCTTGCTGAGACTATACAAATTGCCCATGTCCGACCGATCGAACCTCTCACACTGTTATTTTATATATGAGCAAGTAATTAATAACTGACTGATGGTCCACTTATGTTGTTATTATTTATTACTCATACATTTCATTTAATATGGTTGTGTCGCACTCGCACATGATACTCTAGAGAACAATACTAATCAAAAAGTCAAAAACTTCGTAAAAAAGCTCGAAAAACTTGTTTGGATATCATTTTGTTTGAGTTTCCCAGGTGTGTATGTTCACATAATATTGTTTCATATTGGTAGATGTAAGTTAAGGAGATTGGTTTATAAGTTAGTGGACTACTCCTTTTATCATCAATTGGTTTTAGGATTGGATCTCACTGGGCTTGCATTGTGACCTGTCTTCCTCAACCTACTTTGACGAGTCCGCAAAGTTGGACGCAACATATTTAATAAGTGAAAGCGTACTATATACTGATATCACAAAAAAAAAAAGAGAATTTAACTTTATACCATAAAGAGATCATATATTGGTTTTGCTTTTAAAGTACGTAAACAATACGTAGGTCTGTTACTAATCCATATGTAACTTACGATGTTGTACTAGTAGCTAGTTGTAATGTTATGAAAGTAGAGTCCCTTTGAACTGTCTATGTGAAAAACCTATGTAATTTTAGATACCTCATTACTTAGCCGTTCAGGGCCAAGGGATTGCGCTGGTGCATATTATTTTTCCCAGAAATCCCAAATTTCACAAAAAAAGTTAGTTAGAGATGAGATTGTGATTTCAGATTTGGGCCATAATGTTACTACCTCGGATTTTGTATTCACACCAATTGAATTGAAGGAGATTGGCTACAAATTAATTAAAGAGCTTATTATTAATAATCAACGAAAAATTGTCTAAAGGAGATTCTACAAGTCTATATGTAGACAATAGAAAAAATGTCTATAACATAATCAAGTGTAGTAAATTAAAGATTGTAACTAGTAAATAATATGTTTGTGTAGTAAATTTAACATATTTGGAGTAAATTTACGAAAATGACAGTAAAATTAGCATTGTTACGAATTTATTAATAGAAAGAAATTTAAATTGATTTAATTCTCAAATCAAGGACCATTGATTGTCCCTCTTTCCTTATTAATCAAACATTTACAAAATTATGCAACAAAATTTACTACATCTTTGATTAATTTTACTACAAACTAACCATAGACATTTTTTTTTTATTTGTGTACATATAGACTCCTAATATTTTTGAATGCAGTAATAAGCATGTCATGGCAGCTAGTAGGTAGTTGATGAGCATTTTAATTTATCTGATGATCATGACGATGATGAACACACTATTATTGGTAAAACAACCACCATAAATAAAAGTCTATTTTTTTTTTTTTTTTTTTTTTTTTTTTGTTACAAAGACGAAAATCGAAAACCTAGCTAATATCTATTACATCCTCCAACGGAGGCAAAATAATAAGGTCTTCATCAAAGAAAGACGAATTGCCCGGAATATCAGCTATTCCCACTTCAACATAATCAAATCCGTCAATAGCTGTCAAGGCGATCCGTGGCAGAATCACTCTCGCTGCCCTCGCCATATGATCTGCCACCTTGTTGTACTTCCTGTTAACAACCTCCACACTCGCATGGAGTTCCATCCCGAGCTCTCTACATTTCAAATAAAGGTTAGTCAATCTATCCATGGGGTTTTTATGATCCACAACCCCATGAACCACGAGCTCACAATCACACATAAGGGTGAAATTATTGTTATTCTGCATTTTCATCCACTGCAATCCTAGTAAGACGGCCAGACATTCTGCCAAGGTAACATCCGTCGCATACGTATGCGCAATGAGCCCTGACCTCCATTTTCCATCACAATCCAAAATACAAACAGCTAATCCAGCAGAATTTTCAGACTTGATAAACGAGGCATCAGTAAAAACCAAGGTAGTCGCCCAAGGAGGGGAGGTCAAGCTATTTTTAAGAGGGGTGAAGGGTAGTTGTTGAAAAACAACTGGGGGATGAGAGTATTTTTGAGCTAGGATTTTTGCTTGTGGTACGATCGTGGTTTCCGAAACATTTTTCAATTCAAATATCCATGTATTTCTTCTCTTCCAAAGTAGCCAGCAAGTGATAACAAAGATTTCCGGCCAACTCGCACTTGTAGCATGTTCTAGATTATGCATTAGCCAGTCACTTATATCACTTTGAAACCAAGCCGGCTCCAACTTTAAAGGCTCCCAGACTTCCTTTGCACGAGGGCAGTCCCTAAGTATATGCAGGATACTCTCAGTGATGGTCGGGCAAAAAGGACAAGAGGAAGGAATAGGAAGATTTCTGTGTGCCAAAACAGCCCTGGTGGGTAACTTGTTCCCTTTCACAAGCCACATGAAAAATTTAACTCTAGGTGGACAATTCAGATTCCAAATTCTCCCCCAAACTTTATCAAAGAAAAACTGATTTTTTGTTTTCCATAAATTTTCATAGAGAGCAGTTGAATCAAAAAACCTTCCTAAGGCTAAATTAGTACACATAAGATCAACCCCACACCTAGGGATAATTGTACCCAAAATAGCATTTACCACATCCACATCAAAAAAAGAAGCGCAATCAATGATGTTAGCATCAAGGTGAAAGTCCCTAACAGTAATATTACAAACAGAAGCCGGCAAAGGCCCAGTAAATCTACCACGTAAGGGGCCAACACCACACCAATTATCACCCCAAAAATTAATCGATTCCCCGGTTCCGATTGCCCACTCCGCACTATCTCTGAAAATATCCCATCCCTTTCCTATATTCTGCCAAATATAAGAACCTTTCTTAAAAGCTAAAGGCTCCTCACGACCTCTAATATATTTGTGATAGAAGACGTCCGAGGCTAGATTCTTTTTAGAATTCAAGGACCAGCAGAGTTTAGTCATTAAAACCGTGTTCATCAACTTAGCTGACCTAATACCCAACCCTCCCAAATGCAAAGGGGCAGTAGCTTTATCCCATGAAACAAGATGTAGCTTTCTACGATCAGGTGTAGAACCCCACAAAAAATTTGCACAAATCTGGTCGATTTGATTCAATGCCCAAACAGGAAGACTCAAAGCTTGCATATGATAAAGCGGGATGGTGGACAAGGTAGACTTGATGAGAACCACTTTCCCCGCTCTCGACAACATATCACATTTCCAAGTGCTAAGCTTATTACGGATTTTTTGGACAAGCGTCAAGATCGCGGCCTTATTAGGCCTCTTAGCCGCGAGTGGAAAGCCAAGATAAACACCAAGATCCTCACTAGCTTTCACACCTAAAGAGCCTTCAAATTTTCGTCTCACATCAGTTTGTACATTCTTTGAAAATAAAAGTCTATTATGTAGTATCTTCATAGTCTATTATGGAAGCAGCAGATCAGATGAACTAGTTAGGTAGTTGTAGTTGGTGTGTAGCATCCGGCCAGCTTATTCCAGCCAAAAAAAACCGTACTAGACCCAATACTTAACAGTGCAAAGCAGTCCTATTTGCTTTTAGAACCTCGTATAAACAGGATGGAATACTTTGTAATAATGAGTATATTGATCGACAATATATAAACTCTACCTAAAAAATCATTTTGGCAGGCCTGTCCAAATTAAATTATGCACTTGGTACGTAAATTTGATTAAGAAATACAAAGCACCTGAACAGTTGCACAGCATAGGAACCACGTCAAGGATGGGACCCTCATAATAGTACTACACTACCAAGTTTATTTGTCGTTTAATTAGCAGGATAAAAAGCGAGCCATTTCCCCGACGGCAAATAGTTGGTGTATGTATGTATGTAAGCAAGACGTGTCTAAGAAGAAGCAAAAGATTTGATAAGAATTGAAGGAAGCAGTAGGAGGCGAGGCGAAAGAATCAAATCTTTAAAATTCTGATAATAATACTACTAAATAATAATGAAGCATATCATCAATATCTGATGAGGGAGAAAATAAAGCACGCATGCATGCGCAGCTAATAATAAGGAAGTTAAGGGTGAGTAGAGTAGATCATCATCTATCAGAGAAGATCGATCCGAGTTGAATGGGTCAGTGCGCGTCAAGGGCAAATCATGATGATAATAAGGAGGAGCAGGGACGACGACAACGATGGAGGTCGATGGGGGGATGGGCGATGGTTAAGGAGCAGCGTTCCAGATTCTACATCGTCAGGAAGTGTGTTTGGATGCTGCTTTCATCGCATTTCAAGTCCACCCATACATAATTCTTGGTCGTCTACCCTATAGGCTGACTATATATAGGCTATAGCTACTTGATTCAATTCCTATCCTCATCATATATCATGTATATATGTGTATATATCGATCATGCATTGTACGTACGAACGTGTATTGTATATAGCTCAGATCATCAAACAGTAGAATAATAATGTACGTACTAGTTGTTATGTTTGATGATCTGAGCTATATGTATTTTACGATAGATGCTTCAACGTATGATTTCGCTAAGCGAAAGACGTTTCTCCCTTTGATCGATCATATCATATCATTATTTGTTATGCTGTAAAACTGGGCCTGGATTTGCTGCTGCGTGCTTTAGGAGTATTTGTAGCTGTGTTGTTATTTAATCTTATCAACTAATAAGTTTGATTGTCAAATATTTTTGAATCCAACTTTAATGTTTCTATTTACATCCTCCGCTCCTACATATACTTATTATTATCTATCAAGAAAGAAAATAAAGGAGGAAATCAAAGGTAATTAGGGATGGATATATACGAGTATGTGTAATTGGGCTGAAAAGGCCCAATAAGAAAACCCAGCCAAAGTTGCAGCTAGGACTTGAAAATGAATGAGGATTTGGAGGATTGGAAGATTCCCTCGCATATTCTTGCATGAATCATCCAGAGTCCAGACCCTGCGTTTAAGTTTACATAAACTGCCAAACACATAAATATAAAGTTTGTTTCATTATTTGACATAAACAATCAGAAATGAGTAGTGGTGGTTGTTCTGATGAGGATGAGCAGCAGCAGCAGCAATACCAAATGCTCAAGAGGCTCAAGGTTATCCGGCTCCAAGGACGTGACAAGCGTGGACGCAAAATCCTAACCATCCATGCCAAATTATTCCCTGGTAATTATTATTAACTAGACTCACTAGTCACTACCTACCTTTTCTTTTATTTCATTCATTTATTTATTTATTTATTTTTGTTTCATTAAACAAATTAAAAAATGAATAGAATTAATAATAATGCAGCAGGAATGGTGAGTGGGGAGGTGGTGAAGAGATACCTGGAGGATAAGATATATCCTAAATTACAACAACAACAACAACAACAACAACAACAAGAACAACAACAAGGGAGTTTGAGTTTCTGTGTTGTGTACATCCACACCGGCGTTGTGAATTTCCCCGGAATATCATTATCAGCCCTCCGATATTTATACGACCACATCAAGGACAAGCTTGAAGCCGTATACTTCCTCCATCCGGGAATACAATCCCGCCTATTCCTGGCCACCTTCGGCCGCCTCTTCTTCTTGAGGGTGTACGGTAAAGTCAAGTACATAAGCAGGGTGGATTACCTGTGGGAGCACATCAACAGAAACCAGGTAGACTTGGGTGATTACGTTTACCAACACGATGAGGAGTTGGAGTACAGGCCGTCCATGTTGGATTACGGTATAGAGAGCGATCACCCAAGGCCCAGCCCCCCCGTCTACGATCATAATGCACCCTCCTCCTCACTCCGCATCTACTACTCAATGCGTTGCATCTCCTGATCTCCTAGTCCTACTCCTAGTAGATCAGATACTCCTAGGCTCCTAGCTAGCTAGATGAATCATGATTATTCTAATATGTAATCTCTGTCAAGATAACCAATAATGCAAGTAAGGTTGTGTTTTCTTTAATTTGCCTGCATGTAATGCTACTTATCCAGTTAATTCGGCATCATGTATCAATGTATGTTTCGTCTCCTCATCGTGAGCCATAGAAACGCTAGCTATATGTTGACGCATGCCATATATGTTCTGCAAATTCGAGTGTGTAAGAACGATAACAAACAGCAATAGAAAAGATCACACCAAGATTTAACGTGGTATCAACGTGATAGCTACATCCACAGAGGCTAGGAATCAATTTTACTATGGTGGAAAATTACAGATACAAGATCTGCGAGTCTAAGATTTCTCTTTGTGTGACTCTCCCTCCCCCCCCCCCAAATAAGTTAGAGGAGGTGGGTTTTATATATTAACCACCTTACCAAAAGACATATTGGATTTAGGTAAGTAGTAGCTCGTAAATCTCCCAAAACACTCTAAAAGTAATTAGGAAATAAGACAAACATCAAGCAAAGAAGAAGCCGAAATCGTTTCTTCCATCTTATATTTTCTCCACATACATCACCAACGCTATCTACCAATTCCCGAGACTCGATCATTGCGATCTTTCTAATCACAATTTCAACAATATATAATAAACTGTTTTTCGATTCTTCCATTTTAAAGAAACAACAAACAGTAATCTGGACATGGTAACTTTTTTCCGATTCTTCTTCTAATTAATCTGCTTAACCTTTATACATTGCTCATCAAAAATGTTCCAGGACACGGACCGTCGAAATAGGGTATATACTTGAACAGTAGGTGGCTTATGGTCGCTGTTGGGCTTGGGTTCCCGAAAGGTGTATAATTGGTATCGGACAAGTGAGATGATTAGATAGTGATGAATCATGAATGAATAAAAACAAGGAAAATTTGCGAGACCGCACCTTATAAAAACTGTTTTTTTGCAAGACCGCACCTTTTATGCTCGTTTTTGCGAAGCTGCACCTTTTAAGTTTATTTCTTTGCGAAACTGCGCCTTTTCTCATTTCTGGCCAATTTTGACCACTCTCCGGCGTTGACCCGATGTTTGACTTGACCTTACTCATCCCCTTTCATTCCTACATGCAACCAAACAGTTTTGAGAAATTCATGTGAATTTCTACAACCTGTGAAGTAGAACTTCATAGGCATTTCGAATTACCGTATGCAACCAAACGACGACCAAGTGAATAATAAAAGAAGCAGGAGGGATAAATTGGGAAAGAAGAAGAGAAGAAGCGGGGCTCATAGACACTACTCGTATCTTTTATCTTGTTTGCTATTCTGACCGCCTTGTAATAGGTGGTGTCGTGGGGGCAAGTAGCAAGTCTAAGTGAATTAATTAATTGGGAATTGAATTTTAGACAAAAACTGGGGGGTTGAATTCAAGGATCTTGCTCTCTCATCTTGATCCCATCAATTATGAAAATAGAAAAACCCTAAATAATTTCGGAAATCAAATTGGAGCATCTTAATTTAGTGAGTTGCTTGCGAGTATTAATAGGAATATAATAATCAGATTGATGGTGATATGAGAAGAAGAAGAGTAATGGCCCAGTTTTTTCGTGATTTCTGCTATGCTCGCTTCCCTTGTCTCTCCGATCCTGGTTTGTTTGTATTTCTTTCTTGATTCAGATGATGATTGACTTTTGTTTCCATCTCTTTTAATTATTATTATTATTATACTCCAATAAAATATTTCAGGTCGGAGATCGGCGATATGTCTGAAGGTGATGTTGGTGATAATACACGGCGTCTACTTGTCCCTTCTCATCCTCGTCGATTTTGACCACCTCTTTCACTCTAATCATCCTTGGTAAGGGCTAGTACTTCCTTGTCACTCACGCTACTCTTGATCCATTCATTCATTGATTCATTTGTATGTCTCTACTCTCAAAGGTGTTTTGGATTGTACCTCTTGCTTTTTGTGACCACGCTCATTCAATATTTCATCACCTCAAACACTTCCCCCGGGTAAACTAATTCTCACTCACTCACTCACTCACTCACCTAATACCAATACTAGTTTGCCGAAACAATGAAACTAACTTGCTTGGTTTGTTCAGCTATGTACTCGACGCAATGAGGTGTATTGCTCAAACCCCGACTTGCATTCCTTCCAAGTAATGTCACTCTTATGCTTCACTCTACTTTGTATTATACTCTTTCTCATCTTCTATTAATTTCCGCTTCTCATCATCATCATCATCATCATCATCAAGCAAAGACACAATGCTACAACTAATCCACTTGTTATCGCCAATCACCCAACATCATGGACCAAGCTCGTCATGGAAATGTATCCTCCCGGTTCCTCTATGAGGTCTGCATTTCCCTCCTTCCTTTTTTATTTCCCTATCTACATCCCCTCTCCTATTCACCTGTCTTTTGCAATTTAATCACTCTATTAAATTTACGCCACTTGCCATAATCGTAAGGCTTCTCTTTGCTTTTTGATTGTCAATGTATTGCTACACTAGATCTTACTTGAGAAACGGCAAATCATTTACTTTCCGTTCCTTTGCTAGAGTAATTGTTGCCCGACAATATAGCACTGAAATTTTCTCTTGTTTCTTATTGTCCTATCTTATTATGCCAGACAATGGACTTGCACTTCTTGCAATGTTTTGCAGGTAAGGCGTCTTGCCCAATTCTTTTTTTTTTTTTTTTTTTTTTTGGAATACAAGTTCTTTATATCGTATCTATCTTTAGATTGTGGCATCGTGATGATTGCAGTCTTTTGTCTTCATCTTATTATTTGGCTATGTCATTGGTTGGAAAAAATAACATTTGATGGCCCTTCTAAGACACAGATGGCCACCCATTCAACTGCCATTTAAAACAGAACAAGGTTTCACTGATCAACCCCCCCCCCCCCCTGGCTCTCTCTCCCTCTCTCTGCCTTGTTGTAGTTACAGCAGTTGGTGATTCTTTTTACACTCTTGCACTTGTGTCATATATAGTTAAAATTTGAAGGCATGACCGCTTGAGGGTGCCAATAAGAGTGTTAGGCTGTTAGCTACAGAGTATCCAAATGCTGAATCTCACTGCCATAGATGATTAACTGGAGCCAATGCTACCTTTACTGTCAATTCCATCAACGGTTCCGCTTTTATATTGCAGTTTCCTTTAATATTTGCTGTCTGTACTGACTCACTTTTGTGAATTTTCGGACACGTCTTTGCAGCCTCCTCGAGCAAAGCATTGCCATGACTGTGATAAGTGTGTTCTTCAGTTTGACCATCATTGTGTTTGGCTTGGAACATGCATAGGGCAGGGTAACCACTGTCGATTTTGGTACGAATTCTTATGGAGTAATATTATTACTTACATTATAGAGTTTGCAGAATCTTTTACTTGAGCTTCTTCCATTTTCTGCATCGTTTGTACTGTGGAGGTTCCACTTAGAATGCTTAGGATCTTGGTCTGGCGGGTGCGAATGTTATAACATCAAGTGTGTTTTGGGCTCCTAGATTCTCGCTTACATTCCAATAAATTTCTTTGATTGATTTGTATGATGTCATTTTTGGATTCTAGGGGGTAGCTTTATGATGAGATTTGCAATTGAAAGGGTAGTTCATAACTCACTGGTCTGAAGAATATAGTGGTAATTGATGGCTTTAGTTTTCAACACGGGTAATGCTGCTTACATTCTAATTCCTCAAGGCCTGAACCCGCCATAGGCATTGAGGCGAAGTTGTAGAGTGGTAACTAGTTTAAGGGCCCGACTCACGCCTAGGCTACATATGTATCGTACAACTTAGTTACCGTAATTACCTAAATATTATTTTTACTTTCTTGCCACCCGTAATTTTTTATATTACATTAATCCTACTTTTCCGTCACATATTATTTTCCTTATATTTTTTTATTTCTTTTTGTTGCGAGTAACAAAATTTGAGTAGCTATTGTTCGGAGCCATTTTGGGCCAATTTCGGCCACTTAATTATAAATAGCCAACTCTTATATATATATATATATATATATATATATATATATATATATATATATATATATTTTTTTTTTTTAACCGTGGGCGCTATGAGAGTGCCCATGATAGATATGGGAGGCCGATTCTGAGTGCTTTATGCGCCTCTAGTGCACGTCACCCATTGAGGCTAGTGTGGTTTTAGCCGATTTGAGGCAACTTATCATAGGATTTTAGCTCTAATATTTTGCCAAAACACATAATAAGACCTCTAGGATCTCCCACAAAAACATTAAGCCATTTTTTGTGCCATGTTTTTTTTTTTGGTTAGAAGCCCTTGATGAAAATGCATGTCAGTTTCTCTAGTTAGGGAAGTTCTTATAGCCCCTTTGGCACACGATACTCTTGAGGCTATCGTTCTTTTCGACGGATTTTGGGACTTACCATATGTTTTGGGTCTAATGCTTTGCTAAATCCATAATATTACCTCTAGGTGCTTCCATAATAATTTAAGCCTTTTTTTTTATTTTGGAGCCATTTTGGGCCAATGCTGTAGATTATATACTTTCGTTTTGGCAAACTTCGACCACTTACTTTGTAAGTAGTCAAATGTTCTCAAAACTTTACTTTGGGCTGTTTTAGAATACCCTTGCTGGATAAAGGGTGCGGTTAATGTTTTTTAAGCCCTTTCGTCAATCGTCACCTCTTGAGGCTATGTGCGTTTTTATGCGATTTTGGCATTTCACGTAGGATTTGGCCCCTGATAATTTGCCGATTCTCATAATATGATCTCTAGGGATCTCCACAAAAATTTGAGTTTTTGTTTCGAGCCCATTTTGGGCCAAAAACTGTGGAAGACATATTTCGGTTTTGACCAATTTTGACCACTTTTTTTACAAAGGTGGTATGGCCATGTGAGGAGGAGGCCTAGTGACGCGCCGGTTAGAAGAGTAGAAGGTCGGGGAAGTGATAATATTAGTAGGGGTCGGGGAAGACCCAAGATGATTTGGATGAGGGTGATTAGAAGTGATATGAGCTTCCTAGGGCTTGAAGAGAGTATGGTGTTGGATAGGGCGGTGTGGAGAGACGCTATCTATGCGGATGACTTAATTTGACTCTTTTTAGTTTCTTTGTTTGGTTTTCCTAACTTGTTCCAAAACTTTTCCTTACTTGGTGTTCTAAGTAAATATGTTTTTCACTAATTTTCAAACTTTTTATTTATTTTGAGGGCTTTCTAAAACTCTTGTCGAAAGTGTCAAAACATTTCTAAATGGTTCACAACGTTTTTGAAATTTTATGGCGCGTATAAGACGGTTACTAGACGACGATTCATGTTAGCCGACCCTAAATCATTTTGGGAATAAGGCTTGGATGTTGTTGTCAACTGTTCTTGACACTATACAATGGATGGCCTTAGAATGGCCTTAGAATGCCCTTGTTGGGTATGTGGTCTGTTTCCCAAGTTAGGGAAGGTATTTAAGCATTTTTCGCACATGTCTCGGGTCGAGGCTAGCGTCCGTTTTTCGTTAATTTTGGGATGCATCATAGGTTTTTGACTCTAATATATTGCCAAACCCCATTTTGGGCTAAATCCGTGGATTATATACTTTGTATTTAAACCCTTCACCCATCATACTTCTTTGTTCTATATGATTTACTTTTTAACATAATGATAAGTCGGTGTTTGTAATAGATAATCATGTTACTAAAAGGTTTAAAAGTACTATTGGTTTCAATATAAAAAACTACAACGGTTGTACACACACCCGAGTGTATGTGTTTGACTTCTTGGAACGATCGTCTCTTTCTATGTTTATTCTTGGTATTACTAAGACATGTTGGGTTCGAAAGCCGAAATTATATATTGGGTTTCTTTTGATCATTGCGTCTTAGAAATTTGACTATGCGATGATGATATAGTGGTGTCTCAAAAATATATACGCGTATCTGGTGAACTTCATATACTCATTTATCAATTTTCTATTAAAGTAATCATAATATTTGTCTATTATGTTGCGTTTTTTTAACTATTTTTTTTCGTAACAAGAGGTTCGATTAAATCATAATTGTATTCATACTATATCAATAATTGTCTAGAAGTAGCCAGCCCCCAACATGGCTAGTCAAAAGCAACAAACAAAAGCGGGGAAAATCAGTGAATGGGGAGGAGAAATTTATTTTCTTTTGCCATCATATAGTATAGTGCCAAGCGTCGAACTAGGAATTGCGTGGTTTGCGGTTTATATATATAGTTTTAGGTTATATTTAGATTAGATTAGATTGATAGTGTTTGTAGTTTGGAGTATAAAAGATTTAGAGGCTACATTTTCAAGATATTGGAAAGGTTTTCTGATAGGGACTCTACCATGTTTCTTGGTATCTTTTTCGTTTATCTTATTTTTTTTTTTTGAGTGTCCTCTTAAAGAAGTATCTCGTGTGTTTGTAGGTGGTATATCTGTGAAGAGACAGCGTTGTGCATTTGGACTGCCATCCTGTATATTGCATATCTCAACACCAACTTTTCAAAATCTTGGTATCCCCCTCTCTGAACGTGTTATATAAAATTGATGAAATGATGTCATCTAGAAACATCTTTAGCTCTTTTGCATCTAAAATAAAGTATTAGTTAGCTTCTGTTTTTATTTCTGTTGAAGCTCTTCATTCTGGAGGGATTTAAGGAGAAAATTAGGAGCTTTTCTTATCAAGAGAAAGGAGATATTATGGAAAATATCTTGAATTTCGTCTTTGGAAAAGATTGGACCATAGGGAGGTACAAGAAGGATTCAAATCCCTCCTTTATTTATTTTGGATGGAAAATATTGTTCCCCTTCCAACACCCTGGTAAACTGTTGAATACCTGTGTGCCCTTTGGCCTTATCTCTGATGATTGTTCAAGAGGAAGATAAAAGTGAACATTTGTTTTACTTCTCTATTATTTACTGGGTGTGAGGTAGTCGGCTGTAAGTTATTGTAATGGAGTTGTGGATATCTGATTTCTAAGTTGCCTCTTGGAGTCTCGTCAGGGTCCAGGCTTTTAAATACACTACTTTTACAAAGGTGTTTTGTAGTTGTGTGAAAGTAGTTCATATCGAGCAGAACTTGTCGTTCCTTGCGCTGTGAGTGCAATTTTTTTTGATAGCCTCAAGCCCAGGGACCATGTTGTCATTTTAGCCCCGTCGACACTTGCGTAGCATGCCCTTGATCTCTTTCAATCCAAAGTTGTACTCCGAATCATTTAATTACTTGAACCTTCTCAGGTCGGTGGACGTAGTGATGCTGGGATTGCTCATTGCTTTGTCAATATCCTTGGTATTTCTTGTGCTTTTGCTTATATTTCACAGGTCAGTACTATGCTTTAATGTGGTTTTCAGTAGGTTGTGACTGGGTGACTGCTGTTCAGATCATGCTTGTTTTGGCAATGTTGTTTCTCACTGTGTTATCGTGTTGACATATCTGCAGTTACCTTGTTCTGACAAATCAAACAACATACGAGCTTGTAAGGCGTAGACGAATCGCATACATGCGGTTAGTGATCTACTTTATGAATTTGATCATTTATACAATTCCCTAGCAATTGATTGAGATTTTCAATCGCTAAACGGTGGTGATTGTTTCTTGAAAAAGATTTGGGATTATTGTTTTATCATAAGCTTGTTATCATATTGCGATGACTTGTGTTTAGACAAAGATGTGTGCAATAGAAAGGAAATTGCAGCTTTCTGAATTAAGTACCTCGAACGAGGAGCGTGTTTGCGAGTAACGTCGAAGGAGGGTGTATTCATGTTGAATGTATAAAATATAGTTGTCCAATCTGCACAATCTTGATGATGCACTTGTTAAGCTCGTGTTTGCGAGAACAATATGTGACTTCCCCTAGTGTTCTGCTGAAAAATCTACATCTGTTATGCAGAGGAATACCTGAAAGAGTATACCCTTTCAGCAAAGGCATTTGGCAGAACATTTACAAATTCTGCTGGGCTAGGAGTAGTATATACAATCTGGAACCTTTACCATCAGCTGAAGAACTTGAAGTTAAGAGCAGGCCACTTGCATTTTCTGATGTTATATGCTGCCGTTGTTGCTGACATTGTGACCACGAAGAGGTTTCATAGCTGTGTAACATTATTAGGTTTGCGGCACTGTAAAGGTCTTGGCACTGATGTGTCCGAGGATTATGATGTATTGATAGTTGTATTTCTCTCCGAAATATCATTGCACTCCATTTTGGAGTGAGACTGAGTTTGGTTATGCTCTTATTGGCTCAGCTTCAAGGCTTCATTGACATTTATTTTATTAGTGATCAATGCACAAAAGAGATTGCCCGTGATATGCAGAAATTTGACTGCTTTGAGTCCCAACTTTTGTACAGTGAATGGGAGCCTAGACGAGTAAAAACTTTGAAAGGCCCCATATAGTTGGTACAACATGTTTGTGAGATGAAAACTAGAGCGTTTTCAATTTAAGTCATGAACTCTTAATGTTCCTTTTTGCGAAGACTTAGTGTAGGAATCATTTCCAGCTTATCTGTGTTGCAAATCTTGCAATCATCTATCGGAGCTCAGCGGCAATCCTATGACCAGAAATAGCTCGGCATAATGGCTGGATCTTCGCGGCCCCCATTTTTGCAATTGGCCAAAAAGCTAGCCCCAAAGTTAACAGCAAAACGCTAACTTGCCCACTTGTTCCACGTTGTGATATGGATAATCAGACTGCGTGATCGATACAGGCAATTCCTTTTGACCAGATTCCCAATGGTCGTTCAATCATAATCTGACTTATCCCTCAACTGTACAGCAGTCAAGTACAGACCATGTTAGCCTTTCAACAGAGGTCTGAAATTTAGGCTTGTCCTTTCCTTCCTGCCTTCCACTTTTTTACAGTGAAAAGCTTGGTTCTGTTGGTGGATTTTGATGTCTCAGGTTCTGAAGGTAGCATAGCAACACCCATTTGATGATGGCTATTGCTGCCTTTGTCATCCACAAGCAGTTTCAATTCAAATGCACCCCTAGTAAAACTCCTCGCGACCTGCATAAATGACGAATCAGGTGGTCAAATCAATGAACAAAAAAAAGCTAGACATAAAGCTCAAGTTGAATTTACACGAGTACTACACTACTGCCCCAGTGGCCTCTAATGTGAATGTCATAATTGCAAAACACAACAAATTTCAACTTGCGCTGACTGAAACCAAATCAATATAACAGGGTTGATAAAAGCTGACTGTAGTGTACTGAGTAGGAAGTTCAGATGAATGTCACAAGTAAACCCATGTTCTAGCCATCAGTTGCTTGCCACTTGCTTATACAGGGTAGGCTACCATCTGTATCGTGTGCTGAAATTTCATTTAGCAAACAAGGTCTTCGTGATGGGAAAGAAGGGACACCAACCAAGAATTATCCCTTGTTTGATTTGGGGGCCAGTTACAAAAATTGAGTACTTCTTTAACCCAATATGTCAAACGGTCACCAGACAACGATAACATATTGGAGTAGTTCTTTAACCCCAATAGTCACCCATCAGTCCATCACTCAACAAGGATAACAAACCTCTTTTCTCACCAAATTTGGAGACATAATAAGTATTTTGCTTTATGTTTTTGAAAAAACCCACATAATAAAACTCCTAGGTCTTCCGCAAAAAATGGAGCCGCTTTGATTTGAAGCCATTCTGGGCGAGAAATCGTGGACGATATACAATGATTTTAGCCAATTTTGACCACTCTTTCTAAGGTAGCTACAAGATCTCAAAAACTGTACCACCGACAGCATTTAAGAACCTTTATTTGATATGGGGGCTGCTTTCCTTGTTTAAGTAGCTCTCTAACCCCATCTGTAACATGTTACCTCAAGAGGATAAGTTGCCTTTTCAAGCCAAATTAGGATATCTACCAAAGGTTTTTGTCTCTAACTTTTTGAGATGGCACATAAGATTACCTAAAGAGGCTTCCACACAAATTGAGCATTTTTTGTTCCGGGGCTATTTTAGGCCAAAAATCGTGCATAAAAATATATTTGGATTTATTTGGATTTTGCCAATTTTAACCACTTATTCGCAAGTAGCCAAATGTTCTGAAAACATTATCACGGACACCGTTTCAACCACTTATTAGATATGCGAGCCGATTTTCCTATTCGAGTAGTTCTTTAACCCCATTTGTAACGCCAAACGACGAGGCTAACAAGCCTCTTTTCAAAGTTTTAGAAACCTACAAAAGGTTTTTCGCTCAAACTTTTTGAGATTACACATAATACTACCCATAGAGACTTCCACAAAAGTTTGAGCAATTTTTGTTCAGGAGCTATTTTTGGCCAAAAATCATGGATAATATACTTCGATTTTAGCCAATTTTGACCACTTTTTCGAAAGTAGTCGAACGTTCTCAAAACATTATCACAGACACAGTTATAAATCCCTTATTAGATATGGGAGCTGGTTTCCCTGAATTAGTAGTTCTTTAACCTCATTTGTAACGTCACCCGACGAGGATAACAAGCCTCTTTTCACACTTTTGGAATCCTACCATAGGTTTTTGGCTCTAAATTTTTGAACTTACGCATAATATTACCTATAGAGGCTCCTACCAAAATTTGAGACATTTTTGTACAAAAATCGTGGATAATCTACTTCGATTTTAGTCAATTTTGAACACTTATTCGAAAGTAGTCACATGTTCTCAAAACATTATCACGGACACCGATTTAAATCCCTTGTTAGATATGGGAGCCGGTTTCCACGAATTACTAGTTCTTTAACCACATTTATAATGTCACCCGACGAGGATAACAAACCTCTTTTCCCACTTTTGGAATCCTACCAAAGATTTTGGACTCTAAATTTTTGAAATTACGCATAATATTACCAATAGAGGCTCCTACAAAAATTTGAGACATTTTTGTAACGAGGCTATTTTTGGCCAAAAATCGTGGATAATATACTTCGATTTTAGCCAGTTTTGACAACTTTTTTGAAAGTAGACAAACATTCTCAAAACATTATCATCGACACCATTTTAAAACCCGTATAACATATGGGAGCCGGTTTCCCTTAATTAGTAGTTCTTTAACCTCATTTGTTACGTCACCCGACGAGGATAACAAGCCTCTTTTCCAACTTTTGGAATCGTACGAAAGATTTTTGGCTCTAAATTTTTGAAATTACGCATAATATTACCTATAGAGGCTATCACAAAAATTTGAGACATTTTTGTACCGAGGCTATTTTTGGCCAAAATTCGTGGATGATATACTTCGATTTTAGCCAATTTTGACCACTTTTTCGAAAGTAGTCAAATGTTCTCAAAACATTATCACGGACACTGTATTAAATACCTTGATATATATGGGAGCCGGTTTCCCCGAATTAGTAATTGTTTAACCTCATTTATAATGTCACCCGACGAGGATAACAAGCCTCTTTTCCCACTTTTGGAATCCTACCAAGGTTTTTGGCTCTAAATTTTTAAAATTACTCATAATATTACCTATAGAGGCTCAGAAGAGACATTTTTGAACCGAGTCTATTTTTGGCCAAAAAACATTGATAATATACTTCGATTTTAACCAATTTTGACCTCTTTTTCGAAAGTAGTCAAATGTTCTCAAAACATTATCACGGACACCGTTTTAAATCCCTTATTAGATATGGGAGCCGGTTTCCCGAATTAGTAGTTCTTTAACCTCATTTGTAACGTCACCCGACGAGGATAACAAACCTCTTTTCCCACATTTGGAATCTGCTCTAAACTTTTGATTACGCATAATAATACCTATGGAGGCTCCTACAAAAATTTGAGACATTTTTGAACCGAGGCAATTTTCGGCCAAAAATCGTGGATAATATACTTCGATTTTAGCCAATTTTGAGCACTATTTCGAAAGAAGTCAAATGTTCTCCAAAACATTATCACGGACACTGTTTTAAATACCTTATTATATATGGGTGCCGGTTTCCCCGAATTAGTAGCTCTTTAACCTCATTTATAACGTCAATCGACAAGGATAACAAGCCTCTTTTCCCACTTTTGGAATCCTACCAAAGATTTTTGTCTCTAAATTTTTGAAATTACGCATGATATTACCTATAGAGGCACCTAAAAAAATTTGAGACAATTTTGTACCGATGCTATTTTTGGCCAAAAATCGTACTTCGATTTTAGCCAATTTTCACCACTTTTCCGAAAGTAGTCAAATGTTCTCAAAACATTATCATGGACACTATTTTAAAACCCGTATTACATATGTTTGCCGGTTTCTCTGAATTAGTAGTTTTCTAACCTCATTTGTAACGTCACTCGGCAAGGATAACAAGCCTCTTTTCCCACTTTTGGAATCCTACCAAAGGTTTTTGGCTCTAAATTTTTGAAATTGCGCATAATATAACCTATAGAGGCTCCTACAAAAAATTGAGACATTTTTGTACCGAGGTTATTTTTGGCAAAAAATCGTGGATAATATACTTCGATATTAGCCCATTTTGACCACTTTTTCGATAGTAGTTAAATGTTCTCAAAACATTATCATGGACACCGTTTTAAATCCCTTATTAAATATGGGAGAAGGTTTCCCCGAATTAGTAGCTCTTTAACCTCATTTATAAAGTCAATCGACGAGGATAAAAATCCTCTTTTCCCACTTTTGGAATCCTACCAAAGGTTTTTAGCTCTAAATTTTTGAAATTACGCATAATATCACCTATAGAGGCTCCAAAAAAAATTTGAGACATTTTTGAACCGAGGCTATTTTTGGCAAAAAATCGTGGATAATATACTTCGATTTTAGCCAATTTTGACCACTTTTTCAAAAGTAGTCAAACGCTCTCAAATCATTATCATGGACCTTATTTGAAAACCCGTATTACATATGGGAGCCGGTTTCCCTAAATTAGTAGTTCTCTTACCTCATTTGTAACGTCACAAGACGAGGATAACAAGCCTCTTTTCCCACTTTTGGAATCCAACCAAAGGTTTTTGGCTCCAAATTTTTGAAATTACGCATTATATTACCTATAGAGGCTCCGACAAAACTTTGAGATATTTTTGTACCAAGGCTCTTTTTGGCCAAAAATCGTGGATAATATACTTCGATATTAGCCAATTTTGACCAATTTTTCGAAAGTAGTCAAATGATCTCAAAACATTATCACGGAAACCGTTTTATAACTCGTATTACATATGAGAGCCGGTTTCCCGCAATTAGAAATTCTTTAACCTCATTTGTAACGTCACTCGACAAGGATAACAAGCCTCTTTTCCCACTTTTGGAATCTTACCAAAGGTTTTGGCTCTAAGTTTTTAAAACAACGCATAATATTACCTATAGAGGCTCCTACAAAAATTTGAGACATTTTTGTACCGAAGTTATTTTTGGCAAAAAATCGTGGATAATATATCTCGACTTTAGCCAATTTTAAATACTTTTCCGAAAGTAGTCACATGTTCTCAAAACATTATCACGGACACCGTTTTAAATACCTTATTAGATATATGAGCCGATTTCCCTGAATCAGCAGTTCTTTAACCTTATTTGTAACGTCACCCGACGAGGATAACAAGCCTCTTTTCCCACTTTTGGAATCCTACCAATGGTTTTTGGCTTTAAATTTTTGAAATTACGCATAATATTACCTATAGAGGCTCCTCCAATAAATTGAGACATTTTTGTACTGAGTCTATTTTTGGCCAAAAATCGTGGATAATATACTTCGATTTTAGCCAATTTTAACCACTTTTCCGAAAGTAGTCACACGTTCTCAATACATTACCCCGGACACTATATTAAATACGTTATTAGATATGGGAGCCGGTTTCCCCGAATTAGTAGTTGTTTAATCTCATTTATAAAGTCACCCGACAACGATAACAAGCCTCTTTTCCCACTTTTGGAATCCTACCAATGATTTTTGGCTCTAATTTATGAAATTAAGCATAATATTACCTATAGAGGGTCCTACAAAAATTTGACACATTTGTACTGAGGCTATTGTTGTTCAAAAATCGAGGATAATATACTTCGATTTTAGCCCATTTTGACCACTTTTTCGAAAGTAGTTAAATGTTCTCAAAACATTATCATGGACACCGTTTTAAATCCCTTATTAAATATGGGAGAAGGTTTCCCCGAATTAGTAGCTCTTCAACCTCATTTATAACGTCAATCGACGAGGATAAAAATCCTCTTTACCCACTTTTGGAATCCTACCAAAGGTTTTTGGCTCTAAATTTTTGAAATTACGCATAATATCACCTGTAGAGGCTCCAAAAAGAATTTGAGACATTTTTGAACCGAGGCTATTTTTGGCCAAAAATCGTGGATAATATACTTCGATTTTAGCCAATTTTGACCACTTTTTCGAAAGTAGTCAAACGCTCTCAAATCATTATCATGGGCACTATTTGAACACCCGTATTACATATGGGAGCCGGTTTCCCTAAATTAGTAGTTCTCTTACCTCATTTGTAACGTCACCCGACGAGGATAACAAGCCTCTTTTCCCACTTTTGGAATCCAACCAAAGGTTTTTGGCTCCAAATTTTTGAAATTACGCATTATATTACCTATAGAAGATCCGACAAAACTTTGAGATATTTTTGTACCAAGGCTCTTTTTGGCCATAAATCGTGGATAATATACTTCGATATTAGCCAATTTTGACCACTTTTTCGAAAGTAGTCAAATGATCTCAAAACATTATCACGGACACCGTTTTATAACTCGTATTACATATGAGAGCCGATTTCCCTCAATTAGTAATTCTTTAACCTCATTTGTAACGTCACTCGACAAGGATAACAAGCCTCTTTTCCCACTTTTGGAATCTTACCAAAGGTTTTTGGCTCTAAGTTTTTGAAACAACGCATAATATTACCTATAGAGGCTACTACAAAAATTTGAGACATTTGTACTGAGGCTATTTTTGTTCAAAAATCGTGGATAATATACTTCGATTTTAGCCAATTTTTACCACTTTTTCGAAAATAGTCAAATGTTCTCAAAACATTATCATGGACACCGTTTTAAATCCCTTATTAGATATGGGAGCCGATTTCCAAAAATTAGTAGTTCTTTAACCTCATTTGTAACGTCACCCGACGAGGATAACAAGCCTCTTTTCCCACTTTTAGAAACCAACCAATGGTTTTTGGCTCTAAATTTATGAAATTACGCATAATATTACCTATAGAGGCTCCTACAAAAATTTGAGACATTTTTGTACTGAGCCTATTTTTGTTCAAAAATCGTGGATTATACTTCGATTTTAGCCAATTTTTACAACTTTTTCGAAAGTAGTCAATTGTTCTTAAAACATTATCATGGACACAAGTTTAAAATACATATTACATATGGGAGCCGGTTTCTCAGAATTAGTAGTTCTCTAAACTCATTTGTAACGTCACGCGACAAGGATAACAAGCCTCTTTTCCCACTTTTGGAATCCTATCAATGGTTTTTCGCTCTAAATTTTTGAAACTACGCATCATATTACCTATAGAGGCTCCTACAAAAATTTGAGACATTTTTGTACCGAGACTATTTTTTTCTAAAAAACGTGGATAATTTACTTCGATTTTAGCCAATTTTTACCACTTTTTCGAAAGTAGTCAAACGTTCTCAAAACATTATCACGGACACCATTTTAAAACCCTTGTTACATATGGTAGCCGGTTTCCCTGAATTAGTAGTTCTTTAACCTCATTTGTAACGTCACCTGACGAGGATAACAAACCTCTATTCCCACTTTTGGAATCCTACCAATGGTTTTTGCCTCTAAAGTGTTGAAATTACGCATAATGTTACTTATAGAGGCTCCTACAAAAATTTGAGACATTTTTGTACCGAGGCTATTTTTGGCTAAAAATCGTAGATAGTATAGACTTCAATTGTAGCCAATTTTGACAACTTTTTCGAGAGTAGTCAAACGTTCTCAAAACATTATCATGGACACGATTTTAAAACCCGTATTACATCTCGGAGCCGGTTTCCCGTAAATAGTAGTTCTCGAACCTCATTTGTTATATCACCCGACGAGGATAACAAGCCTCTTTTCCCACTTTTGGAATCCTACCAACGGTTTTTCGCTCCAAATTTCTGAAATTACGCATTAAATTACTTAGAAAGGCTCCTACAAAACTTTGAGACATTTTTGTACCGAGGCTATTTTTGGCCAAAATCGTGGATAATATACTTCGATATTAGCCAATTGACCACTTTTTCGAAAGTAGTCAAATATTCTCAAAACATTATCACGTACACCGTTATAAATTCCTTCTTTGATATGGGAGCCGGTTTCCCGGAATTAGTAGTTCTCTAACCTCATTCGTAACGTCACCCGACAAGGATAACAAGCCTCTTTTCCCAGTTTCGGAACCGTTTTAGGCTCTAAATTTTTGAAATTACACATAATAATACCTATAGAGGCTCTGGAATAAGATTTGAGACATTTTTGAACCGTTTCTATTTTAGGCCAAAAATCGTGGATAATGTACTTCGATTTTAGCCAATTTTGACCACTTTTTCGAAAGTAGTCAAATGTTCTGGAAACAATATCACGGACACCGTTTTAAATCCCTTCATAGATATGGGAACCGGTTTTCCTGAATTAGTAGTTGTTAAAACTCATTTGTAACGTCACCCGCGAGGAAAAGAAGCCTCTTTTCCCACTTTTGAAATCCTACCAAAGGTTTTTGGCTCTAAATTTTTGAAATTACGCATAATATTCCCTATAGAGGCTCCTAAAAAAATTTGAGACATTTTTGAACCGAGGCTATTTTTGGCCAAAAATCGTGGATAATATACTTCGATTTTAGCCAATTTTGACCACTTTTTCAAAAGTAGTCAAACGCTCTCAAAACATTATCATGGACACTATTTGAAAACCCGTATTACATATGGGAGCCGGTTTCCCTGAATTAGTAGTTCTCTAACCTCATTTGTAACGAGCCCCGACAAGGATAACAAGCCTCTTTTCCCACTGTTGGAATCCTACCAAAGGTTTTTGGCTCTAAATTTTTGAAATTACGCATAATATTACTTATAGAGGCTCCTACAAAAATTTGAGACATTTTTGTACCGAAGCTATTTTTGGCCAAAAATCGTGGATAATATATTACGATTTTAACCAATTTTGACCACTTTTTCGAAAGTAGTCACATATTCTAAAAACATTATCACGGACACCGTTTTAAATCCCTTATTAGATATGGGAGCCGATTTCCCTGAATTAGTAGTTCTTTAACCTCATTTGTGACGTCACCCGACAAAGATAACAAGCCTCGTTTCCCACTTTTGGAATCCTACCAATGGTTTTTGGCTTTAAATTTTCGAAATTACGCAAAATATTACCTATAGAGGCTCCTACAATATATGGAGGGAGACATTTTTGTACTGAGGCTATTTTTGGCCAAAAATCGCGGATAATATACTTCTATTTTAGCCAATTTTGACCACTTTTTCCGAAAGTAGTCAAATGTTCTCAAAACATTATCACGGACACCGTTTTAAATCCCTTATTAGATATGGGAGCCGATTTCCTTGAAATAGAAGTTCTTTAACCTCATTTATTATGTCACCCTACGAGGATAACAAACCTCTTTTCCCAGTTTTAGAATCCTACCAAGGGTTTTTGGCTCAAAATTTTTGAAATTACGCTTAATCTTACCTATAGAGGCGTCTACAAAAATTAGAGAAATTCTGGTACCGAGGCTATTTTTGGCCAAAAATCGTGGAAAATATACTTCGATTTTAGCAAATTTTGAGCACTTTTTCAAAGTTGTCAATCGTTCTCAAAACATTATCAAGGACACAATTTTAAAATCCGTATTACATATGGGAGCCGGTTTCCCAGAATTATTAGTTCTCTAACCTCATTTGTAACGTCACGCGACAAGGATTACAAGCATCTATTCCCACTTTTGGACTCCTACCAATGGTTTTTGCCTCTAAATTTTTGTAATTACGCATCATATTACCTATAGAGGCTCCTACAAAAATTTGAGACATTTTTGTACCAAGACTATTTTTGGCTAAAAAACGTGGATAATATACTTCGATTTTAGCGGATTTTCACCACTTTTTCAAAAGTAGTCAAACGTTCTCAAAACATTATCACGGACACCATTTTAAAACCCGTGTTACATATGGTAGCCGGTTTCCCTGAATTAGTAGTTCTTTAACCTCATTTGTCACGTCACCCGACGAGGATAACAAGCCTCTTTTCCCACTTTTGGAATCCTACCAAAGGTTTTTGCCTCTAAATTTTTGAAATTACGCATAATGTTACCTATAGAGGCTCCTACAAAAATTTGAGACATTTTTGTACCGAGGCTATTTTTGGCTAAAAATCGTAGATAGTTTACTTCAATTGTAGCCAATTTTGACCACTTTTTCGAGAGTAGTCAAACGTTCTCAAAACATTATCATGGACACTATTTTAAAACCCGTATTACATCTGGGAGCCGGTTTCCCATAAATAGTAGTTCTCGAACCTCATTTGTTACGTAACCCGACGAGGATAACAAGCGTCTTTTCCCACTTTTGGAATCCTACCAAAGGTTTTTCGCTCCAAATTTCTGAAATTACGCATTATATTACCTAGAGAAACTCCTACAAAACTTTGAGTAATTTTGTTACCGAGGCTATTTTTGGCCAAAAATCGTGGATAATATACTTCGATATTAGCCAATTTTGACCACATTTTCGAAAGTCGTCAAATGTTCTCAAAACATTATCACGGACACCGTTATAATTTCCTTATTTGATATGGGAGCTGGTTTCCTTGAATTAGTAGTTCTCTAACCTCATTTGTAACGTCACCCGACAAGGATAACAAGCCTCTTTTCCTAGTTTCGGAACCCTACAAAAGGTTTTTGGCTCTAAATTTTTGAAATTACGCATAATAATACCTATAGAGGCTCAGAAAAAAAAAAAAAAATTGAGACATTTTTGAACCGTGTCTATTTTTGGCCAAAAATCGTGGATAATATACTTCGATTTTAGCCAATTTTGACAACTTTTTCGAAAGTAGTCAAATGTTTTGGAAACATTATCACGGACACCATTTTAAATCCCTTAATAGATATGGGAACCGGTTTTCTAGAATTAGTAGTTGTTTAACCTCATTTGTAACGTCACCCGCGAGTAGACCTGGCAAACGGGTCATTCGGGTCAGGTCTGGGTCGGGTCATCCATCGAGTCATGTATTTTGGGTCTATTTTGGATCGGGTCAGGTTAGGTTTGGGTCGGATCTAGTTCGAATGTGACAACTACGGGTCAAATTCGGGTCGGGTCAAATTCGGATTGGGTCATTTCAAATTATTCAAATCTGATCCATATTATTGTCAAATTTCTTTAAATTTTGTCTAATACTATCGTAATTTGAAATTTTACTTGTAATTTGAGTGATTAAGGATGTGATATATCGAATCTAAGTCATTTTTCTTCAACCGAATCATTAAAACGTCTGCTTATTCGGGTCAAGGTCATTTCAATTCGGGTCATGTTCGTGTTGGGTCAATATAGGGTCAAACAGAATTCCGGACATTTTTGGGTTAAGGTCGGGTCAATTCGGGTTTCGAGTTGGATTGATATTAGAATATCGGGTTAAGTTCGGATGTTCGGGTGAAGTAATTCAGGACGGATGTTCGGGTCTGGGTCAGTTTAGCCAAGTCTACCCGCGAGGATAAGACGCCTCTTTTCCCATTTTGGGAATCCTACCAAAGGTTTTTGGCTCTAAATTTTTGAAATTACGCAGAATATTACTTATAGAGGCTCCTACAAAAAATTGAGACATTTTTGAACCGAGGCTATTTTCGGCCAAAAATCGTGGATAATATACTTCAATTTTAGCCAATTTTGACCACTTATTCGAAAGTAGTCAAATGTTCTCAAAACGTTATCACGGACACTTTTTTAAAACCCATTTACATATGGGAGCCGGTTTCCCTGAATTCGTAGTACTCTAACCTCATTTTTAACGTCTCCCGACAAGGGTAACAAGCCTCTTTTCCCACTTTTGGAATCTTACCAAAGGTTTTAGGCTCGAAATTTTTGAAATAAAGCATAATATTTACCTATAGAGGCGCCTACAAAAATTTGAGACATTTTTATACCGAGGCTAATTTTGATAAAAAATCGGGGATAATATACTTCAATTTTAGCTAATTTTCACCACTTTTTCGAAAGTAGTCAAATGTTCTCAAAACATTATCATGGACACCGTTTTAAATCCCTTATTAGATATGGGAGCCGATTTCCTTGAATTAGTAATTCTTTAACCTGATTTGTAACGTCACCCGACGAGGATAACAAGCCTCTTTTCCCACTTTTAGAATCCTACCATAGGTTTTTGCCTCTAAATTTTTGAAATTACGCATAATGTTACCTATATAGGCTCCTACATAAATTTGAGACATTTTTGCATTGAGGCTATTTTTGTTCAAAATTGTGGATAATATACTTCGATTTTAGCCAATTTTCACCACTTTTTCAAAAGTAGTCAAATGTTCTGAAAACATTATCACGGACACCGTTTCAAATCCCTTATTAGATATGGGAGCCGATTTCCCTGAATTAGTAGTTCTTTAACCTCTTTTCCTAGTTTTGGATCCTACCAAAGGTTTTAGGCACTAAATTTCTGAAATTACGCATTATATTACCTAGAGAGGCTCGTACAAAACTTTGAGACATTTTTGTACCGAGGCTATTTTTGGCCAAAAATCGTGGATAATATACTTCGATTTTAGCCAATTTTGACCACTTTTTCGAAGGTAGTCAAATGTTCTAAAACATTATCACGGACACCGTATTAAATCCCTTATTAGATATGGGAGCCGGTTTCCCTGAATTAGTAGTTATTTAACCTCATTTGTAACGTCACCCGACGAGGATAACAAGCCTATTTTTCCACTTTTGGAATCCTACCAAAGGTTTTTGGCTATTAAGTTTTGAAATTACGCATAATATTGCCTATAGAGGCTACTACAAAATTTTGAGACACTTTTGTACCGAGGTTATTTTTGGCCAAAAATCGTGGATAATATACACCAATTTTAGCCAATTTTGACAACTTTTTCGAAAGTAGTCAAACATTCTCAAAACATTATCACGGACACCGTTTGAAATCCTTTGTTAGATATGGGAGCTGGTTTCCCTGAAATAGTAGTTCTTTAACCTCATTTGTAACGTCACCCGACGAGGATAACAAGCCTCTTTTCCCACTTTAGGAATTCCACCAAAGGTTTTTGGCTCCAAATTTTTGAAATTACGCATTATATTACCTATAGAGGCTCCGACAAAACTTTGAGGCATTCATACACCGAGGCTATTTTTGGCCATGAATCGTGGAAAATATACTTCGATTTTAGGCAATTTTAACCACTTTTTCGAAAGTAGTCAAATGGTCTCACAACATTATCATGGACACCGTTTTAAATCCCTTATTAGATATGGGAGCCGATTTCCCTGAATTAGTAGTTCTTTAACCTCATTTATAATGTCACCCGACGAGGATAACAAACCTCTCTTCCCACTTTTGGAATTTCACCAAAGGTTTTTGGCTCCAACTTTTTGAAATTAAGCATTATTTTATCTATAGAGCCTCCTACAAAAATTTGAGACATTTTTGTACCGATGCTATTTTTGGCCTAAAATCGTACTTCGACTTTAGCCAATTTTGGCCACTTTTTCGAAAGTAGTCAAACGTTCTCAAAACATTATCACGGACCGTGTTTTAAATCCCTTATTAGATATGGGAGCCGGTTTCCCTAAATTAGTAGTTCTTTAACCTCATTTGTAACGTTTTTCAACAAGGATAAAAAGGCCCTTTCCACACTTTTGGAATCCTACCAAAGGTTTTTGGCTTTAAATTTTTGAAATTACGCATAATATTACCTATAGAGGCGCCTACAAAAATTTGAGATATTTTTGTACCGACGCTATTTTTGGCCTAAAATCGTGGATAATATACTTTGATTTCAGCCAATTTTGACCTCTTTTTCGGAAGTAGTCAAACATTCTCAAAACATTATCACGGACACCATTTTATAATCCGTATTACATATGGGAGCCGGTTTCCCAGAATTAGTAGTTCTCTAACCTCATTTGTAACGTCATGCGACAAGGATAACAAGCCTCTTTTCCCACTTTTAAAATCTTACCAAAGGTTTTTGGCTCTAAATTTTTGACATTACGCATAATATTACCTATAGAGGCTCCTACAAAAATTTGAGACATTTTTGTACAGAAGCTATTTTTGGCCAAAAATCGTGAATAATATACTTCAATTTTACCCAATTTTGACCACTTTTTCGAAAATAGTCATACGTTCTCAAAACATTATCATGGACACCGTTTGAAATTTCTTGTTAGATATGGGAGCCGAATTCCCTGAAATAGTAGTTCTTTAACCTCATTTGTAACGTCACCCGACGAGAATAACAAACCTCTTTTCCCAGTTTTGGAATCCTACCAAAGGTTTTTGGCTCTAAATATTTGAAATTATGCATAATCTTACCCATAGAGGCTCCTACAAAAATTTGAGACATTTTTGTACCGAGGCTATTTTTTGCCAAAAATCGTGGATAATATACTTCAATTTTAGCCAATTTTGACCACTTTTTCGAAAGAAGTCAAACGTTCTCAAAACATTATCACGGACACTGTTTGAAATCCCTTGTTAGATATGGGAGCCGGTTTCCCTGAAATAGTAGTTCTTTAACCTCAATTGTAACGTCACCTGACGAGGATAACAAACCTCTTTTCCCAGTTTTGGAATCCTACCAATGGTTTTTGGCTCTAAATTATTGAATTTATGCATAATATTACCTATAGAGGCTCCTACAAAAATTAGAGACATTTTTGTATAGAAGCTATTTTTGGCCAAAAATCGTGGATAATATACTTCGATTTTAGCCAATTTTGACCACTTTTTCGAAAGTAGTAACAGGTTCTCAAAACTTTACCAGTAACACCGTTTTAAATCCCTTATTAGAAATGGGAGCCGATTTCCCTGATTTAGTAGTTCTTTAACCTCATTTGTGACGTCCCCCCCGACGAAGATAAAAAGACTCTTTTCCCACTTTTGGAATACTACCAATGGTTTTTGGCTTTAAATTTTTGAAATTACGCAGAATATTACTTATAGAGGCTCCCAAAATAAATTGAGCCATTTTTGTACCGATGCTATTTTTTACCAAAAATCGTGGATATATACTTCGATTTTAGCCAATTTTAACCACTTTTCTGAAAGTAGTCACATGTTCTCAAAACATTATCCCAAACACTGTATTAAATACCTTATTAGATATGGGAGCCGGTTTCCACGAATTAGTAGTTGTTTAATCTCATTTATAACGTCACCCGACGAGGATAATAAACCTCTTTTCCCACTTTTGGAATCCTACCAATGGTTTTTAGTTCTAAATTTATGAAATTACGCATAATATTACCTATAGAGGTTCCTACAAAAATTTGAGACATTTTTATACCGAGACTATTTTTCATCAAAAATCGTGGATAATATACTTCAATTTTAGCCAATTTTCACCACTTTTTCGAAAGTAGTCAAATGTTCTCAAAACATTATCATGGACACCGTTTTAAATCCCTTATTAGATATGCGAGGCGATTTCCCTGAATTAGTAATTCTTTAACCTCATTTGTAACGTCACCCGACGAGGATAACAAGCCTCTTTTCCCACTTTTAGAATCCTACCAAAGGTTTTTGCCTCTAAATTTCTGAAATTACGCATAATGTTACCTATATAGGCTCCTACAAAAATTTGAGACATTTTTGTATTGAGGCAATTTTTGTTCAAAAATCGTGGATAATATACTTCGATTTTAGCCAATTTTCACCACTTTTTCAAAAGTAGTCAAATGTTCTGAAAACATTATCATGGACACCGTTATAAATCCCTTATTAGATATGGGTGCCGATTTCCCTGAATTAGTAGTTCTTTAACCTCATTTAAAATGTCACCCAACGAGGATAACAAACCTCTTTTCCTAGTTTTGGATCCTACCAATGGTTTTTGGCTCTAAATTTCTGAAATTACGCATTATATTACCTAGAGAGGCTCGTACAAAACTTTGAGACATTTTTGTACCGAGGCTATTTTTGGCCAAAAATCGTGGATAATATACTTCGATTTTAGCCAATTTTGACCACTTTTTCGGAGGTAGTCAAATGTTCTAAAACATTATCACGGACACCGTATTAAATCCCTTATTAGAAATGGGAGCCGGTTTCCCTGAATTAGTAGTTATTTAACCTCATTTGTAACGTCACCCGACGAGGATAACAAGCCTATTTTTCCACTTTTGGAATCCTACCAAAGGTTTTTGGCTCTTAAGTTTTGAAATTACGCATAATATTGTCTATAGAGGCTACTACAAAAATTTGAGACACTTTTGTACCGAGGTTATTTTTGGCCAAAAATCGTGGATAATATACTACGACTTTAGCCAATTTTGACCACTTTTTCGAAAGTAGTCAAACGGTCTCAAAACATTTTCAAGGACCCCGTTTTAAATCCCTTATTAGATATGGGAGACAGTTTCCCTGAATTAGTAGTTCCTTCGGCGCATTTCCCACTTTTGGAATCCTACCAAAGGTTTTTGGCTCGAAATTATTGAAATTACGCATAATATTACCTATAGAGGCTCCTTCAAAAATTTGAGACATTTTTGTGCCGATATTTTTGGCCTAAAATCGTGGATAATATACTTCGATTTCGGCCAATTTTGACCACTTTTTCGAAAGTAGTCAAATGTTCTCAAAACATTATCACGGACACCATTTCAAAATCCGTATTACATATGGGAGCCGGTTTCCCAGAATTAGTAGTTCTCTAACCTCATTTGTAACATCATGCGACAAGGATAACAAGCCTCTTTTCCCACTTTTGAAATCCTATCAAAGGTTTTTGGCTCTAAATTTTTGAAATTACACATAATATTACCTATAGAGGCTCGTACAAAAATTTGAGACATTTTTGTACCGAGACTATTTTTGTTCAAAAATCGTGGATAATATACTTCGATTTTAGCCAAATTTAACCATTTTTTAAAGTAGTCAAATGGTCTCAAAACATTATCATGGACACCGTTTTAAATCCCTTATTAGATTTGGGAGCCGATTTCCCTGAATTAGTAGTTCATTAACCTCATTTGTAACGTCACCCGCGAGGATAATAACCCTCTTTTCCCACTTTTGGAATCATACCAAAGGTTTTTGGGTCTAAATTTTTAAAATTATGCATAATCTTACCTATAGAGGCGCCTACAAAAATTTGAGACTTTTTTGTACAGAGGCTATTTTTGGCCAAAAATCGTGGATAATATACTTCGATTTTAGCCAATTTTGAGCACTTTTTCGAAAGTAGTCAATCGTTCTCAAAACATTATCACGGACACAATTTTAAAATCCGTATTACATATGGGAGCTGGTTTCAGAATTATTAGTTCTCTAACCTCATTTGTAACGTCATGCAACTAGGATAACAAGCCTCTTTTCCCACTTTTGGAATCCTACCAATGGTTTTTGGTTCTAAATTTTTGAAATTACGCATAATATTACCTATAGAAGCTCCTACAAAAATTTGAGACATTTTTGTACCGAGACTATTTTTGGCTAAAAAACGTGGATAATATACTTCGATTTTAACCAATTTTCACCACTTATTCGAAAGTAGTCAAACGTTCTCAAAACATTATCACGAACACCATTTCAAAACCCGTGTTACATATGGTAGCCGGTTTCGCTGAATTAGTAGTTCTCTAACCTTATTTGTAACGTCACCCGACAAGCCTCTTTTCCAAGTTTCGGAACCCTACGAAAGGTTTTTGGCTCTAAATTTTTTAAATTACGCATAATATTACCTACAGAGGCTCAAAAACGAAATTTGAGATATTTTTTAACCGAGTCTATTTTTGGCCAAAAATCGTGGATAGTATACTTCGATTTTAGCCAATTTTGACAACTTTTTCGAAAGTAGTCAAAAGTTCTCAAAACATTATGACGGACACCATTTTAAAATCCGTATTACATATGGGAGCCGGTTTCCCAGAATTAGTAGTTCTCTAACCTCATTTGTAACGTCACGCGACAAGGATAACAAGCCTCTTTTCCCACTTTTGAAATCCTACCAAAGGTTTTTGCCCCTAAATTTTTGAAATTACGCATAATATTACCTATAGAGGCTCCTACAAAAATTTGAGACATTTTTTTACCGAGGTTATATTTGGCAAAAAATCATGGATAATACACTTTGATTTTGGCCAATTTTGACCAGTTTTTCAAAAATAGTCAAACGTTCTCAAAACATTATCATGGATACAATTTTAAAACCCGTATTACATATGGGAGCCGATTCCCTGAATTAGTAGTTCTCTAACCTCATTTGTAACGTCACATGACAAGGATAACAAGCCTCTTTTCCCAGTTTCGGAACCCTACCAAAGGTTTTTGGCTCTAAATTTTTGAAATTACGTATAATATTACCTATAGAGAGCCGTACAAAAATTTGAGACATTTATGTACCGAGGCAATGTTTGACAAAAATAGTGAATAATATACTTCGATTTTAGCCAATTTTGACCACTTTTTCGAAAGTAGTCAAATGTTCTCAAAATATTTTCATGGACACCGTTTTAAATCCCTTATTACATATGGGAGCCGTTTTCCCTGAATTAGTAGTTATCTAACCTCATTTGTAACGTCACCTGACGAGGATAACAAGCCTCTTTTCCCACTTTTGAAATCCTACCAAAGGTTTTTGGCTCTAAATTTTTGAAATTACGCATAATATTACCGATATAGGCTCCTACAAAAATTTGAGACATTTTTTTACCGAGGTTATATTTGGCCAAAAATCGTGGATAATACACTTTGATTTTGGCCAATTTTGACCACTTTTTCAAAAGTAGTCAAACGTTCTCAAAACATTATCATGGACACCATTTTAAACCCGTATTACATATGGGAGCCGGTTTCCCTGAATTAGTAGTTCTCTAACCTCATTTGTAACGTCACCCGACAAGGATAACAACCCTCTTTTCCCAGTTTCGGAACCCTACCAAAGGTTTTTGGCTCTAAATTTTTGAAATTACGTATAATATTACCTATAGAGGCGCGTACAAAAATTTGAGACATTTATATACCAAGGCTATTTTTGGCCAAAAATCGTGGATAATAAACTTCGATTTTAGCCAATTTTGACCACTTTTTCGAAAGTAGTCAAATGTTCTCAAAATATTATCACGGACACCGTTTTAAATCCCTTATTACATATGGGAGCCGTTTTCCCTGAATTAGTAGTTATGTAACCTCATTTGTAACGTCACCCAACGAGGATAACAAGCCTCTTTTCCCACTTTTGGAATTCTACAAAAGGTTTTTGGCTCTAAAGTTTGACATTACGCATAATATTACCTATAGAGGCTAACACAAAAATTTGAGACATTTTTTTACCGAGACTATTTTTGGCTAAAAAACGTGGATAATATACTTCGATTTTAGCCAATTTTGACCAGTTTTTCAAAAGTAATCAAATGTTCTCAAAACATTATCATGGACACCATTTTAAAACCCGTATTACATATGGGAGCCGGTTTCCCTGAATTAGTAGTTCTTTAACCTCATTTGTAACGTCACTCGACGAGGATAACAAGCCTCTTTTCCCACTTTTGGAATCCTACCAAAGGTTTTTGGCTCTAAATTTTTGAAATTACACATAATATACCTATAGAGGCTCCTACAAAATTTTGAGACATTTTTGTACAGAGGCTATTTTTGGCCAAAAATCGTAGATATATACTTCAATTTTAGCCAATTTTGACCACTTTTTCGAGAGTAGTCAAACGTTCTCAAAACATTATCATGGACACTATTTCAAAACCCGTATTACATCTGGGAGCCGGTTTCCCAGAATTAGTAGTTCTCTAACCTCATTTGTAACGTCACCCGACGAGGATAACAAGCCTCTTTTCCCACTTTTGGAATCCTACCAAGGGTTTTTGGCTCCAAATTTCTGAAATTACGCATTATATTACCTAGAGAGGCTCCTCCAAAACTTTGAGACATTTTTGTACCGAGGCTATTTTTGGCCAAAAATCGTGGATAATTCACTTCGATATTAGCCAATTTTGACCACTTTTTCGAAAGTAGTCAAATGTTCTCAAAACATTATCGCGGACACCGTTATAAATTCCTTATTAGATATGGGAGCCGGTTTCCCTGAATTAGTAGTTCTCTAACCTCATTTGTAACGTCACCCGACAAGGATAACTAGCCTCTTTTCCCAGTTTCGGAACCCTACCAAAGGTTTTTGGCTCTAAATTTTTGAAATTACGTATAATATTACCTATAAAGGCGCGTACAAAAATTTGAGACATTTATGTACCTAGGCTATTTTTGGCCAAAAATCGTGGATAATATACTTCGATTTTAGCCAATTTTCACCACTTTTTCAAAAGTAGTCAAATGTTCTGAAAACATTATCATGGACACCGTTTTAAATCCCTTATTAGATATGGGAGCCGATTTCCCTGAATTAGTAGTTCTTTAACCTCATTTAAAATGTCACCCAACGAGGATAACAAACCTCTTTTCCTAGTTTTGGAATCCTACCAAAGGTTTTTGGCTCTAAATTTCTGAAATTACGCATTATATTACCTCGAGAGGCTCGTACAAAACTTTGAGACATTTTTGTACCGAGGCTATTTTTTGGCCAAAAATCGTGGATATTATACTTCGATTTTAGCCAATTTTGACCACTTTTTCGAAAGTAGTCAAATGTTCTAAAACATTATCACGGACACCGTATTAAATCCCTTATTAGATATGGGAGCCGGTTTCCCTGAATTAGTAGTTATTTAACCTCATTTGTAACGTCACCCGACGAGGATAACAAGCCTATTTTCCCACTTTTGGAATCCTACCAAAGGTTTTTGGCTCTTAAGTTTTGAAATTACGCATAATATTACCTATAGAGGCTACTACAAAAATTTGAGACACTTTTGTACCGAGGTTATTTTTGGCCAAAAATCGTGGATAATATACTAAGACTTTAGCCAATTTTGACCACTTTTTCAAAAGTAGTCAAACGTTCTCAAAACATTTTCACGGACCCCGTTTTAAATCCCTTATTAGATATGGGAGCCAGTTTCCCTGAATTAGTAGTTCTCTAACCTCATTTGTAACGTCACCCGACAAGGATAACAAGCCTCTTTTCCCAGTTTCGGAACCCTACCAAAGGTTTTTGGCTCTAAATTTTTGAAATTACGCATAATATTACCTATAGAGGCTCAGAAAAAAAAAAATTGAGATTAACTAGTGGACAAGCCAGTGTAACTGAAGCCATATATCTTCATAATGAAATCTAAATCTCAGTTAATGTTGTTTGTGCGGCATACCTTTAGAAGAATCCATACTTTCAGGGAGCTACTCAAAGTTGCAAGTCTTGTCTTTTTCCCTGAGGTCAAGTAGTCACACATGTGGGTGTCAACTCTCAGTAACAATCTGGGCCAGAACTTGGGCTTCTCGAGGTCTGCTTTTTGGTCCATTGTTGCCTGATACATAAAGGGTAGTTATTTTGCCTCATTAGGAATATCAAGATGCGCAAATAAGAAAGATGTTATTAGAAGAGATCACAATAGCTGTAATTTAATGCAACAGAAGTCTATGGTTTCTTCCTTCGTAGCAAGTTACTACTAAGGTTCAGACTAATTACTTATATACCAACTTGGATTTTGCCTCCATCTTACTACAGAACAAAATGAAGGAAATTAGTCTAAAACAAAACCTTACTAGCAAACTGCAAATTCCATGCTCAATTTTTGAAAAGGATGTCTCTAGTGCTTCAACTCTCCCGGTGCCATGACAGCATGTGCAAGGCTCACTTATCATGAATGTCACACTGGGACGGACCTGTTTAAATGGTGCAAAGGTACATCTGATTATCAATGACTGGGAATACCATGTTACGAGATTTTAAAAATGAAACATTACTTATAAAAACTAATGAAGCATCAACATTCGACACATACCCTCTTTCTGGTTATTTCCATCAATCCATGCTTTGACAATTCAGAGACCTTGACGGTTGACCGATCCCTCTCAACAGCCCTATTGAATTCTTCAAAGATCAATCTTTTGTTTGCTGCCAAAAATGCGCCGGCGAAATTAGGCGAGAATCACAATGACAGGTCCTTTTGTTTAACCAAAAAATCTATACATTCTTTCTGTTCTAGATCCAGGTCCTTAAGGAAAGAAAAAACTTTAATTTCAACAAGGATTTCATTGCAGAATGCCAGACTTGAGACTTGTGGTTCTTGCAGAATCAAGCCTGCCTAAAGAAAGGAGAACAGTAAGTTTCAAACTTCTGGTAATTACGTTGTTCATCTGTGTCTTTATTATTCCATTAGGCATTACAAAAGAAACATACACAAAAGTACATCAATAATAGTGAAAGAAAGAGGCAGTATTTGCCAGAGTTTACTCACAGTCATCCATCATATCAATAAAATCTACCACAATTATCCCACCAATATCCCTGAGCCGCAATTCCCTGGCAATCTACAAACATGTGAACCATCAGGAGCTTATTTAAAAGCAAGAAAAGGAACAATGATTGGCAACTTCTCCTACAGAGGGCACTGTATTGCTTGAACAATGTTATTTTTAAAGCTTGTTAGGCATGCATAATCTTTTGAGCTTATGGGGCACAACATTAAGAGCTCAACTCTTTCATCAAGCTTTTCACTTATTTTAAGGATCTTATCCTCCGCACTATATTTTCAGAATTTTCAAACTTTAGCTTCAGAAATCTAAAGTCCATTATTATTAGTTTCAAGACTTCAACCTAGGTCAGGTCCGGGTCACACATTCAGAGTTGAGATAATACCAACCTTTTAGTATCAACACGAACAAAGAATTGACCCAAACCAAAACTTTCAACTCTATATACAATTACAGAAGACTCTCTAATGGATTATATCATACCACACAGTCACCCCAATGAAACAAACAAGATCAAGAGTGGGGGGGCGGGGTTGTCCAGGGAGCAGGTCCGAAGATTGCATACATCTACCTGTGCAATCGTACAATAGCTCTTACGACAACTTGTATAAGTGGAACAAAAGGAACAAATTAGGTCTCCTACTCTCCTCAATTGTACTTTCCTCACACAAGCACGAATTCCAACTTCCGGGCCTAGGGATAGCTGTCGATAGTGCAAGGAGCGGTGACAGAGCTAAGTCAGCTAACAAATTAATTACCTAACTAACGACTTGCTAACATGTAGAGAGACTGACGACCAAAAGACATTGAATCACATACTTGTTTCGCAGCAGCGAGGTTGACATCAAGAATAGCTTTCTCTTGTGAGGCCCCTTGACCAAACATTCCATGCCCTCCATTCACATCAATAGAGACTAATGCTTCAGTTTGCTCAATCACTAGGGAGCCTCCATTCGGAAGAGCAACCCTACAATGAGTTGCAATCAGCAGAAACACAGATTTTGCTTTTGCTTGAAAATCAATGCCCAAAAAAAAATGCTAGGTTCTCAATTAAGCTGTGAACAACTATACAGATAAAACGTAATCATGAATTTATCCTGAAAATTGGTTAGCCCTCCAGAATATGTTTCTGATAGACCTACGGAGTAACTTTCAATTACAAATCCAAATAAAAACTTCAACATCCACAAAATCAGACTTGTAGAAATTTGCACTTCACTTCCTCACCTTTTGTTGAGAATATTATTGATCTCTTCTTCAATATTAAACTCATCAAATAAGGGAACTTTCTGCCTGTGTAGCTCAACTCTATCACAGAGATCTGGAGCAACACCCTGCAGATAATTGGTCACCTGGAAAGAGCAGAATAAGAATGAATCAAACCTCAATTGGGATATGCAATATGCTAGCCAATCAGTAAAAAATAGCTTCTCGAAAAGCTAAAAAGCTTATACACACCCTCTTACAGAAACACATGGCCAATAATGTCTGAATTTTGAGAGAACCATCAATTACATAGTCACACATAGATTTGCAAATCTTAAAATGTTTTTCGTTTAAATTAAATTTCGGGGTTCCATTAAGGTAGTAAGATTAATGGGGCTAATAGAGAACCCAAGAAGACCAGGGACACAAGTCCGAATTTGGAAGTCCACCATATTTCACTACAATCTAAAAGGAGATACAAAGCCTTGATTTTATGTTAATATGGTTTACATTAGCAGAAAAATGAGACGGTTGGACATTTACTTCAACAAAGTGAGTTTGTTCAACATTCATGGAGACGTCTCTTTGGTTTGAGAGGGGAGCATTGATTGTATCCTAAAGAGGTTCCGGAGCACTTGCAAATCTGCGACGCTGGAAATGGGAACCGAAAGCAACACGAGATTAAGTGTGCGTTTATGACAACCTTTCGGTGCCTTTGGTTGGAAAGAAGACCTTTATAAGAAGTTTATCAGCCTCCTTATTACCATACATGGGCCCAAAAGAGCTAAAGAAAGGCTAACGAAGCCATGACACCTCCACCAGTAACTTTTCAAAAGATTCGCCAGCATCCAGTATTTGGGAACGAAGATATAAAATAATAAAATGGCTAAAGCAATCAGCCGATCACCCAATGGGTGATGTCAAAGGTAATCAAGTCAAAAATTCTCTGATCCACTATTGCCAAAGTTGTATCTGGCTTGATCAATTCAGCCAAAATTGCACAAAGCATATGGAACATGGGTCACATAATCCTTTTCTATTGCAAAAATAAGAAGCTCTATGGTTTTAGACTCGGATGTCTGCCAGCGTTGCTCAAAATCAAAAAAAAAACCATAACAAGTAAACTAGGGAGAAAAAGAATCTCTCTGGAGGCAATAGAAGGCAAACATCTCATACCTCATGGTATATTCTTGGAGAATCAACAACCATTCTCTTTACCTGAATGGAATCAAAGGAGAAATACAGTAAGAATGCGAAGTTTAATCATGAACTCGATTACAATGTACATAAGAGAGGGAATTCACTTTATTGTATATAAACTTCATCAGCGTGTTTATGAAACATAGCAATTCTATCCAAAGACTCATTAGAGAAAAAACCTTCTCATTAAAATAATCCTGGACAACAGAGAGGGTCTGGCCCATAGCCTGGTGCAAAATAACAGGTACAGCACCCTCAACACCTTCATCGGCAGCAAGAGCAGCTGATGTTGCATGTTCCATGATATTTCTCCAGGTTGAGAGCAAGCCTTCCAAGTCCTTGCGCAGTTCATCCACAGAGTGACCTGCAGCGACTGTTCTGACGGTCACGCCAAAACCAGTAGGTTGCAACGATTTTGCTATGACTCTCAAGCGTGTGCGTTCAACACCAGAAATCTTCTTTGAGACTCCAATACTATTGCTATGGGTGATCAATACCTGGACCGAAGAAAGCGAGTAAACGAACTTGCACAAAAGCAAACATACATGCTACAGCAAATCCCTCGGAAAAATTCAATTAAAGGCATGACACGGTTAGGCAGAGATGTTGTATTACTCACCCAGAATCTGCTTCTAAGCTTTGGATAAGCAGTTAATGTGGGGCCCTTTGTACCCAGTCCTTCTTTCACAACTTGCACTACTATCTTGGTTCCTTTGCGAACAAGAGCCCACATCTCCTCAGCACCTTGAATAATATCAGTGGTGCTTTTATGTCCTTGAACATGAGATAAACGAAGATCTGAATTAACTTTTGGATGGGTCCCATTCCCATTCTCATTCAACTGATTGCCAAAGCCGCAGTCATCTTCAAGTTCATGTTCCTCATAATCAGCATCTTCAAAATCAACCTCAGGATCATCATCAGAAGGTCCAGAGTCATCTTGCTTTAAGATGGCTTGTTCAACAATGCATGATGGAGAGTCATTTAAATGAGTTTCCTTTGAAGTACCAAAAGGAGGAAATAGGAATGGTTCTCTTTTAGAGTTAATGTCCATAAGAGATGGTCTAGAACTCCCTATGTTAACAAAAGCACCGCCCATATGAGGAACAAGTTTTGTAACTACACCAAGGTAAACGCTATCACATTGCACATTACTTTTGACAGGGTCCAGTAATAACTCAACTAGACTTCCATCTTCAAGCACAGCTATTCTTTGCATGGTACAGATGGAGCAGTTTATTAAAATCTCAGTGGAAAGGGAACTCCCCTGAGGAATAGGGTTACTCTCTCTACCAGAAAGGAGTTTTTCTGAAGCTTGATGTTCCTGCTCCTGAAGGGGCATCAGACTTTGCACGTCAGCATCAGAAACTGACTGAGCATGAATGTCCAAAGGCTCGATAGGAGGATAAAGAAGCCAGGGATCCTCAACAGGATGATGTCTGTCTGGGAAACACCAACCACTGGCTTGAGGATTGATGTTCTCACTGTCAGTAAAGGAACCGGAGATGTATCTGAAATCTTCAGGTGATGAATCTGCTTCAGGCTGCAACAGCCATGGCTCCTCCACTGGAGGGTATCTTACAGTGTGTTGAGAATGGTATCTGTCGTCAACAGTAATAACATCTATGAAAAATGGATCCAGTAGTGAATCAGTGTCGAGGCATTCCACAAAGTGTCGTTGATCTGTCAAAAGTGCTGGAAGTATTAAGTGTTGAGCAGGCTAGTAAAAGAACGAGTGTCATAGTGGGAGCACAGCACAAATACCTGTGGAGGAAGCAGAAAATGAAGGCTGAAGAAGAGGAAGGTATCTATTGGAACGTGATCTTGAAGGAGCATAATTGGATAGAGGGGATACATGTTTAACCCTTGATAAATAATTATAATGACAGGCAATCGGACAAAGCATCTGTTGAAAGCAAATCAGACTTATTGAGAAATCAAAAGTGCAGATTAATTAATTATGTGCGAAATAGTAAAAAGAGGACCTTGGCATCAACTCTCCATAACTTAGCATGTTCAGCAGGAGACATAAAGAGAGAGAGAGAGAGAGAGATGTAAAACCTGCAAAATCACAAATGAAATTTGGGGAAATATATCAAAAAGAGAATGACCCACTTTGTTAATTCATCAAAACTCTATCCAAATTTGGTGAAATTCACTCATAAATATAATCCAACAAAGAACAAAGTAACCAAGAGTAAGGACTAAGGAGAGAGAAATTAGAATTACAACACCAGCTTCTGCTTCTGCTTCTGTTTGGGAATTCTCAGGCAGCAGACACCATTTACACCATAACTCAGATAAGAAAGTTTTTCCCTTTTTAACCCGCCCTCCCTCCTAAATCCTAATGTTATCCAACTTTACCGCTTCGCCATATGGTATCCTACCCCACAACTTCTACTCACCCAAAATGCCCAAAATCAAAAGGCCCAATAGTCTTGATGGGTGGCCGTTGTTGTGGAGTGGACCTCCCAAGTTTGTCCACGCTAATGCATTAATAATACGTCTACTTTCAAAAACCAAATAGTGACCGAAGCTACAAAAATTTTGGTTATTTTAGAAATATTGCAAACCGGGGGACATCAAATCCGTACAAAATACAATATGGACTGAAATTCATATGGTTGCTTATTCTCGTAGTCGTAGCCTAGAAGTAGAGAGACGATCCAGTTGTATCATATACTACAAAAAATAATATATAGAGATAATGTAATACAAATGAATATCCAAAAGCGCAAGCAAAGGCTTGACCCTAGAGGAAAGTTGACTTTATGTTTTGGGGTACTTGAGCTGTTCAAAGCGAGCAGCAATGGCATCATAATCCGGCAACTTGGGGTGAACAGAGGGTGACACGACTGAGTTTGTCTTGGTATACGTGTCACTTGTATTCTCCTCATCGCAATCTGAATCGTCAAACATTATATGACTGCGGACATTATAGCTGCTGCCACGCCTAGTGTTCAAACCCGAATCATCCAAGCCTCCATTTTCAGAATAATCTGCAGCTGCTTTTGCTGCTGATGCTACATCTTGAAAGCCAGTATCAGTCTTCCAAATACCTCCACTTGATAATCTGATGGAAGCACAGACAAAAATGACACACTAAAAAATGATTTTAAACAAAGCAAATATCAACGTGTCAAGTTGAGAGCTTACAAACCTGGTTGTTGGTTCAGGAGCTACTCCAGCAGTCAACGGTAGACTGGAGGCACTCACGAAAGTACGCGGTCCTTCCTAATGAATAAACCACAAAAATCACAATCAAAACACAAAGGATAAACAAAGGCATCCAAAATTAAATTATGCACAGACAGACTCATTTTTCTAATTGGCTTATATACATACAAGACGTTCCTCGGGAGGCTTAAGAAGCTCGGCCTCGGTGTCAGTGGCATCCCATTGAACCTGGTATTCCTTGGCTATTTCCTTGATGACTTTGAGCTTCAATTCCCCGGGAGGATTCAGGGCCGAGAGCTTTTCAACCAGCTGTTAAAAATTTTATTAATTAAATTGAGGAAGAAGGTTTTCAAAGAGTGGAATTGGAAGGAAAATTACCAAGCGATTGACACGGGAGTCAGGGCGGAGATCAGTGGCAGCTGAGACAAAATCATTTCCATATTTATTACGAAAGATGTCGCGAATGGCGAGGAGTTCGGGAACATCAGAGCATCTAGGGGCAGCAAAGATCAAGCTAGAGATGGCTTCTTTGAGATCATTAGGACATTCCCTCTGCTTTGAAATTATACACAGTCTAGTAACAATTCTCTCACAGAAGAGCTCTATTATCTCATTTGCAGCCATCATATTCTGCTCTCTTATCACATGTTCAACCTAACATTACCATTTATTCATCTTCAATTCAATCAACAATTTTAAACAATAGAAATCAAGGGAAAAAAAAAAATCAAAAGAGATTGAAAAAAACGGACTCGGATGCGGGCTGTGGAGTCCTGACGGGTTTGAAGAAGCATAGCGACGTCTCGTCTCATCTGACGGACGACAGCCTCCCTCTTGTTCCGTAGCAGCTTTATCCTCGCGGTAGTCATGCGGGCCCATGTCTTGCATTTCGACGAATTGAAGTCTCGCCGGAGGAACGAAACTAACTTCCGGCACTGCTTCCTCAGCCCCGACGACATTATAATCAAATAATATTTATTGTAATTCACACCAAGATTTGGAAGGAAACAAAGAAAGAATGACGATTCATTGGCTTTCCTTAATTTGTTGTTTTTAACGGTTACATTTGTTGTCTACTCACTCACAAAAAGCATCCCATCTAAACGTTTCGGAAATAGAGCCGTTACACTTCCCTCTCCTTTTCCACGTGTCGCCCTTTCTAGTGCTCTCTCTTCTTGGATACTTTCACACGCTTACATTTCTTTTTTTATGTTTTTTTTTATCAAATGTACATTTTTATGTTATCTACTAATACGATGCACATTCCACAAACAGACACACCATCCAGGGGCGAAGCCAAGATTAAAAACTTGGGGTGGCGGATTATAACTGTATACGCGGTATCTCTAACGGATAATATAGGAATCGTTTATTGTTTCTAATAAAAACTGATACTATACGATCCTACTCCGTATTTAATAAGAAACATAACTGAGGCAGGGGCAAACCTAACCCCAAAAATTTGGGGTAACCATCTTAGTACAAGTTTTTTTTTTTTTTTTTTCCTAATTTTTTGAAATTTTTAAGGCAATAATTAGGTGTTTTCGGAGAATTTGTGGTAGCCGGTGCACCTCAGGCTACCCCCTAAATTCGATCTTGAATAAAACGTACATGCTCAACAAATTATGGAATAAGAAATAAAAAATATATTGTAAATGCGAACAAAACATAAGTGGAGAAATGAACAATCTAAATGAGAATATATATCAAAGACATGCATTAGGTAGCATGAAATGTTTGTAGCCTACTAGTTTGTATGAACAATTGCTCAAACCTTAGTCAAGATTTCAAATCCTCTCATCGTCGACTAACTAAAGTTATGCTTATTTTTAAAAAGTATAGGAATAATTTAAAAAAACAATGACACTTGCTATTAAGAAGATTTGAACCCACAACCTCCAGGTTACAATGATAGCACTCTAACCACTGTACTAACAACATCCTATGCTAAATTGGTGCTCTAAAATATATATAAAGGGATTCTGCCCAAAAAATTTCCCCGGCCGGGGTGGCGGCTGCCACCCCAAGCCACCAGCTGGCTTTGCCGCTGACACCATCAGCGCCAACATTGGTTGGGGCAAAGCTAGGAAAATTATATTATACCTTTGGGTCTATATTGACTTCTTTTGTGCCGCTATTAATATAATTGATGAGCACCTCGTATAATTTGATGAGCAACTTTAACTATAGTTGAGCATCTATATATACTTCAATCAACCTATATTTTTGACTTTATTGGGTGATTTTTATTATTTTTCACTTATATTAAATGCTCGTCATATTCATGTTTGCTCATTGAATTATACGCGAATGCTCATCAAATATTCATAAATTGCTCATCAAATATTCATAAATTGCTCATCAAAATGTTTCGGGGTACAAAAACCCTTGGAAGTATGGTATAAGAATTGGCAAAGTTAACGCCAACGTGGCTATATTTGGCCTCCATACGACGTGGCAATATGGACGTCAAGATGTCAATTTTTAGCCTGATTTGTTGCAATTTGGTGAGCCCCTTGAATTAAAAATAACCCTTTTCATTTGAGTTATTTTGGGTCGATATATAGTGGCTTCTTCGTTGTATTTTACTCACGGACATCCGACTATATCTACTTAATAAAGTCCTAGACTGTACTCCTAGGTGTGGTCTTCTCAAAAAGAAGTTGCCGATCAGTATAATATATATAAATGTGATAAGTTAGTGAGCTTGTAGTTTCATTCATCAAGATTCAAGAATACATTATTTATATGCAATTGAGTAAGCATTGGGTAATTGAATTAACTTGTTTGACTAGTCCGAACCCCGAACCCATTCATGATGATTCTTATTTGAATAATGATGAGCATAGTAGCTAATAAATTATTATTGGCCACTTTTGCTTAGCTCAATTAATAACTTGAACTCTAACAGAGATAGATGAATTAGATCACTGCGTATTACATACAACATTGAATAAGACTCGTTAATCATTGAAGGCCTTGGTGATTTTCAAACCAACTACTTCTCTCGTGAACTTATTTTGAACTAGATCAACGTGGTCATTCATCATGTATTTGATCGATCTCTTGTTATCACACACATACACTACAAAAATACAACTTATTAATAACCAATATATAATGAAGATCAAGGGATAACTAATACTCCGTAATTAGTAATAACCATGCATGTTGAGCAATAAGGCAGGTGTAATTATATAATGTAAGTTACAGGGTTGATGTCATGGCACATTTGCGGGGCAATGATATGAACATACTATATAACCACACTGTAGAAATACTGAAACACCAACTACATCTTTTTATTTAATTTCACCCTATATAATTAACTCCTCATAAAGACGTAGTTTTCGTTTACTTAGTTCTCGTTCTCTTGCTTTGGTGGGAAGTAACCTCCATGCCCACCATGTCCGTGTCCACCCCCGTGTCCGTATCCTCCACCACCGTGTCCATGTCCACCGCCACCGTGTCCATACCCACCACCACCATGGCCGTATCCGCCACCACCATGACCGTACCCACCATATGATCTGTAACCTTCTGGCTTGACATCATCATTTACGTCCTTCTCTTCAGTATTCGCAGGGTAGTGACCATGTCCACCACCTCCATAATGTCCTCCGCCACCACCATAGTGTCCTCCACCACCGCCATGACCATATGATCCGTAACCTTCTGGCTTGACATCATCGTTTACGTCCTTCTCATCAGCATTTTCAGGGTAGTGACCATGATGTCCACCATGTCCACCACCTCCATAATGTCCGCCATGTCCACCACCACCATAATGTCCTCCGCCACCACCATAGTGTCCTCCACCACCATATCCGTTTAATTCCTTTTCTTCATCGGCAGGTTCTGCAAAAATCAAACCAACCAACTCAAATCAGTAGGTGTATCATGTATATATGTAGTCAATCGCAAAAAAATAATTTAACCTAAATTCCATATATGCAGGGTTTGTTTATTAGTGGTACGGTCTAAACATCTTTCCAACTAACGTACGTAAAGACATTATGTAATACAGCATCTTTATTATTATGAGATAGATTGAGTACGCGTATGATAGATGCTACGTTCCCACTGATATATCTCACATATATATGCAAAAAATAAAACATAAGTTAATTAATTAACAAATAAAAAACAATTACACAAAGATATACATATGTGTACGTTAAAAAAAAAAAAAAAAAAAAACAGAAGTAATTCAGCGTTTGGGTACGTAGGTGAACGGGCTTCATATACAAGTAATTAAGTTCATAATACTTAGTACGTGATTAAATTAAGGAGTGAAAAAATATACGAGTTTGTTTATTAGTAGCAAGGTCACGAGCAGAGACATGAGAGGCAATAAAGAGTGAAAAGGAGAGGAAAGCAAGAAGCACAAGAGCCCTAGAAGAGGAGGCCATCTTTATCTTAATCAAAAATGTTGTTTGTGGAAGTAACAAGATGGAGTGATAGTAGCTTAGTGTGAGTTGCAAGTGAGGAAGGATATATAGTGTATTTATAGGCGCAAGGATAAGAATAAGACAAAGTTACTCGTACATATACACACATTTTTTAGGTGCAATAGTGTTGACTATTCCTCCTACAAATGGCCACGTAATATAATCATCTCTTGAATGGTGCGTTAAGATTTGGGGCGATATATTGCTAATTGTTAAGAATAATAAAGCATATGGCCGGGATGTTGGAGGCAGATAGGAGAAGGCTTAGAAGAGTGATTGTAGAGAGGTGGTTGAGTTTTTGAGAGGAAGAAAGAGGTTTAATTGTCTCTTGTCTATTTTTTTAGAGGACTGTCAGTATTTGTTGTCATCTTTTGACGAGGTGTCTTTTAATTTTTGCTATAGGGAGGCTAATTGTTGTGTCCACCGAGTAGCTAGGTGAGGTCTCAAGAGTGATGGAGATATGTCGTGGGATAGTCCAGGTCCGGTGTGGTTAAATGTTGTACTTGTAGCAGATCTTATGTTTGCAAATTTTATTGATCAATAAAACACCGTGTTTACCCTAAAAAAAAAAAAAAAAACATATGGGATGTGGAAACTTGAAAAATGCTTTTTAAGTTTCTACAATGTTACTGATTTAGTGATATGACATCACCCCCTATATATTGGCCGCCTGTATCGTCCCCATGCATACAAATCAAGTACATACAAGCATACAATTATACAAGCCCTATCTAGAGGCCAGGCTTCATTTTCACGTAATTTGCTTTCATTTTTTGTTCATAGATATATCCAAATATATACAGTAAATCCTAAGCTAGCTACCCAATATGTCTTAAAGCGCCTAAACAATTTAATAAAAAGTAAATTTAAAACACACATTAACTCAATGAGTCAATGGTACAGTAGCGGTTCTACATTATATTGGTTGAACCAAATATACTACATACTTCACGTAATAGTGCAGTGCTATCGATAATTATTTTCATGATCAATTTAAAACATGGTATTATAGTTAGTTGCCAAATAGAGAAATGTAGTACGATTAGAATTACTATTAGAAATCCTTAACATTGGAAAATACATATTATATACTCCCTTCGATTCAAAAAGATTTTCTTGTTTTATTTTGCATTTTTGAGGTGACATGTTATGGTCTATCTTTATACCAAATTAATCGTAAAATCGGTCGCAAAAAATCAGTCGTTATTAGACCTTGCGACCAACTCATTTTCAGTAGTAAAATCCGCCGCACATTTTTGCGACCAAAATTTAGACGTCGCAATTTTCGGTCGCATTTTCAACGTTTTTTTGTAGTGTCACTTGCTGCAAAAATTGGTAGATATTACATTCTGCATTGCAATCTACCACATCTACTTGATTTTAAGGCAAATGAATTTTTCATTAGGTCTAAAATTAATCGTTAATATAACAACTCAAAAATGCACAAAGAAACAGGAAAATCTCTTTAAATTGGAGGGAGTACGATGTTTTTATATATAGGTCTCCCAGGATCTCCATAACCAAATGTAACACTCCGTGATTGATATATATATATAAGCTAAGATCGCCATTAGCATTATTACAACCACTACTTGTTAACAAGTGGGATCACTATCAGTATTCAGTAGGTTAAATTAAAGTTGCTAACTATTGTCTTATTGACATAGTCAAAATACATACACCAATTAAGATATAGTTCTTAACTAAAGTAGATTAAAAGTTGAAAACTATAATAATAGTGGGTTTACCTTCAGTTAAAAGTTAACGATAGTCATGAGGATGTTAGATGCATGAATATTGAATATGGATAGATATGCAAACACAAATCGGCCGCCATTGTTGAAATGGATGGGAGACTGTATGTATAAGGTATAATTATACTGTACATGATCTTTATTCTAGCTCCATCTTTGTTTGCTAAGATATATGAAAATGTGTGTTGATGAGTGATGACATGGATAATAGTCGTAAGGAGTTTTTTTTTCTCAATGTTTATACCATGCTTCCGGGAGCACAAGGAGCATGGTGGTCCTCCTCACAATAGAGGAGTAGGGACCACACTTAACTAGATTTTAAATTATTTTATGTGTGATCCCCACTCCTCTATTGTGAGAAGGACCACCATGCTCATTGTGCTCCCGGGAGCATGATATAATTTGCGGATTTTTTTTGTGTTTCATTAACGGACTCTAACACCGTTAACCATCTTGATGAAGTTTGACTTTTTTTGACAAAATGACCACTGATAACATAAATTAAAAAAACACTACGCTAGAAATTGCATACAACACCGGGTATGAAATTGAGTAGACACCGGTTATACCCGGTGTCTGGACTGCCGGTGTCTTAGGCTAAGACACCGGTTGCATAAGAAAAACCCGGTATCAAAAGATAGCATATACGACACCGGTTGGGGTAAAAACCGGTGTCTTATGCGTCCATTGTAAAATAATTGGAGCATATATAAGACACCGGTTGGTCACATAACCGGTGTCTTATGTATCATTAAAAAAAAAATCTCATTTTTCCAAATCATCGTTGTAGTTTCATCCAGTTTCGAAATTCGGCAAATGAATATTCTCTAACTTATCTTGTTCTTCGACTCTTTTGTCAAATCAACAAGTTCAGAGTAATTTGCACATCTCCTTGTTCAATTTTTCTCCCTCCACGTTCTTCTTATTCTTCAATTCTACTAGATCTGGAATTAACAACAAAACATCAAACACAATTAAATAAATCATCACTAAAATTAATATATTTCTAGATCTAAAAAAAAGCAAACAATAACACTATACGCTTATTTCCTCAAATCTCAACCCTAAAAAAACAATCATCCCATACACTTATACCCCCAAATCTCAACCCTAAAAAAATCTGCTAAGTTCATAAAAAACAACATACTCGAATTAAACCCTCGTTGTACAATTAACACAAGATCAATCTTGACCTAATTACTAGAAAACGTATTATAAACAGAAATCGTAAACATCACTCTAATTGAAACAAATCAAACCACAATTATTGGATTAAGGAGAAATCATTTTTATTTTAAAGTAATATTACTATGAAATCAAAGAGAATCAAACCTAACCTTATTTTCGAGGCACAAGATCCACCGCAAATCCTTCGTCGTTGTTCACAAATACGTTTTTCGCATAGATATGTGGTTATGACTTGCGTAGGGAGGATACCAACCAAAGGCAAAGGGGTTATTGAAGGGAGAGAAGAAGAGTGGAAGAGGAGAAAAGGGGAGGGATTGATGTGAAGAAAGGAAAAATGGATAAGGCAAGAGGTTATACGGTTAGGGTAGGAGAAAGAAATGGGGAAAATGAGTGGTGATAAAATGAGGGATTGTACAAGCTTAAAAGAACTGACTTCATTGTATATATGTAAAGAGACATATTACACCGGTTTTAAAGAGACCCGGTGTCATATGGTCTCCTTATTTATTTATTGTTTTCGTTTGCTTCCAATTTCAATTACCTGGCAATTTCTTTTCTTTTTTTTTAATACATATGACACCGGTTTTGACAACAACCGGTGTCGTATGTTTTCCTTTTTTTTTTTTTTTTTTTTTTTTGTGTTTGCTTTCAATTCCCCTCGACCTGACAATTTTTTTTTTATACGTATAACACCGGGTTACACAAAACCGGTGTCGTATGGTTTTCTGACACCGGTTCTTGACCCTCCGATGTCATATATGCCGGTGTTAAATGTCATTTTTGGTGTAGTGAAAAAAAAATTTCCCTCACCTCCCTCCCTAACCCGGCCACCCATCCCAAGCAGCCCCTGGCCCACCACCTCACCACCGCAATTTAGCACCGACCACCACCTGGGGCACCTCCACCACCAGCAGACGCGGGTCCCTCCCGCGACTACACGCCAGATTGAGTGTTATGCCGTTATTCGCCAGTATAGTTGCATTCTACCTGCGAGACAATCTCATACAAAAATTTCGAAGGCCGCGCACATACAAATTAGATCATTATCATTAACTTATTCAAATGGATATTTGAAAATGAAAATGTTAGGAGTCTGATCTCTATATAGACAAGTTAGAAATTGTCTACACTTTGTAGTAAAATTGATTAGAAGTGTAGTTTTTTTAGGAAATAATAATTAGATATAAGGAAAGTGAGATGATTAAGGATTATTGATTCTAGAAAGAAATCAATTTCGAGAATTTTCCTATTAATAGATTCGTTACATATATGCGACATACATGGTTTACTACTACAAATCACAAAAATTTACTTTAGTAATTTTTTTACTATATTGCGTCTTTATTTTACTACGCTTGAAATATATTTGATGAATTGTATAGACAACTTTGTATGTCTTCATGTAGAATTGTAGACCAAATTGACTCGCTCCCGGCTTACGAACAGGACATACTATAAGCATAAGCTAAGGTGGCCAGTTTCAATTCATTACCTTGCTTCTTGTCTAGGAAAACGGGACCATGCATATATGATACCGACTCAAATGATGGTTAAATCACGGATATGATATCGTGCGTCGACCTCGTTACTACATGCAAGTGGGAGCGAGGCACAAGTGACAATAACTAAAGACGGTACGGCTTGTTTACAAAAATAGTAGGAGTCTATATGTAGACAAGTGAAAAAAGTGTCTATAACTAGTTTGTAGTAAAAATAATTAAAGGTGCGGTAAATTTTGTTGTATAATTTGATAAATGGTGGATTATAAGGAAAAAAAGCCAATTAAGGGTCCTTGATTTTGTAATTAAATCAATTCAAATTTCTTTATATTGATAGATCCGTAAAAATGTTGATTTTACTACCAATGTCATAAATTTACTGCAAATACATTAAATTTACTACACAACCATATTTTTTACTACATGTCATCTTTAATTTACTACACTTGATTATGTTATACACAATTTTGCTATTGTCTACATATAGACTCCTAGAATCCTTATCATTATTGTATTTGGCGCGCGGTCGATCAACTACTTTGTTTTCTTTGGCATCTTACGGAGTAGTATTATTTATGGTGATGTATATATAGTCAATACCAGGCCTTAGTAGTGGACCTTGGTTTTATGAAGTTGTCTTGAACTTGTTTCATTAAGTGCAGTATAAGACACGGCATACATAAAATCGGTTATCGCATATATACTGGTATTTCATATTTGGCCATGAACTGTATATGGAGCACCCAAGATACATACGTCCTCCGATCCGTAGTTAAAAAGAAGCAAATAAAGGTGGCATATACTAGTATGATATACTCCAAATATATATATTTCAGTTGAAAGCAATAGGTACATTATACATATTACATGGCACTGAAATTACAAGTAATTAAAACAGCTGGGCGATGATGTAAATAAAGATGCTGTACTATACATAGTATTACAAAGCCATACATAACTCCATCCCATGTTTTTATTGATGATCTCATCTTCATTCATTTCCTTTTCTTCTAGCTTAGTTGCCGTTTTCTTGCTTTGGTGGGTAGTATCCACCGTGTCCACCGTGTCCATATCCACCATGTCCGTATCCTCCACCACCGTGTCCGTATCCTCCACCACCATGTCCGTATCCTCCGCCGCCATGTCCGTATCCTCCGCCGCCATGTCCATACCCACCACCACCATGTCCATACCCACCGCCACCGTATCCGCCACCGCCATGATGACCGTACCCATACCCTTCTGGGTTCACGTCAGCGTTTACGTCTTTCTCTTCAGCATTTGGTGGGTAGTGACCATGTCCACCACCTCCATAGTGTCCTCCATGACCACCACCTCCATAGTGTCCTCCATGACCACCACCTCCATAGTGGCCTCCATGACCACCACCATAGTGGCCTCCATGACCACCACCATAATATCCATCTAATTCCTTTGCTTCATCTGCAGGCTCTGCGAAACTCAAATTTGAACATACAGTAACTTTAATCAGAAGCTGTATCTAACTGCATGTAGTCAGTCGCAAATTATTAACTTAGGATGAACTAGACATACATCTTTAAAAGCGTTACATACTTGATACTTACAAGCAATGAAGTCTGATCAGATAGAGTTGAGTTATTATATAATATCACTACTTGTGAGTACGCTACTACGTGCGTGGTTTTACGTATGATCGATCATTAATTATTACTTCATTATTAACAGCTACTGAATATTTGGTTACAAGATGAGCTTCGGCCTTAATTCTTCACGTAGGTGCATAATAATAAGTTTAAGTTAATAAGACAGTACATACGGAGTATGTATGTAGTACGTAATTTAGAAGTGAAGAAACATACGAGTTTGTTTAGCAGCATCAGAGGAAGTGGACTCGGAAAGGTCACGAGCGGAGACTTGAGAGGCAATGAAGAATGCAAAAGAGAGGAAAGCAAGGAGCACGAGTGCCCTAGAAGAGAAGGCCATCTTTGTTTTGTTTTTGTGTTTAGTAGTAAGATCAAGTAGAAGTGTGAGTTGCAAGTGACTGTGGAGATGGTAGTGTATTTATAGGGGGATGGATGAAGAATAAGACAATGTTAATAAAGGGTGTGGGGGAAAGAGTTGTTGGAACAGTGTTGACTATTCGTCCCAAAATATCCACGTAATAGTTTACAATAATGCTGCGTTGTATGGTCTTAAAGAATCGAGAAGATACTTACATTACTAGTTTACTACGACTTACAGGATGATAAAGCGTAGGTCCCCTGCCTCCGGATTGATTAAAAGATATATTATAGATATCATATTACAGTACTATTATTAGTACTGTGAGTCTATGGGATGTGGAAACATGAGAATGCTTTTACCCCTTTCTGCTATGATTCCTGGTTTAGTGACATGACACCCGCAACTCAGAAACACCTAAACACATACCGGTAAATTATACTAACATACTTTCGAGAGTACAAACACCATGGTGCTGCTCCTATACTCACGATAAAAGGGTGAGGCTCCTAGAATAAAAAATAAAAATTTATTTATACATGTTAAATGTCACACATACACGACTTTCTCCAGTGACCAATGGGAAATACATGATTATTGGAACGATTAATTCAAATAATGCTCAAAAAATAAAAATTTGTCAAAGTGGGGTTAAAAAAAAACTATTTGTCAAAATAGGGTCCAACTAGGATTGGAAATATCCAAACCTAAGCTTTAAATCGAGACCGTTTATCTCACTTGATCCTATGGTTGATAATTTTGATTCTTTAAAAAAAAAATTCATACAAACTCACCCTTGCCCAAAAAAAAAAAAAAAAAAAAAAACCTCACCTCTCCCCCAGACCCCCACCCACCTACATCAGCCATTAGACTACCCTTTTACCACCCCCGACGCCAGCAAACTGGGCGTCGGCGCCACCACCGAAGGCATAATGGGTCGACGACCCCACAACCACCACAACACCCACGAGCCCCCATATATTTGAGTTGTTTTGTTTAATTTTATTCCGGAGAAAGAAGAGGGCGGTTGTGGTGAGGGGCGTAGGGGAAGAGCCCGGTGGCTGTAACGACGGATGACGACCACGGTGGTGAACTTGACAGCAGTTGTCGAGTAGCGACGACAAAGATGGGTAGCTGGGCGAGTAATGGCCGATTTAGCGAGGCTGAGGAGAGAGAAGGTTGTGAGGAAGATAAAGAGAAGAAGCAATTAGGAGAAAAGAAAAAACTCGACAAACACGCCATGCGCCATGGCGGTTTTACCAAACACGCCATGCGCCATGGCGAGTCTTTCGCGGACCTAAATCCGAGCCTACGTGCACCCTATTTTGACAAATAATTTTTTTTGAACCCCATTTTGATAATTTTTTATTTTTTAAACATTATTTGAATTAATCGTTCTGATTATTGTGTTTATTTATCCAAATTTTGGTTGTTTTATTAGTAGCGTACCAAAAATCTAATATTGCCAATAAGTTAATTGATCTGGAACAAACTGATCGTTATTTAAAAAAGGAGATCAGAATTGTTGTTATTGTACATTTGTACTACAAGTTAATTACATCAAGACTTTAAGAGAGCATATATAATAGCACTGTGATGGGAACTTTGATTTCATTACCTTTTATCCTCGATTTTCAGGGTCCACTAATCTCAACCCGAATAACCACTAGTCATTGAGATGATATTACAATTCCGGTATCCATGCTAGCAATTGTAATAATTGTATCGTATTAATGTCGAGCTATTTTATTTATGTCACCAAAAGAATCACCTTTTACCAAGTAGGTTAAAGTTTGGCTACTATATATTTTTCTTAAAAAAAAAAAAAAAAAAAAAAAAGTTTGGCAACTATTGCCTTGTTGACAAGATCAAAATACATACGAGTACACTACCAATTAAGATGCTATAATATATTGGGATTCAAAATAACCCTAGCTTTAGGTTATTATCTTTAGTTAAAAGTTTGCTTTTATTTTGAGGATAGATAATTAGATGGGCAAAAAAGACACATTGCCCGCCAATGTTGAAAAATGGATGTGGGGGGACATAGCAATATTAATTATTATCAACTTTGATTTTGCAAAGTAAAGATATGGTCGATCGAGCTGGAGTAATGTTGGGAGTATGAATGTTAAATATGTTTGCGTTGACAGAGTCATGAGAGCATGCAATTGAGTGAGCGAAAGAATGAGCAGTTAGTCACTTAACTAATTACTTATATTCATCAGCTGGGCACGCAGCCTCCTTCTATATGATGTTTGAAGCTTTCAAACATATTTCCAGGAAGATAATTAATTAGCTACTACGGAGTACTTGTAACTTGTAACTTGTAACTTGTTTGACACGATTATTTTCACTCACAAGCTAATAATACATACGGAGTATAAGCAAGAAATTGTAAACTTGAAGCAACAGTAGTATGTACTTGAAGCTCGGAAGAGAAGTACTTCGACAACAAATCTGGACTTAGCTAGAGTGTAAGTAGATAACCGTACGATGGAGTTGACGAGGATCCAATTTGGAAGTCGTCACCCCTGATGCACTATGTATGTAGCTGCTTGTTTACTACTTGACTCATTAATTGCAGTGACTGCGACTCCATACCCACTATTTGCCCACCCTTCTTAACCGTACAAATACTTCTACGAAATCTTTCAATAATCACCCGACTTGGCTTTAGTATGGTTTACTACCTGCATACGACTCTTGTATACGGAGTATCTAATATTATTGGGTGGGAGTGTGGGACTCTTTTCAATCTACCACATGCATCCCTTGTTTGGCTTTCCTTCCACGATAAAAATCTGAATCAAAGTAATCGTAAATGTTTTTACGCTGTAAATTATCTTTTCATCCGATTCTGTCCATTTTGAAAGTAAAAAGAAATGACAAAGTAATGAAAAAACATTTCCTTGCCATTATCTCTTCTCGTTCATTTTTACAAACCAAAAACTTGAAAGTAATATAAAATTTAGTATTTTGTTTCCATTCCAATCCATGCAATCCATTCGTATGTAGCAAACAAGCTGTTTATGGCAAACAACAATTTGTGACAATCTTGATAAATCCTAGGCTGCATGCATCCTTGGAGAGTTGGAGATATCAAATAGATTGGGCCAGTGGTGAGAATGAGCAAGAAGCTAAAGAGAGAAAAAGTAATGGGAATGGGCCTTTGCAATCCGGGTTGGGCTGGGAGCACAACGAATAACACATACTCCTATAGAATAAGAGGCGGGGCAAATACGAGGGCCAAAATTTTGCACACGGTGAAAGAAAGAAAGAGATAGAAAGGGAATGAAAATGGAAGGAAATGAAATTAGTAATTCCAATGTTTGGTTGATAGGAAAGTAATGACTGAAATTGTGCATTATTGAAAAATATACGATGTTACCCATTTGTTTATAAAGGAGGGAAATAATTTTTTTTGGGGTAAAATAGGTAATTTGCATTGTTTACAACAACTTATATATATATATAGGGGGCCTATCCAGTGAGAAGTGATAATTTGGTGAAAAGTGAGAAGTAATCTCAGCCATTGATTTTGCATAACTGCAGTAACTAAACTGCATAACTCTAGTAATATAACTCCAGTAACTAAACTGTTTAACTCCAATGATTTAACTCCATTAATTTAACAAAAATTATCTAACTCTAGTAATATTAATAATTCCAATAATTTAACTAAATTATCTAACTCTCGTAATTCTAACATAATTCCACTAACTAAAACACGTAACTCTTACATAACTCCACCAACAAAACCTCGTAACTCCAACTTAACTCCACTAACTAAAACACGTAACTCCAACTTAATTTCATCAAATAAAACACGTAACTCTAATAACTCCACTACCTAAATCACGTAACCCCGACTTAACTCCATCAACTAAAACACATAACTCCAACTTAATTTCATCAAATAAAACACGTAACTCTAATAACTCCACTAACTAAAACACGTAACTCCGATTTAACTCCACTAACTAAAACACGTAACTCCCACTTAACTCCACTAACTAAAACACGTAACTCCAACTTAATTTCATCAAATAAAACACGTAACTCTAATAACTCCACTAACTAAAACATGTAACTCCGACTTAACTCCACTAACTAAAAACACGTAATTCCACCGTAACTCCAGTAACTAAAACACGTAACTCCACCTTAACTTCACTAACTAAAACACGTAACTCCAAGTTAACTCTATCAACTAAAACACGTAACTCCAACTTAACTCTATCAACTAAAATACGTAACTCCAACTTAACTCTATCAACTAAAACACGTAACTCCAACTTAACTCTACTAACTAAAACACGTAACTCCAACTTAACTCTATCAACTAAAAGATGTAACTCCAATAACTCTATTAACTAAAAAACACGTAACTTCAAGCTAACTCTACTAATTAAATTACGTAAAAAAAAAAATAACAAAAAAAACCCGATCAACCACCATTTTCTCTCTCCTCCCACACCACCAACCTCCCCCCGCCACTGCCCTGCCTTCCCCCCGCCGTCCACCATCTCCACCACCCCTGCAGTCTCCCCCAAAATAGTCCAGCTACCACCGCCAAGTCAGCCCCTCCCTCCAACAACTTATTCCAACACCTCCGCCCTCTTATTCCAACAACTTATTCCACCACCTCCGCCCTCTCATTTCCGTCCACGGAGGCGAAAACGAGAAGTTGCAAAGTCAATCTGCGCAAAAGAGAGGCGACGCTGGTGTATGTGTTGATCGACGGTGGTTATCAATGTCGCCGGCCAGATTTGGAAAAAAGAGAGCAAAAAGAAGGAGAGAGAAGGTGTTGCACGTCGCGTGGTGAAGGCCGACGGAGGTCGAGGATGGCCGACAAAGACTCGCCATGATTAGTGCGGTCGGCCAGTCGCATCAAAGCCGGCGATCAACCACCACGGCCGGATCTGGAAAATTTTGCGAGAAAAAGAGGGAGGGAGAAGGTGTTTTTCGCTGCCAAAAGATGCTCGACGGTGGAGGATAATGTCCGAGGATGCCTCGCGGTGGTCCGTCGATTCGGCTGGTGGTATTTTCGCCGGAGACGGGTGGTGATAGTGTAGGAAGGCGACGGTGGTGGGCGGCGCTGGGGTAGGCCGTGGAGAGAGGGAGGGGGAATGGGAGGAGAGAGAAAATGTGAGTGATTTTTGGGGTTTGGGTTTGGATTTGTTTTTATTTTTCCTTTTATTTAATTTTTAATTTACACCTTTGATCTAGATAAGATGGAGGGTTGAGATTACTTCTCACTTCTCACGAAATTAATACTTCTCATTTGATAGATTTCCTATATATATATAGCCGTGCCAATAAACTGATGTGGCACGACTTTGTTAAATGATTGACATGTCAGCACCATGTCAGCAATCATTTAACACGTCAGTATGCTCATTGGTAGATCAGCCAAAATTTAAAATGTGTCTATTAGGATTTGAACCCCTGACCTTTCACTTACTTATTCATCACATTATCAGTGTGCTAATCGTTATTTCATGCATAGTTATACTCCGTATATGCTCATACTATAAAAACGTTAGAAACAGTGCAAATGAATGTAGATGACCAAATCTTTTCTTTTTGAAAATTTGGATGAATTATGGAAGTAAATATGACATTAATGGCGGTATATATTACCATAAAAATTGCGATAATAAACTTCCAAAATAATTTTATATAAGCGCAAATTTCGGAAAAGATATAATCGACGAGTGATTTTGGCAATTAATCATTTCGTGTAAACCACAAATTCGGATTTTTAAACGGTATAAAATCTTTTAATTTGTATTTAGAAAGTAAATTAAACGCTAGATAAATCAATTAGTGAACTAATATGGGCAAAATTTTCGGAAACAAATCAGACTGCCATATTCAACACACTTGGAATTTACGTAGGAATCATTTCAGCCGAATGTAAAAACGAAACGAATCAAATCAGAGTATAATTAAAAAAAAAATCAATCATCCGTAGTTTTGGCAAAAAAAAAAGTTAACTTCCTAAATACTATGAACTACTTTCTGAAATTAATTATATTAAACAAAGGAAAAAATATTTTTAATATCAGTCTCTAAAAATATATAAAGCTCTTCTAATCGATCAAATATCGCAGTAGCTCACCCTACCCGCCCAACCCCCCAAAAATATTTCTTATACAGCAGCAAATGGGATATGGGATAGGCCGGTCATCGGCTATTAAGGGACAATCTAAATCTCAAGCAAGTTATGATCACACTAATCAGGTAAGTGTGTAGTAATTATGATTAGGTATGTATATGATCGTTCGTATGTATTAATTAATAATGATAGCTCTGTTTATATCATTTGATATAATTATTAAGTATATTTAATTGGGTCATACCAAAAGATGCACAGAAGTGCACGTCTAGCCTGATGTTAATCTGGAATGCACAAAAGTAGAGGAAAACAGAGAGAACCCATATCAAAGAAGCCCATGCAATCAATCGCAAATAAGTGATATTCGATTTTGATTTTTTTTTCCTGATTCGGTTGAATTTTTGATTGCTTTGTGAAGTAATAATGTTTTGTTGTTTTGTGATTGTTAAGGAAAATATGAATGCCGCTGAGTACGTAGATGAAGGACAGCAGTTTCATGAAAGAAGCGGTTACGAAGGAGAGCAGTACGACGAAATAGTCTCCATTGGTAGAATGTGCGTGAAATGTAAAGACAATTAGATTCTACGAATCTAATAATTTATTTGCCCCTATGAATACAATTAGTTTTTTTGTTATACATACCACTATTAGAATTACTTCACATAAAGAACCCCGTGCATGGTACGGGTTCATAAGCTAGTATATACTCCCTCCTACCCAAAATGATTTTCCTCTTTCAAAAACTGTTTTTGAGTAGTCATGTTCGGAGCTACTTTTAAACCAAATGAATCGTTCACTTGTTGAAAAAATTAGTACATATTCTATTCTGCAGTGCATTCTACCAAACCCATTTGAGTTTAAGGTAAACGGGTATTTTATTTTCTCTAGAAGTAATTCCAAAAATGGCTACTCAAAAACAGTTTTCGAAAAGGGGAAATTATAGTAGGTAGGAGGAGTATGTATATATTATATATACTAGTATATGTTATTTTATTTCCATTTAAAAAAAAAGAAAGTCTTCTTTCATTTTCTATTCCTTTCCTTCCACTTCTCATGCTACCAAACACTGTAAAGCTGAAAAAATTGATTTTCTTTCCTCTCTTTTACTCTCATCTCCTTTTTAGTTCCTACCAAACAGACTGTAAAAGACAAAACATTTTTGACCCAAGCCATGTATTTTTATACATGGTAACTTACTGTAAAATAGTAAATACTCCCTCCATTTCATTAGATTCTTTGCATTTGGTTTGAATTCCTCTCATATATTCAAACCAAATGCAAAGAACCTAATAAAATGGAGGGAGTACTACTCTCATATTTCCTCTCCCTCTTGACCTACCATCATTTCTAAACCTTCATCATCTTAAATACTTTCTCTCTCTTCCCCTTCATCAACCCACCAATCTCGTTCCCCTTCAACCAACCTCCACTATATTCTTACCACCACCACTATAAAAACAACCACCACCATTAAATAAGTTCCACCGACATCCCAAATCGCATGAATCAACGGCTAACATCACCACCACAATCATGTTCTTCACAATAAGATCTGTGTCTTAGCCGATCCAAACTCCATTGACGACTACCTACTGCAACTTAAGTCCATATTTCCTCATTGTTGCTAGGGTAGTGGCGTATTCAGGAACTTTATCATGGGGGTCAGGCGGTAATGTGTACCGAGATTTTAAACGGCCATATATTAAAGAAAAAGCGTGTAAGAAAAGCGTGTAAGAGGCCAACAAGACCTATTGTATAGGTAGTAGTATATGAACCGTAATTCTAAATGACAATCGTAATTGAAACTGGCCACATCATATTGAATAACAATAAATTTTTTTTTTTTTGAGGTCAACTAACATTAAGGCTCTGTTTGATAGGACTTAATAAAAGTAGTATTCAGATCAGTCTAAAGACGTTCAAATCAGATCATAACCATTCAGTTTAGATCAGATCAGTTAAGAAATGTTCAAATAATCATCAATGTATTTGGTCCATAATTTATATTAATTCGTTGAAATTCAATCAAATTTTCAACAAATTCAGATCAGTTCAGAATCATTCAAATCAGATCAGATCAGAATAATTCACATCAGATCAGTTCATAAAAATGCAGTCATGTCAAATAGGGACTAAAGCTTATTGAAATTGAAATTCCAAAAACTGAAGATAAACTCATAAAAAAAAATTGATTTGGGATAGATAAAAAAGGAAAAAGAAAAAGATGATTAATTAATGGGGAAAGAATAATGGTAACGAGAAGATAACAAAAACAAAGAAAATACTATACGAAATGACATTGGAGGCCTAAATAGTAAATACATTATGTATTTAGGTGAGGATACAGTAATAATCATCTATCACTATTATTAATTATTAATTAAGCTCGTCAGAATTGGATCGATCGGGTAATAATGTCTGTACACTAAGAGGTGTGGTGTGGTTAACTATAGATCAGAGTAGTACAAATTAAATGTGTGTATATATATAATAGAGAGAGACTGAGAGAGCATGAGACAATGAGAGCAGGGGTAATTAAATTAAGCGGAGACGATGTTGAGAAGACGGGCCCTGATGTTAGTGACAAGGGTGGAAATGGTGGAAAGCCCGTCCTGGTGTTGGGACAAAGCAACCTCCATTGACTCCAACCTTTTGAGTGCAACAGCCAGTGTATCAGCATTATTACAATGTTTGTGGGAGGCACAGAGGGCAGCAAGCGCCGCATCCACGTCACTTAGCTTATTCCCATTTCTGGTGGGTAATGTGGCTGCTTTCCCGCTCATCTTCTTCTTATTCTTGGTCATCAGGCCTGTTAGCTTGTCAAGGATACCTTGTTTCGCGGGTCTGGTCATCAGGAATGTCGAGAGGGATCCCAGGACGGAGATGTTGATGATGGCTACGCATGTGAGAACTCTGCTGACCTCAGACTCGTGATGGTGTTGGTGATGGGGCTGGTTGCAGTTGCAGGACTCAGCTCCTAGAATCCCGGCAGCTTCTAACTCAAGCTGTGAGAGGGAGAATGACACCCCTTTGGCCCTCCTAATAATCTCCTTCCTGGCTCCAAGGTAGGTTGAGACGGAGCTGCCACAAGAGTCGGAAAGCAGAGAAGAGCGGACATCGGAAACAGATAATCTGAGGGTGGCCAGCATCTGATTGGAGGCACTGCACAAGTGTAGAAGCTTGGAAGTGGGGTCTACGAGGGGGCCGAGGAGTGTTTGTTGGGTGAGGCGTAATTTGAGTGCCTCATCAACACACTTGTACAGGCGGGCAAGGCCGGAGAAGCCGACGCTGATAGTCTCCATTTCAGAAGTGCACAGCTCTTCAGATTTGGCCAGCTTCTTGAGTTCAAGCTCGATTTTGTGGAGCATCGGGTTTGATTTTGGAGGGAAGCTCGCAGATCTGGAATGGGGGTTGCTCTTGCTGTTGCTAAAGGAAACAGCCATTTGTTATATTATAAACTTACAAGTGAAGATGGAGAGAAATAACAAAGTGTGTTGTTGAGTACGGAGTACTCCGTTATATAGAAAGAGGAAATCAAATCAGGGACATGACAGCTAAGAGAGTTTGATTACTTAAACATGCAATGTTGGGGAGGAGATTTAATACTTGTACTTGAATTAATCAAATTAATGAGGTTATTATTAGATGCATACATCTGGTACACCAGCTGTATTGTTTATTTATTTATGAATCATAAATAAAATTCCCAACTATTGTGCCTTGTTTAGTTGCCTCCTCCTCCAAATGTGACGATCTTTCTATGAACTTGGCTCTCTTATTTTTTTTTAATTGTTTTGCACGAATGGCTTGTCTCCTGCATTGCTACTTGAACACTCATTTACCTGCATTATCATTTGTAACCGTAGGCATGCATAATAATTTCATCTAATCATGCATCCCGCATTATAAGATGGAGCAATGCCATAATATGAGGGAGTACCAATCCCGGAAAAATAAGTTGAATCGTTAATCTAAATTATACAGAGTACTCGGTATATTATTATTTGTAACAAAGGACAAGAGTAGAGGAGTCAAGAGTGGAGATTCGATGGGATCCTGGAATCTTCAAATGGGGTTGCTGTGGATTCTAAAAATTCTAGTCCAGCCTGTAGTTAGTGGAGCATGCAGCAGCTACCAGGTCCAGGTGAAACAACGAAGCAATCCGCGTTCATTTATGTCCTTTTTTTTTTTTTTAAGCCCAAATGACCGGGTGATTGACATTATCCAGCAGCGTTGCTAGTTTAAATTCATCCAAACGACTAAACTCATTTCTGGAAACTAAAGGCTTTGGCTAAACAAACCCGTAGGCCGTAATATGATTTAATAGCCACCTTTGATTAGTTTGTAGGCCACAATATGATTTAACAAGGCCAACTTAATTCCTAATAATCATTATTCATTATCACTCAAACAGTAGGAAAGGGTACGTACAACCACCAGCTGGCTGTCCAAGAGCAAAATGTAGCATTCTTGGGCTGTGGGTCATCACTCATCAGACAAACCATGTTATGACCTCAATACAATTACAAGCATAATGTGACACTAACAAATAAGCATATTGAGATACTGAAAGCATAAATATAGCCACAGTTGTTAAACTATGAAGCGTAAATGATAAGACATACCAGAAGACCACATGAAATAACTCCATTAACAATAACAACGAGTCATGAAGAGAGAAAGAAAGAGAAGAGTAGCTTTGGGTTGTTTGGAAGCGGAGCGGAGGACAGACGGTGAGGAGAAGTGAGAGTAAAATGGGAGAAGCCCACTGCGTTTTGGAATTTAGCCCATATTGTCTAGCCCAGTCCAAACTCTATGAACAGATGCTTTATGAGCACAATGTTACTAACTTTTTTTTTTTTTTTTTTTTTTGACAACGTCTAAATTACAATGTTACTACTTTGCTACTTGGAAACTTCCCTAATAAGTCATCTGCAAGGCCATTGTAGCTACCTGTACAGAAACTAATTACTCAATTTGGATGGCTAATTAACCACTTTTTAATCCATCAAACACATTAACAAATTGGCCTGGCTTTGTCATTTCATGAGGTGAATGTGATTGCAACCCACAGCCCTGCCTTCTCCTATGTTTCTGAGTTTCTCACACACTTGACATTTACTCCAACAATAGCAGACTCAGGTACTTTTTACCAGCGAGTGAGAGCAGCAAAGGCCATATTCACTGACAACACAACACTTTTTCAAGTCTAAATCACTGATTCATTTCTTCAAATCAGAATGTCGTCAGATGGTCATGGATATCAGCCGAATACAGTGAATATAAAGCTACTACACCTACAATACATATCCCATTGTATCTCATTTAATTTCGAATCTCTCTAGTCTAATATACACAGACTGGCAGGGGACATAGGGTTAAAGTTCAGTAACAGACAATTGCAGTCAAGATATTCAAACAATCATGTTGGCTTATCAAGCAGCCAATAAACAAATTTGAGCATGGTTTTCCATTCCCTACTGTCTACGCTGCTAATTGCATCTCCAATTTTGTTAATGGCAAAGTTACTATCTTAGAGCGAGGAGGTCGACTACATGCATTTAGCTAATAAACAACATTCAGAGATCGAACGAACGAGGAGAATGAACTAGTGATTAGTAAGCCACAGTTACTAGTGGTTTGTACTGTATCTCAAGATCAGACATTGGCCGGCAAATATTGCTGAATTTTTTTGAAGGAAACGGAAGGTGAAGGTTTAGTGAATAGGATAAGTTTGGTCTCCCTGTCTCTTTGGGCATCATGTGCTGATTTCTGAGTACGGTGACAAAATCAAATCATAGGAAGCAACAATTAATCTTAAATATGGGACTCATTTATATTTTATAGTATATGCTTGCCTGCACCAGTCCACCCTAGTCCTGCAACCTTCCATGTGACCGTACAAAATGCTACTACGAACGTGGTCCTTTTACAAAACAATCAAACTTGTCTAACCTTACATCCCTTGACCACTTATGGAAACTCACTCACAAGTCACAACAGACTTGCGTTTTGGCTCCCAAGATGTATGAGCTTCGGCTCCCAAGGTGTATGAGTCTCAGCTTAAGCTCTTTTGATCCCTGATTTTTTCCAGTTCAGTTCGGCTTAAGCTCATTTCGGCACATGTGCCGTCCTCCTCTCTTCAAACTGAATACAACTAATCCAGTAACCATCTATATACAAAGTGACTGCAAGGTCCAGTTTAGAGCTTGCAATCCCAGACCCGACTCGACAACACTACTAGCCTGATTTCGACACAATTTTCCCAAGATACCATATTTTGGGATCATTTTCATTCCCCGACACTTACACGAAATATAACACCCACGCGACCTCTTAACCTGGATGGCCAACTCTATTCCAGTTTCAAAGAACCACACATGAAAATTCTACCCTTGCAAAGTCAATTCCTTTAGTTTTTTTTCTTCTTTTGCATCAACATCTCATGCACAAAGCCTGTTATAAATCCAAGTTAAGAAAAATAAAAGAAAACCATCATAAAAATAAAGAGAGGGGTTTTTAATGAATCAAATAATCTATATCTCATTGATAGCTAAGTATTACGAGCCAGTAGCTACATTTACAGAGCATGAACGCTCATTGGCAACAAAAATGTATAGGTCACTACATTTACTGAGTGAGAATGTTCAAGAGAGATACTCTGTTCTGCACTAGACACCTAAATAGGCATTCCAATTCTCCTTCAAGTATTTGAATGCTAGCATCAAGAGCTTGTATTCTTCCTTGTACTAGAAGAACACCCGCTTTTGTGCCATCTATGCAATCAAGGGCTACGTCAACACCAGCAACCTCATTTCTAATCTCTTCAGATTTGCTAGAAACAACTATTGGTCTTTTAGCAACTAGTCGTGAGATCAATGACCATTTAGTGGCCTTCGCTGGAACAGACAGGAACAGGAAGAGTGACTTGAAGACGCTCATTGTGACTGCATAAACTTCTTTTATAAGACTGACTAGCAGAGGTAAACTAGGATCAAGATTGGGCAAGGGAGCAGCCAATCCATATTTCCCTTCTGACTGTTTTACGACTTTAAGGCACCTTACTACGTCCTTGGCTAACTTTTTCCTCAAGGACATGTAGACATTTATCTCGCTTTCAACGCTCAAGTACCCCTTCCTGCGTAGGGCGGATTGCAAGTCTCGCACCTGCTCTTTAAGCCGCACTATCAAGTCTCTAACAGTGCTGCAAGTGTCAATTAACCCTACAGAACTCTCTAAAGCCTCTTCGACAAGTTTCCCTTGATCTTGACGCAAAAGAGTTTGTTGAGTGGAAGGTGAGAGGATGAGTTGCTGTACATCAGCAAAAAGCTCTACAAGGCCAAGGAGGCCAAACTGGATGGATTCCGCTCCTAGACAGCCAGAAGTTGAAGCTGATGAGAAATCCCGGGATTTCAACTTGTTTAGGATATCCTCCATTTTTAGAGTGTTAAAGAGTGATCTAGAAGGAAAACTCACGGACCTAGTAGGATGGGATGAGGAAGCCATGTTTATTTGTTTAAATTTATCAGAAGAAAGATATGATGATAAATTGATGGTGTGATATGATGTATAACCTAGAAACAGAAGGTGTATATATGCATATGATACAACTTGTAGCAGAAGTAGAGAGAGGGAGTGAGGCATGTGAAGGCGACGTGGGTGTCCCAGTGCTCTTCACTAATTCTAAGCAACAGTTTGTCCGACAATGATTCATTTGTTTAATTCTATGGCTTAAAATCCAACGACGATACTCATTTGGCTTACATGTCTGGTACAGATTCTCATATTTAAAAATCCAAAACACCCAATCATTATTCATTAGTTCGTTACTGACAAGATTTTCATGTCCCGTAGATTTATATGTCAACCCAATTTCAGACGACCGAATTCAACAGTTTCCATATAAACAAACCCACTAGAAATTCCACGAAACAATTCTCTTTTAGCACAGAAACAAAATCACTCACTTAAACCCACTCCAACCTATCAAAAAGATTGTACAAGGAATAATATGGCAATTTAGCAAACATACTAATTTTGTGTTGCATAAAACAATTTCATAATCCACAAATACCACATACCAATGAATTTGGACACCAGACATGCATGCTGCTACAAGCCTACAACTGACTTTAAACCACCCTTGCATTGGTTGTCTTCCGGTGGAAAACAAGATTACAATATGACAAGGGCTCACAAAACTGACCCAATACAATGGGTGTGGACACAGGTATTATCGGCTTTGGTTAGAGATATTCGACATGTTTAAATACGTGATCGACCAACTGATCAAATATAGGTAACCAATCAAAACACAGACCCAACACGAAAACCCAGTTAGACGTTGAGTGCAGGATATTGAATAGAAACTTACAATCTCGCATGATAAGATTAGTGCAAGAATCAGAATCCCAAAAACATACCAATTACTCCCAGTTTGTCTCGTATAATTTATTGTGCTATTACGGTAAAGAACTCATCGTAATTCTCGAGGTAAAAGGAGTTATTAGGGTTGTCAACTAAGTTATCGTCTTGAGTTGAATGAATTAGTTGGGGAGGTCGAATTAGCTTTATCTCAAAATGAGGACAAACTAACATTGTTATAAACGTGTCAGGTTCGGGTAAGGAATCTCGACATGAGTATGATAATTTACCTATTTATTAAAAGTTAATGTCCATATAGTTTCATGCATAGAATATATACGGAGAGAAATTGCTTAACTGATTTCAATCTAATGCATGATAATACTACATTTCTATTAATTTATTTTCAAAGAGATCAAATTTATGCTTGAGAGTTTGGTGGTTCAGACATGAAATGGTACAGCAAGAAGCATAATCGAGTCACATGCCCACATTCTGTTGTCAGCCCAAAAAAGAAGGCCATGTGATGTGGTTAAAGACGCCATTAATTTACTGTCCAGACTCCAGACTCATCTAATCTAACATTGGAAACATGAGGATAAGGTAACTGTCCAACAGACCAGGGCAGCATAGGAATTAGGAAACGCATCTCACAGCTTACGATATGCAGATGTAATTTGCACGGACAAGAAGACCACAAGGTACTGAGGTTGGATTTACTAGTAGCTGCTGTCTAACAAGTAACAACTAACAAGTGGTGACTGAAGATTTATCCATTAACCACCCAGGACTCGATATGTCTGATAATTCTGACAACGTCCCAAAACTTCACCTTTCCAAAATTACACACAAACCACCATTTCACAACTCTCTGCCAGAAGACCACTCGTTTCATGCTGCTTAGCTACAGCAAGCTGAGATGATATGCTACATTGCTGACCACAGCAGACTGAGACAGGATTGCTCTAGCGTATTTTTGGCTCTTAGCCGCCTCATTTCATTTCAGTTTACCTAAACTGTAAATTGCTTTAAACTCGGGCAGCAACCCTGATAGGAAAGAAATTCTACAAGGATAGATCAGTACTTGTACACGAATGCATCAATGTTCTGAACTTCTACCATTTCAACTAAACCATGCCCTAGTTATTGAGGGGAAAATAATAGATTGGCAAACTGAAATACACCTGTAGTTCAGCGGAAGGGATACTCATTTGCAAGATGGCCCGGTAGTAACAGGATTTCAGTTTCCAAACAAAAGTTTGACAACAATGTAGGCAGTATCTAAAAGAAACAAAGAGGCTCAGACAGAATAAGGTTACAGGATATTCGCAGAAATAGAAAACTTGAAATCCATCAAAAAGCTGCTAGAATGAATTCACGAAACCAAATGAGAATTCACCGTCAGGTCAAAAACACTCAAGTCAGATCATTACCCGACGGGAGTCAAAAAGGGGGAAGATACTAGCACAGCATGGAATGATCAAGTTCAGTGCTCACTGAGCACACCACTTTAAGCAATAAAACTAATCCCATAGGCCATAGACATTTCCCCATCTGCAATGTAAAATTGCTATCATCCCATTACTAATTTTGTTACTTAAAATCATTTCCCAAAAAAAGATCAAAAGGTTGATCGAAATTATAAAGCATAATTAGCACATACTAATACACACTTTGAAAATATAAACATCCTAAAGTAAGGTTAGCAAAAAAATAATTCAAATGTCAGGCAATCCAATCAATACTCTATTGCGCTAATTTCTGTTTATGAGAATAATTCAAATATCCTTCTGCCAGCAATATTGGGAAAAACTTAGGTAGGATACCTAAACTCAAGAGTAACGGTATTAAGTTTTGACCACTAGAAGGGCTGAGCAAATTATGGTCTCAGATCAGCTTTCATAAGTAGACCCAAAATATACACAACTATATATATTTATGCAAAGTTTGTTTGGGGTGAGGAAGAACCAGCTAGTTAGCTACCTCTCTTCTCCAAAGCTATTGGTATCTACCAAGATAAAAACTTTATAGAACCCTGAGTGTGGAAAGACTGAGAAGGCACAAAACTTGACCCTAATGCCATGGCTAGAACCTTATTTAACGTAAAAGGACCCACATCACGCATTCACTTTCAGTAAAACAAAAGGTTGATTACACATTTGAGGTCATCAAAACTCGAATTTATATCCAAAATATGACACCAGGCAATCGAATTGGTCATTGCTTAGAACATTAATTCAAAGCTCAGGCATCCAAAGGTAGAGTTTACATGACAGAGCACATAAAATAAGGCAGATTGAACAAATGACATTGCACAGGAAAGGAGGGTAAGCGGACAAGGAAGTACTTGCAACATGAATTGCACAGGAAATGCAGCAGCTTGACCAAAGAGGATCTTTTGACTTGTATAAGTAAAGCTCAGATCAAACTGAAGAACTGGCAAAGAATTATCAAGCTCCTTGATTGATTGATACATTTAGATATGCAGATGACGGAACCTGAAAAAAAAACAGACAATATATTTTCAACATACGGCCAATCAATCAAGAAGTCAACAACCCATTTCTTGTTTCATGTCAAGAGGGGATTACAAGAAGAAGATGTGAGAGTCAGAGAGCAAGGCCTTGTTCCCTGGCTTTTTTGAGCCATTTGAGGGCGGTCTCGAGAGTAGAGTAGGCAGCAACATCAGTTAGACTGTTAGTTTGGATAGCGTAATCAAAGACTTGGTATGCCTCTGCAACCCTGCCCTGTCTACAGAGAGCCCTCAAGAATGTTGCGTAAGAGGCTGTCTCCAGTTTCATATTAGCGGCTTTGATGACCCCATACAAGTCAACGGCTTTATCCAACAATCTTGACTTACACAAGCCATAAAGCAATGTGTTGTAGGTGCAGTGATTGGGAGCACAACCCTTGTCTTCCATCTGCCCCAGCAACAGGAATGCTGCCAGTGCCTCCCCTTCCCTACACAGCCCATTCATCAACGACGTGTATGTGACGGCGTCTGGTGTTAGCCCCTTGTCCTCCATCACCTCCAGATACTTTGCAGCTTCCTTGACACGCCCTGATTTGGACAGCCCGTAAACGAGGGTATTGTAACTCACCATGTCCGGCTCAACACCTTCCTCATTCATCTTGTTGAAGACGCCAAGGACCTCATTGCCGTAGCTGAGAGTGCAGTAGCCTTTCATAATGGTGTTGTAGACATAAGCATCAGGCTTGAAACCGGCTAGTTTGAGCTCAGAGAGCAAGCGGGTGGCCTCCCTGAGATTCTTGGAGTTGCAGACGTTGTCGATGAGGATGGTGTAGGTGACCAAGTCGGGTTTGAGGCCGAGGGAGTCGCGGAGGTCGGAGATGAGAGAGTAGACCCAAGGCATAGAGGTGTTCCTGCAACAGTACTTGACAAGATAATTGTAGGTGTAGCGATCAGGGATGACGGAGTACTTGGGGTGGAGGTCGGAGAGGAGGAGAGTGAAGGCGTCCTCGGGGTGGCCGGAGGAGCAGAGGGAGCGGACGGCGATGTCGGCGGTGGCGGGGTCGGGTGGGAAGTGGTGGGAGGCCATAAAGTCAAGGACACGGCGGACGTGAGAGAGGGGGTCGTCGGAGGGATGATGAAAGAGAGACTGAAAGGAAGAGAGGTCGGGGGAGAAGGAAGGAAGGGAGCGGAGCATGTGGTCGAATAAGGAGAAGACATGGTGTGATGAGGTGGCCACTGCGGCGTATGATTCAAGGATTGAGTTGTGAAATTGGAGATCAACTGCTGCTCCTGGGTCTGATGATATCAGGGAATTTACCACACATTTCGCTTCCGAGAGGCTGCCTGAATTAAACAAATTGGAAATGGAGGGTTTAGGGTTTATCACCGAATTTGGGGAATTACATCTCTTTTCCTTGTTCTTGTTCTTGTTCTTGTTATTTCTCAAATGAGGAAGCGAATAAGAAGATGATTTAGTGTTTTGACGGAGGTGGTTGAGGGCAACCCCGGATGAAAGCCGCACTGTCGCCGGAATCTTGCCCATTTTCAGATCAACTCCAGAAAAACAAGATTAAAAGACACACAACAGCCACTCTGCTCTCACCCTCCTTAGAGTCCTTTTGTCTCTTTGGGCTCGGCCTCGCATTCGTAGCAAAGCCCCACAGCCCAGTCCATACGTGATAGCCTGCAAGTAATTCACAATACTCATTTAACCATAATTTAATTACTAGTCACAACTTATCATTTAGTATTCCCCAATAAAACTTACTCGTATTATTTACTTAGCCCCTGTTTGATAGAACTTAATCAAACTAGTATTTAGATCAGTTCAAAATCATCTAAATCACATCAGAAACTTATATCAAACCGCAACGCATCGTGCATAATAACATGTCCACATGCAAGTGGCAATTCTTTATCACTAATTATTGAATATCTTGCCAAAAATTAGATAGACAAATAATGGAGAGTGTAAAAGGGTGCTTAAGACTTTGGATATGTTTGTGGGCAGACCTATGTCAAGTCTTTCAAGTCTCTTTTTTTTAATGTTTTTACATTTCAGATATTCCTTTACATAAAAGGGTTGTTTGGAAGGAAAAAAATTTATAGAGAGGGAGAGTGAGGATGGAGGCATTGGAGGGCGTCATGCAGCAAACTAGTAGTGCAAATTACATTCCTTTGACTCCCATAAGCTTCTTGGAGAGGGCTGCTACACTTCACCCTCACACCACCTCTGTCATTCACACCCATCTCACCTTTACTTGGAACCTCACTCATCAAAGGTGCACCCGACTCGCCTCCGCTTTATCTTCTAAATTGGGCATTTCTCCTGGTCATTATGTAAGTTTTATGCATTATCGATCATGTGTAGTCTATCATGCATGAATCTTGAATGTGTAAAGTGTGCATGGCAGGTTGCAGCTGTGGCCCCAAACATTCCTGAGCTATATGAAGTCCATTTTGGAGTCCCGATGGCCGGAGGTGTTCTGTCTACCATGAATCCAAGGTTTGATGCAAACACACTTTCGCTCATCATGGAGCAACTTCAACCAAAAATCATTTTCGTAGACCAACAATATCTTGAATTATTACTCACCGTCTTCAACCTACTTGATGAAAAACTAACCAAGCGTAACACCAACACCACATGGCCTCTCTTTGTCCTAATTAACTCAAAACACCATCATGCTTGCCGTCAATATAAAAAATTACCACCCAGCAGTTTATTGTATGAGGAGCTCCTTGATATGGGTGGTTCTGATTTCAACCGGGTCTGGCCCAAGAATGAATGTGATCCCATCCTAGTCAACTATACTTCTGGATCTACTGGTAATCCTAAAGCCGTGGTATACAGCCATAGGGCTGTTTACCTTAATGCGCTCGGAGAAATCCTTCGAAGTGATTTAAGGGATGAGAGAGTTGTATTCCTATGGACCGCTGACATGTTTCGAGCTAACGGATGGGGATTCACATGGGCAATTGCTGCTCTTGGTGGTACCAATGTTTTCCCTGATCCACACATGGGTATACTAGGCTCAATATCCTTGCACGGGGTGACTCACCTGTCCGGGCATCCCACCATACTAGTCCAAGCCCTTGAGGAAGCTCCTGATGATGAGCAAGTGCTGCTCCCCCATAAGGTTTACGCGCATATTGCAGGGGTATTACCATCATCTGAAATTATGCTCAAGATTAAAGAAATGGGGTTTCAGGTGGTACACAGGTATGGAATGACAGAGGTTCTAGGACCCCCTGTCAATAGATTATTATGGGCATGTAAAACAATGAACCAGCCTGCTGCAAGCAACATGATGGATCAACTGATTGAACAAGTTGATGTCAAGAATCCAGATACCATGGAGAGTGTCCCTTGTGATGGTCAAACTATGGGAGAAGTCATGTTTAGGGGGAATGCTTTGATGACGGGATACCTCAAGGCTCCGTCACAGACTGAATCCGCTTTTGAGGGAGGATGGTTTCATACCCAGGACATGGCCGTGAAGCACCAAGATGGACGTATACAACTCAAAGATCGCACCCAGAACATGATCAATGTGTCTAAACGACAAGGCGTCAGCAGTTTGGAGATAGAAGCAGTCTTAATGACTCACCCAAAGATTTTAGAGGCCGCGGTCGTTGGCATGCCCAACACTGGTGATGAGGTCCCTTGTGCTTTTGTAAACCTCAAGAATGGAGTATTTGCGTCCCAAGGAGAAATCGTTCAATTCTGCAGGGAAAGATTACCGAGTGAAATGACTCCTAGGCGAGTGGTTTTCGGAAATTTGGCTACTAATTCTTCTGGAAAAGTGCAGAAATTTATTCTGAGACAAATAGCTAAAGAAATGAGTAGCGAGCGGTCAGCAGTTGCAAATTTTGTTTAAAATCAAATCTTAATTTCTTAGCTAAATAAAAAGGGTGCAGAAATCAGAAATGTATGGATGTGATTGGTTTGATTCAAATTTACGAAAAAAATGAATGAAAGATATGTAAATGTAACAAATTAAATCAAAGGAAATGAAAAAAAAAAGAAGATCGGTGATTATACGACTTGATGTCGGTTTAATAATCATTAGTATGAGGCATTGACCCGTCACCGGCGCTCATTGTTCACATGCGTCAGATTCGTAATTAAATGTAGCACTAAGTAACCAACTACTACGCAACTATTGCTTTCTATGCTAATTAATAATACTAATCTTAATCTTAAATCTTAATACGGAGATAAAAAATGGATAATGATGAAAAACAGTGAAGAAATAGTACTAACCATCTTCAATCCAGTCCCGCAACCAGCAGAATGAGTCGTCAGACATATATTTGCTCATCAAAGTTCATAGCATTTGGATTTGTCCCTGCATTGCTCTCTGCAGCTGTGCTTTTATACCGCGCTGACCCCTTCGACCCAGCACCCTTCCCTGCCCATGAGTTTACTCACCACCAGTTCCCCACTGCCCCGTCATTAGTCAACGCCCGGATGCTTGAGCACTCCGATTACGTTGGCTCCGGCCAATTGCTGGGTCCTGAAGACCTGGCTTACGACCCTCGTACCAGGGTCATCTATACCGGTTGTGCTGATGGCTGGATCAAACGACTCACTCTAGAAAATTTGTTGACCGACAACTGGGTCAACACGGGTGGTCGCCCCCTCGGAATCGCTATCAGTGGGACTCAACTCATCGTTGCTGATGCTTACCAGGTAGGCCTTTGCTGCTGCTCATATCAATTTAACAAGTCTGAAATATTCTTGATCCCCAACATTCAATTCAACACACAAAAAAGCACTCACTTTTGCAATTGATTTAATTCACCCTTCTGCCACGCCTCAGTGGTTCTGCACTAGAATTATAGATATACCACACAAGCCTAAAAGCAATGTTCAATGCATTTATATATAACACTGTTTCAGGGCCTCCTCAGAATCTCCAAGGATAATAAGATGGAGGTGCTGACATATGAAGCAGAAGGCTTGAAATTCAAGTTAACGGATGGTGTAGATGTTGCCAAAGATGGTACAATCTACTTCACCGATGCCTCTCACAAGTATGAGTTCCATGAATACTTGAACGACCTGCTAGAGATCAGACCTCATGGTCGACTCTTGAGCTTCCATCCACATACCAGCGAAACCAAAGTTCTACTTCGAAACCTTTATTTCCCTAATGGAGTAGCCATCTCGCCTGATCAGAGTTCTCTAATCTTTTGTGAAACTCCTTTGTAAGTTCAAGTTTAATATACCTTAGTGCAGGTTTTGTGTTCACCAAATAGTTGCTATAGGTCATTCTGATCAACAGGTTCAAAAATGCAGGAAAAGATGCAGAAGATATTGGTTACGAGGTAGCAAGAAGGGTAGTGTAGATGCATTCACCGATAATCTACCTGGTTACCCGGACAACATTCACTGCGACAATCGGAGCAATTATTGGATTGCAATATCTTCGGTAAAACGGAGTCTCTTCTCCCTCTTTTTTTATTTAGCGCCAAACATATGTTGCTGATTTCTTCCTATCCTGAATGGCAGTCGATGTCCCCATATCTGGAACGCGCATATAAAATTGAACTGATACGAAAGGTCATCGTGATTATAGAACGATACGTCAGTCTGTTGAAGCATGTACAAGGGAATGGAGGTATTTACGGTGTGGATCTACAAGGAAAACCAACAGCACACATTTACGACCCAGCAGTGTCGCTCATCACAAGCGTTATTAAGATTGAGGATACGATATATGTGGGTTCTCTACACTATCCCCATATTATTAGCTACAACTTAAGCAAGTCATAAGCTCATATTAAGCAGCTATTACTAATTAATACCAGCACTCAAGTCAAGGGGTGATCTGTATTATTAGTTAAGAAATGACATGAGAAGCATACCTTGCATATGTATCTTTGACAGATTGACAGTGTGTTATTTAACCTTACATGAAAGAAATAAACTACTATATGCTCCCTCGTAATGAAATTATTATAATGTATTAGTCTGCATATGATTACAATAAAGTGTGGAAACATGCACTCCGGCAGGCAGTGTTGTGAAAACGAGCAGCTTAAATCAAACAGTGTTGCATTAATCAGTACTTACCAGCTTGGCTGTGGACTGTGTTCAAGGAAGGCTGCCCATGGCCTTGACCTTTTCCCTAAGCAGAAACTTGTGCATCTTTCCAGTGGCAGTCTTGGGAATGTCTTGAAAGATAACAGTCTTCGGAGCCATGAAATGAGGCAAATGATCCCGGCAGAAGTTGATTATTTCCTGCTCATCAATCTCATACCCGTCCTTCAACTTGACAAATGCGCAAGGAGTCTCACCCCAGTGATTATCAGGCCTTGCGACAACGGCGGCCTCAAGAATGGCAGGATGATTGTAAAGGACAGTCTCTACTTGAACTGTGCTTATATTCTCTCCTCCAGAGATGATGACATCCTTTTAGCCGGTCCTTGATCTCAATATAACCGTCAGGGTGTCTGACGGCAAGATCACCAGAATGAAACCAGCCTCCTCTGAAAGCTTCCTGGGTGGCTTTTGAGTCCTTGAAATAACCACTCATCACAGTGTTTCCTTTGAACATAATTTCCCCAGCCGTTTGACCTGTTCATTACACACATAATAATTTTAGTGTTAATTAATTGGTGAGGTTAGAACAAAAGGTGGGTGTCATGTCAATAATATAATATAATATAATATAATATGAAATAGAAGGAGAGGTTAAGAAGAGTGAAGTAGTGGGGGGTTAATTACCATCAGATGGAACAGTCTCCATGGTGAGAGGATGTTTGACGTCAACATCCTCCAAGCCAAGATGCTGAACCCCTTGTCTTGATTTGAACCTTGCTCTTTCAAGAGGAGGCAGGGAATCCCATTCAGGCTTCCAAACACAATAGGTAGCGGGTCCGTAGGTCTCTGTAAGGCCATACAAGTGGCCGACTTGAAAACCCAAGTCTTCCATCTTGGAGATGATCTGAGGGGGCGGGGGAGATCCTCCAGTGAGCAAACGCACCTTGTGAGGAAGGGGTTTTTGGTGGGAGAGTGGGGAGTTGACAATCATGTTCAAGACCCCAAGGAAGGCACCAGCCGTTGCAGTGGAACATGGGAACTGTCCAAAGCAGTGTGGAGTAAGAGGGGATGAAGAAACAAGAGCTTAGCTTGGGAGTGTGAGAGTAAAGTGGAAAGCATTTTGGAATCAAGGCGGGAATTAAGAGCACAGAGAACGGCACCGGCCATGGGGACAGCAAAATGCAGCTCGTACATTTCTGGGATGTTGGGAGCAAGAGCAGCTACCTGTAATAGTATTAATTAATCAATTAATTATATCCAACCAAAACCAAAAACAAGAAATATAAAGATAAAGAAAATACATACGACTTGGCCAGGAGAGATGCGGAGAGTGGTGGTGAGAGCTGAAGCAAGACGGAGGCAGCGTTGACGAGTAAGTGACCAGGTGATAGTGTGGGTGCCGTAGACGAGGGCGGGGCGATCGGCAAAGACCTTGGCAGCACGGTCGAGGAAAGAGATGGGAGTCAACGGGGTGTAGTTGGCAGGGCATCTCAGCAGACCATCATCATCATCATCATCATCATCATCATCATCATCCAATGATGATTGTGATTGTGAGCATAATGATGATGTTGGTTGCCGTGGGAGTGATAAGATCCCAAAGTAGCTGCTGCTTCTGCTGCTTCTGCAGTACTGTTTTATTAACTGAATATGTTTCATTTCTGATTCTGATTATTACCAGCTACTCCTCCTCACTTCCTCATGCAACAACAACAACAACAACAACAACTGTTGAGTCTCACAGCCACCGGATAAGTTGAAGCAAGGAAGCAGTTAAACTAATTTGTTCAAGAGACAAGACTAAATAATCATAGCCGTTAAACTAATTCTGAAATAAACAAAGCGGCGCACCTTATCGACTTCTCCACCCATTCCCGTCCAATTTCAGGATCTCCGCCTATCATTCTTTTTAGATGCTCCCTTTTCGCCGTTTTATTGGTTGCCTATCTTTCTACATAAGCTTCTCACATCTTTTTTACCTCCGATTCTACAAGTGGAACTGTTTAAGGAGAAGACAACAAAAATTAATCAATCATCCTCCCGAATTACCCCTCATGATTGTAATATGGAAGAGGAAGAAAGAATAAAAACAATGTTAATGACAATTATACCCTCATCCACCCCTTTCTATTGGGCGTATCAATAAAAAGACGTTTAAAGGTTAATATTGGAATAAACTTAGTTTATTATTGACGGTGTTATTTCAGGAGAGAAAAAAAAAAAAGCAATCTGAGGCGGCAAGAGTGAAGAGCAAAGTTGAAAGAGCACATCTTTAAGGTACCCAGTTGAAATCTTTCCTGCAATTTGCGATGAAATTAATTTAAATTGATTAATAGTGGTAGAATTTGTGTTGGGGGATCCAATGAATTGATTTTCAATCTGATTCATGGAAATTATTGAATGGATCCTGGGAAGCTCATTTTGATTTGATCAGATATGTCGAGTGTGGAGGATGAAGTAATCCAGATGATTGTTGAACTGGAGTTTCAAAACGTGTATTTCAAGTCTCACGTCGCGGTGGCTTGCTTTCAAGACGACACACTGCACAAGGAGCTGGAGTTGTTGAATTCACAACTGAATGAGGAAAAACAAACCCGGGTTGCCGCCGAAAAGGCTCTTCAACACCTCACAGAATCTTACTCTGAAGCTGATGCTAAAGCCAACGACTTGTCTCTCCAGCTCGCTCAAGGTGCTTTTTTTTTTTTTAATTATTTATCAATTCACATTTTCAACTTTGTAATTTTTACCTTTCTATTTGTGTTTTGGTAGCTAATCATAAGATGGATCAAGAAATCAAAGAACGGGACGATAAGTATTTGGAGCTTGATTCCAAATTGAGCCGTCTTCACAAACGGGCTAAACAACGCATCCAAGATGTCCAAAAGGTACCTCATTTTAATATTTATCTCATCTTGTACAATGTTGAGGTTGAATTTTATGAATAACAAGTTGCAGACTTTCCATTTGCCCTTATCAATCTCTATTTCTCACACCAAATTCTCACTTTGCGGAAATGTCATATTACAATTATTGTCATTTGGGAGTATCCATACAGTCTTAGAGCCTTATTTAAACATTCACAACAACTGTTGACAAACACAATGCATATCCGAGCCTGGTTGGGCATTGTGCTTTGCCCGACTACGCATGCTAACTTCAGCTGATATTTTGCCTTATGGAATATTAATTCCAGGAAAAAGATGATCTGGAAGCACAGTTTCGTGATGCAAATGAAAGAGCTGAGCGAGCCTCAGCTGATATTTCAGCTATGAAACATGACTTGGACCGTGCACGCCAACAAGCAAGTGAAGCATTAAAAACAATGGATACGGAGAGGCAGCAATTACGGAGTATGAACAATAAGTAAGCATTAAAAACTCCCATTTTCAGTTCTTGACACTTATCTCTTACTTGGAACTTTACTGTATATCTCTTCTTTTTAATTCTGTTTTTCAGGCATTTCCTCTGAGTACTTGTCATGCATTATTCTTTGATGGATGTCTTTCTGTACATTTGTGGGGTAGTTTACATTGGCTGTTTTATGTCTTTTCCCTTTTTTTTTTTTTGTCACAAGTTTAACTTGAAGAAGAAAATTTAAAATCTGCTTCATAGCTTAGCTTGTTATGTAGCCCTTAATGTGAGGTAATGCTGCTATCTGACAGGCTTCGAGATAACATTGAGGAGCTCCGTCACTCTTTGAAACCCAAGGAACATGCTCTTGAGGCACTGCAACAGTCACTCTTAGAAAAAGAACAGGTATATCTTTCCATCGTGAGCTCACGCTTTGTTTCTGATTGCTAAACCAACTCCCTCCTAAATACCAAGTCCTCAATGTGTAGTGGAGTTGCATGCTTGAAAACTGTTATGCATAAGTTAAGAGTAGTAGGCTGATTTTTCCATAAATGTTAGCTCTCCATATGTATGTTACACGTTAAGTTCTGTTAATCTTTTTTATTTAAAAGAGAATCTAGCAATTTGTCTTTTCAAGTAAATCTGCCTTTCATTTGCAATTCCTCCCCCCCCCCTCTTTAGCTTGCCGTGGTAGGAGCCTTTGGGCACTGGGACTTATATGAGAGAATTAATGCTTAAATAAAGTAGCCCTTTTTTTTATACGTCAAAGTGTTAGTTTCAATTAGGATAGTGCTGACATAGAAGTCACTTATCAACTGCAATAACTGCACTCCTTTCTCTATCTAACCCCATCTTTTCTGGTGTGGTGTGGTTCATTTTCTGTGATCCTATAGATCTTTTACATGTCATTTATTTGACTTCTGACAATCTCCTCTCTCGCTCTCTCTCTCTCTGTCTTTCATAATACCTTCTCATGTTAGCCAACTAGCTTGAGACTAAGGCTTTCTAGTTGTTGTAGATGTTGGACAACATGCGAGGCCTATTACAAGTTTCCGAGGAAAAAAGGCAAGCTTCCATTGTCGAGCTCACAGCGAAACATCAAAAGGTAAATCTTATTGAAGTTGCCTTGACGTAGGGGTGTGCAAACAAATCGAACCGCGCTAGCTGTACCGTAACAATTCGCGGTTAACAATTCAGTTTAGGTTCGGGTTACTAAGCTGTTAATGAACAGCCAAACCATGTATCTTCTTACTATTTTTTTTGTTTTCTTCAATATTTGTGGTCATGTCCTTTGGGGGAATTGTGTTGTCCTTGTTTCTGACTTTCGTGTTCTTTGTTTTCTTCAACCTTTTTTTTTCTTTTTTCTTTGAAGCTTGCATTTGCTTATTAATGCCGTAGATGAACCTCTAAAAACAATCTTTTGCATAACATTACCATTTACTTTCATAATAAATACCTTTGAATCAAATTAAAGGGTTAACCACAATTAAGTGTTTTAACTGTGCTCGGTCAGGGGTGGGCCAACCAAAATTCAGCAACAACAAAAAGTTACCCCCAATGCCTGGCTCCTGCCTATGGCTGGTTAAGGCGTCTTATTTGTGCTCTGTATTTTAGTCATTTTCTTCCTTCTTTCTATTTATTTGTTTTCTTAAAGTTTTTTTAGCTTTCACTTTTTGGCCTTTGCAGCATCTAGAAAATTTCGAACTACAACTTGGTGAAGCAATGTCAGAACAGAACAGAGCAGCGGAAACCATCTCTTCTTTACAGGTAACCTCTTTCTAAACTAACACTTTCTTTACTGAATCGGAACCTCAAGTTAAACATATACTATGTAAATGTGTGTATTTTCTTGAATTACAACAGCATTCTAATGCATCACAAATTGGTGTGAAAAGTTAGTTACAAGTCCTTTAACCAGAGGAATGAGTTTTAGTTTACCGCAATGTTGTAACTGGTCTACCACTCTTGAGTGTGAGCAAAATATTACTGATTCCCCTATTTTCAAAGTGTTTATTTTTGCCTTTGTTCTGCCTGGTGTAGTGGATGTTCTTGGTGAAGTTTCTCATCATTCTATAATGTGTTGGAAAAACTCCACCAGGTTTTAGTTGCTGAAAAAGATTCAAAAATTGCAGAAATGGATTCTGCTTCATCTGGTGAATCAGCTAGGCTCAAAGCTGCCATTGAATCTGTCAAAGGCGAACTCACTTATCAAAAGCAGGAGCATGTATGTCTTTCTGATTGATTGTATGATGTACCTGACTATACAACTTCAGACTCTATTTGTTGGTTTTAACTCCTTGGTTATAGAATCATTGGCAAACTCTGCTCACTTTTCCCATTTCCTTAATCTGTCTTGCGTAATAACTGAACATGTGGTTCACATCTTACTATTTCAGCGCTTCAGTTTCACTTTAAAGTTTTTCTGGTTTCTCCTTTTCTTAAATTTTGTTCTTTTTCTGTTGTTCTTTCAACCTTTATTCTTGGCTGCCATTATATCCAGGAGAAAGAGAAGGAGAACTGGGAATCAACTTGTCAAACAATGAAAGCTAAACTACAAAATACTGAGAGTAACTACATAAGAGCCGAAATCGAAGCTGCAAAAATAAGAAGTAAATTTCTTGCTAAGCACGAAGTTTTTAGTTCTGAGCACCATCACCGGATTCTTGTATAATGAAATACCTTAACCGTTGATGGTCTTGTTTTCCTTTACGTGAAGGTCAACTTGAATTGCAATTGTCTACGCAAACCCAAATGCTCAATGCTCGAAATGCTGATCTGGCAGCCTCTCGGGAACAGGTCTAAACACTATCCTTTTCATGCAAAAGCCTTTCTTATGATGTGGACATTGGCACTTGAAGCATTTTTTTAGAAGTTCAATGATGCTGAAAGAACGGATGTGGTACTCCTAATTTCCCACTAGAATAATAAGATCATCAACTCCTTTGTTGCCCCTGATGCAAACTGTGTTAATTGAAAGCAGGCTTTCACGAGGGGGGTTCTGAGTTCCCTCTGAATTTTATGACAGAATGCGACCCATGGGATCAGCAAATCCTGTGATGCCTAAGATGTGAGTTGTGCTCATTGAAAGAAGAATTTTTGAGGGAGGTTATGAGTCCCCTGCTGATCTTGGTGAGACAAAAAATGCGGAGTGAGCGCAAACATCCCCCTCATTATAAATGAAGCCTGGGGTGCTTATGCTTAATGCTAATTGTAGAAGTTTGTGGTACCAACCTAGCTTGATTTTAGTTGATATTTTCAAAATGTTGTATTTCATCTAAAGCTTCTTTTATTACTCCGTATGTTGAATACCTTTTCACGATGTCCACTGGATTTCTAGCTTTGTACGCTATAAGATGGTATTGCTTGATGGATCACAATGTCTTTAAAACTCCTATGCAACTGCTGATACTTTGGCACATTGCTACATAACTACAACGTTCATCTGCAGTGCTGATGCAGACTCATGTATCTTTATTCGATTATGACTTTGCAGATAAGTCGACTAGAAGCTGAATTTTCTTCCTACAAGGTCCGTGCTCACTCTCTTCTTCAAAAGAAAGATGCGGAGCTTGCATCAGTGAAGGATTCTGAGCAAGTCAAAGCTTTGGAGGAAGCATTAAAAGTACAGTCTTGTATTCTTTCTTCTCATTTGTATTGTAACAAATATTCTGCAGGCAAATGATTTTTAATTGGCTCACCATAAGAGTGACCATAACTGGATAAATGATGGGCAAAAAGTGTGAAGCTTTTGGTAACGGCAACTGTTTGCTCTTCAGGAAGCTGAGAATGAAATAGTGTTGTTCTCTTCAGAAAGAGATAAGGCTGTCCATGAGCTTCAGAATGCTATGGCCAATTTTGAAAAGGAACTGTCAGCAAGGTACTCATTTTGGTCTCGATTTTGTTTTTGATGAAGGCTTTGTTTTACCGAAAGAGTGTTGTTTTGGGATGTAACTCACACTTCCTATAAGTTGAAAAATGACAATCAATTGCATTTCCACAAATAATCAGTTGTATCATCAGTTTTTTTTTTTTTTTTTTTTTTTTGGGTAAATGGTAAGTTATATTAAGCTCAAAACCTGGGAAATGTCCCAGAAGTTACAAAACTGATTTACAACCCAAACTTGCTAAATAAAACAGAAAACTGTATCATCTGAGCCCTACTCTACTTATCTATTGTTCATCATGTCCCAGTTATATCTGTCAGTTATCCTGTTCATTACAATGTAACTAATACTGTCAATTACCTGCCTTTTGATGTTCATGAGGTATTGATGGTTCATCTGGCTCACTAGTATTTAAGATAGCTGATGAATGTGTGATGGCTATTAGTTATAGGATGACTAACATACACCGACGGCTAGCAATTTTGTGCATTTAGAAGAATCTTGAGAATTGTTGTTTTGCCTTTTTTAAGTGCCACATTATCCCACTATAGATGAAAATAGCAGAAATTATCCCAATCTTCAAGTAATAGTAACACTGCTATGCATCACATATCAGAGATGCTGCTAGAAAGAATGCTGATCAGGTCATAAGTGAGTTGCAATTGAAGCTTGAATCTCAGATTATCCACAACCAATCAGAAAAGGATGCTTGGGAGTTGAACTTGCGGAATTTGGAAGAGACATGGCAAGGTAAAGCATTTACATGAATTTTTTATATCTGCTTGTAGCAATTGACCTCTTAACTTTTAGATGCTCATTATCTTTTAACTGTTTGCCCAAATATTTCAGAGAAACATGAAAAGCTGAAAGCTGAAAAGGAGGCATCCCGTACACCTGATGTTCAGGAGGAGATGGAAGAACTCAAACTTAAATACAGAAGATTGAAAGTATTCTTTTAACTTGACTTGATTACAACACTTTGGTGACAGAGGATATATTTCATCACAATTGTACTTCTTGCTGGCAGGAAGAGCATGATTCTTTTCGCGATCTTGCTGACAGAATGATCGAGGAAAAGGACAAAGACATCTCAAGGCTTTTGAATGAAAACAAGAAACTTCATCAGTCTTTAGACTTCAAACTGAAAGTGCGTCAAATTTTACTCCCTAGTATATAATGAATTTGAATTTATTTTTGACGCAGCCCCCTACTAGTGGTTGTCACTAGATAAGTCAAATGTCCGGGGAATAGGAACATATCAGATTATCTCAGCTATCTGAAAACAGTCAAGGTTCTCCAGTTTCCCTTTTTTACATGATTCTACCATGGGAGCCCAGAGATAATAAGAAACAAAGATAAGGGCCCAAGGCAGCCTCTTCCTAGCCCATAAGATTGTCACCTGAAACATGAATTCTCAAACTAGTTTAGCTTACTAGTGTTGTCCTTTTAGGTGGTTCATACTGAGTCACAAATGTCACTTATGGGGTTGAACCAGGCCTTAGCCCTCTGTTGGCTTTGTCACTAGCCTCACTCCATTGTCTCTCATGACATTATTAACCTTTTTTCAGGGAGGTGATGGTGATGTCAATTCCAGAGGTATGGAAGCTTTGCAGCTTTTGTCTTCCTTTGTATATGAATTACTGTGGAGGCAGGTTATACCTTCTAAATTATTGCATTGACGAAAGTTTTTTTTTGTTATGGATCATCATCAGTCCTACAGATGCAAGACAGTTCCAGCACATCTGTCGCTGAAGAGCAGATTCTGGTATGTTTACTATCTACTATGCTCTTTTCTCCGCAATGATATATAGACTGTATTTAAATCAAAAGAAGAACCTCTGCAATACTGCATCAACAATGGCTTTATGCACTATAGAGGCTTTTTGGGTGGCTCTTGCAGACATGCCTTTGTGATGAATGATTTCATGCTGCACCTTGCTTACTCTTTCCTAACTCCGTTTTCTTTGATAAAAAATCTGAATGTTCTGTCGCCACAGTTTCCATGAATTATGGTGAGTAATCTATGATTATATCTCCTGTATGTGGCAAACATGGTGCTTTATTGCACATCGTCTTGATTCTATTGTGGTGGTGGTGGTTGGGAGGGGGGGGGGGAGGCAGGTATGGCTTTGACTTGATATGCAGTGATCAACTTGGAATGGGTCAGGCATGTGATTAAAGTTGCTTCGGTATGATAATGCTGTTTATCTTTCTCTTTCTAGATATTGGCAAGGCAGCAAGCCCAAAGAGAAGAAGAGTTATCACAGTCACAGCGCCACATCCTTGCCCTTCAAGTGAGTGTACTTTAATAATAACGAATTCAATCAGGTTCATACCATTTCTGACTCTCCTTTCATCACTTAGGAAGAAATAGAGGAGCTTGAACGCGAAAATCAGCTTCATGGCCAACAGGTATGGGCGCTCAGCTACTACTTCATCTTTTTCGAAAAAGTTGTTTGGACTAGGTTTTATGTAGCTAAATGTGATGTACTTACTCTATATCCTTTAAATAGTGCTCCTCTTAGAGAATGACACATGAATTGAGGAAATCAGTTTGGTGTTACTTATAAGCCCATTCACTCAGTTTGTTCCTAGCCAATTCAGCTCTTTATTTGCACATGCCATGCCAACCCATAGTGAGTTGATGAACCATTTGTTCCTTAAAAACATTAAGGGCCATTAAAGCATCACTCCACAGAGAATTGAGGGTCTACTTCTGAATAGAGGGTGTTTCCAATTAGCCATTTCCGATATTTGATTGAGTCAACCATGTTCGTATGCTTTTGGAAGGGTTTTAATCAGTAGTCTGAATCCTGCATTTTATGTTGCCATTTTGACTTTATGCTTCCTGGCAGATTTGGGTTGGTGATATCATTTATCTGTTAAACCTTGGGGCCATTTCCTCAAATGAGAGCCTAACCCCTTAGATACTTGCAAATACAGGTATCCATGTTGAAAGAGGAACTCCGGAGTATGGACAGAGCACAAAAGAGGGAAGGGGTTGATATGACCTATCTCAAAAATGTTGTCCTGAAGCTTCTTGAGACTGGTACTTGCTTAAGATGTCTTCCAAATTTTAAAGCATGGACTGCACCTTTCATGATACCAGACGTCGTTATCAATTCTTTAGAAATTTCGTAAATTGCATCAGTGACCAACTTTTTTACATCTTTTGAAGGTGAGGTGGAAGCTTTGCTGCCTGTAATTGCTATGCTTCTTCAGTTCAGTCCTGATGAGGTGACAATATCTTATTTCCTTCCTTTTTATCTTTTAATTTGCTACGGTAGGGAAACAAGGTTGATCATATGGGGTAGGACCAATCCAACTCAATCCATTCTAGTATCTAAGACGATGTTATTTACTCTATGGACTATAATGGAACATTCGAAATAAGTAGGAAGTGGATGAATTTAGGATGCTTCTTAATCTTTTGTTTAACAGTTGATCTTACTGTTAGAATGGTCTTCCTCCTGTGTATGCTGAATGCGAGCAATGGAGAATTTGGCTGGTTTAATTCACTCATGCTGTTGCGTTGTGTCATTGTGTGTAGGTACAAAAGTGTCAGCAAGCCTATCGTAGTTATACCGAGGCATCCCCTGGCTCAGTGAATGATGCTTCAAGTCTTTCTCTTTTCTCAAGGTTCACATTTTACGCTGGAAAGTAATTATGATGCTAACGAGAGTTCCTCGTTAACAAGTGAGGACGGTCTAGATTTGCATATACACAACTGATCAATTACTGTCAAAGTGTCAATAGGAGAAAAGTTTTGCTGAAAAGAACCAGAGATTACAGAGACATACATTTTGAAGGCAAATAGTCAAAAAAAAAAAAAAAAATTATCTTATAGGAGTTATTTCCCTCTTCGATTAGAATTCCCGCCCATCCCTGTTTTGTAGATATACAACAGGATGATTCTTTCTGTAATTGTTCAACCAGTTAGAATGATTCTTTCTGTAATTGTTCATTCATTGCATTGGAAGAGGAAGGAAAAGATGAGTTGTGAGATTTGGTAGAACAGGAACATGTTTTTTAAAATTTTTATCGCAAATACAAATTAAACTTTTAGCTTAATGGGTTGAGCACTGTAACAAATTCTGTAAAAACAACTGTTGGCTCAGTTGCAATATCTGGTTGTGTTCTGTAATGTACCAAAAGAAAGAGGGTGATGAAGCCAAAGATTATTAGCTGTATTGATTGACCGCGGTTACAAAGAAACCACCAATGAGTTCTCTTTGGTTAAGCATTCTAAATACTGAATTTGATTGTATAGTCAGTAACTATACAGTGAGTTCCTAGTTGTGCATGAGAAAGAGAGCTGGCTCACATTCTGCAGCAAACCCGAACTTGGAGGTCGAGTACTTACGATATACACCATTTAGTTTCCCAGTAGCGGCCTTCTGGTGGAAGCCGACAATCAGCTTGGAGCATTCCCTGCAAGCACCGTGTATCCCGGGTCAAAATTATGGCAACAGAAAGCATTGGTCCGCTAAAAGCAAAAATCGTGAATACTCACAGAAGTTGATATTCCGAGTAGTTGGTGTAAAATTCACAGGTCCTGTTCCATTTCTTGAAGCCGTAAAGCGTAGACTGGGCTGTGTAGACAGCAGCTGCGGCTAACAGCGAGGGCGGAAACTTGATAGTCTCGTACTCCACCAAGGACAGTTCTGTGAGGTAGAAGGACAGAAGCTGAAGCTTCCTGTCAGATTGAGCAGCCTTGAGGAACCTTGTTAGGAAAACGTAAGGCGTAGGCAAAGACATGTTGAATTCCAATGTGTTGAGGATAAGTCTCTCCTGTCAAATTGATATACATTGAATTAGATTTTACTCTCAAGTTAATTAAAGAAAAAGGAATCAAAGATTGAATGAATTAATAAGTGGTACCATCTGAAGAAGATGATGCCTGGTGTAAGCTTTGTCAGAAATGAAGATCAAGTCGTCGACAATGGGAACAGAAACTTCTTCGTACTTGCAGGCGATGAGCATCGCGATTAAGCCAACCAGTTGAAGCTTATTCCTGGCCACGGTATGCCTGGCTAGGAATCTATCTATAATACTTACAGTGAGAAAGAGGGTCTCGTCCCTGAGCTCGAATTTGTGATGCACCTGTTCATTTATTATTTATTATTTATTGTTTATTTGAATGAATTTGTGGTACAAGTTGTTGTTAATTACCTCAATTAGCCAGTCAATAAGTATGGCTCTCATCTTGTGATTAATGTCAGGCTGTTGTGACATGTAATCAATGCTGCAGGCCTCCATTTTGGTGTAATAGCAATAGAGATCATCAACGTAGTCGGCAACACACAGGGGATCTTTGGCGTCGCGGCCGTCGATATCCAAGATAGTAGCCTCCTCATCAAACACAACTTCTGATTTCTCAACACTCTTCTTTTCACCACCCAAAGTGTTACTATTGTCATCATAAATCATAACAAAATGATATTAAATAAAAAATAAAAATAAAACAAGGATGACCGGAGTAATTAATTACAGTACTTACTGATTGGGTCTTTTGTTGACAAGATGAGGATGACAAGGTTGGTTGTTCTGGTCAATCACAGTGAGTGGTCTTCGTCTTCTTTTCTGCCCAAACTTTGTGCTATCCATTTCCGATGTACCTTTACACATATTTACCGGATCAGTATAATTATCTTATATTATCTTATGTTAATTAACTCCGGCAACAGATTTAAAATACAAGTTACCTGCTGACAATCTGACAACACTTTAGTTTTCGTCAGTGATCATTTTTAATATCGAAATCTGACGAGAGAATGAACAGAATGAAGAGTGAAGAAGAAGAAGAAGAAGAAGAAGAAAGAGCGGAGAAATGGACTAATAAAGATTTGTTTAAATCAAACGGCTAGTGTGAAATGTGAGTGTAATGTGGCCGTTGTAGTGTATTTGATACTCTACGCCTTCTCTTTTCTTTTGTCGGGGAGCTACTAGCTAACGGTCACTTCTTCTTGTGCACTGACAAAACCTACTATTTCCTCCTTTATTCATTCATTTATTTCTTTATTTATTCTAAACCACTGGATACTTAATTATCAAGCTAATACTACTATTAATCACTCCTCTGTTAATTCATTAAGCAAGTACTTTAGCTAACCCCGTCCATTTAATATTAACTGTTTTCCCTCAGTATTTAGGATTTACTTTTCCACAGGTGTACTCTATACACGTCTCCAACTTAATTTGCACTTGATTCTTTTTATTGACCCAACGTAAAAGAAAATGAAATAATTGATTCCCCATTTCATTTGCACACATGATGCATGGAAGGCCAGGCACATAAATCTCGAGTTTCTTTCAATCTAAACATGAAAATTGAGAGAAAACTCTGTCAAGTATCTTACAAAAAATATGTAAATCATTGAAAAGAGCTAAATACTAAATATTGAGAGAAGGCACTGTGATTTCTGCATGACTATGGAAAAAATTGTACAGTACATTGTTTAACAAGGTATAACTAAATTGAATTACTCCAGTTCCTGTGAACTATTTCCCTTACCAAAAGAAATTTCAAAAACCCCCCAAGAAATATGTCAACATATGTGGTAGAATTGAGATAAAATTTAAGTTTTGGAATGAGTTTTGTAATGTTCACCGACTCCAAAACTTAAATTGTTGTACCATCAGTGTCGTTTATCCAATTCTTCAGCTATCTCGGCAGTATTTAGGGTTCGGTTGCCCGTAAATTTCCAATATCCAGCAGAGTCACTACAATTATAGCTTGCTTGGACAATAATGGGGACTGGAACTGAACTCTCGGCATTAACCTGCAACAAGTTCACATAACTGACATAAGAGACTCGTATGCTTCACTAACAGACTACCTTAAGTTCAAAGAAAGCATAACCCAAAGCTCAAGGGTGCAGTATGAATGGGATTAAACTCTACATGAGCATGGTTCAAGTTTGTGTTAACTTGGAAGTTGAACTCAAATCCTTCAATTACTGATAAGTTGCAATTCTAAATGGAGCAATTAAAGAACAGCAAGCTACCTCTTTAGCAACAGATGCCCACTTCTTACTCAGTCTGTACAACAAATTGATTCATTTGAAAATGCTTGAATTTTCGTGCTCTCTTCATGCCAGTACGCTCATCTCGGGACCCAACTCCAACATGTGATTCCTTTTCTTCTCTATCATCTTTGTGAGCCGTACACTTATCACCTTTGAAGATGTCGGAGAGACTTAACGCATTCACCACGTCCTTAGGAAGCTGTTCTTTTCGTTGTATTTTCACTTGGGGCACCTGTTCTAGGACAGATAGTATCTTCTCTGGAGCGTAACCTGTTCGCTGTTTTCCGGTTCGAGTTACCTTCCCTAACACATCAACTATCTCCTTAGAACCCTGACTTCCAGGGCTGCTCACCTTCCCTAGCACACTAAGTATCTCCTTAGGTGTCTGAGCTTCACAGTGTTTTTCCAGCTCCACCTGAACATTCTTAAGGGGTACCTTCTGCAATGAGAGAAGCTTCTTAACATCTTTCACCACCCCTTTCTTTAGCTGCTGTCTTTTTTGTGCTAGCTCCTCGCAGCTTAAAATCTCTCTCAGCTTCTCCTTGACAAACTTCTGCTTCAAATCAGTTGTTTGCTTCTTCTTTAGTTTCTTGACTATTACTTGATCCTTATGATCGTTAAGCACTCCTCGTCCTCGTTTTGCCCCACCCTTGAATTTTTGTGTTTCAATCCTAGAGATTGATGAACTTAGATCATCTACCTGCAATTCCACGACTTTACGCAAGTCATTCCCTTTCTCGGCGGCAAGCTTGCCATACATCTCCCCAGACTTCATTGTATCCATAATGATTTTGCCGAGAGCAAACCTGGTCTCCACCATGTCCCCCTTCCCAAGTAAATTGTAGTCAATGCTGTAATAGTGCCTTTCCTCCCTCAACGACTCAATATCATCCAGCAACACTTTAAATATTGCAGACACCTCTTTGCCAGCGTTCTTTGATATCAAAACCTTATTAACCACATTCAGAAGAAAATGTTAAAAATGCTTGATGATATCCTCACCAAATATATAATAAAAAAGGCAAGAAGAAGATAAAACTGAATACAAGCCAACTTAAGATCTACAAAGCAACTGCCAGCTAGTTCTGTGGGACAGTAGATGCTTCAAACACAAAAGATGGGACAGTAGATGCTCCAAACACAAAAGATGCTGGGCATAGGGCTTATGCAATGTACGGTAATGGCATAGGGCTTATGCAATGTACAGTAATGGCATAGGGCTTATGCAATGTAGGTAATGAAGTTCTCAATTCCGACACTAAAGGGCAGCCCATTGCACATTGGGGTCTTCGCAAAGCGAGGGTCCGGGGAAGGGTCCCACCACAAGGATGTATAGAGGGCAAGCCTTCCCTTGTTACTTTTTGGACAAGAGGCTGACTTGAACTCGTGACCTATCGATTACATGGCAACACCTTTACCGGTGCGCCACAGCTCCCCTTCTTCTCAATTCCGACATTGGCAAAATTAATTTTCATAAGAAAGATCAGCCATTTGAGATTAACTATTAAGGCAACTACGATATTCTTAACATTTTACCCTTGTTATGTTTTTAGTCATTATACTTTCAGCCATTCAATTCACACATTCCAACCACCATCAGTCCATTACCTACACGGCTACACCTATGTCTGCTCTATAAGACTATTCATCACCACCCCACCTTTCTCTTCCACATTGAGAGAGAAGAGATGGTACGCCGAAATGCTGACAGAAATGATGGAGAGAGGAGAGAGGCTCATTTCTGGGGGTCAACAGGATCAGGTTAGAGGTGTCAATTTTGGAGCTAGACATTAGACAAAGTACTGGGGGGTGATTTTGGGGCTCAACAGACGGGGTGAGGGAGAAGTGACCAAGGCACAGCTCCAAAAATTATGGGAATATTCTAGTTGTAGTCATCCTCCTCTGCCTCCCAATGAATTTTTGCCAGCTCTACGTAAATGCATGGACTCAGATTAAATAACTTGAGAAATTTCACATCTATTTTGCAGCTGAATTTCAGTTCATACAAATGAAGAGCTCATGCAGGTAAATTTGCGACAAGGATGTGAGTCTATACGTGTGCCCATGTATCCAAGAGAAAGGGGAGATACAAAATCTTACCAAACCAGAAGACGGAGAAGATGGGTAACGGTTCATCGCTATACGAAGACTTTCAGAATCTGTCAGCATATCTACAGAATCTAGTACCAATGATGCAAAATTAGCAACTCTTTGTGCAAGATCTTCATCTGTTACGTCGTTCGAGGACTTGAGAATCTCCGGCATAAAATCTACATTCCTTACAGAAAGTTCTCTGGCAGCTGTTACACCTTCTTTCCAGTTGCCATGGTACAGAAGTGAAGATAAAGTCCAAACTACAATAGCATCTTGAGGATTATTGACCAACGCAAGGTGGAAAGCCAACAGGCTGACCCTGTGATACAAAACAGTGTTAAAAAGTTATTTTCCATATAGTGTAACTCTCGTTTTCTTCAGCTTTCCCATATACTGTCTATTCTCGTCCATGCCCTCTTCCTCCCATCCCCAATTCCCTTCCTGCGGTAGCTGAAGACACATGTCCGAGCTCATCAGCAACCACCAGAGAATGCCTACATCCCTGATCTCGGAATAAGAGAGATTTCCGCATAAGCAGCATATACTACACCACTCATAAAGACTAAACCAAGGTCTGACTCCGTATTTAACGCAACAGTTCCTATCCAGGCTTTTCTGCTATCTAGGGTACAAACGATTACCCGCTTAGGCATTTCATGGTCATGTTAAGGCATCAGCCAAGCAAAAGAAGTAAAGAACAATATCAGATGAAGGAAACTTGCTCACCACAGGCCAGAATTGCAGGGTTGGTCACATGAAGTCACCTTATCCAGATTAAAGAAAAGTTTCTGCAATACAGAAATATCAAGGTAAGCAAAATCAACATAACAACATTGTTGCCTGTACAGCTGTACTTGATGTAATTGTACAGCCAGGCACCCACTAAACATCATAACTATAAGTGGTCTCTTTAGTATTTATAATACAACACAAACAGCCAGGAATTCAGGATCAAACTGTCAAATTTTTTATTTGTAACACATGCTTATTTTGGAAAAAACAGAAGCAGCTGGCTGCCACACGCTATCATGGAACACGATGCAACCAGATAGTGAAGGTTCTGAAAGTCACCTAAAAAATTCAAATATGCCACCAAGGGGGTGGCGCCCAATTATTTTATTTTATTTTTAAGAAAAAGACACCTATGTACAAAGAAGAGCTAATTAAGCTCTTAAACCATCGTGAGAAATTTTATCCAAAATAGCAAAAAAGGGAATGTCAACAGTCAACTTGTCAAGTGTTGGTGAGGATGTAACACCTGACTCCAACAAAACAACCACCTCAAAAAGCGAAAAACTGTTTCAGTTGGTGTGCCGAAACAATATGATAAAAAAAGGGAGGGTGATTTATTTCAATCCAAGTACACCGCAATATCACCAAAAATACAGCAACCTCAAAAATGTGATATTACACATCATTAGAATTTGGACATGACACCAATCAGGCCACGACAAACAGTTATGAGACAGTACGATTAAAAAAAAAAAAAAAAAGGGATGATTTGATTGATTTCTTTCACTCCAAGTACACCGCAATATCACCAAAAATACAGCAACCTCAAAAATGTGATATTAGACATTATTGAAATTTGAAATTTTGACGTGACACCAATCAGGCCACGACAAACAGTTGTGAGACAACCATATTTTGAAGCTCATCATAGAGGGCTCAACCGGGTTATCTCTTGTAAACATAATATTCTTTTGGGGAAGGAGAAGCCCTTTCTAGAAGCCTCTACCTCTGCCGAAAAAGTGTGAAAAGTAACTTTGAAGGCTTCAAGCACTACTTACGGGGAGGAAGGGGATACCAAAAAGAAAAGGTATTTAGTTTCACAAGCCACCTTCGCATTGACCATCCCCCATTAAAGGACTTACCAGCATCATTGCAGGAGTTTGTTTATTGGAGCGTTCAGCAAGATATGCAGCCTAGAACATAATTTGAGATATCACCCTGTTAAATGGTGCATTTAAACATGACAAGCAGACAGCTAAGATCAATAAAAGTTACTCACATGTAATGGAAGCAAAAGCTCTAAAATGTTGAATCTTTTGAGGAGGAGGAGGGAACGCTCAGCAGCCCCATATGATAGCATATAATTCAACTCCATCATTAACCTAGCCTATGCAGTTAGATTTGCCAGGAGTCAGAAACAGTATGCGCTTTTCCTACAAATTAAAGCATCTACAATGTAACCTATAATTATTCAAGTAATATAGATAAACTGCTTCAGCCAAAGAAAGTCTCTGGTGCAAAGGCACACAATCAAACAAAATGTACAAGCAGAACTGTAGATAATAGGAAACTTAAAATTACTATTTGTTCAATTATAATTTGCCAAAAGCTAAAATAGCTTCAGGAATTGCTTCATTAGATTTTGTAGACTATGATCCACAATAGCATAACAGATATGACTATATTTGTGTTCTTGGCCCTCTTTTCGTACAAGGGTCCTTGATGTTTCTTTCGTTTTTATTCAATGCAAGAGAGGATATCATAATATTTTAGAGGACACCAAGGAGATCCTTAATGCCTCTATATTCTTTAATAAAAAGAGCTACTTGTACTAGAATTGACATCCATATGCACATAACAATACCTTATCCAAGGTCATAATAGAGGCATATAGACTACAAATCGCTTTCTCGGTGTCATTTGCAAATGTGAATCCAAGGCGAGCAGCTATTCTTACTCCCCGCAATATTCTTGCTGCACAAACGAATTTTTGAGAACGGAAATAAGAATTAACGGTTCATATTCAGCCACATTAGGAGTGACAATGTACACAACGTACCACAATCTTCTTCAAATGACAGATGAGCAGGTAGCAGAGTTCGTAACTGAGAGCATTGAAACAAGAAATATGTTAATAACCAGTAATAAACACACACACCAAACTTAAAATTAAAAAGAAACACACAATTAGAGAGATGATAGTAAAACACCTTCATGGCTGTCAAATCTGTCATTCCATCGGAATAATCGTATATTCTTTGAGCAAAAGGGTCATAGAAGAGACTGCAAAAAATTAACAGAAAGATGAGCATGGAAGTCACAGAATCCCTTACTCCAGTACATCCAAATCAACACAAGTAACATAAGCGAAAAATAAGACCAAAATGAAGAGAGGGAAGATGGGCATGCCTGTTGATCGTAAAGTCTCGATGTAAGGAATTCCTCCAGCGCAAAAAATCCTTGGCATCATAGGGTTTGGGTATATCTGTGAGATGAACATCTTCTTTGTGGGTGGCACCCTTGCCCAATGTTTCAAAACTAGAGACCTCAATAGCAGAACCTCTAATGTGAACCCTACAAATTGGAAACTTGCGGCCGACAATATATGCACGATGGAACTTTTTTTTAATCTAACAAAGGAAGCAAAAGTGAATACAAATTGCATTGTTCATAAGATATGATATGAAATGATAAGTGATAAGTGATAAGTGATAACCTCTCCAAGAGTGGCGGTGGTGATGACGTCGAAATCTTTAGGAACTTTATTAAGAAGCAAATCTCTAACACATCCACCAACCAAGTAAGCATCAAAACCTTCATTCTGAAGAATCCTGAGAAGTATCCTTGAAGAGTCAGGAATCATGGAAAGTGTAATACCAAGGGACCTCGAATCCAGCTTTCTCCAGTACGAAGTGTCAACACGACCTATTGATTAATTAGTTGAATTACAGTCACTGCTTTAATTAATTAATACTGTAAACATCAAGTCTAAGAATAGCAAGGGAGAAAGATGATTACCCGAGGGAGAGGTGGCAGGCATGGGTTCTGGTTTGGGACCAAGCTCAGACCTTGTTGCTTCCACAGCAGCAGCAGCCGAATGAGAGAACCTCTGTCAAAGGAAATAATAATTAAGTCAAATCAGAAACAAAAGCCCGCAAAGTGTTTGATGAAATGCCACACTGAAACACAAAAACCTGCAGCAGCTGCAGTTGAACAACAGACTTGAGACAAGGAAACGTGCGTTTCAATGCCGCCATTACAATCGGAGTTGAACAACAAATTTGTCCATGAACTTGTCACACCGCTCTATTCACTATTCAATACCTCTTCTACTCCTAACCCTTTTTTTTTTTTCGTTTCTCCTCTCCTGAGGTAATCGACTAATCGTAATTCGTAGAGCTTGTACCTTTTTTTCCTGTTTTAACTCTTTTTAAGTCATCTACGAGTCTATATGAGTGTGTTCATCTCAGTCGCATGATTGCCGGTGATATACTCCCTCTCGGCCTTTTGTTTTTCGACAGACTCTCACTCGGCTTTCATTAATCGGATAGGCTAATACTCGACGAGTATATATGAGTATATGTTAATATTTTAAATGTAATGTGATTTAATTGGTGATGGGATAGTGGAATGAAAATGGGATAATATTAACGGGTGATGTATAAGTGAAAAAAGAAATAATAATATGATAAGTGAGTATTAATTGATAATATAATAATATCGTTGATAATAATATTATAACAAAGATGTTATTTACATGTTAGTAATTAATAATTTATTGAGAGACAACCATGTTATTTACATCGTGATCCCATTTATATAATTAGTGACCATTATACTACTTTTGGTAATTGTTTTAGTTAATGACCTTGACACTTAATCTAAGATTTGCAAAGGGATTACTTTATAAGTTTTACCTAATTTTATACTCTGATATCCTCCAAAATCATTGATAATGTGATTTGTAATAGTAAACCAATACGATCACTAAGAGTATTATCGTGGTTACAAGCAAGGTAAAAAGAGTCACTTTGTAACACAAGATAATAGTCTCTCAATAAATTAATAAATTACCGAGAGACCGTCTTTTATGAGACTTTGCGCTATTTTCGATATTGTGATTGACAACTCTATTTCTATTTTCAATATTAGTTAACATGTTAGTACAACTCTACAAATAAATTAAAAATGATCCCGTGAATTCACGGGGCCAAAAGCTAGTTAATAATCAAACACACAAAATCAAAGAGAAACTAAAACAACCCATGCCTTGCCTACATGCATAACATTTTGTTAACTTACAAGTCTTTCTTCTTCTTTTTTTGGAATTGAAAATACTTGTGGTCTACTTTTTTTTTTTTTATTTAACCTCAAGGTCTCTAATATTTCGTAAAACCTCCACCACCTTTTCCATGCAAGGCCGGGATTTTGGATCTGGTCTGAGGCATTTGACAGTGAGTTGAGCCAAGTCCCATGCCGTCTTGAGTGAATACTGACCCTCAAGACGTCCATCCATGATGCTTCTCAGCTTATTCTTATTAGAGAGTCCTGGTTTGGCCCATTCCACAAGATTTTGCTGGCTTTTGGGACGGTTCATATCAAGTGCTCGCAACCCTGTCATCATCTCAAGCAACACCACGCCAAATCCATAAACATCACTGTTCACATACAAGTGACCTGGTGAAAGTTGGTCTGAGTTACTACCCATTTACACATTTCACATCACAACGATTGCCAGATATACGTGCTACTGGTAATAATACATCTTTGACAAACTTATAAACAAGACCCATTACCTGTTGCAACATACTCAGGGGCAGCATAGCCATATGTGCCCATGATCCTGGTTGTTACATGTGAATTTCCACCCGATGGCCCCAATTTGGCCAAGCCAAAATCGGATATCTTTGCAACATAATTCTAAATTCAGTAAGAAAACAGAAGAAACTGAGGTCAAACTTGGTGATGTAGATTAGTGCAGAGTGCAAAATTATCCATTAAGTGAAAATTTTAGATTTAATTTCCTTGGACTCCTGGCCAAATACTTATTTCATGCACATCATTTTATGGTGTAGAACAGTTGAAGAATAGGTCACAGAAGAAGTTGCTTTCAAACTTCAAATCCTCAATTAATTACAAGTAGCACATAAAAACATTTGGTGCTGCAAAAGCAAGAGATGCATAAACCAGTGACCATTTGTAAACTCTACTCCTATGTCCTTATTCTTCTGCTGTTTGGGTTACTATCTTGCAGTGGTCAATATTACAAGGATGACTCTCAAACTTACTGCGGATTTGCAGATGCAATAGAGGAAAGGCTCCAAGAAAAAAGAATATCCGTATTGCATCAGCAGCTACCCTATATAAGCTGTGAGCTGAACGACATCATAACTATCACAGACCAAGCCAAACATACAAATCAAGTTCTTATTTGAAATAGAGCTGTGTTTATACTAGGACTATTAAGAGCAGATTGTTTTGGAGTTGTTTTTATTTTTGGCTTTTGCTTCCCTCTTTTGGTTAGCCTTGGGTTGGTTTTGGGGGATTGTAACTAATCCTAACTGATTCCTTCGGGAAAAAAAGAAAAAAAAAAAAGCAGAAAATTTAAAATTTTATACCACATCAAGAAGTATGTTTGAGGCCTTAAAATCCCGGTAGATCACTTTCTCATCCGAACTATGCAGAAAAGCAAGACCCTGAGCTACGCCAAAAGCTATACTCATACGCCTTTCCCAACTAAGTGGTTCCATGGAAGGATTCCCTGCGCAATAAGAGGAAGCTCACCATCTCCAATACAGAGCACTTATATTAATTTCGACAGAGAATGGCTTCATAACATACTCCTGAACAGATGGTTTTCCAAGTTTCCTTTGGGCAAATACTCGTAAACAAGTAGCAATTCCTTATCCTCCCAGCAATACCCCAACAGTTTAACCAGGTTGGGGTGGGATAGTCTTCCCAAGAAGTTGACCTCTGACTGCATTTTGAGCAGAATCCCGAGTAAGAAAATAATAACAATTCTACTACTTTGAAAATTACTGTCTCCCTTAATGAAAACTTTTGAGTTAAATTCCCTTGGCAATCAGTCAAGGAGAGTCTGGATCAAAGTAAAGTTGTAGCCTAGGATTACGCATTAGGCCTTTCCAAGTCCCTAACCTGTATGCTTTTTCTATCACCACAAAGGATAAAAAGGCTATCATAATTGGATTATGGATGAAGAAATAGAAATCATAAATGCAAGAGGCCGCTTAAGTTACATACTTAGATAGTTACATCTATGGGGGCTAACTAAGGTCAGGTCGATAAATCGTCCAACAGTGTCACAAAAATTACAATGGTAAAAGGGCAATAAATAAAGGGGAAAAAAATGACCTGCCACTCTTGAAAACCTTGGACACTCTCAGAATTCAACTTCTTGACGGCAACAGGAAATTTGGCGGAGGATAAAGCAAGTTGATGATGAATCCAGCCCTTGTAAACTCTCCCAAAGCCACCTTCACCCAGGAGGGTTTCGGGCCTGAAATTCTTGGTAGCACTCTTCAACTCGGCAAAACTGAAGACCCTCAAATTTGGGCTTTCTAGAATTTCTCCAAAAGAAACTCCGCTGTTATTGCCCCCTGAGGTTGAACTCCATGTGTCTCTTCCCGAAACTCCTGTCAGACGGAAATTTGACTGACAGCAAATGTTAAATCCAACCCGGAAGGGTGAAAGGACGGAAGGTGTGCGAATGTCATACCTGAAGAGAAACAAGGCGTGAGCATATCAGGGAGTATGACTACATCAGGAGGCCTGCTGGTTCCTCCACACCAACCTATAAAGTTACCCATTCCTCTCTCTTATTGATCAAATAACTCCATGCATGACCACAATTCAACACTTCAACCCATAACAATATCAACAAATTAGCCTCCAATCCTCTGAGGCTCTATAACATACGTAGTATCTTTATACAACACTTATTATAAAACAATTTATTATAAAACACAAAAGCTTGTGAATAATTCAGTTTCAATACTCACAGAAATGAAACGAAAGGAGCGTGTGATTCGCGGCGGACGAAAGTCGGTTTCAGGTGCCCGACTCCCTGCAACACAAGGTTATAATTGATAAATGTATGATGACGATTGATCAAAGGTCAAAAAAGGGAGACATATAAATTCTGGGTGTCGCCCCATGTTTCACCAAACCCCATGACGAATGTGCCAATAAATAAATCCTTGGATTGCTTCATTTCTCCTGGAGATATTCAATTCTACTCCGTATTATAATTATACTGTATGAGTATCATTTACGCTCTTGTCAATCTCACTCAACCCCACAAATTTAGCCGTTTTTCGACTTCTTTATGCCTCGGTGCTGTTGCTCCTTAGATTTACACCAACTTTTTTTTTTATGGGTAATCACTCTTCGGATCTCGAAAATGCTACCTCGTTATCTTGTGGACTGGATTTTTATGTTGGGTTAATGTCCATCTTCCACCCAATCCCCATGGATCAACTTAACATGGGTCGTAAATTTGACCTACAAAAAGTCTCACGAAAAACCATATTTAAAATAAATTATTCAAATAGGCACAATCACACATTTTTTTATAACACGGGGACCCGCAATCGCTTTCTTAGATGCACTATGGGTAAATCGAACCCCTCAGGAGTATGCACAGTTGCACAGTATACAAGTCACGCAAACAGGTGAACCAAGTAAGACATATTTGCATGTGATAGCAGATACTCGGAAAAGCATAATCTCAAACATGACATCCACTTTAATGAAGTTTGAATCTAAGACCAATTGGATAAATTTTTACTCTTTAACCATTGGGCATTTGAGCCACACCCTTTCATCACTATTACAGATATTTCTAACCCAAAAATCCACAAAGACAGAAAAGCCTTAATTTGGTCACTAATTAAAATGATGTAACGATAGTTGTAAATGAATATTTGGGGTCTTCAACGAAGTTGTGTTGCGAATGCGATACTCGATCTTGTGCTCTTGATTGTGCTATACTGGTGGTCGACCCTAATTATTTGTTTATCTAAATTTTTTCACCATCGGTTAATTATCGTTCACTCACTGAGGTATATTTGTCTTCTTTGTAAGACACATCTTTCTCATATGTGAGGTTATTGTCGAGTCACTTGTGAGGTTTTACAAACTCCCTTGGGAGGTTTGATCTTCTGATCGTTGACGGGTTTTTTTTACGCCGTTTTCGATTTCATCAAGGCAGAATTTGTTCGCATTGATATTCATTAATGCATTCGACTTTAGATATCGTTGTCTATGTTCTTTGTCGATTATTCTTTAAGTCATACAACATCTGTCATCTAGCAACGAAAGATACAAAGATGTCGAGATGTACAAGATCAAAATGGTTCGCCATGACATATGAAAATATGTATGGTGTAGTGTAGAACGACACCTCTTTAGTAGATGAGACGGTCTAACAGAAGAGTATATATTATTTATTAGACGAATCCGATTATGCAAATCCATTTTCCTATTAATTATTATAACATTTTGAATGACATTTTCGAAAAAGAAACAAAAAAAATGAGTAACTCTCTTGTGAGACCCAGGTGAGACGGGCCCAAAAACAAAATAGACCAAAAAAAAATGAAGAATGACGTAAAAGAGAGAGAGAGAGATAGAGAGAGAGAGAGAGGATGAAGAAGATCGAAGAAGAATATCGAAGAGGGAATCAACGGAAAAAGGTACGTTTAATATTCTGATTTTGTTGGTGTTTCTCCAAACTCCCAATCAAATCTCTTAAATATGTGATTTAGGGTTTCTATCAACTAATTGTGATTCAAAAATCAATACACGTTTAAAACGTCCGATTGAGATTTACATCCAAACTGCAATTTCACAATTCAAGTAACTAGTTTATATTATCGTTCATATGTATCTAGTTTTTATTGAATTAACCGTTTTCAATCGGATTTTTTTTTTTCAATTAGTAACTTGAATATTTAGGTTAAAAACTTGAAGTCCTGGAATTGTACCTTATATAATTGGGGTTTTAATGTTTAGCCAATGAACTTGAGGATTTATGTTGCAAAATTGATGTTTAAAGATGAGAACTCACGTTTTTTAATAGAAAATTTATGTTAGTGTAGTTCATGGGACATTTAAGTTAAATACTTAAATGTTTTATGCTGTGAACTCAGGAGTTTGTTCTTCTAGCCAAGAATTTAAACTGTTTTTTTTTTTTTATATATATATAAACTATTGTTTTAAAGTTTAAAACTAGTGGTTTTATCGTGAATTCGTGACGATTCCCACACATTACTTGCATTTTTCTCCGAAGTCTATTCGCTTAATCAATAGAGCATCGTTTAATTGAACGAGAAGTATGAGTTCGAATCTCATATAGACTTGCAAATTTGAGATTTAAGAAGTGTTAGATCAGATGAGAGTGATAATAAAAAAAAGAATGCAGTTGAGGAGAGATAGAGGTTGTACATTGTGAGGAGTGTGGGATTTTTTATTTTTTTTTCGTGAAAAAAAAATAAAATTCATTAACAAACTTGTGTGTTATTGGGCCCGTCTCACACAACAATTTGCCCCATAATTTTGGCCAGGATGTGATAGAAATGGATACGTGTGAAATTGTAATAAGCCCAACGTAAAAAGAATGGCACCGACCAAGTGAGTGAGACCCTTTGCGGAAGAGCGTGTCAGTTGTATTTCTGTGTCCAGTATCCAAATAATAAAAACTGAAAAAAAATCAACCGTTACAGCATCAGTCAGTCTCTGGTAGTCTCCGGTCTCCCGTCTTGTGTGAAATTGTAGCATTTTTGTTGTAATCTCCAAAATTTGGATTTGTGGCGTGAAAGCGAAGCGAGGATGTTTGTGAAGAAGATTGTTGACAGGGCTACCAAAAAGGTTAGTTTGGCATTTGCAATAGGGGTTTCGGTAAACAGATTCAAAAGAGTAAATGATCGATGATGTTAGTCTTTATAATCATAGTTTGATGGTTGTAGCCTGGGCCTGGTGGTTATTTGGAGACTCTGAAACCTGAAGATGTGCTTCCTCGCCTCACTTTTCATTACGGGATTCCGTTTGCGGCCACTAAATTAGCTTATCATCCTACTCACAACATCCTTGCAGTCTCAACCAAGTTGGTCTTTTTTCAATCCTTCTTCTTCTTCTTCTTCTTTATTTATTTTGTAATTCAGCAGCACTTTGGTTAATATTATTGTTATCACAGGCATGGGCAAATCAAACTGCTGGGTAAAGACAATACCCAAGCGCTATTGGAGTCTGATGATAAGCAGCCTACCAAGTTCCTACAGGTTCTTATTCAAATCTTCCTTTAATTTGCTGCCTATATTTGTATGCTTGCTGTCTAGTCTGACATACCTTCTTTGTTTCTTCTTCTTCAAGTTCATTCCCAACCATAACGTGCTCTTCAATGTGACTTTCCAAGACAAAATTGAGGTACCTATATTCGACCACTTCCTGTGCGGCCTCACTCATCTTTCTTTATACTCATCTTTTCCTCTTCTTCTTCACTCATGTCTAGGTTTGGAACATAGATACTAAGGTTCTGTCTCATGTGCATAAGTCTAGCCAAGAGATCACATCTTTTGCTGTACTACCTCTCTGCTTTTTCATGTAAGTACCTTGCTTCCCCTTTTTCAGTGTTTTTGATTATGACATGATGTAGACCTTGTAGTGGTCATACGAAAGATGAACTCCATCAAGAATCACATTGGCTTATTCATTTTTACTTTTATTTTTATCTACAGATTTATTGGTGATTCTACCGGTAACGTTTCTGTATGGAAACTCAATCAAGAATCACTTCACATTGAAAAGATGAACTACTGCATCCCCTATCCGGTTTCACACGGTATATATTGTTCATGCTATAACTCCTTTTTGCTTAGCACCTGCATTGAGCTTGTAACCGAAGAAGGGAATCATTAACATCACTAGTAAATAGGCAAATCCATTAAGCAAACTGCCACTGTGCTCCCTTTCTTATGATGTACACGTTCAGTTTTCAAGAGATTGTTTGTGATGCTTTACTTGTCTATTTCAGGAATTATAAATGAAGATGCAGTTGCTTCTCCTGTGAGGTATATTTTACCTCAACCCACCGCAGAGAGTAAGAGGTATGTTCATTGAGTTTCTTAAGTGCATTTTTCAGCTCCAAAATTTGCACATTTTTTTGAAAAGATCTTGGATGATCTCCCTATGGTTGATATCTTACATGCTTGCACTGATTTCAAGTTCGATAACTTTTGTTAAATGAACCACTCACATTGAGATCATGATGGGTCAAGTCATATATCTGGCTTTTCTAGAGTTGCTACTCGTGAGTCATTGATAAAGTAGTGTACCGACATACGGTTCTCCAAGTCCCGACTGTAGAACAAGCTCTTGAGGACAGCAATTGGGACTTGTGCTCTCTCCTATTCTTCCTGCAAATTGGGTTACATTTGTCACAGCATCCCCAGATTCAATCCTTAATATTTGCTACATAACACCACTGTACACTAGAACTTCTCCTCCCCCCTCAGTCAAAGCTGCATATTTTTGACACAGCGGCAATGTGGGTGTAGACTTCTTAAGAGCGCTACGGCTATGGTGACTGGATGGTAACATGTATCCTGTTTGCTTGAATTTTTTTTTTTCTGACAGTCCTGGTAGAAGTCTTAATGGTTATCGTAGCAGTAGACTACTCCATATTGAGTCCCAAGACTTTTTTTTTTTTTTTTTTTTTTTTTTGTACGTACTTGGTAAAATCATATTATGTAGGTTTTTCTGTAGGCTGCTGGGTTCTTGTCAAACCTAAACTCAACCCGTGCATCCCTCATTTGTTTGCTTTTATTTCTGTAATGAATTTGACATTTTTATCTGTTCATGTGCAGGGTTCTTTTGGTATTTGCTGATGGGCTGTTGGTATTGTGGGCAATACAAGAAAGTAAAGCTATTTCTTCAAGTGGATCTGCAGCACAACTATTTACTCATGAAATGAAAAAAGTAACTTCTGCTTGCTGGGTGTGCCCATTTGGAAGTAAAGTTGTTGTTGGATACAGCACTGGGGAGATTTTAATTTACAACATCTTTCATAATTCAAACACCAGAAGTGATTCTTCAAAATGTGTGGACTTGTGCAATGCCCAAATCGTTCATGTTTCAAAGCTCAATCTAGGTTATAAGTTGGAAAAGATTCCAATTGCATCATTGAAGTGGGTTTACTCAGACGAGAAAGCTAATCGGCTATATGTTATTGGGGCCTCTGATGCCGCACCTCTGAACTTAGTTCAGGTAGTGGATTCAATCTTAAGCCATTTTGGCGCTTTTCACATATGTGTATCCTTTATACTTACCTGGATCAATTGGTCAACAACCAAAAGACCAAGTCCTAAAAATGCTCTTGACTAGAAGTGATATGAGCGTCCAAGGGCTTGAAGAGAGTATGGTGTTGGATAGGGTGGTGTGGAGAGACTGTATCCATGCGGAGGACTTAATCCGATTTTTCTTTTTTTCATCTTCTCCCAAAACTTTTTCTCACTATGTGTTCAAAGTTCATATGTTTTTCACTTGTTTTACTTTTTTATTATTATTTTTTATTTTTTTATTATTTATTTTTATTTTGATGGTTTTCAAAAACTCATTTTAAAAGGGTTTCAATATTTCTAAATGGTTCACTATGATTTTGACATTTTATGGCATACACAAGACGGTTACTAGATGACGATTCATGTTAGCCGACCCCAAATCATTTTGGGAATAAGGCTTGGTTGTTGTTGTAACGTTGGTGGGCTCTTTGCTCTCAAGATTTTTTCATCCCTCTTCTTTCCTCTATAATCTGTTTGGTGAACAGATGATCATTCGTAAAGAGTTTAATGCAGGTGATCTTGTTGAGTGAAGAATCTGAAAATCAGACGAACAAACTCGGGCTTCAGATGCCGGAGCCATGTGTTGATATAGAGATCATTTTCTCCTCGAATGAGCTGTCCAGAAAAAAACAAGGATTTCTCATTTTGCTTGGAATATCTGGTCGCATGTATGCCTATGATGATCACCTTATTGAGAAGTATTTATTACAATCCCAAAAAAAGTCTACTCCAGCTACACCTAGTGAAATGATGATAAATCTTCCATATCATGCTTCAAACATCAGTTCTGCTCAATTTTTTACAAACCATTCTAAAAAAGTAGACTCTACAATTGAGGTAACATATTTCATGGCCTTCGTCCCTTTTCCTTGATGGTTGTTATGTAATCTGGTGAAGTGCAGGATTACAGGTTGGCAGTAAAAAATTTACCAGGCCTCCTTCCTTTTGAGGGGAAACACTTCAGTCCACCTCATTTCACCGGACTTTCAATGATCAAGAACTTTTATATAACAGGACATAGTGACGGAACTATTAATTTTTGGGACGTTGCTTGCCCCCTCTTAATCCCTTTTCTATCCTTAACTCAACACGTAAGTAGTCTTTCTTCATCGTCTTATGATGGTATGGATATGGTAGATCTGTTACTGGATGATATTTATTATCTAAATTACCACATCATATTTTAGAACCTACCAATTTTAAGATGGCAATCTGATGACATTGTATTATACAAGTTTTCTTCCCACATAGTCTGCAATTCTGCATGGAAGCAGACAAGGAACTCAATATGGACACTAAATTGATAGTTAACAATATACGACAAGTGGAAGACTTTTGTGAATGTAAACGATTTGTATATAATCTTCAGGTGAAGTGAATTAGGGATTTAATGCTGCTGTGAAATGCTAATCAAGTACCATCATGAGTTGTCACATGTAAAAGCTGACTGCTCATGAAGAAATATTCTTATCACATGAGTACATGACACATGGTCATCCATTAGATTTCAAATCTGTAGTTTAATCAATAGTATTTTGTGCTTGACATGGAGATAGTTTTAAAATTGCCCAAGTACTACAAAATTTGAAGATCCTTTTTAATGTTTTTTCCCCCTGTTAATACCTCAAAATCTCATTATGTGGTTGCTACTACGTAATTCATAGCCGTAATATCAAGTACATCAGACTCTCAGAATGTTATTACTGAGTGCCCTACAAGTGTCATACCACAAACATGCTAACTGGAGTGCTTCCTGGCTTCTCAGCATCTTAATTCCGTAGACTCCCAAAAAGTGAGATTATTAGATATTATAGGGGGTGCTAAGTAGAAAACACAAACCCCCTCGCTCCATGGTTAACACCTCAAGAAAAGGGGGAATACAAACAACAACCACTTCAAGAAGAGTGGGGTAATTAGGGAAAGATCGTATAATATGGACGTTAACTAAGAAGTGAAAGGAAGGTATAATGTTAAACTGATGTGAAGGTGAATGCTATATTATTTCTAAACTGACAATTTATTTTTCTTACTAGTGTGCTCCGGATATGTGATACTAATTACTTGTGATTTGTAGAGTGAGGATAATTTATCCTTCAGCGATGTAGCAGTGACTGCTGTTTACTATTGTGCTAAATCAAGGATTTTGTTTTCTGGGGACAAATGTGGAATGGTTAGAATTGTTCCATGCTTTTCTTCAATGTATGTTGTTATGTTATTTGGTGTTTCTTTTTCTTACATTTTTAATATTTATGGTAAATAGGTTCGTATGCACCAGTTTAAACCTGAACCCTTTGCCATTGAGATTGGGTTTTTCTCTTTAGCAGGTAATGTGTTGCTTCCATATATTTGATAGAGGATGGATATAGGAATAGTCTAGAATAGAACATTCTAGAACTAAGATTAGGGTTGGAGTTTTCTCTAACCTAGTTCTAGAATGTTCTATTCTAGACTATACCTATATTCAACTTCTATCAATGTTTTAGATGGTTATTAGTTTATTACTTATTAGTGTAGTAGTATATCACTCATCAAAAAGATGGTGCATAGATTTTGAGGAAAGAGTATTCGTGTATAGAATATTTTCAGTTTAGATATTTGAGATATATCAAGTCCATGGAGTTGCTTATTACCCAGGGATTACAAAGAAAGGAAGCAATCATGTCATCCAGACTGTTAAGTACATCAAAGTGAATGGACCTGTGCTTTACTTAAACAAAAGCAGTGGCTCAAGACATCTCGCTGTGGGTTGTGAACATGGACATGTAAGCTTCTATTAAAATCCCCTGTATTGTAGCAGTTTATCACCATTCACTTCAATTTTTGTCACTTACTTCATGAATAAAATATCACTGCAGAGCATCAATATTTCAGGGTTAGATCATTTAGTCCGTGGACAATAATTTATGTATGAGCGAAAATGGGAGAACTTTTTGATCTCACAAATAAATAAAACAAATCTTCAGAGCATTGATGTATCAGGATTAGAACTTTCAGTCCCTCGAGATAAAAAATATCTCGGCATGAAACAAATGGCTCCCATGTTTTCGGCTCCAAACTAAGGTGATAAGGCTAATGGGTTGCAAATATGCTCTTTTGCAGATTTCACTTATTGACGTGGAAGGTCCCTCTGTATTGTATCATAAGCAAATTGAAACTCCGCTGTCTGCAGATGTTATATCTTTGCAGTTCAAATGTTTAGATGTTCATGGTTTTGAAAAGAATATACTAGCTGTGGCCACAAGGGATTCCTCTGTGTTGGCACTTGATGTGGATACTGGAAATACACTGAGCAGTGGTGCGGTGCGCCCTAAGAAACCCTCCAGAGCCCTACTCATGGAGATTTTAGGTAAATAATAATTCTGAATGAGATTAACAACACGTATTTTGTGATTTTATCTGGAGTCAGGTTATCAACTTTTTGCTACTTGATAAACATGTATTGGTCATGAAAGCGTTCACATGTTTGATTGTGCAGACACAAGCAAAGGAGCTTTGGTAGAAAATACAGCACAGGAACCGCTCTTATTGTTGCTTTGTTCCGAAAAAGCTGCATATATCTATTCCTTATCACATGCAGTTCACGGGGAGAAGAAGGTTTACTACAAAAAGAGCTTCCATTCGTCTTCCTGTTACCACGCATCAACAATCTGCAGTACTTCTGGCCTAGGAGTTATGCTTCTCTTTGCATGTGGAAAAATTGAAATAAGGTGGGTCAAAACCTCTAAATTTGCCATCATAACTAAGTTACCTATGTGAGCCATAAACAGTATGACATCATGCAGTTTTGTTTGCTTATATAAAACAGCTAAGTTAGAAATACCCAAGCAATATGTGTGTGAACGAGCAGTCCTGTTCCTTCAAAGGTGACATCTTGATGAAATACCTTAATTGAAAACCATCCATATTCAAGCTACATGCATGATTTGACGAACAAAATGAAAAAATGAAGACTTAAATGCGTTTCATGAGAATTGGCCAATTTGTGATGACACGGGACTTAGGATTTCACAAAATTTGTTTGTATTTTGTATTTATTAGATTTTTATCTTATTTATTTATTTTGGTAGCCTTATGGCGGGAGCCTTTAAGGCACCGGGGTAACGATGTTGTTGTTGTTGTTGTTGTTGTTGTTGTTGGTTGTTGGTTTGTCCTTATATGGGTTCTCATCAGATTATGTATCTCCTACAGTATAAGTTTTATATATTTTCTTCATAGTATTTCTTCTGTGAATTATAGGTCTTTACCAGAGTTGTCTCTCATTAATGAAGCTACATTGAGAAGTTTGACACACACACCCTTGCAACAAAACCATATGGCTGACTACGACTTATGCTCATCTACAGATGGACAGATCATAATGGTATACAATCTTCATAAAATTTGTCCTTTTGTTCCCATATGTTGTTTACCCAAGTTGCCTAGGTTTTCGTGATTGGTGCAGATAAGGAGTGATCAAGAAATTTCTGTTGCTTCAATGTTGCTACATAACGAATCATACAGGTATTTTAGTGCAATTTTAACCACCTTTTTACAAGTCTCATGAGTGTTTAGTAGCCAAAAAGCAAACAGGTAATGAAGACATAGCATTTTGGCCCTAAATGGATTTGGAACAAAAACAGCCAATTTTTTTTGGAAGCCTTTAGGGATCATATTATAGGTTTTCGCGATAACCTTGAGCCAAAAACCTATGGTAGGTTTCTAGAGTTGAAAAACCGCTTGATAGCCTCAAGAGGTGTTGTCTGCCAAAATGGCTTAAAGAACTTTCCTTGATTAACCAATGCTCATATCCAACAAGAATACTCCAAGGCTGTCCATGGCAAACTTTTGAGAACATTTGAATATTTTCAAAAATTTGATCAAATTTGGCCAAGACCGGAAGTGTATAATCCACGATTTTTTGGCACAAAATGGTCTTAGAAGTCGAAACTAAAACGGCTGAAATTTTAGTGGGAACAGCCAGAGGTAAATTTATGGATTTTAGCAAAGCCGGCAACCTATGGTAGGTCCCAAAATCGCCGAAAACGCACACTAGCTTCATCAGGTGACTTGTAGCAAAGGGGCTTAAATATCTTCCCTAAGAGAGGAAACTACCATCATATCCAACAAGGGCACGCCAAGGCTGTCCATGGTAAAGTTTAGAGAACATTTGGTTACTATCCAAAAATTGGTCTGAGTTGGCCAAAACGAAGTCTATGTAATCCCCATTTTTTGGCCCAAAACTGCCCTGGAACAAAATCGGGGGTGATATAATGGTTTTAGCAAAATACTAGAGCCAAAGACCTATGTTAGGTTAGCAAAATTGGCAAAAGTTACATGAAAGCTTCCTGCCGAAAAAGCTTAAAAACTCCCTTAAAAAAATCAACCCTCATATCCAACAAGGGTACCCAAAAGCTGCCGGTAGTAAAGTTTTGAGAGCATTTGGCTACTTTACAAAATGTGGTCAAAACGTGTTTTTTTTCCCCTTTTAGGAAGTCTAAGAACTCCCGAGAAGTTTCACAGAGTGCCCACAAGTGAGGTCAAAGTGCGGCGGATGGACCCAATGGAGACTTGAAGAGCTTAAGTCTGCCCACAAGTGAGGTCAAAGTGCGGCGCATAGACCCAATGGAGACTTAGAAGAGCTTAAGTCTACCGGCGGATGTTGGTTTATTGTCGGAGGACTGGTCTATGGGTCAGTACACGGTAATTTGCCATAGGTGACTACTTCCCCGAGGCTGTATATTCAACCAGGCTACCTCAAGGCTGTCCATGATAAGTTTTGGGACATTTGGCTACTTGAAAAAAATGGTCAAAATTGGTCAAAACCAAAGTTTTTGTTCAACAAACTCCATGGTATTTGTCCTAAAATGGCCCTGCAGCAAAAACAATCCGAAATTAGAAAGTTAGAAACACTTAGAGGTAATTTTATGGGTCTTAGTAGAATATTAGAGCTAAAAACCTCTGTGAGGTCCCAAAATGGCCGAAAAATGCACGTCAGGCTCAATGGGTGACATGTGTCAAAGGGGCTTAAAAAACTTGCCAAACAGAGGAACGTCCTATCGAATAAGGGTACTCCAAGGTTTTGTGGAAGCACTTATGGATCATGTTATGGGTTTTAGACTTTTAGCTAAACATTAGAGCCAAAAAGGCAAAAACATATATTCCCTCCAGTTCTGAATGATCTTCTTGTTTCTTTTTTAAGTAAGTGATAAATGATCTTCTACTTTTCTTATTTGTCATGCCTTTTGTGGTCCTAATAGTTTGTGACCCACCCACTTTCATTTTCCTCCACATCTTACTTCCTACAAAAAATTCCGCGCTATTTCATTGTGGAAGATCTAATAAAACAAGGGAGTATTAGTTTCCCAGAATCGACAAATACCAAGGCCCAAGCTAGCCGTAATGAGTGGCGTTTGCCAAAAGTGCCTAAAATAACTTCCCTAACAACGGAACCGACCTGATATCCTACAAAGTTACTTAGAATGCCTATGGTAAAGTTTTGAGAACATGTGGCTACTTTAAAAAACATGGTCAAATTGGCCAAAGCCGAAGTATATTATTTTAAGGGGTTTTGGCCCAATATGACCCAGGATAAAATTGCTTAAAACTGCTCAAAATTTTCGAAAAGCCATAGGGGTCATACTATGGTCCTTAACAAATATTAGATTCGAAAACCTATGATAGGTTCCCAAATTTGGGAAAAACCGTACAATAGTCTCAACATGTGATGAGAGGGCTTAAAGAACTTCCTCAACAAAGGATCAACCTTGATATCCAACAAGGGCACTCTAAACCTGTCCATAGTAAAGGTTTGAACTTTAGGATTTTCGATATCATTTCACGACATCCAAAAAGTTGGTCAAAATAAAAGTATATAACATGTGATGAAAGGGCTTAAAGAACTTCCTTAACAAAGGATCAACCTGATATCCAACAAGGGTACTCTAAACCTGTCCGTAGTAAAGGTTTGAACTTTAGAATTTCGATATCATTCGCGACATCCAAAAAATTGGTCAAAATAAAAGTATATAATCTACAATTTTTGGTGCAAATGGTCCGAGAACAAAAACGGTTCAATTTTATGTGAAAGCCCTTGGCGCCGGCATTATGAGTTTCTAAAAAATACTCAAGCCGAAAGCGTAGGGAAATCCCAATTTCAGCAAAAAGAGCACCTAGGTGACTTTACCCAAAAGGCCTTTTAAAACATCCTTAATAGGGGAACCAGAATTTATATTGAACAAGGAAATTCTAAGGCTGACCATGGTAAAGTTTTGAGAACATGTTGCTATTTAAAAAAAAAGTGGTAAAAATTGGCTGAAATCGAAGTATATAATCCACGATTTTTGGGCAAAAGTGGCCCTGGAAAAATAACGGCTCAAATTTTCATGGAAGCCCCTAGTGGTCATATTATGGATTTTAGCAAAATATTAGAGCCATGTATATACCTATCGTAGGTTCCCAAAATGGCAAAAACTGCATGACGTGTGCGGAAAGGGCTTAAAGAACTTACCCAACAAGAGTACCAGCCCTCGTATCAAACAAGGGTACTCCCAAGGATGTGCAAAGTATAGTTTCCCGAACATTTGGGTACTTAAAAAAAATTGACCAAATTGAGATATATAAGAAACGGTTTATGACCGGTGATGGCGAAGTAAAGGTAATACAATTTTCAAGTAAATAACTTAATAACAAGTAACTTCTGATTGGTGACAGAAGAGTAGGATTAATGTGATATAAAATAGCTGATGGCGAAAAAGTAAAAATAGTACTAAGTTAATTATGGTAATTGAGCTGAAAGTTATATACATACATAGCCCAAGTGTGAGCAGGGCAACCAAACTCGTTTTATCCAACAGAAATTGACCACAACAACAGCTATGAAGTCTTAGCTTCCAAATGATTTGGGCAGATAACATGTTTTGATAAACTAAATATAGATATACCAGGGATAGAGTGTGACAGTTATAAACTTGCTGACTTCAAACTCTTTCCAAGTTAGGGCTCTTTAATGCCTTATGGACCCAGACGAAAGTGGTGTAAATTTGGCTACTGATGTCTTTTTAAACTGATTTCTTACACTGAATTGTCTCAGACAGCTGGAATCCTTGTCCCACGTCTTTGATACAAGTTTGATAGCTTCTGAGGATGGCTTGATTGGTCCCTCTGTTCACCAAAAAGAAAAGAAAAAGGTGTGCTCAGTCAAGAATCTCATGTCTTCACATGACAACTAAGTAACTTGCACCAATTCTCTTATGAAGGTGTTTTTATTTACAGGGCATATTTGGCAGTGTATTCCAAGAGAAAACTGGAAGTAATACAATTCATGAAGCTGGAGATGTGAGTGCAAGTTGTGAAGAACTTTTACAAATTTTTTCTGTCTCCAATTTCCCTGCTCTACCTGAAGATGGAGGCAACAAGGTGTTGGAGGTCGATGATGTCGACTTGGCTATAGGTAAGCCACTTACACAATTTGCTTGTATCTAACCAAATGTTAGATCCGTTGTATGAAGCTAAAATGATTATGCTCCTATGAGTGGTTGCTGATTACGCTAAACTATATGAAATTGTGAATACTTCAGTTTGAAAATTTTCTTTTCACCGATGAATGCAAGTGAAGAGAGAAAACACGTTTAGGCAAGAAAAGGTTGTGCATGCTTTCTTTAAGAAGATCAAGAGCAGACAAATGAGGATTTCGGCAGCTTGCTGTTACCCTTGCACCACATGTCTGCTATTGTCGACTTCTAAAATATAAAGGGCATTAAAGTCATTTCATGATGCTCATTTCTAGCTTGTTTGCACTGTCCTATTTTGCGATAACTTTTTTACTCATAATTATCTTAGATAAGTGAATGACACACTTCTTTCTTTTATATGGTCCTGCAGATGACATTGATCTGGATGATCAGGACGGAAAATCAAAAGGGCATAATGTGATGGCATTGTTAGATAAACAGAAATTGGCAAGCAAGTTCCAGTCATTTAAAGGCTAGTACATTTTTCTTCTTCGTCTGGTGATGTACAATTGTTCGTTCTAAATACATACAAACTTTTCTTTTTCATTTTCCATATTACTGAGAGATGGATTAATAAGCATAGGTAAATAGTAGATTGTCCCTGCTGCATGTGTGATATGTGTTTAAACCAAGTGTTCTCTGATCTGATATCAGAGTTTGTATGAGTAGCTGTCTTGAACCCCGACATTTTGGATATATGGGATGATAACAAGTTCTGGGGCATATGATGCTGATAAATGAATCTCATTGCCAGGGAAACTGAAACAGATGACGGTAAAAAATGAGAAACCATCAACTCAAGAAGAAGCACCAAATGAGAAAGCTGAGACAGTTGATCAAATCAAGAAGAAATATGGATATTCATCATTTAGTGTAAGACTAATACTTTATCTCAAAATTGTTTGAAGGATATGTGATGTGTTTTGTTTGTCAAGTGTTGTCTTAACTCCAATTGTGATTTGTTAGCGTTGGTTTATGGCTTTTTTTAATGGCATTAAGGAAGATAACCTGAATGAAGGAGAAAGATGTGTTATGTGTGTATTTCCGATTGAAGAATAATGGCGTGTTGGTTTTTTAGAGTAATGAGACAGCTAGATCCATGGTTCTATGGTAGTCAACATTAGGGTGTGGTTGACACGATGAGAACAAGTAAGAGAAATAACACAATGAATATAGTCATTTGTATTGATATCACTTGGTGGTTATTTGGAAATTACACTTGGTGGTTATGTGGAAGTTAATTTCTACATATGAACCAAGGGACATGTGTCTTCTTTAGAGACATGACATTCCAAGTATGACATGTGGTCTTCTCCAAGTGAGGCATGTGGTTTTCTCCATGTGAGACACGTGCTCTTCAAGCGAGACATGTGTCTCATCAAGGGGGTGTATCTTTCTCTATAAATAGGGGTGGATCTTTCTCTATAAATAGGAGTTTCTCCTATCATGGATGAAAATGAAAAATAAGATGGAAAATGAGATTTTTCATATAGGAAACACATTCTATTGACAAAGTCTTGCAAACTTTTGTCTATAGGAAAACACCAAAAACACTAAAAGGAAAACCACAATTTGTTTCTATTGATTATTATACTAAGAGCAAGTATAGTAATTGTTGAATCTTCTTTGTATCTCAAAAGTGGATTTCGTGATACCCATTGCTCTTGTAAGAGTCGAAATACTACTTTTAGGAAAGTGAAACACGCCTAGAAGATTGTATCCCCAAGTCACCAAATCGTTGTTGCGATTCATTTTATTTGTAAACCTACACTTCAACTATTTTCAAGAAATAGTTCCAACATGGCGTTAGGAAACATAGTGGGGTGGAGTTCAAGTTGATAAGTTTAATTCTTATTTTTGTGTCATCTGATTCCTTTTACTTTCTTATTGGTTTTGCTTTTCTTTGTTTTCTTTCTTTTAATGTTGCTACTTATTTTCTATGTGTTTATTGTTGTGCAACTTCACCTAAGTTATTCCAAAACTATCTTTGTTGTCATTTTTTAAAACCTGATTACTCGGCTATGTAGTGCTATTTTCTAAGTTAGTTTCATTGCAGGTCAAGAATGCTCTTTCCATCATTCCCTTTTTTTTGCCATGTGATGTTTTGTACGCGTAATTGATGTCATTGCTTAACTCATTTCACAATATGAGGGGGGGGGGGGGGGTTCTTTGCTGTACCTGGTCTCATAAGTGGAATGCGTTGTTCTTGTTTTTTGAAGTGGAATGTGTTGTTCTTGTTGTTTATATAGTTGACAAACTAATTGTCGATTTCTAACTTAGTCACAGGATTCAAGTCTAGCCAAAGTGGTTCAAAGCAAACTGGCTGATAATGTGAAAAAACTTCAGGTATAGACTAATCAATTACTATTCCCGTTTTTTTTAATTGTTTTTAGACTTTTTACTTGCAATTTCCTGGAGTTACTCAATGAGAATCACTAGACACCTTTGTATCGTTATTATCACAATAAACATTATTTGGGGTGGCTCATGCCCGGGCTACATATGTATGTTTCTTGAAGTCCATACATTACTCGTTGAGGCTTACATGTGTTTTTGGCCAATTCTGGGTCCTATCATAGGTTTTTAATTCTAATATTTTACGAAAACAAAAAATTTGACAATTAGGAGCTCCTAGTCTAAGACTTAACCTTGTGACTTGTGACTTGTGACACCATTCACCATATATCCATGTAATTCTCGTCAAAGTAGTCATCAAGTGGTGATTTTTAGGTATCCTTTTCTTCACAGAATGTCTCTCCAACGTTCTCGTCAAAATTTGTTGAGAAATTGGTCCAGAAGAAGATTTTTGTTCATTAGAGTTTAGTGTAGGGTTCCGTTGTTATGGGGCTTGGGTTGGGCATAGTTCCTATGTCTTGGATCTTAGATGTGAATTGAGAGGACCAGTTGCTTACCCCTTGGCCATTTTTGGGCTCTTCTAGTTTCATCCTTCTTCTAACAAGCAGTCCGGGACTCTGGTTTTTCTTTTCTTCTCTCCTTTCTTGTCCCGGTGTACTAGCATTAGGTGCCAGTGTGCCACCCTTGATAGTAAAGGGACCCCAGTTTTTTTTTTTCCCTTCTGTATCGCTTACCTTTTAAGAAAAAAAAATGGAAGTGTAAGTAATGTTATATTTTTTTTGTTGAATAAAAGTAATGAGAAAGTGCTATTTAAGCTGCTTTCCTTTACCAACTTGCTTTGATTTGTAGGGTATTGGGATGAAGACTGCGGAGATGCAGGACAATGCTTCTTCATTTTCATCCATGGCAAAAGAAGCATTGCGGGTTGCTGAGGACAAAAGCCGACAATAGTTTCTTCTATGAAAGAGTTATTTAGAGCATCATCCTTATTTGATGACCTTTTGTGGATTGATATATCGTATTATTTGTTTATTCTATATTGAAGCATAGTACCTTAAAAAAGGCACCCCTGCATGGAGTGGTTGATTTGATGTCGGCATGCCTAGAGCAGCTCCTATGCCAAACTACATCTTTTTTAATTTTGTAGTTGCCATGTAGAAGACATGTAGTAAAGAGAAGGCAAAACTAAACTATATTTTTTGTGCATGTCAAACCACATATAGTGTAGTTGTGTGTGGGACCCACATAATATTTATTTTCATTTTTTTAATATCAAATTAATTATCTACGAAAAATCAATAATAACATACAAAAAATTGGTGGGGAGGCGAGATACTATCCGAGTCCTCACACCCTTTGCTATGGTGATGTGTAGTCAACTAACATGAGTCATTAGACTATCTACAATGGTGTGGCATAGCCTCCAAGGGCAACGACAAGTGCAAGAGCATTTATAAAAAGGTGAAAAAAAAATTGAGGCAATTGGGGCAAGGAAGGGGCATTTCTTGCCATTTAGCATTTTTCGAAAAATTGATCAAATTTGACCAAAATCGCAATACATAATCCACGGTTTTTCGATAAAATGGCTCCGTTGCAAAAACCGCTCAAATTTTTATGGTAGTCTCTAAGTATGATATAATGAGGATTTGAAGAATATTAGAGTCAAAAACCTATGACAAGACAAGAAAAACGGCCAAAACGGTCATAAATTTATACAAAGTGACGAGCAGCGAAACGGATGAAATATTTCACAAAATGAGGAACCAACACTCAAATTTTATAAGTATAGTCCTAGGATATCTTCACTAATTTTTGGGGGATATTTGGCGTTTTTCGAAAAATTGATCAAATTTGACCAAAATCGCAGTACATAATCCACGGTTTTTCGATAAAATGGCTCCGTTGCAAAAACCGCTCAAATTTTGATGGTTGTATCTAAGTATGATATAATGACAATTTGAAAAATATTAGAGTCAAAAACCTAAAAAAAGACAAAGAAAACGCCCAAAACGGTCATAAATCCATACAAAGTGACGAGCGTCGAAACGGATGAAATATTTCACAAAATGAGGAACCAACACTCAAATCCAACAAGTATAGTCCTAGGATGTTTTCAGTAATGTTTGGAGGATGATTGGCGTTTTTCGAAAATTTGATCAAATTTGACCAAAATCGCAGCACATATTTCGATAAAATGGCTCCAGTGCAAAAACAGCTTAAATTTTGATGGTAGACTCTAAGTATGATATAATAAGAATTTGAAAAATATTAGAGTAAAAAACCTAAGAAAAGACAAAGAAAACGACCAAAACGGTCATAAATCCATCCAAGATGACGAGCGTCGAAACGGACGAAATACTTCACAAAATGAGGTACCAACACTAAAATCCAACAAGTATAGTCCTAGGATATTTTCAGAAACGTTTGGAGGATATTTGGCGTTTTTCAAAAAATTGATCAAATTTGACCAAAATCGGAGTACATAATCTACGGTTTTTCGATAAAATAGCTCCGGTGCAAAAACCGTTCAAATTTTGATAGTAGTCTCTAAGTATGATATAATGAGTATTTGAAAAATATTAGAGTCAAAAACCTAAGAAAAGACAAAGAAAACGGTCAAAACGGTCAAAAATCCATACAAAGTGACAAGGGTCGAAACGGACGAAATATTTCACAAAATTAGGAACAAACACTCAAATTGAACAAGTATAGTCCTAAGATATCTTCAGTAATGTTTGGAGGATATTTGGCGTTTTTCGAAAAATTGATTAAATTTGACCAAAATCGCAATACATAATCTACGGTTTTTCGATAATATGGCTCTGGTGCAAAAACCTCTCAAATTTTGGTGGTAATCTCTAAGTATGATATAATGAGGATTTGAAAAATATTAGAGTCATAATCTTAAAAAAGGAAAAGAAAACGACCAAAACGGTCATAAATCCATACAAAATAACGAGCGTCGAAACGGATGAAATACTTCACAAAATTAGGAACTAACACTCAAATCCAACAAGTATAGTCCTATCTAGTATATATGCAGTAATATTTGGAGGATATTTGGCGTTTTTTGAAAAATTAATCAAATTTGACCAAAATCGCAGTACATAAACCACGGTTTTTCGATAAAATGGCTCCGTTGCAAAAACCGCTCAAATTTTTATGGTAGTCTCTAAGTATGATATAATGAGGATTTGACGAATATTAGAGTCAAAAACCTATGACAAGACAAGAAAAACGGCCAAAACGGTTATAAATTCATACAAAGTGACGAGCGTAGAAACGGATGAAATATTTCACAAAATGAGGAACCAACACTCAAATTTAACAAGTATAGTCCAAAGATATTTTCAGTAATGTTTGAAGGATATTTGGCGTTTTTGAAAAATTGATCAAATTTGACCAAAATCGTAGTATATAATCCACGATTTTTCGATAAAATCGCTCTGGAGCAAAAACCGCTCAAATTTTGATGGTAGTCTCTAAATATGATATAATGAGGATTTGAAATATATTAGAGTGATTACCCTAAGAAAAGACAGGGAAAACGGCCAAAAGATTCATCAATCCATACAAAGTGACGAGCGTTGAAACGAATGAAATATTTCACAAAATGAGGAACCAACACTCAAATCCAACAAGTATAGTCATTGGATATCATCAGTAATGTTTGGAGGATATTTGGCATTTTTCGAAAAATTGATCAAATTTTGACCAAAATCGCAGTACATAATCCACGATTTTACGATAAAATCGCTCCGGTGCAAAAACCGCTCGAATTTTGATGGTAGTTTCTAAGTATGATATAATGAGGATTTGAATGAAATATATTAGAGTAAAAAACCTAAGAAAAGACAAAGAAAACAGCCATAACGGTCATAAATTCATACAAAGTGACGAACGTCGATACAGATGAAATATTTCACAAAATGAGGAACCAACACTCAATTTTAACAAGTATAATCGTAGGATATCTTAAGCAATGTTTGGAGGATATTTGACGTTTTTCGAAAAATTGATCTAATTTGACCAAAATCGCAGTAATCCATGGTTTTTCGATAAAATTGGTTCGGTGCAAAAACCTCTCAAATTTTGATGGTAGTCTCTAAGTATGATATAATGAGAATTTGAAAAATATTAGAATGAAAAACCAAAGAAAAGACAAGGAAAACGGCCAAAACGGTCAAAATTTCATACAAAGTGACGAGCGTCAAAACGGATGAAATATTTCACAAAATGAGAAACAAACACTCAAATTTAACAAGTATAGTCCTAGGATATCTTCACTAATGTTTGGAGGATATTTGATGATAGTCTCTAAGTATGATATAATGAGGATTTTATAAATATTAGAGTAAAAAACCTAAGAAAAGACAAGGAAAACGGCCAAAATGGTCAAAAATTCATACAAAATGTCAAGCGTCGAAACGGATGAAATACTTCACAAAATGAGGAACAAACACTCAAATTTAACTAGTATATTCCTTGGATATCTTCAGTGATCTTTGGAGGTTATTTGGCGTTTTTCGAAAAATTGATCAAATTTGACCAAAATCACAGTACATAAATCCACGGTTTTTCGGCTCTGATGAAAAACTGCTCAAATATGGATGGTAGTCTCTAAGTATTATATAATGAGGATTTAAAAAATATTAGAGTAAAAAACCTAAGAAAAGACGAAGAAAACGGCCAAAACAAAGTCATAAATCCATACAAAGTGACGAGCGTCAAAACGGATGAAATATTTCACAAAATGAGGAACCAACACTCAAATCCAACAAGTATAGTCCTAGGATATTTTCAAAAATATTTAGAGGATATTTGGCTTTTTTTCGAAAATTGATCAAATTTGACCAAAATCGCGGCACATAATTCACGGTTTTTCGATGAAATGACTCCTGTGCAAAAACAGCTCAAAAATTTTATGGTAGTCTCTAATTATGATATAATGAGGATTTGAAAAATATTAGAGTCAAAAACCTAAGAAAAGACAAAGAAAACGACCAAAAAAGTCATAAATCCATACAAAAGGACGAGCGTCGAAACGGATGAATTACTTCACAAAATGAGGAACTAACACTCAAATCCAACAAGTATAATCCTAGGATATATTCAGTAATGTTTGGAGAATATTTGACATTTTTTCGAATAATTGATCAAATTTGACCAAAATCGCAGTACATAATCCGCAACAAAAACCGCTCAAATTTTGGTGATAGTCTCTAAATAAAATAATGAGGATTTGAAAAATATTACAGTCAAAAACCAAAGACAAGACAAGGAAAACGGCCAAAACGGTCATAATTTTTTACAAAGTGATGACCGTCGAAACGGATGAAATATTTCACAAAATGAGGAATCAACACTCAAATTTAACAAGTACAGTTCTAAGATATCTTTAGTAATGTTTCGAGGATATTTGACGTTTTTCGAAAAATTGATCAAATTTGACCAAAATCGCAGTACATAATCCACGGTTTTTCGATAAAATGGCTCTGGTGCAAATGCTAAAACTTTGATGGTAGTATCTAAGTATGATATAATGAGGATTTGAAAAATATTAGTTTCAAAAACCTAAGAAAAGACAAGGAAAACGGCCAAAACGGTCATAAATTCATACCAAGTGACGAGCGTCGAAACGGATGAAATATTTCACAAAATGAGTAACCAACACTCAAATTTAAAAAGTATAGTCCTGAGATATATTCATTAATGTTTGGAGGATATTTGGCATTTTTCGAAAAATTGATTAAATTTGAACAAAATCGCAGTACATATAATACACGGTTTTTCGATAAAATCGTTTCGGTGAAAAAACCGCTCAAAATTTGATAGTAGTCTCTAAGTATGATATAATGAGGATTTGAAAAATATTAGTGTGAATAACCTAAGAAAAGACAAGGAAAACGACCAAAACGTTCATAAATCCATATAAAGTGACGAGCGTCGAAACGGATGAAATACTTTACAAATGAGGAACCAACACTCAAATCCAACAAGTATAGTCCTAGGATATCTTAAGTAATGTTTGGAGGATATTTGACGTTTTTCGAAAAATTGATTAAATTTGACCAAAATTGAAGTACATAATCCACGATTTTTCGATAAAAAGGCTCCGTTGCAAAAACCGCTCAAATTTTAAAGGTATTCTCTAAGTATGATATAATAAGAATTTGAAAAATATTAGAGTCAAAAACCTAAGAAAAGACAAGGAAAACGGTCAAAAACGGTCAAAACAATCATAAATTCATACAAAGTGTTGAGGGTCGGAATATTTCACAAAATTAAGAACAAACACTCAAATTTGACAAGTATAGTCCTAAGATATCTTAACTAATGTTTGGAGGATATTTGACGTTTTTCGAAAAATTGATTAAATTTGACCAAAATAGCAGTACATAATCCACGATTTTTCGATAAAAAGGCTCGCGCGCAAAAACCGCTCAAATTTTGATGGTAGTCTCTAAGTATTATATAATGAGCATTGAAAAATTATCAGAGTCAAAAACCTAAGAAAAGACATGGAAAGCGGCCAAAACGGTCAAACATTCATAAAAAGTGACGAGCGTCGAAACGGATGAAATAATTCACAAAATGAGGAACTAACACTCAAATCCAACAAAGTATAGTCCTAGGATATCTTCATTAATTTTTGGAGAATATTTGGCGTTTTTCGAAAAATTGATCAAATATGACCAAAATCGCAGTACATAATCCACGGTTTTTCGATAAAATGGGTCTGGTGTAAAAACCGCTCAAATTTTGATGGTAGACTCTAAGTATGATAAAAAGAGGATTTGAAATGTAATAGTCTCAAAAATCTAAGAAAAGACTAGGAAAACGGCCACAACGGTCATAAATTCATACAAAGTTACGAGGGTCGAAACGGATGAAATATTTCACAAAATTAGAAACAAACACTCAAATTTAACTAGTATAGTCGTAAGATATATTCACTAATGTTTGGAGGATATTTGGCGTTTTTCGAAAAATTGATCAAATTTGATCAAAATCGTAGTACATAATCTACGGTTTTTCGATAAAATGGCTCCGGTGCAAAAACTGCTCAAATTTTGATAGTAGTCTCTAAGTATGATATAATGAGGATTTGAAAAAATATAAGAGTGAAAAACCTAAGAAAACACAAGGAAAACGGCCAAAACGGTCATAAATTCATACAAAGTGACGAGGGTCGAAACGGATGAAATATTTCACAAAATTAGGAACAAACACTCAAATTTAACAAGTATAGTCCTAAGATATCTTCACTAATGTTTAACTGCTCAAATTTTGATAGTAGTCTCTAAGTATGATATAATGAGGATTTGAAAAATAATAGAGTGAAAAACCTAAGTAAAGACAAGGAAAACGGCTAAAACGGTCATAAATTCATACAAAATGACGAAGGTCGAAACGGATGAAATATTTCACAAAATTAGGAACAAACACTCAAATTTAACAAGTATAGTCCTAAGTTATCTTCAATAATGTTTGGAGGATATTTGACCTTTGTCAAAAAATTGATCAAATTTGACCAAAATTGTAATACATAATCCACGGTTTTTCGATAAAATGGCTCTGGTGAAAAAACCGCTCAAATTTCGATGGTAGTCTCCAAGTATGATATAATGAGGATTTGTAAAATATTAGAGGGAAAAACCTAAGAAAAAACAAGGAAAACGGCCAAAACAATCATAAATCCATACAAAGTGACGAGCGTAAAAACGGATGAAATATTGCACAAAATGAGGAACCAACACTCAAATCCAACAAGTATAGTCATAGGATATCTTCAGAAATGTTTGTAGGATATTTGGCGTTTTTCGAAAAATTGATCAAATTTGACCTAAATCGCACTACATAATCCACAGTTTTTCGATAAAATGGATCCGGTGCAAAAATCGCTCAAACTTTTATGGTAGTCACTAAGTATAATATAATGAGGATTTGAAAAATATTAGAGTGAAAAACCTAAGAATAGACAAGGAAAACGGCCAATACGTTCATAAATCCATACAAAGTGACGAGCGTCAAAACAGATGAAATACTTCACAAAATGAGGAACCTACACTCAAAACCAACCGTGAAAAAAAAAAAAACCAAAAAACCCTCCAATCGAACAAGTGTAGTACTAGGATATTTTCAGTAATGTTTGGAAAATATTTGGCGTTTTTCGAAAAATTGATCAAATTTAACCAAAATCGCAGCACATAATCCACTATTTTTCGATATAATGGCTCCGGTGCAAAAACCCCTCAAAAATTTGATGGTAGTCTCTAAGTATGATATAATGAGGATTCGAAAAATATTAGAGTAAAAAAACCAAGAAAAGACAAAGAAAACGACTAAAACGGTCATAAATCCATACAAAATGACGATCGTAGAAACGGATGAAATACTTCAGAAAATGAGGAACCAACACTCAAATCCAACAAGTATAGTCCTAGGATATCTTCAGTAATGTTTGGAGGATATTTGGCGTTTTTCGAAAAATTGATCAAATTTGACCAAAATTGCAGTAAATGATCCACGGTTTTTCGATAAAATTGCTCGGTGCAAAAACCGCTCAAATTTTGATGGTAGTCTCGAATTATGATACAATGAGGATTTGAAAAATATTAGAGTAAAAAAACTAAGAAAAGACAAGGAAAGCGGCCAAAACGGTCATAATTTATACAAAGTGACGAGCGTCGAAACTGATGAAATATTTCACAAAATGATTAACAAACACTCAAATTTAACAAGTATAGTCCTTAGATATATTCAATAATGTTTGGAGGATATTTGGCCTTTGTCCAAAAATTTATCAAATTTGACCAAAATCATAATACATAACCCACGGTTTTTCGATAAAATGGCTCTGGTAAAAAAACCGCTCAAATTTTAATGGTAGTCTCCAAATATGATATAATGAGGATTTGAAATATATTAGAGTGGAAAACCTAAGAAAAGACAAGGAAAAAGGCCAAAACAATCATAAATCCATACAAAGTGACGAGCGTAAAAACGGATCAAATAGTGCACAAAATGAGGAACCAACACTCAAATCCAACAAGTATTTTCCTAGGATATCTTCAAAAATTTTTGTAGGATATTTGGTGTTGTTCGAAAAATTGATCAAATTTGACCAAAATCGTAGTACATAATCCACGGGTTTTCGATAAAATAGATCCGGTGCAAAAACCGCTCAAAATTTTATGGTAGTCTCTAAGTATGATATAATGAGGATTTGGAAAATATAAGAGTAAAAAACCTAAGAAAAGACAAAGAAAACGGTCAAAACGGTCATAAATCCATTCAAAATGACGAGCGTCGAAACAGATGATATATTTCACAAAATGAGGAAATAACATTCAAATCCAACATGTGTAATCCAAGGTTATCTTCAGTAATGCTTGAAGGATATTTGGCGTTTTTCGAAAAATTGATCAAATTTGACCAAAATCGCAGTATTTCGATAAAATGGCTCCGGTGTAAATACCGCTCAAATTTTAATGGTAGTCTCTAAGTATGATATAATGAGGATTTGAAAAATATTAGAGTAAAAAATCAAAGACAAGACAAGCAAAACGGCCAAAATGGTCATAAATTCCTACAAAGTTAAGAGCGTCGAAACGGATGAAATATTTCACAAAAGGGTTTAGGGTTTAGGGTTTAGGGTTTAGGGTTTAGGGTTTAGGGTTTAGGGTTTAGGGTTTAGGGTTTAGGGTTTAGGGTTTAGGGTTTAGGGTTTAGGGTTTAGGGTTTAGGGTTTAGGGTTTAGGGTTTAGGGTTTAGGGTTTAGGGTTTAGGGTTAGGGTTAGGGTTTAGGGTTTAGGGTTTAGGGTTTAGGGTTTAGGGTTTAGGGTTTAGGGTTTAGGGTTTAGGGTTTAGGGTTTAGGGTTTAGGGTTCAGGGTTTAGGGTTTAGGGTTTAGGGTTCAGGGTTTTAGGGTTTAGGGTTTAGGGTTTAGGGTTGAGGGTTTAGGGTTTAGGGTTTAGGGTTTAGGGTTTAGGGTTTAGGGTTTAGGGTTTAGGGTTTAGGGTTTAGGGTTTAGGGTTTAGGGTTTAGGGTTTAGGGTTTAGGGTTTAGGGTTTAGGGTTTAGGGTTTAGGGTTTAGGGTTTAGGGTTTAGGGTTTAGGGTTTAGGGTTTAGGGTTTAGGGTTTAGGGTTTAGGGTTTAGGGTTTAGGGTTTAGGGTTTAGGGTTTAGGGTTTAGGGTTTAGGGTTTAGGGTTTAGGGTTTAGGGTTTAGGGTTTAGGGTTTAGGGTTTAGGGTTTAGGGTTTAGGGTTTAGGGTTTAGGGTTTAGGGTTTAGGGTTTAGGGTTTAGGGTTTAGGGTTTAGGGTTTAGGGTTTAGGGTTTAGGGTTTAGGGTTTAGGGTTTAGGGTTTAGGGTTTAGGGTTTAGGGTTTAGGGTTTAGGGTTTAGGGTTTAGGGTTTAGGGTTTAGGGTTTAGGGTTTAGGGTTTAGGGTTTAGGGTTTAGGGTTTAGGGTTTAGGGTTTAGGGTTTAGGGTTTAGGGTTTAGGGTTTAGGGTTTAGGGTTTAGGGTTTAGGGTTTAGGGTTTAGGGTTTAGGGTTTAGGGTTTAGGGTTTAGGGTTTAGGGTTTAGGGTTTAGGGTTTAGGGTTTAGGGTTTAGGGTTTAGGGTTTAGGGTTTAGGGTTTAGGGTTTAGGGTTTAGGGTTTAGGGTTTAGGGTTTAGGGTTTAGGGTTTAGGGTTTAGGGTTTAGGGTTTAGGGTTTAGGGTTTAGGGTTTAGGGTTTAGGGTTTAGGGTTTAGGGTTTAGGGTTTAGGGTTTAGGGTTTAGGGTTTAGGGTTTAGGGTTTAGGGTTTAGGGTTTAGGGTTTAGGGTTTAGGGTTTAGGGTTTAGGGTTTAGGGTTTAGGGTTTAGGGTTTAGGGTTTAGGGTTTAGGGTTTAGGGTTTAGGGTTTAGGGTTTAGGGTTTAGGGTTTAGGGTTTAGGGTTTAGGGTTTAGGGTTTAGGGTTTAGGGTTTAGGGTTTAGGGTTTAGGGTTTAGGGTTTAGGGTTTAGGGTTTAGGGTTTAGGGTTTAGGGTTTAGGGTTTAGGGTTTAGGGTTTAGGGTTTAGGGTTTAGGGTTTAGGGTTTAGGGTTTAGGGTTTAGGGTTTAGGGTTTAGGGTTTAGGGTTTAGGGTTTAGGGTTTAGGGTTTAGGGTTTAGGGTTTAGGGTTTAGGGTTTAGGGTTTAGGGTTTAGGGTTTAGGGTTTAGGGTTTAGGGTTTAGGGTTTAGGGTTTAGGGTTTAGGGTTTAGGGTTTAGGGTTTAGGGTTTAGGGTTTAGGGTTTAGGGTTTAGGGTTTAGGGTTTAGGGTTTAGGGTTTAGGGTTTAGGGTTTAGGGTTTAGGGTTTAGGGTTTAGGGTTTAGGGTTTAGGGTTTAGGGTTTAGGGTTTAGGGTTTAGGGTTTAGGGTTTAGGGTTTAGGGTTTAGGGTTTAGGGTTTAGGGTTTAGGGTTTAGGGTTTAGGGTTTAGGGTTTAGGGTTTAGGGTTTAGGGTTTAGGGTTTAGGGTTTAGGGTTTAGGGTTTAGGGTTTAGGGTTTAGGGTTTAGGGTTTAGGGTTTAGGGTTTAGGGTTTAGGGTTTAGGGTTTAGGGTTTAGGGTTTAGGGTTTAGGGTTTAGGGTTTAGGGTTTAGGGTTTAGGGTTTAGGGTTTAGGGTTTAGGGTTTAGGGTTTAGGGTTTAGGGTTTAGGGTTTAGGGTTTAGGGTTTAGGGTTTAGGGTTTAGGGTTTAGGGTTTAGGGTTTAGGGTTTAGGGTTTAGGGTTTAGGGTTTAGGGTTTAGGGTTTAGGGTTTAGGGTTTAGGGTTTAGGGTTTAGGGTTTAGGGTTTAGGGTTTAGGGTTTAGGGTTTAGGGTTTAGGGTTTAGGGTTTAGGGTTTAGGGTTTAGGGTTTAGGGTTTAGGGTTTAGGGTTTAGGGTTTAGGGTTTAGGGTTTAGGGTTTAGGGTTTAGGGTTTAGGGTTTAGGGTTTAGGGTTTAGGGTTTAGGGTTTAGGGTTTAGGGTTTAGGGTTTAGGGTTTAGGGTTTAGGGTTTAGGGTTTAGGGTTTAGGGTTTAGGGTTTAGGGTTTAGGGTTTAGGGTTTAGGGTTTAGGGTTTAGGGTTTAGGGTTTAGGGTTTAGGGTTTAGGGTTTAGGGTTTAGGGTTTAGGGTTTAGGGTTTAGGGTTTAGGGTTTAGGGTTTAGGGTTTAGGGTTTAGGGTTTAGGGTTTAGGGTTTAGGGTTTAGGGTTTAGGGTTTAGGGTTTAGGGTTTAGGGTTTAGGGTTTAGGGTTTAGGGTTTAGGGTTTAGGGTTTAGGGTTTAGGGTTTAGGGTTTAGGGTTTAGGGTTTAGGGTTTAGGGTTTAGGGTTTAGGGTTTAGGGTTTAGGGTTTAGGGTTTAGGGTTTAGGGTTTAGGGTTTAGGGTTTAGGGTTTAGGGTTTAGGGTTTAGGGTTTAGGGTTTAGGGTTTAGGGTTTAGGGTTTAGGGTTTAGGGTTTAGGGTTTAGGGTTTAGGGTTTAGGGTTTAGGGTTTAGGGTTTAGGGTTTAGGGTTTAGGGTTTAGGGTTTAGGGTTTAGGGTTTAGGGTTTAGGGTTTAGGGT